>BSBM01000012.1:26687500-27287500 GCA_027924585.1 Larix kaempferi
ATACAGACTTTGAAGTTATCATGATTGTGGATGATAGTCAGCCTTTTCCTGCACTGCTAGGAATTGACTGGGCTATGGATAACTTGGCTATCATAGACTTAAAATCAAAGAAGATGATATTTGAAGGAAAACATCTCAGGGTCATTGCACCATTGGATCCTGTAGATGGTGACAGATATAGCGAGCCGATTCAGTAGGAATCCAAGGCTCAAGACCTGGACAGACTATACTATCTCACAACGAACCAGGAAGATTACATTAATCCTATTGCAGATGGCACACTCAGTTGGAGATGTGACAGCTCCTGCATCTCTGACTCGGAGGCAGGGCTGGAAAATTGGCAAAGCCAGATGCATGAAGTATCGGCAAGAAGATGTGTGCAGGTTATGAAATAACTGCGCTGGATTGGGAAGGAGGTAAGTCCTATTCCCACATATGATGATTCTGCTAATGTTTATACTTTCATCCAAGAATACACTGGAGCTATTGCAGATGAGCATAGACTACTAGCACTAGATATGGCACTACGCGACACACCGGCCAAATGGTGGAATGCGCATAAGTAGACATTGACCACTCGGGACCAATGCAAGATTAAAATGCAGATTCGGTTTTTCGACAGGGTTACTTTACCCTTTCAGAAGTTTAATGGACAGATAGATTCTAGTCAACATATTGAAGTCTGTTCGCAAGCTTGGTTGGGAAGGCCACGTGAAGAATGGGTGCACCTGTTCGTGCATACCCTGGAGGACGAAATTCCAAAGAAATGGTACCTAGACTTGGAGTTGTGCAGAGAGACGACGGATTGGGAGATGCTGGCTACTAACTTCCAGAAGGACTTCAGCTTTGAGGACGAGGATCTGCTGATCCATGAGGCATTGCAAATAATTATGGAACGCATATTCAGGGACAACCGTCCTCACAAAAATATGACATTGGAGGAATTCTTCGAGGTAGATACCTTTTCTACGAACCTACACTCAGAATGGAAGGAACATGAAGAACACCTTATCGAGTGTTACAACCTAGCTGAAGATATTGATGATGCAAATGAAGAAGATGGTGACGATCCGTGCAGTATAAACATACCAGAGTTGGAGGGTGCGCGTGACGTAGAAGGACCTGTGTTAGAAATCCCAGATATGAGCGGACCAGTAAAAACACAGAAGGTAAATATTGGCACAAAAGAAGAACCGAAGTTCACAACAATTGGAGACTATTGGGACGATCAGACTATTTCAGAGATCGCAGACACCCTGCGCAAGTATCAGGACCTGTTTCTGACAAAATTTACAGAGATGAAAGGAATTCTGGGAGACCTGGGAGTCATGAAAATACCTTTGAAGCCAGGTGCTAAGCCTATGAAGCAGAGGCCATACAGATTGAACCCACAGTATAAACAAAGAGTGCACGTAGAGCTGGATAAGATGCTAGAAGCAGGAATCATCGAACCTATTGAGGAATTAGAGTGGATTAGTCCCATGGTTGTTCAAGATAAGAAAGTGAAGGGTGAGATTAGGATTTGTGTGGATCTCAGAAAATTGAATGATGCTTCTATGCACGACCTATTCCTTACTCCTTTTACAGATGAAGTGCTTGATAATGTCAGAGGGAATGAGGCCTATTCCTTTACTGATGGTTTATCCGGATATCATCAGATCAGGATTGATCTAGCAGACAGGCATAAGACGACCTTTGCTACAGAATGGAGATCGTTCCAATACACAGTAATGCCTTTTGGCCTGAAAAACCCACCTGCCATATTTTCCAGAGTGGTCATCGTAGGATTCAAAGAGTTTATGCATAAGTTTCTCGAAGCCTATTTTGATGATTGGACTGTGTTTGGTCTATTGAAGAACCATTGTGCGAATCTCAGAATGATGCTTGAAAAGTGTCGACAACATCAGATCTCTTTAAATCTAAATAAGTGTATTTTTTGAGTTCCTTATGGCATTCTACTTGGGCACATTGTTTGTAAGAAAGGACTGATGGTGGATCTTGCGAAGATCGCAATAATTATGAACTTGCCAACACCAACTTTAGTCAAGACGTTGCACTCTACATTGGGTCATACTGGATACTACAGAAAATTTATAAAGGGTTATGCGCAGATAACCGTAGCAATGGAAAAACTACTAAAGAAAGACGCACCATTCATCTGGAACGCGAAATGCGAACAAGGTTTTGATACATTAAAGGAAAAGATGGTGACTGCACCAATTCTAGTTTTTCCAGATTGGTCGAAACCGTTTCATGTCCATGTCGACGCGTCATGCATTGCATTGGGAATTTTATTAGCTCAATCGGGGGAAGGAGGTATTGACCACCCCATTGCATTTTCGAGCAGGAAGCTCTCCACAGCAGAGAAGAACTATACCACTACTGAGAGGGAAGGCCTTGCAATGGTATATTCCCTACAGAAATTTAGGCATTACTTGCTTGGTGCGCACTTCCTTATGTTCACTGACCATTCTGCATTGAAGTACCTGGTCAACAAGCCAGTGTTAGGGGGGTGCATATGCAGAT
The DNA here is from genome assembly GCA_027924585.1 of Larix kaempferi. Classification (NCBI taxonomy): domain Eukaryota; kingdom Viridiplantae; phylum Streptophyta; class Pinopsida; order Pinales; family Pinaceae; genus Larix; species Larix kaempferi. Next base: position 26,690,027 of record BSBM01000012.1, read on the forward strand.
GGTTGTTCCTATTCCAGGAGTATGATTTTGAGATTGTTGTTAAGCTAGGTAGACTGAACTTAGGACCTGATCATCTATCAAGGATTTAGTCAGGAGAAGAGCCGACGAACATCGAAGACAGTCTTCTTGATGCGCAGTTATTTAGTATATAGGTTGCTGATGACTACTATAAGGATATCATTAATTTTTTAACAACAAGGCTGGCACCGCAGGAACTATCAGTCCAGCAGAAGAAGCAGCTAGTGGTGCACGCAGCAGACTTCACTATAATTGCAGGTCAGTTATACAAACTCGGGCCGGATGAAGTCCTACCGAGATGTGTACTAGATCATGAGAAACCATTGCTTCTGTCCCATGATCCACAGAGATTCCAAAGAATACTGTAGGAACTGTGATGTCTACCAAAGGACAGGGAGACCTTCACGAAGAGATGAAATGCCATTAAATCCACAGTTGACCTTGCAGGCATTTGAGAAGTGGGCAATTGATTTTGTGGGTCCTATAAACCCACCAGGGAAGAGAACTAGTGCAAGGTATATTATCACTGCAACTGATTACCTCACCAGATGGGCAGAATCAAAACCAGTCAAGGACTGTAGCGCTAGTAATGATGTGCAATTCATATTTGAAGAAATATTATCAAGATTTGGCTGTCCGAAGATTTTGATGAGTGACCAAGGTACTCATTTTTTGAACAAAACTATTGAGGCACTTACGGAGGAATTCCAGATTCGTCATCAGCGCAATACCCCATATGATCCACAGGCGAATGGCACTCTAGAGGCTTTCAATTAAATTATGGAGAACGCACTGACTAAGATTTGCAATGTGAATAGAGATGATTGGGATCTGTGCGTCTCTTCTGTGTTATGGGCATACAGGACTACATGCAAGAAATTGATAGGACATACACCTTTTTAGTTGGCCTATGGGTAGGACGCTATAATGCCAATGGAGTACATTGTTCCTAGTTTAAGAATCGTTGCGTTCACAGGGATGGCTGACCGCGCAGCATTAGAAGAAAGGTTGCTACACCTTGTTGGGTTGGAGGAAGATCGTTTCATTGCCGGATTCCACCAGCAAGCTCAGAAAGACCAAGAGAAAGCTTGGCATGATCGCCATATAAAGAAAAAGTGCTTCCAGGTAGGTGACCTAGTCCTCCTGTATGATAGAAAATTCATGAAATTTCCTGGTAAATTTAAGATGCATTGGCTTGGTCCATATACTGTAATACATGTTACTAACACTGGTGTCGTCTAGTTAGCCAATTTAGTTGGTGATACTTTACCCACTTTGATAAATGGAAGCAGGCTAAAACTGTATCATGACAACCCTGCTTCACAGCATCTTGAATGATAAGAACAGAAAGCGATTTCCAAGTGTCAGGTACAATTGAAATTGGACACTAGAAATGTCAAAGAGTCTGTACATGTATATTAATAGAGCAATGTGTGTACCACGCAGCACTGCTGAAGCTGCGCGGGGGGAAAAAAAAAGGAAGAGAAGTAAGAAAAGAAAAAGGAAACTGCACAGTTGAAAATTTTTGGCACTGCGAAGTAACTGCGCAGGATCTCAGATGGATTTTAGCGCAGCTCGGCACAGCACTCAGAAAAATAGCCGTTACACATCTGTTGGAAGAAAATAGCCGTTATGTGACCATGGCAACAAACCGCTCAAGCATTTAAAGGAAAGATAGTCGTTCTGAACAGACTGACGATGGAAGAGACAAAGGGATTTGCTCAAATTGACCAACGGACAACTCATTAAATGATCATATAGCCGTTGGGAGGTTCGGGGAGGACCTAGTTGCGTCCATAAATAACACCGCTATAGGACTCGCGGGCGTTACTCAGCACTTAGAATTTTCTTGCAATCAATCCCTGAGCTAATATCCCTCTATCATCTGAGTATCATAGCCATTAGCTAACCAGTTAATGTCCGAACCTTCCTATAGAGAAGAAGAGCTGACCATTGAAGAAGCACTTGGAGTCTTTCAATACGGGGGAATTGCAGAGTTAATGAAAACCCCTGCCAAGAAGGTTGTAATCGAGCTAGGTCAAGGAACCCGTAGATCACCTCGCCATACTCCAGTCATGCAAGACAAAGGGAAAGATAAAGGGAAAGACATAACTACACCACGAAGAAAAATCCTAAAGATGGGCTCGTCGGCACAAAAATCACCAGTCTTTCAGAAAGAACCATTGAAACTAACACCAGAGGATATATCACCACGGGCGTTGGACGCCCCGGTCTTCAAATTGGTCAAGAGCGCTAAGTATGAGATCCCATTGTCATCGATCTCAAAGCATGTAGAGGTTGCCAAGAACCCACTCGGAAAGATTCCAGACTGCAAGTGGGAAGATTTTGACCTCCTAGGCATACAAAAGGAAGAGCCCCACACACCTAAGTATCCACAGTTCCATCCTGACCAATACATGTGCTAGAAGAAAGATGCCAAGGGCACACCTAACTTGGTTGCTAAAAGCTGGCTGACCCACTAGTTCAGTCAGGATTGTTGAACCTCCTCAGACTGCCACATTTTGATCGCCAACTGGAAGTTAATGCCGTGGTTCACACACTGATGGTGCGAATTCACCAAGGATACCTGTGGCTAGACAAAAATATTGATGTCAACATTACCTTGATCCACCGCATAACAGGCCTCAGCAAATGCGGTAAGGATCCCAAGCACTTCTTCCAAGAGAAGAGAAAGGAAAAAGAAGTTGTCGAGAAAATGAAGAAGAGCTATGCAATGATGAAGGGGAAGAGGGGTTTTCCCATAGAAGAAATCGAGGACAAAGCGACAAAATTTGTCACGCAGTTACTCGTAGGAAAAGTCCTCAGAACGGCTAGGCCTTCGGAGGTGCCTGCGGGCACAGTATTACTTGGTGCCACAGCGGCTGAAGGCATCGAGTTCAATTGGTGACAATATCTTCTGAATGAGTTCTTGGATGAGCTCAATGATAACCAGGAGAACGGAGGACTGTTCCACTTCATATGGATGATCATCCTCATTGCCTTTTGCGGATGGAAGGAGCCAAGGGACTATGTGGGTGTCAATATAGAAACCAATGATCCCAGAGGATTCCGGTATGCCAACCTCTGGGAAAATTTCATCGCAGAGTGACAGCATGCGACAGCTGAGGTTTTCTATCAATATTAAACTCAGCTGCGTGATGCGATTGTCCATACACCCCGCATCACAAAGCAGATAACGTCAAAGTACATTCGCATTCTTAATTTCAGTGTAGACATGCGATGTATCTTCATTTCACCAAAGGAAAGAATGAAGAAGCCAGAATGGTTCCCAGGTAACTACCACATGTATGAGGAGGACATTGACTCGCTCATGGAGGATTGGCCCACCGAATTCCATGTGGAAGTCATGGATGTTGAGACAGACTCTGATGAAGACGAGCAATTCCCGCTCGCATGCCCGATTGTTGAAGAAACAGGAAATCAGAAAGAGCCAGAGACTCTGCAGAAGCCGAAGGCGAGGAAGAAGATGAAGGCCACAAAGATTCAATCTGAGGGATTCCTGAACGATGATGACTATGAGATGATAGCACAAATAGTCTTCGCACATATGAAGGAGCTCATGGCGGATAAATATAAAAAGGATAAGGTCATCCAGGATGACTTGCAAAGAATGCAGCTCGCAATGCAAGGCTTTTTGAAGAAAATGGATGATGTCCAGAAGAGCATAACCTTGCCATGAGAAGCAGGAGCGGAGGGGAGGTCGGCAGGAACCTCGCAGCAAACACCACCACAGCTAGCCATAACGTTGCCGTCTAAGACCAGGATTGTCCATGTAGACCCGTTGGCAAATGCATTGCTAATGGCAAAACAAGTCATGTTGGACACAAAGGGTGTCGAGCGGGTAGAGCTTGACTTGGCAAAAATCCCCTTACCAGGCTTGCACTTCATCCACACACAGATCATTGAGGAGATGCATGAATGGATGGTGGAGTCGATGAAGTCACAAGCGGAGCTCACCACAGCAAACAGGCAGCTTCAGGTGCACACAGACATGCAGCTGCGCGATGAACAGGACCGTCGAAAAAATTTGGAGAATACCATATCCACTGTTGCCCAGGAGATTGAAGGTATAGAACTCGAGGATGATCCTATAGACATAGTTCTAAGGATTGGAGATAAGGTGAGATCCTTGAAATCGGAGCTACTAGATAAAGAGATTTATTATGAGGTCGATATTACCTCGTTGAAGGCAAAAATAAAAATATAGACGCCATTAACTGAGCAGCAGTTAAGAGAGCAAGCAGTGAGTGCCGCCACGCAGAACATAATGAGTGGCATGGCTCAGTTCCAAGACCTTTTGGAAAAAGTCTCATAGGCATTCACTTCCCTTGAAGAGGATCAAGGGCTACTATAGGTAAAGGCGTGGTAAGAGAAAAGCAAACCGCGCTAGAAAAGTTGGACGTAGAGCTCAAGGCTCTGCCACCCAGGGAGAGGCTGGAAAGGTATAAGGAAGTATTAGGCTTGAAGAAGCAAGTCCAAGCATTAAGAGAGACGGAGACTAAGATGGACAATCAGTCACAGCAACTCCTGGAGGATGCTACAGCAGTGTCGCAGTAGATAGAGGACAAGATGAAGGAACTGCGTGAAAACCAGGAGCAGGTATAGGGACAGATTGGAGAAGAGATAACTCCAGCGCTGCTTGAAACAATACACCAAGTCGAACAGGATACCAAAGAAGTAGTGGAGCAGTTGCTCAGTGCATATAATGAGTTCACTACCAAACTAGTTCCACCGGTTGCGGAGTAGAGTGAGACAATTGAAGCAGCAAGTGGCTCGGGGACGAGCCACATGTAAGTGTTCGGGGCATGTTGGGCCTAGGTTGAGACAAAGTTTTGGAAACAACTTTTTGTGATAAGCAGGGAAAGCTAAGCTGAGCGCAGCTCAGAAAGATAATTTTATCTAAGTGTTGAGGATGCTGCGGAGCTATGCGCAGCATCCTGTTAGGAACCCATGTCTTTACTTTATTAGTATATTGTTGTTGGATGCATATGCTTTGTAAGTCGTCCCATAGTATTTGTTGATCCATAGTAAATATTAGCCCATAGTATTGGACACATATGATTTGTAAGTCGTCCCATAGTATTATATGTCCCATGGTTTTCACTCATAGTATTGGCACCTAGACTTAGCCCATGGTTTGTATTGACACATAGTATTGACCCATGGTATTGGCGCCTAGACTTAGTATATAAGTGTGTGTTGAGGCCTATGAAGGCACCGTGAAGTTAATTGTATTGAGCTTGCTCAAAGGAGGTTGCCCCCTCGAAGTGGCCCGTGATCAATATAAAAGTGATTTTGAGTTCTGTTATTTCTGATATCTTGTGTATTTGCATTAATTAATTATTGCAGGTTCTTCACATCTGGTATCAGAGCACTTTCTTGGGCTCGTTGGGTGGAATTTCTGCCAATTTTTTTTTCGCATCTGTTGCAGCTTCGGATTTGGGAATAGTCCCTGTCCGCTTAACTGTGGGAATTACTTGGGCATAAGCCCTAAAACTCATTATGAGGAGTACCACAAGAACCCCAAAGTAGCTTGCCCATTGAGAGGACCTACCAGCGAAAAGGGCAATGACCCCTACCTGATTGACTAGTTCCCACCTGTGAGGTAAACCAAGAGTTGTCGTTTGTGGCAAAGCGGTTATCAGTTTTACCTGAGCCTTGGAGTGAGGGGTACTGCCCCAATATGCAAGCCGTCAGACAGCATTGGTGGCTGAGTGAAACACCTGAACTGTTAGGGAGCTGTACATACCTGGGGTCCATATCTATTTTCAGTTGAACTGTTGCCAATCACTTCTGCTCCAGATCCAACCATTTTAGATCTATTATGAGAGTCGTTCCAGATCCAGTCGCCATTTCAGATCCAACCATTTTCGATCCCTTCCACACCGTTGCAGATCCATCTGTTTCGGATCCCTTCCGCGCCGCTGTTGCTGATCCATTTCTGTTTTTCAGCCATATCTCCCTTGTTTCAACTCTGTTTTCCTTGAAACTTCACTGACATCCCTGCAATCCCATTCTGCCTATTTCATTCCTGAAGACCCTATCCCAAATTCCACTTCCCAAGACCAGAAATTCCACATTTGTCTATTTTTAGGGTTTGCCATAACTTCTTCAAAATTCACCCGATTGCCTTCAAATTTTACCATAGAGTTCCCGCTTTCGAAATCCCCATTCTTTGCTTCCCTGTCCCTCAGAAAGTGTCGAAAACCTAGTCAAACCCTAATTACCCCTCCGAGTTTTTCCCAAATCCAAATTTCCCCTTACTAAATAAGCTTGTGTTTGTGTTTTTCTATCCATTCCCCCCCCCCCCAATAAAAATAAATAAAAAAAATCCTGGTTATGGTTGTCACTCGCATAGGAGAAAAAACCATGGAGGAAGCACTTGCAGCCATCCAAACCAAACTCCAAGATCTGGATGAGAAATTTCTCATCCTCCATCTTCAGCATTCAGCCATGAACAATAACCGACAACCAGAATCTTCTGCAGCCACTGGGTTCTCTTCTTCCAGCAATTTTCATGGGCCGAAGTTTGATTTTCCTCGCTTCAATGGTACTGATCCAACTGGATGGATATACCGAGCAGAAAAATATTTTAGTCTGCATAATACTTTTGATGTCCAGAAAGTTCCACTTGCATCCTTTCATTTGGAACAGGAATCCCTTCAATGGTATCGTTGGTACATCAAAGCTCATCCTGAGCCAAACTGGACAGATTTTTGCCAACTCCTTTTGCCACGATTTGGTCCTAGTGCTTTTGATGACTGCACAGGAGCACTCACTAAACTTCACCAAATTGGCACAGTGAGAGAGTATCAGATAGAATTTGAGAAACTAGCCAATCACACAGAAGGATTGTCTGATGAATTCTATAGGAGTTGTTTTATTAGTGGTCTCAAGGATGAAATCCGCTCAGAAGTCAAAATGTTCTGTCCCAACACAATGATGGAAATCCTAGGGTTGGCTAAGTTGGCAGAGGATAAGATCGCAACTCAACAACGCTCCAAACCCACCTTTGTTCCCTTCAGAAATATGGGTTCCCAATGACCTCCCATCACGCCTGCTCCCCAAACAACTTCTATCAAGCATTTGTCTGAAACAGAGATGCATGCACGCTGAGAAAAAGGGCTTTGTTATAATTGTGATGATAAATTCACTTGGGGACATAGATGTGTTCAACAAAAGCTCTATCTCTTGGATGTGGATTCTCTGCATCCGATATTGTATCGTTTATGGCCTTGCGCCACAGTGCAGTAACGCATTCCCCAAGCGCTGCAGCGATAGCGTTCTTGCAGGCCCCTTCGATAATGCATAAGTCTAACTTCTAAGGAAGCTCAAGAATTTACTCTACATATTCATTCATAAAGATAGCGAGACATTCATGTAAACATGGATAGTAAACATAGACATGCATTCACGTAAAACATTACCATAACAACTAGAATTATGTGGTTCGCCTCCACGGGGAAATCATGTTCACGGGAACTGTATTTATATTAGCTCAAATGGGAATTACACAATATGTTGCGCGCACAGCTGCAGCCTTAGACCTTTCTGGGAAACTCCATGCACATAGCTAGGAGCCCTTCTCTTAGATCTATTCTCTTCTTCTACAGAGATTACAACAACTCAGACGTCGACTCAGACTGCCTATAAACTCAGGGACTCGAGCTCTACAGCTCTCTAACTTCTAACATCTAACCTCTCTAACTTGTCCAACCTTCTTCCTTTTACAATTACACATATATATAGGTGGCCCTGAGGGTCGCACCTTTACAAAACTGTGGGCCTTTCCCAGCAATAATCCCCAAAAACCCTAACCACGGACATGGCTAGGTGTACTGTAGGCGCCGCTTGCAGTCACGTCGCCGCTTCGTGCAAACTCCATGATTTCTGGTGCAGATTGCGGGTATGGGCACCGCTTCATCATTAACTGCTCCTTGTCCTTCGCCTTCAATGCTTTGGTCCGTTGCTCTTCCTTGGTCAGAGCAACCATAACTTCCATACTTACCTTAATGAGGGTAGATGAGCCCTCTATTCTGTTGCTTCATTTATTGTGGTAGTTGAGCTTTCTACTCGGCTACATTCACTCTCCTTTGACGTGTACGCACGAGCTCCGTGATTTTCGGCCCGTAATCTGCACTGAGCTCGTCCATCTGGCGCCGTACCGCGCACTGTTCACTTCTGCCCAAAATTGGTGCTTACTCAAAATTTAGCACTTTCCCTTCAACACTTAGTGCTTTTTCCTCAGAATTCGCAGCTTTACCATAGCTGCAGCCTATGCTCCAACAGGCCCCTAACACTTACTTGTGGCTCGTCCCCAAGCCACTCGCACTAGCGTGTGGTTGCTTTACTTGCACATCTGCCTTTGCTTGGGTCGCAGTGAATGCTTGCTTCCAATGCGCAATAGCGGAGTCCATTTCAGCCACGCACTCCGCAGCTGTCTGAATTGACTTCTTCTTCAGTTATGCCATCAACCAACTGTTGAGATTCAGCAAATTCTTTGATCTTTGCCTCGGCTTGGGCAGCAAGTTCAGCATATTCATCCATAAATGGCTGAATGTTGTTGGTGAGATTAGCATCTTCATTTCTGAGCTTGTGCAGTTGTTGTTGTACTCTGCGCACTTCGCTCATTTTCCTCATTTTTGCTAAGTCTTCTAAGGCCTTAGCTTCTTCACTCAGAACAGTTAGGGACTGTTCTACTGCTTGCACCTATTCCAAAAGGCCGACTTTGAAAGGGAGCTTCTCAAGCTCATCCCAAGCCTCCATAACTTGCGTCATTAGGTTCTGGGCTTCATCTGCTCTGCACTTCATTTGCGTGGAATCTATGCGCAGTGCTTCAAATTGTTCCTGCCTTTCATCTATAGGAGGTGCTGCGACACGAGCTTCCAACTCGGCGATCTGCATTCTATGGTCCTCAGCCATAGTAACTATTTCCTGCTCTAGGGATTTCACCCTTCCGCTAATAATTTGCACTTTCTCAACCAGAGGAAGTTCTAGTTGAATCTGGCAGGCCAGCAGCTCCTGGGCAATTTCATCAACTACGTTTCTTATCCTAGTGTCTTGTGCCTTTTAAAGTGCAAGCTGCTCAGAGATGTTCTTATAGCCTGCCTTCAGCTCTATTTCCTACGATTGCAGTCTTTGGTTTGCATGGAATGTGGAGAGCTCTCTAGCTCTCAGCTCAATAGAAACCTTCTCTTGTACTAACTGCAAAGTTTCTATCGGAATCAATGACAAATTTATCTCAATAGGGCCAATCGTGTTTACCTAGGTTGCAACCAAAGGATCCGGGAATGTCATACTTGTAGGCGGGATGTGAACGACAGTATGGCTCTCTGCAAGTACTTCAACGCGCTTAGTGCTTGTAGATGCCTGCGGCATCTGCGAACCGGATGCTGGTGCATGGGTCTGCGCAACTCTTCCTGCGAGACCTTTCAACTCCACGAGCTGCAGGTCCAGAGCACTTCTGATGTGAGCCTGAGAGGTCCGTAGCTCACAAAATTGCTCCTTCAGGTACTGGTCGAACCCCGAGGCAATGGTCTCAGAGGGGTGCGACACCTTCTGCTTCTTGGAAGCTGGTTCTGGCGAACTTTCATCATGCCTTTGCTCAGTCGTGTGCTTACCCTTATCTTTCTCTTGCGCAGCAGGGGGTGGCATCGCGGCAGCGACTTCAACGGCCTGCCTCCATTCATATGGCCAAGACTTCACAGGTTCTTCAACATCCTGAGTAGTCATACGGTAGAGGCCTATGGCCCATTCTTCCTAAATTCCGCAAGGGCGGAAGTAAATTTCATGTAAGTTGGCAGAAAAGACCAACTTCGTTCCATATATTTGTGTTGTCTCCTCACTTAGCCTTGGCATTTCCTGGATGGTATCTTTGAGGAGATGGTAATATTCACAGAACACGGCGCGGTTCATCTTGTGCTTCGTGGGATTACTAGAATCCCAGAGGTTGACATAGCGCATCCCTGCAACCTCTCCTGCGCGGCGCGAAAGGAACTGAGTGTTGGGGGGCTCCTTCCACCCGACAAAAGCACATAAAATCAAAAGCCAAGAAAAATGGAACAACTGACCGCGGTGTCCTGAACATTCCGGCAGTCGTCCAAGAAAGAATTCAAGAGGAAGAGAGACCAGTTATACTGTTCTCCCTCCGCAGCTGCGATTGCGAGCTCTACGACAGCTCCAGTGACTTCTTTAGGTCTGCACTTCGTTAGAAGTATGCCTGCAAGCAGACTGCCTGTGAATCTAAGTGCTTCATCTTCAACTATAGTGAGGTCATAAGCCCGACCTCCTCTTGTTAATTTTTATTTCTGCACCAGCTGTGCAGCCAACTTTCTGTCCTTATCTTTACCAACAAAATGAACATTGGGGTCCTTACCAACCTTAGATAGGCCGGTAATACGATGGATCAAGTCCACATTCAAATCGGTTGGCCTCCCCAGCCAGAGATAACCACCATGAACACAGGATAGTAGGGCCTTAACAACTGCATTGACTTCATTGCTATGCCCGAAGTGCGGTAGCTTCAACAAGTTCAATAGTCCAGGCCTCTCTAGATTTGCTGCAAATTCCTTCGGGATGAATTCATCAACCTTTCTGGTGGGATTATGGACTACCGTCAGATAGCGATCTGGCGTGAACTAAGGATACATTCTGTAGTCTCCCAAGTTGAAGTCATAAAAATTGACCAGTGGAAGGTGTCCAAGCAGGGACCCTTCTTGTCGCACGATTTCCGCCATTGGTGGCAGTGGAATCGGATACTTGGAATTCTTGGGGATATGCACCTCGGGTGCATCATCTGGACGCGGAGGAATGTAATTAACCATAGTGGCCTAGGGCTCTGGAATGGGTTCATCCGGCTGCTGCTGCTGAGACGCCCTTGTGCCCGGGGATTGTCTGGGATCAGTCCAACCAGGATGCGTGTAAGCCGAGGTCGTCATCGGGGTAGCCATGCCAAAATCTAAGCCTCTGCGCTTAAATTGATGAACAACTTCTTCAGTTGATAGGTTCTCCGTCATGAACCGGTATACACAGCAAGCACTTGAACAGACAAATGGCGGAACAGCGTAGGATATGAACGCTGATAACAAAGGGAGTAGTCTGCACGACACGACTCTGAAAACAATAACTTGGATTCTCAAACAAGACACTATGCAACTCGAGAGAAGTAACCCGAGGATATACGAGTGCGGGGTATTTATAGCTAAAGGAGATAGTAAATGCGGACAAGTGGGGATAATAGCCGTAGGCGCCTATGCATGAGTTGACAACCCCCCTACCCCCGCGCCTCTGCGGTGCATTAATTGCGATAGGCTGGCTCTGACTGTGTTTCAGGAGATGAGCTAAGGCTTTCGACTCATTACCTAAATGCAAATCTTAGGGGGATCAAGCCGAATCTGTCAGAGCAGATACAATTAATTGGCGAGCTTATCCTTCATTAATATTCAGACGCGGTTATAGGACGTCCGTAATTCAAATTTTCGGTGGGTCACTTCAGCATAGGTAACTGTGCACATGAAGGGCTCCACGGAGAGGAGAACTCCTTAAGCGGCAAATTGACAACACGGAACTCCGCAAGAGTGATGGTTTGACAACCCGGGGAAAAACTTCGCAAGAGCACAAATAGGGTCGCTCCAAACAGGCTTTATTGACATGCGCGGATGCTTCAAGGAACTACGCGGGAAGCCGGAGACAGAAAGTGTCTCGCGATTTCCGTGTAGACTATGATAAGTGCGATGCCTCTTTCAACTACACTGGGAATCTGCACTACTTTATCAACTAGTTAAGTCGACAGGGCGGAGTGGCCGTCACGATAAAGCTTGAGCCGACTCCCATTGATCATTGTGGGCAGCAATTCTCCATTAAGCTTCGCAAGCTGAACTGCTCCTCCTTCTGTTATCTTTGTCACCTGAAAAGGGCCTAACCAATGTACACGAAACTTGCCTGGGAACTTGATGAATTTACTATCATAGAGGAGTACCAAGTCTCCTTCTTGAAATACTTTATTCTTAATATTCCTGTCATGCCAAGCTTTCTGTCTTGCCTTCTGCACTTGTTGATGGAATCCAGCTAAAAGTCTGTCTTCTTCTAAGGCAAGCAATTGTGAGAGTCTTTCACTCATAGTATTAGTATCTGCCATTTCTGTAATTTGCGTAATTCTGAAGCTGGGAACAATGTATTCCATGGGCATAACTGCTTCTTGTCCATACACCAAACTGAAAGGTGTGTGACCTGTTAATTTCTTGCATGTGGTTCTGTAATCCCATAACACAACTGTGACTCTAATGTCCCAATCATCTCTTTGTTGATTACATATCTTCGTCGGGGCATTCTCGAGAATCTTATTGAATGGCTCCACCGTACCATTAGCTTGAGGGTGGTAGAGTGTACTCTTATGGTGACTAATGTGGAATTCCTCAGTAAGGGCCTCTATAATCTCATTCAGGAAATGTGTGCCCTGATCACTCATTAGAATCAGTGGACATCCAAATCTAGTGATAATGTTCTCAAAAATGAACTGCCCGGCAGTGGCAGCGTCGCAGTTCTTAACTGGCTTCACCTCAGCCCATCTGGTGAGGTATTCAGGAGCTGTGATGATGTATCTTGCACCAGTTCTCTTTCCTGGTGGGTTGATAGGTCCCACAAAATCAATGTCCCATTTATCAAAAGAACGCACTATTATCTGGGGTCTTAGCGGCATTTCATCTCTTCTTGAAGGTTTTCCTGTTCGTTGGTAGACATCGCAACATTTGCAGAATTCCTTAGTATCCTTGTGCAATGTTGGCCACCAAAGACCTACGGCTAAGATCTTCTGCGTAGTCGGCTTTACTGCGAAATGGCCTCCTGCGGTCCCGGAGTGCGCTTCTGCGATTATGGAATTCTTCTCATGAGGTAAGATACATCTGCGCAAGACTTCATCGGGGCCCAACTTATAGAGTTGGCCTGCTATCAAAGTGAAGTCTATGGCTTTGACAACAAGTTGCTTCTTCTGCTGGATTGTAAACTCAACTGGTGCTTGCCCGGTAGTGAGAAACTCAAGAATATCAGAATAATACTCATCGACTGCTTGAACAGAAAACAGCTGCGCATCAGGCAGATTATCCTCCAGATTTGTAGGTTCCTCCCTTGACTCTATCCTAGATAAATGGTCAGGTCCTGCATTCAATCTACCTGGCTTCACAATAACCTCAAAATCATACTCCTGGAAGAGCAGTAGCCATCTGCAAATTCTTCCCCCTAACACTAGCTTATTGACCAAGTATTTCAAAGCAGAATGGTCAGTATACATTTTAAAATGAGCGCCCAATAGGTAGTGTCTGAACTTCTGTAAGGCATACACCATAGCTAGTCCTTCTCTTTCTGTAGTGGTGTAGTTCTTCTCAGCTGTAGACAGCTTTCTGCTAGAGTAAGCAATGGGGTGATCAATACCTCCTTCTCCCGGTTGTGTGAGCACAACCCCCAATGCTATGGAAGAAGCATCTACATGAACATGAAAGGGTTTTCTCCAGTCTGGGAAAACTAGAATAGGCGCAGTGATCATATTTTCTTTAAGTGTATCCAAGCTCTGTTGGCATTCTTCTGTCCATTGGAATTTCGAATCCTTTTTCAGCAATCTTTCCATACGTGCAGTTATCTTTCGTAACCTTTGATAAATTTCCTGTAGTATCCTATATGTCCCAATGCAGTGCGCAATTGTTTGACTGAGTTGGGCGCAGGTAAATTAGCAATGATGGCAACCTTTACAGGATCCATCAGGAGTCCTTGTCTGCATACAATATGACCCAAGAGAATACCAAAAGGAGCACAGAAAATACATTTTTTCAAGTTAAGGGAAATCTGATACTGTCTACATTTTTCTAACATCATCCGCAGATTCCCTATATGGTTCTTTAGTAATCCAAACACAGTCCAGTCATCAAAATAGACTTCTAGAAACTTATGAATGAGTTCTTTAAAAACAGCAACAGCGACTCTAGAGAAGATAGCAGGAGCGTTTTTAAGACCAAAGGGCATTACCGTATACTGGAATGAGCCCCATTCAGTCGCAAAAGTGGTCTTATGGCGGTCTTCTGGATGGATTCTGATCTGATGGTATCCCGAAAAGCCATCAGTGAAGGAGTAAGCCTCTTGTCCTCCAACATTATCAAGCACTTCGTCTGTAAAGGGAGTAGGAAATGGATCATGCGCTGATGCGTCGTTCAGCTTGCGCAAGTCCACGCAGATTCTTATTTCACCTTTTGTCTTTTTCTCTTGTACCACCATAGGACTAATCCAATCACTTTCCTCTACTGGCTCAATAATACCTGTTGCGAGCATCTTATCAATTTCTTCTCTAACCTTTTCTTTATATCGCGGGTTCAACCTGTACGGGCATTGTTTTACTGGCTTGGCGTCTGCTTTCAAAGGTATGCGCATAAATCCTAAATCTCCTAGTATGCCTTTCATTTCTGTAAACTCGGTAGGAAAGATATCCTGGTAGTCATGTAGTAAATTTGCAATATGGCCAACAGTTTCATCATCCCAATAATCTCCTATAGAAGCAAACTTGGGCTCGGCTTCTGTAGCAATGTTAATATTCTTGAGCTTGATGTGTTCTTTAATGGCAGGGATATCAAGCTGAGGACCTTCGACCTTGCACGTCCCTTCTGATTCTGGAATATTGATGTTGCGAGGATCATCTTCCTCTTCAGCAGTGGTGAAATTATAGCATTCCAGGGCATGTTCCATCTGGACAGCCCAATCTGGTTGAGAATATTCTGGTAAAGGTCATTGTTCAAATACCTTCTTTTTAATACACTTTAAAGCGTGGTCAATGCTTGGATGTTCTGACTCAAAGCAAAAAGTAAGTTGAAAACTTTCCATCATAAGAGGCCAAGTGACAGTGCCTCTGCGCAATTCTGTTTCAGTGTACCAGTTCCTTGGAACTGTATCCAACGTGTGGATGAATAGGTGAACCCACTCATCCTCTGGAATATCTGACCATTGCTGAATACATGCTTCAACGTGTGACCTGGGGTCACTCTGTCCATCATATTTGCGCAACACTTCTGCTATAGTTTCCTGAAATCTGTGCAGTATCAATCTGCGACAATCTTGCCATGTGTCAATATTTTCTTGATGCGCACCCCACCATCTTGCGGGTGTAGCGCACAGTGCTACATCCAATGCTTGTATGCACTGCTCATCTGGGATCTGTTGTTCATATATATGTATGAATTCACTTACTTCAGTTAAACCATCAAAGATTGGAGTGTTATTCAATTGTGTGCCAATCCATCGAATGGATTTAGTCATCATGGCACAACGCCTTGCAGAAGCCTCATGTAAGCGATTCTGCCAGTTTTCCAGTCCTGCTTCTGAATCTGATGTGCACGAGCTATCGCATCGCCAGCTGATATGGCCGGCCGCTGTGGGATTGACATAGTCATTATGACTAGCAGTCATCTAATACAAACTTTCCATGTGGTGCGCTTCTTCTTCTGCCCGAATGGGTTCAATATACCGTGGTCCTTGAAGTGGATCAAGCGGTGCGATGACCCTGATCTGGGCATCCTCAAAGGTCATCTGTCTTTTCTTCAAATTAATGACAGCCAAATTTGTAAGGTCTACTAAGAGTGCTGGGTAAGGTCTACTATCATCCAGAATTTTGATGACTTCAAAGTCTGCAGAACTTCTTACTCCCTCAATATCAATGGCCACATTGGGTAATCTGCCCAATGGAGAAACTTGTTGCTGATTTGCAAGTCTTAGCTGGATAGGAGATCTTGTAAGCTGAGGGCTACCCATCTGTTCCCATGTATGCATGGTGAGAACATTAACTTCTGAGCCTAAATCCAAAATGAAGTCATCCATTTCAAATGCTCCAATCTGCGCTGTGAGTCTCATCTCTTTTCCAGTTCTAGTATGACTCCCGATCTGGTGAACAGCACGCTGCGGTGTATTCATCGAAGCAGATTGTTGACACTGATCCAATAGGTGTTGAAGTTCCATAGTTGCTTTTTCATTGCGCAACAACTTTAAATAGTTTCTCAGGAAAACATGGACACTGCCTAGTGCATCCTCCTCCTCAAGCCTTCCAGATGTAGTGGCCTGTTCTTGTACCAGGTTCTCTTGTCTTAGCACTTGCGGTCTGATATCATTATGCGGAATTGCGACAGAGCTTGAAGCTCGCGGATCTGATAAATACTCTTGAGCTTGCTTTAATGCTTCTTTTTGCTTCTGCAGGTCGAGCGGAGATGGTTTAATATTATCGCTACGCACCCATTGCGTCGCTGGCTTTCCAGTTCCCAACTCTGGCGCACCAGTAGTTGCTCCACTGCGCGTCACTATATTAACTGTGGGATCTGGTTCTCTTTTTTCTGCTGCAATCAACTGAATATTTTGGTTAACCTGTGGCGTCTTTGCTTGCATCTTAGCCATCAACTGAGGGCATTCTTCAATGACATGATCATAAGATTTACAGTATCTGCAGATGGTTGTAGGATTTTGGCAATCCCTTGCATAATGGCCTTGAGCTCCGCAGTTGTAACAAGTGATCTGTCCTCTTCCACGAGCAAATCCTGCTACGCATCCATGGCCCCTATAATTTCCTCCTCTGCCTTCACGATCTGGTTCATACTGCGGACCTACTGTGGGTCCTTGTGCCTCTGACTGTACTCTATAAACATCATGTTTCCTTTCCATCATAAGGTCATATGCTCTGCAATTGTTCTCGTCATGGCCTACTGATTTACAAAAATTGCAATATAGATTCTTTGGAGTTTGTACATATTTCTGTAACAAGTGACATTCTTGTGGTTTGTGACCTCTAGTTCTACAGATTTCACACCAAGGCCCCTGAGCCTGTGGTAAAGGGTTAGGTGCTCCAGTCACAATATACTCTATGAAAACAGGACAATGATCCTTTGAATGACCGTGTGCTCTACATTTTGTACACCAAATTTCTTCTTTAACATCCTTTCCTTTCTTAATATCATGCACTTGCAAGGTTAGGTTTGCTAACTGGTTCTGCAACTGCGCAACATTGTTGCTTGTTCCAGCAATTGGTGAAGCTTCTAGTTTCATAGCCATCTCTAGAGCTTGTTCCTGAGTAGTGAGATTCTGTTGCATAAGAGGAAGTCTAATATGACGAAGCAGCGCAGCAATGAACCATTCCTTATGCTGCTGCGGTGCAAACTCAAAGCTTACTTGATCTATCAAGGATTTGAACTTCTGGTCAAAGTCCCATACTGACTCTGTAGGTAACTGTTTTATGTCTTTGAGTTCTGTTATACACTGTGATTCTGATTTAGGTTTCTTGAATTCCTTAATCATAGCACTTCTTACATCAGCAAGCATCCTATTCTGTGCTGCTGAGTATTTCATACACCAGGTTAAGGCTCTTTCTCTTAGTGTGGTTGCTAACTGAACTAGCTTAACAGCATCATCATTAATTTGCTTAATCATCCAAATGGCTTCACATAGGAACCAGTGCTACTCAGGGTCTTCTAGCCCTGTTCCCCTAAAAGTTGGTAGCTTCATGTCATCACCCATCCTTCTTGCGCTAGGTTGACGTGGAGCTGCTGTGGCACTGCCTCCGGGATGGTTAAACAAAGGTGGAGCTGAGCTACTAGAAGTATCGTGCGGGCTACTAGAAGGTGTTACTGCGGGGTTATACTGAGCCTCATCTGTCTTTTGCGGTGTAAAAGGGTGATAAGGGATATGAGCACTCCCTTGTCTCTCTATATGGCTCACTCTAGGAGCTCGACTATCTTCTGGGCTAGACTCAAAAGAATGTTGGTCAAGGCCTACTTTATAGCGTTTTCCACTACGAGTGCAACCAATAACTTCAAGATCACTATCAAAATCTGCGGACATTACTTGTCTATGCTATTCCTCGGAAGCTATGCATAGTTTTCCTTTTTCATACAGGAGCATTTTAATCCATAAGTTCAGAGAATTTAAGAACTTACCCCTGTGTGCTTTGAAGAAGCTCCTCTCAGCCTCGCTGAAGCTCTTTCTCGTATCTACTGCAAACTCGGTGATGAAGCCTTCCAGCAGACTGTTCAACCAAAAGTCTACCGCGCGGGGCACAGAATTATCTACCCGCTTCAAAATGATAACTAGCTCAGGCGTCCAAGTGACGGGTTGATCAACATGCACATTGGGTGTAGTATCTGCTAGCTTGGCTACCCACGCATGCAACTCAAGTGCAAATGTTATAAAGAAAATTTTGTGAAGGTCAGTATAAATATGCTTCTGCAACCAGTCTTCAATCTGAATCCTAGAGCTTCTATTTTCTCATTCAGCGAACTCTCTAGCCTTTGAATCAAACTAGTCTTGAATTTCTTTAGCTGTAGGATTCCAATACCACATTGCCTTCAAAATAATAGGGTTAAAGCCGGCAATGGAAGCATTTGTTGGCTTTCAAATGGCTACTAGAAGTCGACGCTCAGCTCAACTTCTTCTACCTCACACATCCTTAGCGCGGCAACGAAACCATTTGTTAGCTCCCTTTTTCTCTAGGTTTCGCATCAATCTTGCACGTCGCCGGAATAACAAGTCTCAAGGCAACGGAACCATTTGTTGGCTCCCTTTTTCTCTAGGTTTCGCATCAATCTCGCACGTTGCCAAAATAACAAGTCTCAAGGCAACAGAACCATTTGTTGCCTCCCTTTTTCTCTAGGTTTCGCATCAATCTCGCACGTCGCCGGAATAACAAGTCCCGGAAATGGAACCATTTGTTGGCTGCTTTCTTGGAAAGACTCGGGTTTTCAGGATGCGCAGCAACAAACACCCCTTGGTGCACTGGCCCTCTCGGCAACGAGCTGCGGTGCAGCCCGAAGTCTCACCCGAAGTGGCTATGGGGGGGCTAAGGAATCAGGCTTCCTTAACGTAGGCGACGCGGAGACTAATCTTCTCCCCTCTCTTCCGGGAGGATTCCTCAAAATGAAACGTCTTACTCTTTCGCAGACCTCTCAGCGCAACAGCGCTGAAACTCACGCTACCAGCCTAGCTGCGGGGTATCTCCGAACCTGCGCATGAGGCGATTACCCACTGCGTCCGATACTGTATCATTTCTGGCCTTGCGCCACAGCGCAGTAACGCATTCCTCAAGCGCTGCAGCGATAGCGTTCTTGCAGGCCCCTCCGATAATGCATAAGTCTAACTTCTAAGGAAGCTCAAGAATTTACTCTACATTTTCATTCATAAAGATAGCGAGACATTCATGTAAACATGGATAGTAAACATAGACATGCATTCACATAAAACATTACCATAACAACTAGAATTATGTGGTTCGCCTCCACGGGGAAATCATGTTCACGGGAACTGTATTTATATTAGCTCAAATGGGAATTACAAAATAAGCTGCGCACACAGCTGCAGCCTTAGACCTTTCTAGGAAACTCCACGCACATAGCTGGGAGCCCTTCTCTTAGATCTATTCTCTTCTTCTATAGAGATTACAACAACTCAGACGTCGACTCAGACTGCCTGTAAACTCAGGGACTCGAGCTCTACAGCTCTCTAACTTCTAACATATAACCTCTCTAACTTGTCCAACCTTCTTCCTTTTACAATTACACATATATATAGGTGGCCCTGAGGGTTGCACCTTTACAAAATTGTGGGCCTTTCCCAGTAGTAATCCACAAAAACCCTAACAGCGAACATGGCTAGGTGTACTATAGGTGCTGCTTGCAGTCACGTCGCCGCTTCCTGCAGACTCCGTGATTTCCGGCACAAATTGCGGGTATGGGCGCCGCTTCATCATTCACTGCTCCTTGTCCTTCGCCTTCAATGCTTTGGTCTGTTGCTCTTCCTTGGTCAGAGCAACCATAACTTCTGTACTTAGCCTTAATGAGGGTAGCTGAGCCCTATATTCCATTGCTTCATTTATTGTGGTAGTTGAGCTTTCTACTCGGCCACATTCACTCTCCTTTGACGTGTACGCGCGAGCTCCACGATTTTCGGCCCGTAATCTACGCTGAGCTCGTCCATCTAGCGCCGTACTGCGCACTGTTCACTTCTGCCCAAAATTGGTGCTTACTCAAAATTTAGCACTTTCCCTTCAACACTTAGTGCTTTTTCCTCAGAATTCGCAGCTTTACCATAGCTGCGGCCTATGCTCTAACAGGCACCGCCAGTTCTTCTTCCATACACCTTCAGCAGCTCCCCAGTTCAGGCAATTGACTCAATTCTTCGAAACTGCGATCAGCTTCTTCTCATTCTGCAGGACAATCTTCACATGGGAAGAATTCGACTGAAACAACAAGCCGATTAGCACCATTCTGCGCACACTTTTCATGTCGTTGATATGGTTATTCTTAGTCTACATCCTTCCATGCAATCCTCCCTGAAACTCAAAAGGTGCCAGTGGCCCGGAATGCAACCCAAGGATGCTATAGGGGACCCACTCCTTCAGATTCTGCATCAATTTCCACATCTAAAGCTTTGAGGACAAAGCTTTTTCTAAGGGAGAGGGGATGTTAGGAACCCATGTCTTTACTTTGTTAGTATATTGTTGTTGGACGCATATGCTTTGTAAGTTGTCCCATAGTATTTGTTGATCCATAGTTTATATTAGCCCATAGTATTGACCCATAGTATTGGACGCATATGCTTTGTAAGTCATCCCATAGTATTATATGTCCCATGGTTTTGACTCATAGTATTGGCACCTAGACTTAGCCCATGGTTTGTATTGACACATAGTATTGACCCATGGTATTGGCGCCTAGACTTAGTATATAAGTGTGTGTTGAGGCCTATGAAGGCACCGTGAAGTTAATTGTATTGAGCTTGCTCAAAGGAGGTTGCCCCATCAAAGTGGCTCGTGATCAATATAAAAGTGATTCTAAGTTCTGTTATTTCTGATATCTCATGTATTTGCATTAATTAATTATTGCAGGTTCTTCACACATCCAAGTTATGATTAGGCTGCGAAGTTGTGCACGGCATCTGAATTTTGGGAGCACCGCGAAGACCAGTGCTGCGAGGAAGCAGTGCTGCGAAGCAGTTGGGACACGTGGAGCCAACAAAGCAGAGTTCTGGACATGGATCAGGTGCAGGTATCAGATGGACCTGTAATGGTCTAATTTTGGAAAGATACTCCAAGAGTGCTGAGCAGCGGGCATGAGCAAATCAGGCAGGCGACCAATGCATGAGATTGTTGAGGAAAGCGACGTCTTGGCATGCTTGGAGGGCGAAACCGTTAGAGATAAATGGTTCGACGAAAGCATCCTGTTGGCACACATGCGACAGGAAGACCGATAGCGACAGATTGAAGACGTGGAAAACTGCCATGATGAAGCAGACGCTACCAGATGCCAGCAAGCCAGTTTAGGGAAACTGACACAGTTTGTAAACCCTAAGGGTTTTTGGGTTTAGGTCTTCGACTTTGTAAAGACATGAACTTCGGGCATGATCTATTTAAGAAGACAATTTTGTATGGGATGGGGCTAGTTGGTTGCTAGAGTTAATCTTTCTAGGATTTTTGTATTGTAAAATCTCTTGAGTCGAGAAGATTGTAAAGGATCTGCAGTTGAGTGCACAAAGACCTATCCGAGAGGAAGGAGAGTCTGCAATTGAGTGCGCAGACTAAGAACAGTTGTCCCCATCCCTTTCTAAGAAATATATTACCAACCGTTCTTGTGGACGTAGCTTCCCACCCGGGGGAGTGAACCACGTTAAATCTCTTGTTGTGTGATTGTGTTTATGAATGAATGCTTACTTATGTTTTATGTCAATGAATGTCTAAGTGTTTCTTTACATACTGTTATGAGGGGGCTTTTATGTTTTATGTCAATGAATGTCTAAGTGTTTCTTTACATACTGTTATGAGGGGGATTTTATGTTTTATGTCAATGAATGTCTAAGTGTTTCTTTACATACTGTTATGAGGGGGCTTTTATATGCATTTTCCATTAAGAGAAGTATGGAAATGATAAGTTAAGCTTCGCATGAATAGTTGAATGATGAACGTTTAGTCTTGTGTATGAAGGTAGTAAATCAGTCAATTCGTTAAGCATTTTCTTATGCACAGTAAGGGAATGTATAACAGTGGATTAGATCAATCAACTATGTCTGAATCATGATATCCTGAGTTAATAAATGAATGTTAGAAGCATAGATAGTTAAGTGTCTGAATGAATGGATGAGTGATATTCATTTCAGTACCTTAAGCACTTTCAAGATAATCCAAGTATAGAGCGAAGTTGCACCATTCACAGCTTCAGAGAAAGCCTCGCAGTGGAAGAACACAGTAGTGCGGACCGCAGCATTTCCCATCGCTTCGCAGTCTCACCTCACAGAACTTACCCTTTATGGTGTTGCGTAGTTCGTTCATCCAAGCAGCTCATCACTTACTGTGGAAACCTGATTCCGCAGTACCCCATAGATACACCTCGGGTGAGACCTCAGCCTGCTTGCAGGTTGTTGCTGAAAGGGCTGGTGCGAAGGGGTTTTGTTGGTCAAAGGGGAAACTGCAAAGAACCTGGGTCTTATAGAAAACCTCTAGGTCATTTATAGCCAACATTTGGTTGAATTAATATGGGAATTCAATTGAGTTATGGATTCAGTTAGACTCAGTTAGACAGTTTCAGATTCAGTTAGAGTCAGTTACATGGTAGTTAAGTGGTTAACTGATGTACCGAGTGGTGTTTACTATTGATGTATATGTAACTTCGGAATGTATTTCATATATGTATATTGTAATCCTATAGAGATGGTATTATTCCTCTATACGGATGTGTTTGTATTCCTATAGAGATGTTATTATTCCTCTATACGGAAGTGTCATCATTTATATTGTAAGTGTCATAACTTATACTTGATGGGTTATTAGACCACCTTGTTGGGGTCAACCCTGTATAAGTCATGTGGGTCAAAGGGTTATTAGACCACCCTATTGGGGGTCAACCATGTGGGTGAAAGGGTTATTAGACCACCCTATTGGGTGTCGGCCCAGTCAACTTTGTGTTATGTGGTTAAGTTCAGGCCGACCTAGTAAAGGTTATTAGGAAAGTCAAGTCAAGTATAAATAGAGTGCGGGAGGCACTCTATTTGATCATTCTATTCTCACACACACTCTTTGGAGAGTGGTTCACTTGTGGAGAAGGAGAAGCTGCTGCTAGGAGATGTCTATTACTTATTCTTGGGTTGTATCATTGCTCTATCTATCTCTGAGGAAGTTATTGGGGTTTTTCACCTTTATGGTTTTCCCCAAGTAAACTCTGTGTCTCTTGTGTGCTTGCATTATTGTGTCCATGATTGATATGCTGTAGATATGCTATACATGTTGTTCTCCTAGTTAATATCCTAGATCGTATTGAAGTAAATTCTGAAAAAAACTAACATGGGATCAGAGCTAGCCTGAAAGAAGGAATGGTATGACATGTATGACACTTGTTGCACTTGCGATGCTAGGGTTTGATATAGAAAAAACCCGTCATCGTAGCACTTTCACTATAAATCCATTATGGCAAATTTTTCGGATCTGAAAATTTTACAGGTCGAATATCAGATACCCATGTACCTTGTGTCCAAAGAAAAACTTCTAATTCATTTTACTTTGTGTTTTATGATCTATACAATCTAGGGTTTCTGCCTCTTCCAGATCTGAGTCATAAACAGGTGACCTAGGAAAAAAGGTCATAACTTGATCTAGGAAGCTCCAAATGAAATAACGTAAAAATTCACAGGTAGTGCATGGACTGCTCTTTCTTAGGCAACTTTTTCAGAGGCTGAAACTGAACCAGTGACACATGGAACACCATACAAGTTCGCTCTTTTGTTTTATCCCATAAACAGGTCATGTTGTGACACTTGGCATAACTCTTTCTTAGAGAATCCATTTGAGGTCATACCTGTGGGGTTGGAAATATGACAGGTCAGGATACCACAGGAAACATTTTCAGACCCTATGGATCTGAAAGTTTGGAGTTACACCAGAAACAATTAGGTGCATATTTCTGTCAAAACAGAATTATTTTTGAGCACCTTCATTCATGGCTCCGGGAAATAGGGTTTCGGAGAAAGTTGGTATTTTTGTAATCAGACACCACGTCTAAATGCTACTCATCAAAATCAAAATTTAGAGACCAAGATCAAATTTTTTGGTTGGGTAGAAGGCTGGGCTTGATCAAACCCTAGTTCGATACTTTGATCGGAAAAGTGGAAAATTAGGGCTTCTACAAAAGTTGGAATTTTTGAAGTTTGTGACCACGGTTGGAAGCTCCTCAAAAAAATCAAATTTTGGAGCTTTGGATCGAACCTTTTGGTTGGGAAAAAGGGTGGGATTTATCAAACCCTAGTTCAGGATCCTGTCTAGAAGATTCAGAAGTTTCAAAGGCAATTTTGAGGGGTGAAACTTTGTAGTTTTCAAATTCTGAGTATACCAGCTTGACCAGCTCAATCTTTCTATCCTTTCAGAAGTTTGAAATTCAAAGTTTGAATTTTTTAGGGTTTCTCTGACAAACCCTAATCCAGCTCCAGATCCAATTCCTGCAAATCAAGTGGATTGGGTTAATCCTAGAAGAGAATGGATTGGTCACCTGCAGAAGTGAAGAAGTTCCTGTTTCAGAGGGAGATGAGGCTAAGGCCTTTCATAAGAAGATTAGAAGTAATCTTGACAGGTATGACTTATCCAGGTATGTTTCAAGATTTGTTCATGATTAAGTTTATGGTATGTTTGTCTTCATATTATTACGGTTAGTACAATCTTGATTAAATTTAGACTTGTCGTATCACCTTAATAAAATTATGAATGCATGATAGAAGATATTCATTGATTAGGGTGTTGACACTTATGATTGTACTAATGCATTATGGTGTTGTATGAGGTTTATGTTGTCTCCTAACATGAAAGGTACACCAAGAAAGACAAATCATGTTCTAGTTCAAGAACATATGATCATGGTGACATGAAGACAAAGATTCATCCATTGTCATGGATCACTTAGAAGATCTATTTACGAGGTATGTATAACTTGGTTCTATAATGGTTAACTTATGAGATATGCAGGTTACTAGCACAAGTCATTGAAGAGAACAAGAAGACATCATGTGGGTATGTTAGACATAACTAGCTAACATAATAATCCAGGTATGTTTTTCCTATATCAAGTTAGAATCCTACCTTTTGATAGGATCTCTTATATAAGTATACATGGCATGATCGATAATGATTATTCATAGGTTTGAATAATCATGGGTGTATGCATATTATGTTTCTTACCTTAATTGATGATATGACTAACCAAAAGAGTCATAAAAGTATAGGTTTGAGTAATCACAGGTTTAGGCATATTATGTTTCTTACTTTAATTTATGATATGACTAACCATAAGAGTCCTTGAATCCTAATGCTTATTATTTCTGTTTGAAATGATCATGACTATACATGCTTAAGATTATTGTGTTTTGATAGTATTGAGAATATACTAATAAATGTATGATTATGTATGAGATCTCGAGGATATCACAATAATGATACTTGTAAGCATGCATAGTGATCGAGGATGGATATAAGTTCAAGGACAGGTAATCCAGGAAGCAAAGATCAAGAGGGAGCACACTCTAGTAGTTTCTGTAAGGATGCAGATATTCAAAGGGAGTCGACCACTTCTCACAATCCACATCAGGATGGAGTTGCAAAGATTCAGAGGGAGTCCACCCAACAACCAAACAAAGATAAGTATTTGAATTGTCATTTCTTACATATTTGTTTGTTTAAATAATGTTGTTCAATGATGTATATGCTTATGTTCCTAGACTTAGGTTGTGCATTATGCATATTAGAATAATTGCATTAATGAATAGTATACTACTAATATGCATGTGATGGGTAAGTGGCCTATGGCACTGTACAACATTCCATTGCTACTTATATAGAATGAAACCTCTTTGCTGACATGTTGCGAGTTGTGCACACTCTTAACAATGTCCTGGTAGATATTAGAAGGCATCTAGAAAGTTATAGGATATGGATAAATGTTGTATTGAAGCATTAGCTAAGATAATTGCATGACTATATGACATATTTATTTATGTGTAAGAATTTGTTCTGAAAACTATCAAATGTTTTCTAATCATGCAATTTAACTTGTTTTGTAGGAAAGATCATATACCATCACCTACAAAAGAAGGACTACAACATTTGTTCAACAACAAAGTTATCTATTGAAGATATTAAAAATATTGAAGTTCCCAGGATTCGGGAAGAATGCCATGATCGAGGAGTACCAGCCGATCATGAAGAATGATGGTTGGGATGCAGTCCCAAGACGTGAAGGGAAGTATGCTGTGACTTCCAAATGGATCTATAAGATCAAGCATGCTGCAGATGGTAGCATAGAGAAATACAAAGTGAGATTTGTAGCTCATGGCTTCTCCCAGAAAGAGGAATTGATTATGAAGAAACTTTTTCTCCTATAGCCAAATACACTTCCATTAGTACTTGCTCTGACTGTAGTGATAAAATTGAAGATACACCAGATGGATTTCAAGACAACTTTCTTGAATGGTGTAGTCGAAGAGGAAGTGTATGTGGAGAATCCACTCGGGTTTGAGTCATATATGTGCAGAACTTGGTATGGTAGGATAGACAGCTTTCTATCTAGTTTGGGCTTTACCAAAGGTAAAGTGGATTCCAACCTTTACTACAAGGTTGAGGAAGGAAATCCAGTGATACTAATTTTGTATGCGGATAACCTGTTTGTTACATATGAGGATAGATTGATTGCCAACATGCAGTGAAAGCTTGCTGTTGAGTTCGAGATGAAGGACTTGGGGATGATGCACTACTTTCTAGGTATGGAGGTGTGGCAGAGTGCAGATGGAATCTTCCTTGGACAAGGGAAGTATGCAGTAGAGATCCTGAAGAGGTTCAGGATGATGGATTGCAAGGCCATGGCCACACCTATGGCATCGAACCTGAAGCTTATGTGTGATGCTTCATCTGATTCGGTTGATGTCACTGTGTATCGTCAGATGATTGGGTCCTTGATGTACCTGACAAACATGAGACCATATATTTTCTTTGCGGTGAACACATTGAGCCAGTTCCTGATGGATCCTAGAGGTGTTCAACTGGTTGCTGTAAAGCATATTCTGAGGTACCTGAAGGGTACGGTTGACTATGGGCTCAAGTATGATGCGAATCAAAAGTTTAACCTGCAGGGTTATGTTGATTCAGATTGGCTAGGCAGTGCAGTAGATAGGAAAAGCACTCTATTTCATCATTGTATTCTCACACACACTTTTTGGAGAGTGGAGCACTTGTGGGGGAGGATAAGTTGTTGCTAGGAGATATCTATCTCTTATGCTTGGGTTGTATGATTGCTCTATCTATCTCTGAGGAAGTTATTGGGGTTTTTCACCTTTATGGTTTTCCCCAAGTAAACTTTGTGTCTCTTGTGTGCTTGCATTATTGTGTCCATGATTGATATGTTGTAGATATGTTGTACATGTTGTTCTCTCAGTTAAGATCCTAGATCAGATTGAAGTAAATTATGAAAAAAACTAACATTAACTTCCAAGTAAGCCACTCTCATGCATTCAATTCGAATGACCTCTCTAGAATTCAAACTAATTGGCTTATTGTATCCATTATTACACATTGTAATCATCTTCTGAGTTCATGATAATGCATGAACTGTTGCAAACCTTTTGCGTCAGTGGTTTGACATATTATTTGTTGCATGCATCTCTAGTAATTGTTGTCTTTGTTTCATAGATATCTTGTTCTTATATTTTACATCGATCACCCTAGAGAGGAAAAAATAAGGTATATGTCATTCCTTGATGCTTTAGAAAACACTACATTATCGTATGGAGGATGGGTTGGAGGGAGAACAATTCCTTTTTCCGAGTGTTGTAAAAGAAAGAAATTCCTATCTGAAGGTTGCAGAGTCTGGTAGGATGATGCAAGGGCTCTTTCATCTATATCTATTAATATTATATGCTACAAAAGACTAAATTATAACTTCATGATCATTTAATACATTTTCATAATATCATCATAAAGACGAGCTCTGAAAGATACACAATCACAAGGAACACAACAATTTATCCTGGGAAACCGTCAAGGGGAAGAAAAACCAACAAAAACTTCATCAATATAGATTACCAACGTATAATTCCCAAAGAATTAGTCTCATAAGAAAGAGAGACCAAACCTAAACACAAGAGCCAAGAACAATCCTCCTTCTCCTCTGCAACCCTTCCTCTTCTTATCTTGTGCAATGATTGAGTGAGTGAATGATACAAATGAGAGAGTAACACTCTTTATTTTTACCTTAAGTGAGGGTGAGCTTTTTCCTAATGGGGCCGACCTCACTAACTTTATTGGGACGACCTCTCTAGGGAGACTCAAAATAATATTTACATTAAACTCTTTTCGTACTAATGACCTGACTTACAATGGAGGATTTACCTCATGAATTTTATATGACCTAATGTAATAATGACATCCACGAATGGAGGCAAAAACATCTCCAATGCAGGTAAAATATAATAATGAAAAGTACAAGTAGAATATTCTTCGAAGTTACATTATTTCAACACCCCCTCTTGACAAGAATGTTATTCTACTGACAACAACAATCAACAACAAGTGTGTCTCTACACAACATCATCGGAAGGAGGGAGGAGGAGGCATTATCAACAACATCATATGGAACATTGGTTGGTACATCTATAAGACAATGGAAGTTTTTTAACAACATCAATATTAGAAACTAGAACAACTTGTTGTAACATCATCAACATCTACAGCATGAAGCTAGAACATCATCATTATCTACAACACGGAGCTGGAACATCATCATCATCTTAAGTACAGAGATAAAGTATCATCATCATCAGTATAAAATGGATACATCAACAACAACGATAGCACAAGGTTGGATCATCAGCATAAAGCTGGAATAACATCATCATCATCATCATCAATAACTCAAGGCTGGATCAACATCATCTATGGAAACATAATGAGGTAGGTGCTTCAACAACCAACATGATCCTTCCTTTCAGAATTACGGGATCAAGTTCAGCATGGGTGATCCTTCCTTTCAGAATTATGGGATTGAGTTCAACATGGGTGATCCTTCCTTTCGGAATTACAAGATCATGGCCAATCCTTCCTTTCGGAATTACGGGATTCAGTCCAACACTGGCGATCCTTCCTTTCGGAATTACGGGATCATGGACAATCCTTCCTTTCAGAATTACGGGATTCAATTCAACAACATTTTTGGTGCTCAAATAATCCTTCTTGTCATAATTACGGGATCTAGTCTTTATGGAGCTACCACTACTGATCACAGCGCACAGGTACTCAGACGATCCTTCCTTTCGTAATTACGGGATAATTGTCCACCAACCACATCTTTGGCCATCCTTCCTTTCGAAATTACGGGATCTAGTCTAAGGATCAAAACTTAAGACAATCCTTCCTTTCGGAATTATTGGATCTAGTCTAAGCATGATCAATTCCAACTGAGCTACCCGGTGTGATTAGGATACCATAGTATCATCAGGATTCAACACTACTTCCCCTTTCGATGGAAGTCCTTACGGACTGCACCAAGCTTGTCTCGGAAGTTCTCAAACTTCACACGAGATAGAGGCTTAGTCAACACATCTGCAAACTGCTCATATGTGCTCACATATTGGAGCTTTACATCTCCCTTCTGCACCATGTTACAAATGTAGAAATACAGTATTTATATGTTCTTCGAATTATCATGGAACACGAGGTTCTCTATCATCTTCATGCAACTTTGGTATATCGCATAGAATCACTGTGGTATCCATCTCCAAATTGAATAGAACTGATAACAACTTCCGAATCCATATGGCTTAACAACTGGCGGAACAAAATGCAATATATTCCACTTCTACAGTGCTAAGAGAAACACTGAATTGCTTCCTGCTTAGCCATGAGATCATGGCTGACCCCAAATCGAAACATCCACCTAAAGTGCTATTTCTGTCTGAGACACTTCCTACCCAATATGAATCTATATAACCATACAACCTGAAGTCACGATCTCTAGTATAAGTGAGACCATATTCTACCATACCTTGTAGGTACCTCATCACATGCTTTGTAGCTACAAGGTGAACATGTCTAGGCTCAAACAGATACTGACTCAAGGTGTTCACAGCAAATTATATATATGGTTTGGTATTCATCAAATACATCAATGACCCAATAATATGCATGTATAGTGTCTCATCCACTAATTTTGACAAAGCATCAGACAACAACTTCAAATTTGTATCCATGGGTGTGGCCATGGATTTACATTCCAACATATCAAACCTTTTCAGGATTTCTACTACATACTTCCCTTGGTTAAGGAAGATTCCTTCTGTGCTCTACCATACTTCAAGACCAAGAAAATAATGCATCAAGCCAAGGTCTTTCATCTCAAATTTTGCAGCGATCTTCTTCTTACACTCCAAGATTTTATTCTCATTACTTGTTAGGAATAAGTCATCCACATATAACAATAATATTACAGGTTCATCATCCATAACCTCAAAGTAAAGGTTAGGATCAACTTTACTTTTGGTAAAGCCCAAGCTCGTCAGATACTATCGATTCTTCCATACCAAGCTCTTGGATCTTGCTTCAACCCATACAAAGCCCTCTTCAGCTTGCAAACACACGTCTTTCTGTCATCAAATTCAATTCCTTGTGGTTGTTCTATGTACACTTCTTCTTAAATGACACCATTCAAGAAAGTTGTTTTCACATCCATCTGGTGTAAATTCCACTTCATCGTGGCTGTAACTACCATGATGGTTCTAATGGAAGTGTACCTTGCTATGGGAGCTTGCTATTGGAGAAAATGTCCCTTCACAATTGATTCCTTCCTTTTGAGAGAATACACAAGCCACAAATATAGCTTTGTATTTTTCAATACTTCCATCAGCTGCATGTTTTATCTTGTATATCCATTTGGAAGATAACGCACTTTTACCTTCTGGTTTAGGAACTACATCCCACACATCATTCTTAATTAGGGAGTGGTATTCTTCCATCATAGATTCTACTCATTCTTTCTTTTGAACAGATTCTTCAAAAAAGGTAGGATCTTTGTCTACAAGGTCACACATCAAAGCCACATAACTGGAAAATGACTATGGCTTCTTGCTTTGTCTCGAGGAGCCTTCAGGAGCACCATACTTCTCTGCATCTTGAATAATTTCATGAGCCCAAGCTGGATTTCTCTTATGAGAGATATTCATGTGGGGATGTTCTTGGGGATCCAACATATCATGGTCTTCTAGAATCTCTTCATCAACAGAAGGTGCAATTTCTCTCATCGGTTCTGCAACTCTGGGAGCTACAACTTCTTCATGTGCTTCTTCAAGCTGGCATTTTCTGGATTTATTGAGAGTTGTATCTTCATCAAAGGTTACTGCTCTTTTAATTTCCATGTGATGGTAACCAGCTGGTATATAAATTCTGAAGGCCTTGGAGATGTCACAGTATCCAACAAATATTCCTTTCTTTCTAGAAGGATCCAACTTGGTTCTTTTCTCTTTTGGAATATGAACAAACACTAGAAAACCAAATATCTTGAGATGACTTACTTCTTGTTTATTTCGTGTGAACATATCTTCGGGGGTTTTGAACGCAAGTGCAATATGAGATATTATGTTTTGAACATATATTGTTGTTCTTCTTGCTTCATCCCATAGGTTCATAGGAAGATCTTGATCATGGATCATAGTCTTCACTGCTTCCATAATAGTTCGGTTTTTTCTTTCAGCAACACCATTCTGTTGAGGATTATAGGGAGTGGTAAGCTCCTTCTTAATCCCAGAATATTTTCCATAGACTTCAGATTCTTTTGAAGTATACTCTCCTCCGTTATCTGACCTGAGTGTCTCAATATTTTGTTGATGTATTTGTAACTTTAGAAGATATTCACTTGTATATTGTATGTATTACATTTGTACTTTATTGTATCCCCAATGGAGATGTATTATTCCTCCGATTGGAAGTGTCATCATTTGCATTTGCAAGTGTCGCAAGTTATATTGTAGGTGTCGGAAATTATATTTGATGGGTTATTAGACCGCCTTAGAGGGGTCAGCCCAGTGTGGGTTAAAGGGTTATTAGACCACTCTAGTGGGGTTGACCCAGCGACATGTGGATGGGTTATTAGGATTCCTTAGGAAGTCGGCCCAGTTAGGGTTAAAGGCAAGTCAAGTCATTATATAAATAGAGAGTGTGACTCTCTCATTTATTCATTCACTCACTCACTCACTTCGCATTAGTGAGAGAGAGGAGATGTGTGCACAAGTGGAGGAGGAGAATATCTCTTATCTTGGGGTTTGATCTTTGTGATCTTTTTATTGGTGCTCATTCTATCTCTAAGGAAGTTGCGGGGTTTTTCACCTTCTTGGTTTTCCCCAGTGAAATGCTTTGTGTCTCTTGTCTCTTGTGTTTGATATGATGTACATGTTGTTCTCTCAGTTAATATACTAAATCATATTGAATTAAATGATGAAAAACTAACATGGTATCAGAGCTAGCCTGAAGGAAGGCATTGTATGGCATTTACGACACTTGTTGCACTTGCGACAAATTGGAAGCTAGGGCTTGGTATAATAAAAACCTGGCACCGTGGAACTTTCGCTATAAATCAGTTTTGGAGACGTTTCAAGATCTGAAACATTTATAGGACTAAGATGAAATGTTAATATACCTTGTGTCAGAATCTTAGCCAAAGATTCATTGTACTTTGTGAGATATGATTCGTACAAGTTAGGGTTTCTGCCTATTCCAGAATTCAGTCCTAAATATGTGACCTAGGCACAAAGGTCATATCTCGGGCTAGGAAGCTCCAAATGAAATTCGGTAGAAAATTAAAGTTAGGGAACAGACTGTAGTTTCACAGGTCTAGGTTTCAGAGGCCAAAGTTGAAAAAGTGACACATGGCACTCCGTACAAGTTTGCTATGCTGTTTCATCCCATAAAAAGGTCACGTTGCGACACTTGGCATATCTCTCTCTCAAGGAATCCATTAAAGCTAAGATATGTGGGTTTGGAAAGATGAAAGGTCAGTCTACCATATGTCTAAGTTTCATACCTTGAGGATCTGAAATTTCATAGTTACATCAGAAACAATATGGCATATATATCTGTCCAAACAGAATTGGATTCTGAAAACTTTCATTTTTGGCTTGTCACTGCTACAGGAAATTAGGGTTTCTACAAAAGTTGGAATATTTGGAATCTGAGACCACAGCTAGATGCTCCTAATCAAAATCTAAATTTAGAGACCAAGATCGAAGTTTTTGGTTGGGTATAACCCCAAGCTCTATCAAACCGTAGTTCACAATTTTGACCAGAAAACCAGAATTTGACAGAAGCTGTAGATCCGAAACTCGTAGGTCATGTTGTTGCTGCAACACCCTTCCCCAAAATTTTGAAGTTATTTGGGGCCCCTCCTTTTAACACTTTTTGTAGCAAGCTTTTACTTCATCTTTTGGATTTTCCTCTAACTAGTCATAATTTCATTGCCTGCTTCCAAAAGAGTTTTCTCATTTTATCTAAGGCAAAGTCATATTTTCCTTTAGCGTAGATTTTCGTCTCAACTTCTTCGCTGTAGGGCAAGTTTTAGACTTAAGTCTACCACGGCTCTGACATGCCTTTAACCATAAGTCCCTCACTGGGCACAAACTCTAATCATAAATCCTCCATCTGGAGCGTACCCTGGCTCTAACTCAGCCACACTTTTGACAAGTCCCAAGTCTGTTATTTGGCGCAATAAGCCGGCCACCGTTAGCGTAAGAAATCATTTTTCTCAGTCGCTTGAGGAGCAATAATTACCATTATATTCCCCGCCTTGGAGCCACGCTTCCCCTCCTTGGAAGGATTAAAAGTTGGCGCATTCTGCCCTAGCGCAACTATGATGATAGAGTCGACTTCTCAACCACTGGAGACGCTCTTATCCTTCCCGCTTACAAATCCACATTCGTCTTTCATGATAACTCATTCCTGGTGCATATTTCTGAGCACAACCCTAATACCGGAAGGGCCTCTTGAGTATAAAGCTTATCTTTGAATGCGCGCTTGCCACATAGTGCAAAACATTACGCTCCCCGCTTGGCCTGAAAGCTAAAATCAGTACTCGGTGCGAAAAGATATCCTCGATCCCTGTGCACCGGTGGAGTTGGTAAGGCCTTTAATAAAACCATGTGCCACTCTTAATGACAGATTTCTTGAGCCCCATGCTCATAGCCCCGCCAACTTTAAACATACATGAGCATTTAACTCCCCCCCTATTTAACCCATGCAACGACGTTTTGGGTTTTTATTTAGTCATTCGCACTCAGAGCGCTCACCATTCGCATCGAAGTTCAAAACTGCTGTTCGCTGCAAACAGTTGAGGTCTCAGAACACTCACCATACCGACAGGTAGGCTCTTTCCCAATCTTGCTCTTGGATTATTACGTTAAAAAAATCACCCACGCACAGTTTGAGTAATTTAAGTGGACTTCGTTTTTCTTTGCATAAAAGATAGAAAGGACGTAGGACAGTTGCTGCTCTTTTCCCTATGAGGATACAAAGCCACCACTTTCAGACCAGGGC
Organism: Larix kaempferi; assembly: GCA_027924585.1. Classification (NCBI taxonomy): domain Eukaryota; kingdom Viridiplantae; phylum Streptophyta; class Pinopsida; order Pinales; family Pinaceae; genus Larix; species Larix kaempferi. The sequence goes on from BSBM01000012.1 coordinate 26,724,663, forward strand.
AGAGACGGCCCCATCTCACAGGTACACAAGTCTTTCCCCTCTGTTGCATTTTTGGCTCTCCTGGTTTTCCTCATAGAGCTTTCATTTGCCAAGTGAAACCCGCGGCTCCCCACGACCGCATTTGAAGGTTTTATATGTTTTCTTGGTTGCGTAATAGTTGGTTTCGGTTTGAGGATCTTCTTGCTTGAGTAGAGTCTCTGTTTTCCAAAAGTATGAAATGCTTATCCCGCTCTGGTCATAATGTTGAATCGTCCTAGCGGTATCTTAGCGACCGCAGAGTTTTTTGCGCAAATCCATAGAAGCCACAGCATCCCAAGCCCTTGTTTGCAAAACTCCCTGCCAAGCATCTTCTGCGCGTAAGGCCCAACCCTTCTTGCTCCTTGCAGTTAAAGTTTCATACTATAAGCACTGAGATACCCTGCTTAACCAAGAGCGAGGTTGATAGATGCCGTGGTTGCATAAAACCCACATTGCTCGGCCGAAGCTGTCATGGAGATCTGTTAAATCAACCCATCAAGCCCATTTAGAAACTTGAAGTTATGGCCCGATCCTTAGCCGATAAAGCCTGTCGCTGCAAAGCTTATCCATCTTCAGCGTAGCTTCCACTATAAGCTACCGGTGGGTGAAATGTCTAAACATTGACGCACAGACAATATCGCGTGCATTATGTTAAGCGCTAGTGCAAAAAATAAGGTTAGGATAGCACATGCGAATGTGTTTAGCTTGAGCGCACAAATGAAATTATGGCACTGGCACGCGAAATATTTTAGGTCTCAGCGCAAGAAATGCATTATCACTTGGTGCCCGAATAATTTTAGGCACCGGCGCGCATAGATCGTTCAAATCTTAGTGCATAAATTCCCTCTTATACCCCAACGCACACTAGATCGCTAATCTTAGCGCGCTCAGAATCCCAAGCGTGGCGCAAATCTTAATTTAGGCGCCAGCGTAGAAATCTTCACTAGAATCGCGCAAGTTTGTGTCACAATTCAAACGATACCTACACACTGAAAATGAATGGTGCAGACCCAAAATGATCTTTCCCGTTGTCCTGATGTTTTGTCTTTGTTTTTAGCATGAAGGGACATTGTTGAATTAACCTTAAACATGAATTGAAGATAATTATGATTGTTTAAGACAACCTCTATTTTGTGGAAATGTTATATGTTGGCTTTATCATAGAGTGTTGCTAATGCTTGGAATGGTGGTCTAACTAAAGTCTTTTGGTATTGCCTTGCTCACCACAGGATTACCATGCATAGGAAGTCAGCAAAGAAGAAGGCAGCTCCGAAAGTAACCTTGGACTCAAAGGTTGAAGTTCTATTAGATACTTCTCTCATCACGATGTTTGCTGACATGCAAGCTACCACTGGTGTTTCCCCTGGGAGCTCCGCTCCTGAATTTCAATGGGGTGATCTATACAGATTCATCATAGCTCAAGATAGTTCAACAGCTTTTATAGAGGATTCCCTAGTGTATTCCAACATTAGAAGGTCTCATTTGCATAAGGCAACAACTCGGCCAGAGCTATTCCCTTGTTCCGAAGTTATTGGATGGCTTATTCCTCACATCCGGACGGACACAAGGCTCATGACTGATAAAAATGGGTTGAGCCTGGCATCTTTCGCTCCCGAGCATGTTACTGCTGCCTACAGATTTCCTGCACCCAGGGCTTGTTTGGACGATGAATGGATAGGAAAGCATCAAATGGACTTGCTAGAAACTGCCTATAAGATGACTATAAATGACAGGCAGATCAGGAGGAGGCAGAATAACGAATATGAGAGCAATCTCCTTAAAAACGCTTTCAGGTTCATCATCCTGATGTTGAGTAGACTCTTCGGCATGCCTAATGGCAATGGGTTTAAGATCGGATGGGTTTCGATGATGTTTCACATAGCCACAAAAGGCACCATCTTCAACTAGGCTGAAATAATTTCAGATAGCTTGGCCTCACAGTTAACAGCAGCCCAAGGAGGACTAGACCAAAAGAAGGTAGATTTCTTCATGTCTTCATACCTGATTGACTGCCTGTTAAGAAAGCATTCATTCCCAAACTTGGGTTTCTCACGGAAGCCAAATGAAACAGCTCTCTTCATAGCTTACCAGTGTACATGGGAAAGTAAATACGCAAACCACTACAAGATGATTTGCGAGAGGTTTATCATGCCATTGTACTAGCTTATCTTCGTTCAAGAGCCAGATTGTATGTCGGAGAATGCTATGCCCATCATTGAACGATTTGGGGACTATTATTACAGTGCAGAAGGCACATACATCAGGATGAGTGGAGGGACTCATGATCCATTTATGTTCCCTCGGTATGTTACATATTTTGTAATTCATAAGGAGGTCGTGAGACAACTCTTCGGCACCAGCGCAATAAGAAAGTTCTTAAAAGACCGGACAAAGGCCATGTATCCTCCCATGCCATTTACCATCGGAGCTTACAGCCTCCCAAGAGCAAGAGACGGGGAAAATTACGCTCAAGGCTTAGAAGTTTTCCATTTTGGCTCAGTCCCTTTTAGAAGGCATGACCCCAACGGTGCGGTAATCAGGCATTGCCTTGACCTCAAGCTCTCCTTTGAATACGCTCATGCGGCGGACCGAGACGAGGAATTCTGTAGGAGCGCTCGCAACCTAACTGAGTTAGGAAAGCGTTACAATACGAAAGCTGTGAAAGATAAAGCCCCAAACCTATCGGTTTGATCCAAAGAGAGCGGGAGGCATCAGCCTCACAACCAGGGAACCCATAAGAATTGGAGCAAGACAGAGTGCTCCAAGAGAAATCTCTCAAGCAGCAGCAGGACCAAGAGCAAGCAAGGATTCAAGGTGAGCTAGCTGCCAAGCTTCAACATGAGGAGATTGCAAGGAAGCAAGAAGAGGCTACCAGGATTCAGAAAGAAAGAGAATATCAGATATCCCAAGAGAAAGCTTCCAAGCAACAACATGAGGAAGAGCAAAGGCCCCTGTCTAAAGGAGCAGATGGATTGCATACACAATAAGAAGAGTCAGTAGGAGAGAAGGGGAAAGAGCAGACAGAGAAGTCTCTCGAGCCGGAGCCATTTACTCTGACAGATATGGAAATAGACCCACCATTTATATCCACTCCAAGGGGAACTCAGGAAGAAGGTTCCTATTCAGGGAGCTTAGCACTGACCCCATATAACCCCAGGAAGCAGTGCAAAATAGGAGACCTGAATACTATATATTTTAGTGAGAAGAAAAGGGCCATCATTGATAGGAGAGTAAAGAAAATGGAAGCCAAGACAAAGAATGTGGAAACCAAGGAGGATGATTATGAACTATGGATAACAAAGAAAACATTGGTCCAAGGAACTGATGCCGACCCCACATTCCAAGCTCAATGCACCGTGGCATCAGCTAAGGCAACTAAAGCTAATATTGATTTTTTGAAAGAAAAGATAAAGCATTACAGGGAACAGTGCCTTGAGATCAAAGATGATAGAAAGAGCAAAGTATTGGAAGCAAACAAGCTGAAGGAGAAATTCAATGCGTTGCCAGGAGAGCATCTGGTGCTCAATTCAGGAGTTCTCTAGCCGGAGAGTGAGAAGAACTCCTTAGAAATGCAGTTGGATTTCTCTGAAGGTGAGCTGGAGAATCTGAAGGCTCGGATAACAGAATTGGAGGAACTCGAAGCAAACAGGGCTCAACAAATCCAGCTCCACCAACAAGAATGTGAAGGGATGATTCGAGAAAAGGAACAACTAGCAAGACAGCTCAAAGGGCAGCGAAAGACCAGCAAAATTTTTCCACGTTTCACAAACAAGCATGTGATATGTGAACTAAAATTCATCAGCTGCTAGTACTGATCTCGGAAGAGATTTGGAGCACGAAAGAGATGATTAAGAAGATGACAACAATTGAAACCAAAGCCCTAAGGACTCGAGATAAGTTTGCAGATCATGTAGAGAAGATGAAACAACAATCTGAGTGGAAAAAGGGAAAATATTAGCTCCCTTCACACTTACGCGCCCCTACAAGGGATGAATTGGACGTGGACATAGCAATTCTTGAATTCGCCAAGGATTGCGTTACCAAGCTAAGTTCAAAAATCAAAAGGACGGTCCACAAGTGTTGTTCCATCTATTCCGCACTCAGGGAATCACTTAGCAAATGGCATCTAGTTATCCCCGCCTCCATTTATGATTTCCCAAAAGAAGAAGACCGATTGTTCGAGTTGCAGAACGAGCTGGATGATGACTTGGCTTACATCAAGAAGATAGAGGTATTGACTCAGGACAAATTTCAATAGTTCATTTTCCAGCCTGCAATACATATTTACTTCCTAGAACCAATGGCAAAAGAGGCCACAGAGGGTAAAGCGCTAATCAAATCAGACCTTCATAAGCATGAAATAGCATCCCAGGCAACAGTATCTTCTCGCAGCAAGCTCATCGTAAAAGATATCAACCAATGGACCTCATACATTCAAAGTATTGATGGCCCGGTAATTTCAAGCGAGCCGGTGGGTGGAGACGTTCCTTCAAGTCAACAGGCAGAAGCCCCAGCAAAGTAGATAGATCATTCTTATTTTGTTTTAATCAAGCGGGGAAGCTAAAATTCTACCTTTGTATAATTGCTGTAAAAGGACAGCTGGTCCTTAGTTTTGTCCTGTTTGTAAAACTCTCCACGTATTCATAAGCTTTGTAAGGATGCGATGAAAGCCAAGGAAGGAGGTTATAGAATTAGGGTACACTTGTCATCCCAAGAGGCACCTTGTAAAGTTATAAATAGAAGGTTAGAAGGAATAGAGAGGGACTTTTTTGCAGGGAAAAGAAGCTTCTTAGCTTGTACGAACTATTTTGTAATTAGCTCCAGGGAAGCGATTTTTTGCCTAATAAAGAGCCTGAGGGAGACATTTGTTTTCCTGGAAATGTGGACTTGATGCATGCTAGATTATTCTTATGTCATTCTGACACTGCTGTGAGATCTTTCCTTGTTGTTTGGAATTGTTTCTGTCTGATGAATGATCTCACTATTTTCTGTGCAATGATGTTTTCCTAAATGAGTAATAGAATGCTTTTACATGGATTAAAAGCTATCTTTTATATCTTTAATCTCTTGTTGTAGATGTATCTTTGTGATTTAATGGTTATCTGTGGATCTTTAGATACTTCTTTCAGCACATTGCTCATATTTACAGTTTTTTCCTTGCAAGGATAGATTAGATTTATTTCAGTCTTAGATATAGATTTGTTTCAAGCTCTACATTTAGATTAAATTAGCTTAGGCACTTGCATATCATTTTAACAATAAAATCAAAAAGAATGGTGGATCGGGCCATAACTGATGTAAAAGAAGCAAATCTCCAAATCTAATGGTAGCCGGAACCACTAACCGGATGGATTCACCATACCAAATGGTGGACAATCTAATTGGGATAGTTTACCGGGGAGAATCCCTTTCTGCTTGATGTTGCGATCTTCGAGGCATCAATAGTTTTTGGCGCTAGAAGGAGGGCATGAAGTGCATGGCTAATAAAGGAAAATCTCCCATTGTCAAAATTGTTACTGAAAACCCGCTTGAAATAGGAATTTCAGACAGCTCAAATCTTGAAGTAACAAATCAAGAAAACTCCATCTCTAATTCTGAACATCAAGAAGTATTGTATGCTATGCCTTTTGCAGAAATAGAAGATTTAAGGAGACATACACGATCTTATGTTAGGCAACTAGGTGGTTTAAACGCAGTGAATTTTCTCCCTAGGAAAATTACACCCAGAGAAGAAAGACAATACACCCGTGATTCGATTCTTTTGCAAAATTTTGAAGAGCTTGTAAATTTAACTTTGGAAGAGATTGCAGAACCCCTGAAAGAAATCGATCTTGAAAACCCAGAAAATTTTTCAGATCCAGAAAATCTTGGAGAACTTTTTACTCCAAAGATCATCCCACTTAATTCACCACACAATTCTCCACCTGATTCTCCACATAGAAATATGGTTGTACCTGCTTGGAGAGCGAGGGGAGCATTGAATCTAGCTGGACCGTTCCACAATCTGCCTAAAAATCCAGAGAAAGTCTTGCCTAAATTCGAGCCAGGAAAAGCCATTTCTGTTCAAGATCATCTCAAGAGTTTTTATTTAGCCTTGAATCTTTTCAATGTACAGCTTGAAGATGTAGTTTGTAGGCTTTTCCCATGCACATTTGAGCCAAAAGTTTCTTCCTGGTATTTTAGCTTACAAGCTAGCTCAATTTCCAGCTGGGAAGAATTTGAAACATGTTTCTTAAATAAGTATGGAAATCAAAAGACTGTAGCTACACTCATGAAAGAATTATTGTCCATGAGAATGGAAAAGAAAGAAAAAGTTCAGGACTTCAACCAAATGTTCACAACACTCTTAAATAATTTCAACGAAGCAAATAAACCAGCAGAAGAATCTCTAGTTGAATATTATACAATAGTTCTTGAAGGGCCTATAGCAATGTTCATCAAAAGGTCTAAGAAAACTACCCTAATAGAAATTTTGAAGAAGCTAGAAAGGTTGAAGAAGAAGCAGACTGCATTGCCAAACATGCCTTAGACGCAAAAACAAAACCAACAACTACTAAAAAAAACCTTGCTGCTCACCAGGAATAAAGAAGAGTCATCAGCAGACATGGAGAACGTAGTTAAGATGATGCAGAAATTGTCCAATAAAATTGTAGATCTCGAGAAAGATAAAGCAGCTAGTACATCTAGGAAGCCTTTCAAACCATTCTACAAGAAGAGAGAATACAACGATCAACCTCATCCACCTATGAATACTTCTCCTTTTTTAAATCTGAATGAAATAGGGATGGAACACTTTTGCACATTTCATCAAGAGCCACACTCGGAAAAGAGCTTCCCACAATGGATTAACTCTATGAGTTTAGTCATGAACCAAATGCTAGATTCATAGATTCCCGATCAAGACGATCCTCCAAAGGAATCGAGCCCTGAGATAGAGGAACCATCTCCAAACACTACCATGGTGCTATGGGATTAGGTACCTTTAACTGAATTGGTAGAAGATGATCCTGTGGAAAGCCCAGTCTCTGCTGTAAACATTACTACTTGCAGTAAAGGTCCCACTATAGATCCAGTCCCAAGATCAACTATTCCCACACTAAAAGGTTCAAAAGAATTAACTAGAAGACACATAACAGTCATTCCACCATAGCCTAAAGCTAACCCAACAGCAACCAAGCAGCCAAGCATTGACACAACGGTTCAACGACCCAAGGTCACACTGAATAAGATAGACCATCCAACTAGAATTGTAAAAGAATATGATATAGGATATGACATTATTGAAGATATAAAGAAAGTAAAGGAAAATGTTTCAATATTCGATATGTGCAGTTTGCCCCAACAACAAGACAAGTTGTTGCACATTCTTCAATCCCAGCCCAGTACTCCATTAACAAATACTCAAGAAGACCCTGAAATTAATGAGGCTAGTATCGGCAGGAAATCCAAATCTCAGACGTTGCCGTTCCTCTTAACTTTTGAAATCTTCAATCACAATGTTCACAATTGTCTAGTAGATTCCGGAGCATCTTTGAATGTATTGCCACTGTCAATCTGTAAAAAGATTAATGGGCAACCAATTCCATCTCCCGCCCAGATTATTTAGTTAGATAGGACTGTTGTCAAAGTTATTGGGGAAATGAAAGATCTCCTCATTAGGCTGTCAGCAGATTCTAGAGTTTGTCAGTTCATCAATATAATGATAGTTGACGTTCCCGAATCCTATGGTTTGATCCTGAGTAGGGACTGGTCCACTAAGTTGAACGGTTACTTTGCAACTGATTGGTCCCATTTGTGGTTGCCATATCAAAATAGATAGAATCAGAGCAAGGTTTTGAGAGAACCGCACATGAAACAAAATGTAACTCAACTAGAAGGAAAGAATGAAGCTGTAACCTTCTCATCCTCAGTTTTGGGAAATTATTTCTTAGAAATTGATCCGGGTAATTATCAGTCTGAAACTATTAGCCATGAATCAGATGAATAGTCTGATCTCCCTCACTTTTCTCGGACTAATGATATTGACTGTAATATAGTTAGTTTAGTCACTGACTTAGATTATAAAGATACTAACTTAGCTATATCAAACAATCTTTTTTGGACACTGTACTTTGATGGTTCTAAAACTTTAGAAGGATCCGGAGCCGGTTGTGTTCTGATGGATCCAGAAAGAAACAAGTACTTATTGTCCTGTAGATTAGAATTCGATTGTACTAATAACACTGCTGAATATGAAGCTTTAGTCCACGGATTGAAGAAATCCATCGGTTTAAATGTTAAGTACCTGAAGGTTTTTGGTGACTCCAAAATAGTTGTAAGACAAGTAAGAGATACCATTCACTGTCTCTCACCTCATTTGAGGAGTTATCAGGCTGAGGTATGGGATTTAATTATGCATTTTAATGCTTTCAATATAAAGTATATTCCTAGACTTCAAAATTCTACAGCTGATTTATTAGCAATGTCCACTTCCAAATTGGTGCCAACTAATAGAAAATGTTCAATTGAATTAATTTTCAGGCCTTTTGTCCCCGATAATATCACAAACTTCAGATTTTTCGATGATGACGAACAGATTATCAGTTTTCTAACAAAGGAAGACATATTTCAAGAAGCTGTGATAGACGAAGAAGAACACAATTCTGACTTACAAAAGAAAGATACAGCTAAAGGAAATTTCATCCCCAAAGGGGTAAGATCGCTTGAAATGTTGTTTGATCTTCAGAGCAAGTTCAAAAGGCCAGCAAATACCAAGACCAATAGCTCATCAATGCAACATGAATTAGTTAATCTCGACACCGAGGCTGAACCAAAGTTTGTTAACCTTGGCAAATGTTGTTCACCAGGAGAAAGAGATAAGTTCATCAAACTATTTCGACAATATAAGGATGTTTTTGCATGGACTTATGAAGATCTGAAAACATATGACATCCGCATTATTCAATATGTCATACCAATGAAAGAAGGTGTCAAGCCATTTCAGCAACAATTAAGAAGGATGCATCCTACTCTTGAACCTCTGATTCAAAAGGAACTGAAGAAGTTACTGGATGCGAAAATAATCTTTAAAGTCTGGCATTCTGAGTGGGTTGCTAATTTAGTTCCTGTGAGAAAGTGTTGAAATATTGTAACTTCAAAGAATATTATATTTGTACTTTATTATTCCGGAGATGTTTCATTCCTCCGTAAAGATCTTATTGTATATCTAGAGATGTTTATTCCTCTGTCGGAATGTGGTAACTTGGGTTATTAGACTTCCCTAGTGGGGGTCGGCCCTGTATGTGTTATGTGGGTCAAAAGGTTGTTAGACCACCCTAGTGGGGTCGGCCCAGTCAGTTATAATAGGTTATTTAACCTAATGGTTAAATACGATCCTACATGTACTTGTGTAGAAGATATGTCAGAGTAGTGTATAAATAGAGGAGGTGTGTTCCTCATTTGATACACTCACTCACTTGAGGATAGCACATTTGTGGAGGAGAGGTCTGCTATTGTGGAGGAGGAGATCATGTCTCAGGGTTTCATCTTTGTATATTGCTGGTCATCTATATTGAGGAAGCTTTACTGGGTTTTCTACCCCATGATGGTTTCCCAGGATAAATCTGTGTCTCTTGTGTTTATGCTATGCTTGTTGTTTCTTCAGTGATCCTATATATGCTATTATTGTGAAATGGAATGTAATGCTGCTATTTTCTGTCTTAGCATATTAAATCTTAACAGAAAGAAGTCAGGAGAGATAAGACTATGTGTTAACTTCAGAAATTTGAACAGAGCTTCAGATAAAGACAACTATCTGGTCCCTTCAATGGAACAAATTCTCCAAATGGTGTCAGGATCTAAACTATTCTCCCTTCTTGATGGCTTCTCTGGTTACAATCAAGTATTGGTAGTTGAAGAAGACCATCTCAAGACTACTTTCCGCACTAAGTGGGGAACTTTCGCATATAGAAGGATGCCATTCAGCCTGATAAACGCAGGAGCTACATTCCAGCGAGCTATGGATATCGCCTTCCGAGGATTGGGTGGCCATTGTGTCGCTGTCTATTTAGATGATGTGACAGTTTTTTCTAAGAAAAGAGAAGATCATGTTGTTCACTTGAAACAGATTTTTTAGCGTTGCCGAAAATATGGTATCTCTTTAAATCCCAAGAAGAGTGTGTTCACTGTTCCCAAAGGTAAACTATTGGGCCATATCATTTCAAAAGGGGGGGTTTCAATAGATCAAGAGAGAATACAAGCTATCAATAAAATCCCCATGCCTCATAACAAGAAATCCATGTAGTCATTTATGGGCACTATCAATTTTGTTTGAAGATTTGTCCCTGATTTCGTGCAAATTGTTAAACCTTTGCAGCAAATGGTCAAGCAAAGCATACAGTTCAAGTGGACAGACTTAGAAAAGGATGCATTCAGGGACATTAAGGCAGCCATAGCTAAGGCTCCTTCCTTAATAAGCCCATACTTTGACAAAGATTTTATTTTGTATACTTTTGCTTCAGATGACTCTCTTGCGGATGTGCTCATGCAAAAGGTAGAATTAGGATATGAGTACCCAATCTCGTTTATGAGTACTGGTCTGCAGGGTGCCGAACTGAATTATCCCGTTCTTGACAAACATGCGTATGCTGTCTTCAAAGCAGTCAAACAGTTCAGACCGTATATTCTTAAGAACAGAACTAAAGTTGTACTTCCCCACCCAGCCGTTAGATCTCTTTTCGTTGAAAAGGAATTAGGAGAAAGGAGGGGAAACTGGGTCACATCTCTTCAAGAATATGATTTAGAATTTAAACCAGCCACCATCATCAAAGGACAAGGCCTGTACAAATTGCTGACAGAACATCCGATTGATGAAGAGCAACATTGGAAGAATGAAGGCGAGCTGAATTCAGTCGAAGTATGTCCTATCTTCACAGCTCCTCAATCATGGTATAGGGATCTAGTGCTTTATTTGTAGCAAGGATATCTACCAGAACACTGGAGTTCTAAGCAAAGAAGGGCACTCCGTTTAAAATCAGCACCTTATCAAATCATTGATTGAATACTTTTCAGAAAGAATTACGATGGAATTTTCCTCAGATGTCTAAAGAAAGAAGAGGCAAGTAAATTTGTCAAAGAGTTACACGATGGTCCTGCTGGTGGACATTATTCAGGGGAGACGATAGCTCAGAAAACATCTCACAAGATACTCAGAGCTAGATATTATTGTCCCACTTTATTCCGAGATGCTCATGCTTATGCACGGAACTGTCATATATGCCAAAGACGTGCTGGGAAATTACCTAAGGAAGCAGGACCTTTGCAGCCGGTTATTATCTCAGAACCTTTCGAACAATGGGGTATAGATGTCATTGGAGAGATAAACCCAAATTCTTCTCTACAACATCGATACATCCTGATGGCCACCAACTATTTAACCTGATGAATGGAGGCTGCCCCATTGCACAAGATCAATGAAGATGCAGTCATCAGTTTCTTGAAGGAGAACATCATAACCAGGTTTGGGGTTCTAATTTCCCTAGTTTTTAATAATGCTCCTTATTTCTTGTCTTTTAAGATAAATGAATTTGTTTATGAATGGGGAATTAAACTACATTATTCATCCAATTATTACCCTCAAGGAAATGGATTAGCCGAATCTTCAAACAAAAAGCTCATCTGAATTCTCAAGAAGACTGTGATATAAAATCAGCGAAGTTGGTATATAGCTCTCCCAAATGCCTTATGGATAGATAGGGTGACTCCAAAGAACACATTAGGGGTTTCCCCTTACACTCTCGTCTACGGAAAGGAATCCATTCTCCCTCCCAATATATTGCTTCCATCCTTACAGTTGTCCCAAGCTTCTCAAGGGTCTGCTAGTCAAGTCTTACAATCCAAGATCAATACTTTGCTTCAACTTGAAGAAGCCCGACAGAAAGCAAAAGACCGATTTCATCAACATCAAGACATAGTCAAAAGATGGTTCGATAAGAGGAAGTCTGGTAAAAGAAGTTTTGAAGTAGAAGATTTAGTTATGAAATGGGACCATAATCATGAAGAAAAGGGGATGCACACGAAATTCCAACACTTATGGATAGGCCCTTACCAAATCTCTACAAAGCTCGGCCCATCCACTTACAAGCTAACAGACCTCCAGGGAGAGGAAGTAACCCTTCCTCTCAATGGCCTCACCTTGAAGCAATACTTTGCATAGTCTCAATGAGACTTTCTGTACATAAATAAAGTTTTCTTTTATTTTACTCTAGTCTCTGTTTCCTGTGTTTCAACTAGATTGCCTTTTTTCTCTTAGCCTTTGAAATTTTGTACATTTTTTGTCTTCCTAAGGCATCTACAATTGCGCCTCTCGTGAAGGTAGATCTCGCAAGAAATTGCATAACTCGTGAAGCTGGAAATGTACCCTAGAAAGAAAGTTTACCCATGCATTTGGGTCTTTGCTGATCGTTCTCCAGAATGAAGAGATCATGTTCTATTAGTCATGCTAACCCTTGTTTAAATAGTAGAGATATATGATTATCTTTATCACTATCTTCGGGCTCCGTCCACCATCACACTTAAAAGCATCTCAAGAAGATCGATGTGTTTGGACCCATGGAAAAGCAGCACATCTCAAAGGCATAGGGTATTGAAATGACTCCATGCGGCAAATTTAAACCCAAAATGGCTTATAGTCAAGGGTCTGTTTTCCAGAGATTCTTGCCTCAATCAAAGCACGGCTGAGATAAAAGCAAAGCTTACAGGCCAAGAAAGCTGTCCAAAAGACTCAGCTCAAGCTCGGCTCCTCTCCGTCCGTGAGGCTTGATAAAACAATAAAATATCTCACTCACACAAAAGGGCATTATGGATTGAGGAGCCAAAATCAAAGACCATATTTTAAAGAAAATATTTCTGGAAGGCTTAAGCAGCAAAGCTGTCAAATGTATGAACATCCAAATGGATGCAGGCGGCATGGGGATGAGAAACAAGAGCAATGGTGTCTATGAGATGTTGTTGCAAATCCTGTGGAGTCCGATAGCAGCGGTCATCTGAAAGATGAATCTTCTAAAATGAACCCCATATGTTGGCCCTTGGAGAGTTTTAAATATATCTTCATCGAAGCTCCCTTCTCCCAATGACCAATGGATAAAGTGATTTCTTCCTTTGCCAATATTCACCAGCTTAAGCTAACTAATGCACATAAAGTGAACAGTTTTTAAAAGGAATTCTTCCGATAAGCGAGATAATTTTCAGAGATCTGTGTTCGCCAGCGATTCGCCAATTGTTGTTGCTGCAACACCCTTCCCCAAAATTTTGAAGTTATTTGGGGCCCCTCCTTTTAACACTTTTTGTAGCAAGCTTTTACTTCATCTTTCGGATTTTCCTCTAACTAGTAAGAATTTCATTACCTGCTTCCAAAAGAGTTTTCTCATTTTATCTAAGGCAAAGTCATCTTTTCCTTTAGCACAGATTTTCGTCTCAACTTCTCCGTTGTAGTGCAATTTTTAGACTTAAGTCCGTCGTAGCTCTGATGCGCCTTTAACCATAAGTCCCTCGCTAGGCACAAACTCTAATCACAAATCCTTCGTCTGGCGCGTACCCTGGATCTAACTCAGCAGCCCTTTTGACAAGTCCCAAGTCTGTTATCCGGCGCAATAAGCCGGCCACCATTAGTGCAAGAAGTAATTTTTCTCGGTCGCTTGAGGCGCAAGAATTACCATTATATTCCCCGCCTTGGAGCCGCACTTCCCCTCCCTGGAAGGATTAAAAGTTGGCGCATTCCACCCCAGTGCAACTATGATGATAGAGTCGACTCCTCAAGCGCTGGAGACGTGCTTATCCTTCCCGCTTACAAATCCACTTTCGTCTTTCATGATAACTCACACCTAGCGCGGTTTTCTGAGCACAACCCTAATGCCGGGAGGGCCGCTTGAGCGCAAAGCTTATATTTGAACACGCGCTCGCCACATAGCACAAAACATTACGCTCCCTGCTTGGCGCAAAAGCTAAAATAAGTACTCGGCACGAAAAGATCTCCTCAATCCCTGTGCACCGGTAGAGTTGGTAAGGCCTTTAATAAAACCATGTGCCACTCTTAATGACAGATTTCTCAAGCCCCGTGCTCATAACCCCACCAACTTTAAACGTACATGAGCATTTAACTCCCCCACTATTTAACGCATGCAACGACGTTTTGGATTTTTATTTAGTCATTCGCACTCGGAGCACTCGCCATTTGCGTCGAATTTCGAGACTGTCATTCACTGCAAATAGTTGAGGTCTCAGAACGCTCGAAATACTGACAGGTAGGCTTTTTCCCAATCCTGCTCTTGGATTAGTAGGTTAAAAAAATCACCCATGCACAGTTTGAGTAATTTAAACGGCCTTTGTTTTTATTTGCATAAAAGATAGAAAGGACATAGGACAGTCGTTGTTCTTTTCCCTATGAGGATACAAAGCAACCACTTTCAGACCAGGGAAGAGATGGCCCCATCTCACAGGCACACAAGTCTTCCCCCTCTGTTGCGTTTTCGGCTCTCCTGGTTTTCCTCACAGAGCTTTCATTCACCAAGCGAAACCTGCGGCTCCCCACGACCGCATTTGAAAGTTTTATATCTTTTCTTGGTTGCGTAATAGTTGGTTTCGGTTTGAGGATCTTCTTCCTTGAGTAGAGTCTCTATTTTCCAAAAGTATGAAGTACTTATCCCGCTCTGGTCATAAGGTCGAATCGTCCTAGTGGTATCTTAGCTGCCGCAGAGTTTTTCGTGCAAACCTGTAGAAGCCGCAGCATTGCAAGGCCTTGTTTGCAAAACTATCTGCCAAGCATCTTCTGCGCGTAAGGCCCGACCCTTCTTGCTCCTTGCAGTTAAAATTTCATACTATAAGCACTGAGATACCCTACTTAACCAAGAGCGAGATTCATTCATGTTTTGGTTGCATAAAACCCACGTTGCTCGACCGAAGCTGCCGTGGAGATGTGTTAAATCAGCCCATCAAGCCCATTTAGAAACTCGAAGTTATGGCCCGATCCTTAGCCGATAAATCCTGCGGCTGCGGAGCTTATCCATCTTCAGCGTAGCTTCCACTACAAGTTGTCGGCGTGTGAAATGTTTAAACATTGACGTACAGACAATATCGCGTGCATTATGTTAAGCGCTAGCGCAAAAAATAAGGTTACGATAGCACATGCGAATGTGTTTAGCTTGAGCGCACAAATGAAATTATGGCACTGGCGCACGAAATATTTTAGGTCTCAGCGCAAGAAATGCATTATCACTTCGCACACGAATAATTTTAGGTGCCGACGTGCATAGATCATTCAAATCTTAGCGCATAAATTCCCGCTTATACCGCAGTGCACACTAGATCACTAATCTTAGTGCGCGCAGAATCCCAAGTGCGGCGCAAAGCTTAATTTAGGCGCCAGTGTAGAAATCTTCACTAGACTCGCACAAGTTTGTGTCACAATTCAAAGGATACCTGCACACTGAAAATGGGATACCTGCGCACTGAAAATGAATGGCGCAGACCCAAAATGATCTTGCCCGTTGTCATGATGTTTGTCTTTGTTTTTAGCATGAAGGGACATTGCTGAATTAAGCTTAAACATGAATTGAAGATAATTATGATTGTTTAAGACAGCCTCTATTTTGTGGAAATGTTATATGTTGGCTTTGTCATAGAGTGTTGCTAGTGCTTGGAATGGTGGTCTAACTAAAGTATTTTGGTATTTCCATGCTCACCATAGGATTACCATGCAGAGGAAGTCAGCAAAGAAGAAGGCAGCTCAAAAAGTAACCTCGGACTCAAGGGTTGAAGTTCTATTAGATACTTCTCTCATCACAATGTTTGTTGACACACAAGCTACCACTGGTGTTTCCCCTAGGAGCTCCGCTCCTGAATTTCAATGGGGTGATCTATACAGATTCATCATAACTCAAGATAGTTCAACAGCTTCTATAGAGGATTCCCTAGTGTATGCCAACATCAGAAGGTCTCATCTGCATAAGACAACAACTCGGCCAGAGCTATTCCCTTGTTCTGAAGTTATTGGATGGCTTATTCCTAACATCCGGACTGACACAAGGCTCATGACTGATAAAAATGGGTTGAGCCTGGAATCTTTCGCTCCTGAGCATGTTAGTGCTGCCTACAGATTGCCTACACCCAGGGCTTGTTTGGACAATGAATGGATGGGAAAGCATCAAATGGACCTGCTAGAAATTGCTCGTAAGATGACTATAAATGACAGGCAGATCAGGAGGAGGAAAAATAACGAATATGAGAGCAATCTCCTAAAAAACGCTTCCAGGTTCATCGTCCTGATGTTGAGTAGACTCTTCGGCATGCCTAATGGCAATGTGTTTAAGATCGGATGGGTTCCCGTGATGTTTCACATAGCCACAAAAGGCACCATCTTCAACTGGGATGAAATAATTTCAGATAGCTTGGCCTCACAGTTAACAGTAGCCTAAGGAGGACTAGCCCAAAAGAAGGCAAATTTCTTCATGTCTTCATACCTGATTGACTGCCTACTAAGCAAGCATTCCATCCCGAACTTGGGTTGCTCATGGAAACCAAATGAAACAGCTCTCTTCATAGCTTACTAGTGTACATGGGCAAGTAAATACACAAACCACTACAAGATGATTTGTGAGAGGTTTATCATGCCATTGTACCAGCTTATCTTTGTTCAAGAGCCAAACTATATGTTGGAGAATGATATGCCCATCATTGAACGATTTAGGGACTATTATCACAGTGCAGAAGGCACATACATTAGGATGAGTGGAGGGACTCATGAGCCATTTATGTTCCCTCGATATGGTACAGATTTTGTAATTCATAAAGAGGCCGTGAGACAACTCTTCGGCACCGGTGCAATAAGCAAGTTCTTAACAGACCGGAGAAAGGCCATGTATCCTCCCATGCCATTTACCATCGGAGCTTACATCCTCCCAAGAGAAAGAGACAGGGAAAATTACACTCAAGGCTTAGAAGTTTTCCATTTTGGCTCAGTCCCTTTCAAAAGGCATGACCCCAACGGTGCGGTAAGCAGGCATTGCCTTGACCTCAAGCTCTCCTTTAAATACGCTCATGTGACGGACTGAGACAAGGAATTCTGTAGGAGCACCCGCAACCTATCTGAGTTAGGAAAGCGTTACAATACGAAAGCTGTGAAAGATCCAAGCCCCAAACCTGTCGGTTTGATCCAAAGAGAGTGGGAGGCATCAGCCTCACAATCAGGGGACCCATCAGAATTGGAATAGGATAGAGTGCTCCAAGAGCAAGCTCTCAAGTAGTAGTAGGACCAAGAGGAAGCAAGGATTCAAGGTGAGCTAGCTGCCAAGCTTCAGCATGAGGAGATTGCAAGGAAGCAAGAAAAGGCTACAAGCATTCAGAAAGAAAGAGAAGATTAGATTTCCCAAGAGCAAGCTTCCAAGCAATAGCATGAGGAAGAGAAAATGCCCCTGTCTGAAGGAGCAGATGGATTGCAGACACAACAAGAAGAGTCAACATGATAGAAGGGGAGAGAGTAGAAAGAGAAGTCTCTCGAGCCAGAGCCATCTACTCTGAAAAATATGGAAATAGACCCACCATTGATATGCACTCCAAGGGGAACTCAGGAAGAAGGTGCCTATTCAGGGAGCTTAGCACTGACCCCATATAACCCCAGGAAGCAGCGCAAAATAGCAGACTTGGATACTGTATATTTTAGTGAGAAGAAAAGGGCCATCATTGATATAAGAGTAAAGAAAATGGAAGCCAAGACAAAGAATGTGGAAACCGAGGAGGATGATTATGAACTATGGATAACAGAGAAAACATTGGTCCAAGGAACTGATGCCGACCCCACATTCCAAGCTCAATGCACCGTGGCATCAGCTAAGGCAACTAAAGCTAATATTGATTTTTTGAAAGAAAAGATAAAGCATTACAGGGAACAGTTCCTTAATATCAAAGATGATAGAAAGAGGGAAGTATTGGAAGCAAACAAGCTGAAGGAGAAATTCAATGCGTTTTCAGGAGAGCATCTGGTGCTCAATTCAGGAGTTCTCCAGCTCGAGAGTGAGAAGAACTCCTTAGAAATGCAGTTGGCTTTCTCTGAAGGTGTGCTGGAGAATCTGAAGGCTTGGATAACAGAATTGGAGGAAATCGAAGCAAAAAGGGCTCAACAAATCCAGCTTCACCAACAAGAATGTGAAGGGCTGATTTGAGAAAAGGAACAACTAGCAAGACAGCTCAAAGAGGCAGCGGAAGACCAACAAAATTTTTCCACGTTTCACAAACAAGCATGTGATATGCAGACTAAAATTCATCAGCTGCTAGTACTGATCTCGGAAGAGATTTGGAGCATGAAAGAGATGATTAAGAAGATGAAAACAATTGAAACGAAAGCCCTAAGGACTCAATATAGGTTTGCAGATCATGTAGAGAAGTTGAAACAACAATCTGAGTGGAAAAAGGGAAAATCTCAGCTCCCTTCACACTTACGCGCCCCTACAGGGGATGAATTGGGCGTGGACATAGGAATTCTTGAATTCGCCAGAGATTGTGGTACCAAGCTAAGTTCAGAAATCAAAAGGACGGTCCAAAAGTGTTGTTCCATCTATTCTGCACTCAAAGAATCGCTTAGCAAATGGCATCTGGTTATCCCCGCCTCCATTTATGATTTCCCAAAAGAAGAAGACCGATTGTTCGATTTGCAGAATGCGCTGGACGATGACTTGGCTTACATCAAGAAGATAGAGGTATTGACTCAGGACGAATTTCAACAGTTCATTTGCTAGCCTGCAATACATATTTACTTCCTGGAAGCAATGGCAAAAGAGGCCACACAGGGTAAAGCGTTGATCAAATCGGACTTTCGTAAGCATGAAATAGCGTCCCAGGCAACAGTATCTTCTCACAACAAGCTCATCGAAAAAGATATCAACCAATGGACCTCGTACATTCAAAGTATTGATGGATCGGTAATTTCAAGCGAGCCGGTGGGTGGATATGTGTCTTCAAGTCAATAGGCAGAAGCCCCAGTAGAGTAGACAAATCATTCTTATTTTGTTTTAATCAAGCGGGGAAGCTAAAATTATACCTTTGTATAATTGCTTTAAAAGGACAGTTGGTCCTTAGTTTTGTCCTATTTGTAAAACCCTCCACGTATTCATAAGATTTGTAAGGATGTGATGAAAGCCAAGGAAGGAGGTTATAGAATTAGGGTACAGTTGTAAGCCCAAGAGGCGCCTTGTAAAGTTATAAATAGAAGGTCAGAAGGAATATAGAGGGACTTTTTTGCGGGGAAAAGAAGCTTCTTAGCTTGTACGAACTATTTTGTAATTAGCTCCAGGGAAGCGATTTTTTGCCTAATAAAGAGCCTGAGGGAGACATTTATTTTACCTGGAAATGTGGACTTGATGCATGCTCGATTATTCTTATGTCATTCTGCTACTGCTGTGAGATCTTTCCTTGCTGTTCGGAATTATTTCTGTCTGATGAATGATCTCACTATTTTATGTGCAATGATGTTTTCCTAAATGAGTAATAGAATGCTTTCACATTGATTAAAAGCTATCTTTTATATCTTTAATCTCTTGCTATAGATGTATCTTTGTGATTTAATGGTTATTTGTGGATCTTTAGATACTTCTTTCAGCACATTGCTCATATTTACAGTTTTCTCATTGCAAGGATAGATTAGATTTATTTCAGTCTTAGATATATATTTGTTTCAAGCTCTGCATTTAGATTAAATTAGCTTAGGCACTTGCATATCATTTTAACAATAAAATAAAAAAGAACGGTGGATCGGGCCATAACTAGTGTAAAAGAAGCAAATCTCCAAATCTAATGGTAGCCGGAACCGCTAACCGGACGGATTCCCCATACCAAACGGTGGACAATCTAATTGGGATAGTTTACCAGGGAGAATCCCTTTCTGCTTGATGCTGCAATCTTCGAGACATCAACAAGTTGATTTTTGGAGTTTTCAAAATCTATGCACACCATCTTTCTTGCCTCAGTCATCTGCATCTCCCTGAGTAGACAGAAGTTTGAAATTCCAAGTTTGGATCTTTAGGGTTTCTCTGACAAACTCTAGTCAGCTCCAGATCCAGATTCAACAAATCAAGTGGATTGGGTTAATCATAGAAGATAATGAATTCGACACCTACATAAGTGAAGAGGTTCCAGTTCCAAAGGGAGATGAGGCTAAGTCCTTACATAATAAGATCTTGGTCAAGGCCAAGAGTATCATTACATATTCTATCAAAGACCATCTCATACCACATGTGTCTTCTCTAAAGACACCCAAGGAGATGTTTGATTCCTTGAACAAGCAATCCCAACATGTATGACTTGAGGATATAAAGGTATGTTTTGAAATCTGTTCATGATTAAATTTGTCTTCATTTATTGAGGTTAGTACAATCATGATCAATTTTAGACTTGTCTTCTCACCTTCATAAAAGTATGAATGCATGTGAATGATAGAAGACATTCATTGATTAGGGTTATGACACTTATGATTGTACTAATGCACTGTGGTGTTGTATGAAGATGATGTTGTCCACTAACATGAAAGGTACATCAAGAAAGAAAAATCAAGTTCTAGATCGAGAACATATGACCATGGTGACATGAAGACAAAGACTCATCCATAGCCATTGATCACATAGAAGCTCTACTTACAAGGTATGCATAATTTGGTTCTACAATGCTTAACTTATGAGATATGCAGGTTACTAGCACAAGGTCTCTAAATCATTGAAGAGAACAAAGAAGACATTGTTTGGGTGTGTTAGACATAACTAGAAAACATGATAATCCAGGTATGTCTTTTCTGTATCAAGTTAGAATCCTACCTTGTGTTAGGATCTTAGATAAGTATACTTTTGTATGATTGATAATGATTATTCATGATGTTATAAGTTTGAGTAATCATGGGTTTATGCATATTATGCTTCTTAGTTTGATTAATTATATGACAAACTAGAAGAGTCCTATGGTCAAATAAGAATATGCATGAGTAAAAGAAGTACTCATGAAACCTTGAATACTAATGCTTGTGATAAATTACCTGTGTATGGAATGATCATGACCATACATATTTAGAATAATAATGTTTGATAGTATTGAGATTATACTAATGCATGTATTATTATGTATGAGATCTTGAGGATGACACAATGATGACACTAGTGCACACTTAAGCATGCATAGTGGTCCAGGATGGATATAAGTTCAAAGATAGATAATACAGAAAGAAAAGATCAAGAGGGAGCACACTCCAGTAGTTCCTACAAGGAAACAAAGATCAAGAGGGAGCACACTCTAGTATTTCCTGCAAGGAAGCAAAGATCAAGACGGAGCACACTCCAGTAGTTCCTGCAAGGAAGCAAAGATTGAGAGGGAGTCCACCCTACAAGAAAACAAAGATAAGTATTTGAATTGTCATTTCTTGTACATATGATTACTTAAATGATGTTGTTCATTCATGTACATACTTATGTTCCTAGATTTAGGATGTATATTATGCATTTTAGAAAAATTGCATTAATGAACAATATACTACTAATATGTAAGTAATGGGTAAGTGGCCTATGGTACTGTACAACATTCCATTGCTACTTATCTAGAATGAAACCTCTTTGCTGACATGTTGGAGTAGTGCACACTCTTAACAATGTTCTGGTAGAGATGGAAGTGTAGCTAGGGTTTTACCCCTAGCTTGTGCAAATGAGCACCTACTAAGGAGAATGGACTCCTTAGTAGCAGTTCAGTAAATGTAAAAAATTAAGTTAAAACAGAAATTAAATTACTTCTAAAACATGCATGAAACATAAACAACAAAATTAAATAATGGGTTTTTTGTATTGATATTACCTTCAATGTGAAGGTTTGATGAAGCCCTTTGCAATGTCCAAGAGGATGCTCCAAGCTTCAATATGCTCCTTCTCCTTCTCCAATGATGGGAATGGGCCAAAAGTGGCTCTCAAGGTGAAAGTAGTTCAATGGTGAACTAGGGTTTCGAGAGAGATTTTGGCAGAGTAAGGGTGCTTGTGATTGTGGATATGGAATAATGGATCTCCATCACCTATTTATAGTTTTTTGGTGGTGGAGTGCTGACCCATGGTTTTAGGAAACACATGGTTTAGAGCAGCTGTATAGGGTTTTTTCCTCTTTTTCCTCATTATTTTATATTTTTCTTCCCTTTTTAGGGGGTTTTTGCTATTTTTGGAGGAAAAAGGGGGTTTTTTAGCCTTTTTTAGGCTATTTTGATGGTTTTGTGGCCTTTTGGAGGCATTTTAGGCCTTTTGGAGGCTTTTTAATGGGAGTTTTTGGGATTTTAAGGGAAATATGGTAGGAAAATGGACAAATGAGCCATATAATGTGGTAGATGAGGTAGTGAGCACTTTTTGGGTGTTAACAGATTGCCCCCTGATGTGCGAGGGCAGGAGCTCATCGTATGGCCGATGGACATCATAAGTCATGAATGGGTTTCCTGGGTGTGAAGAGAAGAGAAGAAACAAACTGAAGCCCGGAACAACGATCCTGAACAACTGCAAGAACTAAAAGTACATAACCTCAATAATGGATGAGGAATCATCTGATCATATGGACGAGGGGGGAATTCCCATGCTCGTATCAGGATATAACATAATAACAATGGGGTCCAAAAAATGGGGACCTGAAATATACATGACCTCAAATACTGACTGAGGAATAATCTCAATATATGGACGAGGCGGGCATACCCATGCTCGTATCAAGATACATAAACAGAATTGTAAGGACCGAAAAAGGGGGACCTGTAAGATACATGACCACTGTGTACATCATAACAGTCCAGAGGGGACACAAATCTGAAACATACTGCTGAGTAGATCATGTGTGAACTGAATAAATGGTGCACTGGAATATCAACAGCACTGCTGAGTGTGGTACCAAAGGAACTGATGAGCTGCTGGATCAGAATGACTGGGAGCAACAACCTCGATGGTACACTGAGCTGGAACTGAAATGGGTACTCAAGGAAGCATAGAGCTGGACGGCTTCTGAATACAATCGCCAACGTAGCCCGGACATCCACGGGAACATACAACTGGGCGTTCCGAAGTGACTGACCAATGTGCTAGAGTCAAGGGAGATCCGGGGTCTTCGACTAAAAACTGATGGGATGTAATCCTACGCGATCTTCAACGATGCGATCAAGGTGCTAGAGTCGAGCATGTGAGGAACAACCACTCAGAGAGGCAATGATGATTCCTCTCAGAATGATCCGTAGGCACTTACCACAGATGGTGATAAGTCTAAGGCGTAGGGACCTCTGGGCCTATCCTCTGGAATAGAGGAGCTGTCGTCGACAGAGGGAGACCTGCAACTATCAAGGCAATGATGTTTCCTTGACAGGAGCGCGAGGTACAAGACCGAAATGTGATAGTGCTGATGGCAGGACTGATAAATTGTGGGGGGACAACTGGGCAAGTAGAGTGGATGGACTCAAACTTCCTTTGTTCAGAGTATGATAATGGGAATGATCTGGCAGCATATGAAACTGACTGAGGGGAGAGGGATCATAGCTGTATTGGATCGGGGGAGATGATTGGTCTGAGGGAGACTCAAGCTGGGGTAAAATGACAGGAGACTGCAGAATACTCTGAACAAAGGCAACCTGATTGGGGGTGCTGCCGAGATGATAGATCAAAGTGCTAGGAGGCACGGGGGAAAACTTCTTCATGGGTTAAGGAACTAGAAGAAGTGTGTGTAAAATGGTACTATCGTGTGGATTTTACGAGCCCAGGACAGTTCATGCTCGTGGTTGCTTTCAATTTTAAGGAGTCTGAAAGCAAATAAGAAGACTCTGAAATGATGGAATGGTACTGTCGGGTGGATTTTACGAGCCCAGGACAGTTCATGCTCGTGGTTGCTTTCAATTTTAGAGAGTCTGAAAGCAAGTAAGAAGACTCCAGGGGGTTGCTTTTTCGTAGATTTAGTCTCCAAGGCCCAAAGAAGCATAAAAGGATGCAATGAAGAACTCTTCTAGCCGGTGTGACTAGAGTATTCCTTTTTCGTAATTAGTCTACCAGGTCCGGAAAAGGGTTAAAGTTATACCAGATAGACGCCCTTTCAGGTACTTTAACGAGCATGAAAGGAAGCAAGATTGCTCGGCGATCTTTTCATTCTTTTAGGAGTCAGAAAAGAGCTTAACGGAAACTCCCTAAGTGCCTTTTTCGTAAAGGACTTGTCCGGCCTGAAAAAGGGATAAAATTATACCGAACAAAAGGAATGGCCAGGCAAGGAGGAAGTGTTCGATCAAGGCAGATTTTATGGTGACCAAGAACGAGGGTAGGTGGGGAACACTGGTGGGCCTCCTTGTGGGGTAAATGAAATGGTGGAAAAATAACGAAACATTTGCAGTATGACAGGAGTGAATGGCTCATGTAAAAACGTGGAACAATCCGATAGCAGCCGATGTGGCACGCAAACCGAGGCAGCAAAGGTGTCGAGACACAATGTTGAAATTGTACCAAGTGAGAGCGAGAAATGATCTCAAGCATCATCACGAGCTCGGAAAAATGAATCCAGCGATATAAAGGATGTGAAAAACGGGTAACGGCCGATGTGGCACGCGCACCGAGGCAACGAGGGCGTTTTGGAAAAAATACCCGAAAGATCGGGGGTGAGAGCGAGAAATGATCTCAAGCATCATCACCGGTTCGGAAAAATGAATCCGATGATATAAAATATGTGAAAATCGGAGAACGGCCGACGTGGCACGTAAACCGAGGCGACTAGTGGTGTCTGAAAAATGGGCAAAAAATGACGGGACAAAAATAATGCAACGAGGTGACCATCATGATGGTCTCGTCGTGCTGATTCCAGTGGTGGAAACGGTTCGTAAAAACAAAAACGACAAGAAAGTACACTGTACAACGTATACCACTGAGGTCGCGGGTTTCTTTTATGGGTAAAAGCGCTTGAGATACAACCCATTACGGGGGTTGCGCAAAGGACGGCCTTCGGAGTCAGCTAAGATGTACGCCCCCTTGCCGAGGCAGGTCTGCACGATATAAGGGCCTTGCCACATAGATTCGAACTTCCCTTTACCGGTCTTGTCATGGTCTTGGTCGTAGGCGAGGACGAGGTCCCCTTCATGGAAAGTTCGAGGGTGAACATGTTTGTCATAACCAGCTTTGGAGCGGTTTTTGGCAGCTTCGATGTTCTGGAGAGTGGTACGATAGTCTTCATCAGCTTGTTCGAGTTGCAGCAAACGCTGCTCGAGGGGGCAGGTGTCAGGGAGAAGCTCAACAGCGATCTGTAAGGAAGGAATCTGACACTCAATGGGGAGGACAGACTCTACACCGTGAACTAGATGAAATGGTGTAAAACCAGTGGCGGTCTTAGTGGAAGTGCGGTAAGCCCACAAGGCAGGGAACAACATGTGGTGCCAATTGGACTTATGCTTGTCAGCCGTTCGTTGGAGGATAGTTTTTAGGATTTTATTGATGGCCTCTACTTGGCCGTTCCCTTGGGGGTAGTAAGCAGAGGAAAATTGGTGCTCATACTTAAGGAGGGTGGATAACTCACGCCAGACGGCATCTTCAAAGTGTGAACCATGGTCGTAGACTAACTGCTTAGGAACCCCGAATTGAGCGATGACATGGTTGAAAAAGAAACGGGCAGCAGTGTCGGCGGTACAATTGAAGGTAGGCATGGCTTCCGCCCATTTGGTAAAGTAATCAACAGCGACAACAATATATTTGTGGCCATTGGCAGACTGGGGTCTACATTCCATGAAGTCTATGGCCCACTTACAAAAGGGACCAACGGTAACGACTGGGTGTAACGGAGCAGGAGGTGTCCAGGCCTTGGGGGCAAAAAGTTGGAAATTATGGCAGTGTTTGACCGCAGTGATGCAGTCGGTGAAAAGTGTGGGCCAGAAGTATCCGGCACGGACGACTTTTTGGGCGGTGGCCATCCCTGAGAAATGGCCTCCGCAGGCACCGCTATGACAGTCATTAAGGACGAGTTCCGCTTCCTCGTGTGTAAGGCAACGACGAAGAATTGTGTCAACCCCGCGTCGGTAGAGAACATCACCTCAGAGGAGATATCGAGAGGCCTTGAGACGGATGCGACGGCGTCCATTACAGGTAACTTTGGGTTTGAACTTCTGCGTGCGTAGGTATAACAAGATATCACCGTACCATGGGTCATCAGACGAGATAGTGAACAGGTGATTGTCGGGTAACTCATCGGAGATTGGTTTGGCCGGGAGAAGGGAAGGGAGATCAGTAATGAGCTGGGCCAGCGCAAGGGCTTTAGTGCTCTTAGGTGTTTTGAAGGTAAGGTCATATTCTTGGAGGATAATGACCCATTTAGCAACACGACCTTGCAGGAGCCGCCGGTTTAAAAGATATACCATGGGGTTAGAGTCGGCGACGACTGTGGTATGACTCATTAAGATATAGTGTCGCAATTTTTGGACGGAAAAGACCACTGCGAGGGAAAGTCTCTCCTCATATGGGTAACGTAAGGGTGGACCAGACAGGGTCTGGCTGATGTAGTAAATGACGTGCTCCTGGTGAGAAGCATCTTCTTGAACCAAGACTCCAGATACGGCATGCTCGGATGCCGATACGTAAAGGATGAAGTCTTGGGTGAAATCTGGAGGGGAAATCAGAGGAGCTTGTGTGAGAGCCTTCTTGAGAGCTTCGAATGCAGCTTCTGCTTGCTCATCCCAGACGAAGGGTATGTGGGTACGGAGCAGGCGCAAGAAACCGTGAACGGTGGTGGCATAATCAGGAACGAAGCGCCGAAGGAAGTTGGATTGCCCCTGTAGACTTTGGAGCTGCCGGAGCGTGCGAGGAGGGGGAAGGTCTAAGATAGCTTGGACTTTTAGAGGGTCAACAATAATTCCTTTCTGGGAAACAATGAAACCCAACAATCGGCCTGCCGGAACACAAAAGACACACTTGTGTGGGTTCAAGCGAATTTGATATTTGCGACAACGCAGAAAAACTTGCCGAAGGTCGTTAAGGTGGTCGGATCGTTTCCGGGAACGAGCTGTGAGGTCATCAAGGTAGACTAACAGGATATGGACCAAGTCGTGAAAGCAATAGGTCATGGCCCGCTGGAAAGTGGCACCAGCATTTTTGAGGCCGAAAGGCATGACGCGATAGGCAAAGGTGCCCCATGGGGTAGTAAAGGCAGTCTTGTACTGGTCTTCTTTACGGATCTGAATCTGGTTGTATCCGGAAAAACCATCCATGAAGGAGAGGACTTCATGCCCCGCACACGCATCGATGAGCTGGTCAATAAATGGCGTGGGGAAATTGTCCTTGGGACAAGCACGGTTTAGGTCACGGAAGTCAGTGCATACTCGGATAGTGCATTGTTTTTTGTTAACGGGAACGGGGTTTGAAACCCAGGTGGTATAGGCAATAGGATAAATGAATCCTGCCTTGCGCAGTTTCTCAATCTCGGCCTTGACAGCGGGGAGCTTTGAGGGGTGAATGGGGCGCTGTTTCTGACGAACGGGGGGTACATCAGGCCATGTGTCAATGTGGTGCTCTATAATGGCGGGGTCAAGACCAGGCATTTCGGTATAGGACCAGGAAAAGACATCACGGAATTCTCTGAAAAGGTTTATGTAGTCCTCAATCTCTTGTTTACTGCAGAATGCTCCTAAAGTTATGAGTTCAGGGGCACGTCCTGGGGCAGCGATATCAACTTGGATGACAGGTGAGATGTTGGCCATGTTACCTTCCTCGAAGGCATCAGGAGCAGGAATAGGGTCCTTGAACCAGTCGACCTTGGTGGGGAGGAAGTCTTTGGATTCAACTGTGAATTGGTTAGCTGTGCTAGAGGAGGATTCTTCTGGGATGAAATAGGAACGATGATGCATATCATCCCAAGGATAATCCGGGGCAGTAAGGGCCTCAAGAATCTCCTCATCGGTACGGAAAGTTTGCGTCGTCAAATCGGTTGACGAGGGGGAAGTGGTAGAAGAAATCATATAGATGGTATTAATCTCTCCAGAAGGGGAAGAGTCTGGGGGGTAGATCTCCTCAATGGTAGGTGGTGCCGTCTCAAGATCCAGATTGTTCATCTCATAGAGAGTCGCTCTGTAATCCGGGAGATCGGGACAATGATGTGAATAATGCTCGTAAATACCGCATATGGCGCAGGAGTGGTTGGTACGTAGGGACTTATCTTTAGGCTTGGGAGTGGGGTTTAGTTCGACAGTTGGGATGTTAGGGTCATCGTCGAGCATCTGCATGTGCTTCTGCAATGCTGGTAACTGTGGGCATTGGTGGGTCGCATGGCCTAACTCGTCGCACAGCGAGCATTTGGGAGGAGCACGAAATACTGGAGGGTTTTTTACGGTCTTTGGAGGTGGTACAGCAGTGTAAGGTTGTGGACCTCTGCCCCCAGTGGGTTTGGGAGTAGGAGGGGGAGTCGTGGAGGACGAAGGGGTAGAGACACCGGGGGGTGGCTGAGTGGTAGTAGCCATGGGTTGCACCGGTTGGAGGACGACATCGGGTGTCGGCGGGCGAACGGGAGGCGAAAGGCACCAGACGGGTAATCCCAAGGTTAACCCCGGGAGGCTAAGGGTAGCCATAATCGGGGCGCTTACTACTCCCGATGGAGGGACTAGAAAGGGGATGGTATGGATCGGTGTAACACCAATGTGGCTAGGTACCAATGGTGGTTTAGGCAACAAGGGTGGTTGATTGCTAGGTGGTTGGCTGTCGTGGGACAAAGTACATAAGTCAGACACGTCGGTGGGAGAAGACGGAGGAGGAATAGATTGAAAGGTGGAGGTCATCGGCGTGTCTGAGTAGACTCCAGGCCCCGTAGAGGAAACAAACAAGGTGGTGGCACGAGACACAGGTTGTTCAACCATGGGGAGAACATTTTCAGGTGCCGCAGGAGCACTGGGATCATAGTAGGTGAGCTGGTCAACCTTAACCACGCGTCCCTCATGGGGGAACATCATGGTGCGAAAGATGGAAGAGGCAACCGCCCGCATGGCATACATGTAGTTGCGGCCAAGTAAAAGGTTATAATCCAGTTGGGCATTGATTACCTCAATGTCAATGAGTACAGTTTTGCCGCCTAACTGGACGGGGACATTGGCTAGGAGGCCTTGGGGCTGAGCCGAACGACCGTCGTAGGCGCGTAATGCAGTGGTGGACTGCTGGAGAGGAGGGGATCCCAGCTTCTGCCATACGAACGTAGACATAACGCATGTGGAGGCACCCTCATCGATGATGCACCGATGGATGACAAGATTCCTAACGGAGACAGTAACTTGGAATGCTAAGCTGGAAGGTAGGCGTGGTTCAGACTGGTCTAAATGAAATGCCATCAAATTCGAATCATTTGGGTCAATCCCCCCAATGGCGGAAAGTAAAGTCTTGCGCTGGGAAGGGCAGTTCTTCAAGACTTCTAACGCAGACATGGCTGCGGGAGATTGGGCTAGGTCATCTACAATGCTGTAGTTTGACACAGCGTGCGCATTGGGGTTATTGTTGATACGGTGAAATGGGAAACGAGGAGCTTTTGTAGCGCCATCTATGGGAGGCAGAGGTATACGTAACACCTGATCGGTGGGATAAGCGTTAGTAGGTTTATCCATGGGAGGGGCTTCAGAGGTGGAGCCATATTGGTTCCGACGGGTCTAGAGGTTGACGTCAGCAGATGACATCATCAGCAAGTGATGGGTACCTGAGTCAAACATGGGTTGATCAGGAGCAGCGTAAGTGATCTGTTGTTGTTGGGGCGCGTTGGCTTGAGGGGGAGCCAGCGGCTGCGTGTTCACTACGCCTTGGGTTGGTAAGGGGTTTTGCAACACCAAAGGGGGTTGTTGAGGTTGGGGTGGGTTGGGCGGCGTTTGGGGAGCCGCATGCCCTTGGCGATGGGCCTCGTCAACCCAGAGTTTCCGAGCTCGCTCTAAGTGTGGGAAAGCATGTGTGTAATGGCCATAGACCCCATAAATAGAACAAGGATGGTTTGTTCGCAAATTGGGGTTTTTAGCCTGCTTGGGCGGACGATCAGGGTTTTGGTTAGCAGGGGCTACATTGTTGTTGTTGGGGGGATTCGTCGGTTGACCAGCTTTGTCTGCGGGTTGGTTGTTCCCCCAATTACGGCCCTTGCCGCGGTTCTGTTGGCCCTGGTTACGTTGGTTGTTTTGGTTTTGCTGCGGGTTTTGTTGGGCGTAAACTTGCCCTTGGGCAGCAGGTGGATTTTGAGGTTGCGCAGGTACTGGAGCAGGCTGCGGAGGATGGTATGCAGGTTGAGCCTGAGCAGGTGCAGCAACTTGAGGGGATTGGTGATATGGCTGCGGAGCAAGTTGTGGATGTGCCGCAGGGGTTTCCTGTGGCGGATAATAAGCGGGTTGGGCTTGTGAAGGCGCAGGGGCTGGGGCAGCCTGCTGATGGTAGTAAGGCTGAGGTGCGACTGGGGAAGCATAAGCAGGAGTCGCATAACCGAAGCATTGAGGTGGACATGAGGGTCCATGGTGGTGTGTCATGGGAGCATAGGAGTTGGTTGCTCCAGACTGTGAGGTAGCCCGTGACAGGTCGGGGCCAGGGGTAGGTCGTGCTATAGAAAATGGTTGGGGATGCGAAGAAACACAACCAATGATACCGTCCGCAGCGTGGGATGCCCCCGGCGCATCATGCTGGGAGGACTCGCCGTGAGGGGCGTCATGTATAATGGTATAAAGGTAACCTGACTGGGCGTAAATGAGGTCGAACTGTTGGGCCTTAAGGATGGCCTCTTCTTCAGACTGGGGTCTTTCTGATGCCACATCCTTAGCAATAACAGGTAGAAGGGATTTGAGGAACCAATCTAGAAAGATACGGTCGTCTAGTTTGATCTTGCATAAGCTACGGCGTCGACGCCACTCATGGATGTGGTCCGTGATATGGGTAGCCGTGTTTTGTCTACAATATAGAAGGATCTCAACGCCCGCGTGATAGCGGACAGGCAACTGGAAGAACTGCAGGAAGGTCGAGGCAAGGGAAGCAAAGGTGGCGTGGGTCCCATGAGGTTGTTCGATATACCACTTGGCTGCAGAACCAGTGAAAGTGCGCTGTAAGAGACGGAGGCGAACAGAGTCATCCACGATGGAGTTAGAGGAACACCATAGGTGGAAAGACATGATATGGTTTTGTGGGTCCTCACCGGCCTTGCCCTCGAACTTGGGGATGTCAGAGGGGAGCTTGGTAGGCATATGAGGCCATGTAGGGTCGTGTCGAATAGGATCATTGGTCAATCTGGCCAGGTCAGGTAGGTTGAGGCTAGCCATGAATGGCAAACTGGAAGAAGGATGTGACACAGTAGTGGGTTGGACCAAGTTGGGGCCAGTGCCCCCAAGTGGAGGGACAAGATTTGGGGTGGTGCCCCCAAGTGGGGGAACTGAGGTAGTGGAGGATGGTCCAGCACCACCATTGGTAGTGTGAGCCACTGATGTAGTGGGGATAGGTATTCTCGCTATGGGAATAGGTACCGTGAGGGGAACGGTAGATGGGAGTCCCATGGAGGGCATACCCAAAACAGGTGTAGTGACTGGTGTAGTGGTGGATGTGCCACCAATGGTCCCTATGACAAACGGAGTGGAAGTCGTGCCAGCCATGTGGCTAGTAGGGGAAGTATAAATAGGGTTCTCAGAATCTGTCTCAGAATCGGAGGTAAAGTAAGGTGCGTCACTATCTGGTGACGGAGACCTACGTCACTGACGAGTGGAGTCAAGTGACAAGGCTCTAGATCTGTGATGGGTGGTATCAACGGATGATGATCGGAATCTATGACGAATGGTGTCAAGAGAACCGTGCTGTGGGGGCTCGCCCCTGAGGCGCCGAGAATGTCTCGGGGACTCAATGGTGACAGATGGTGTCTAATATCTGTGGGTTGAGGTGAGTAAAAACAGCTCAAAAACCCTAATGCAACCGAGTGTGCAAAAGGAGAGCTCAAAAACAAGGCACTCAGGCCAACAACCAACTCAAAACACCCACTGCAGCAGCTGTGCTACAATAGGCGGAGTAACAACAAAGATGGTCAGAATACCAACAAGCAGCAGGTTTCCTAAAAATAAAAAATGGTGGACTCACTAGACCAAAGGGAGGTAAAGGAGCATGCAAACACCTAACTAAAAGTATTCTGACTCAACTAAACATATCCTCTACAAGGTGATGAAATCCAAGTCAGACAATATGAGTAGGAAAGCCAAGTGGCTATGATATCCCCCTACCGGGAGGGACACCGGGTAGTCAGTCCTAGAAGAATGGCAACTAAGATACCCCGTTCATGACATGTCCAGAAAGGTGAATCTGCCGTTTAGTCCGTTGACCGCAATACCCCTATACAGGGATATCCCGCGAACCGCGAAAGGTAGCCCTTCGGTTACTGAATGGAGTGCGGTATTCCACTCAGGCCTCCGGAACCAGTCTCCCGACTTGAACCCTCCTAAGGGAGAGGCCCTCTGATAAACTGGTTGTGACTGTGCCAAAAAGTACTAGGGGATTTTGGTTCCCTATTTGGACAACAACTATGTCTCAAGTGAAATAACCGAGGGGTGTTATTGGAAGCCTATCCCCCCAATCCTCCCTAACTACAATGATTCTTTTGTGTTCCCCAAGTAGGGTTAGAATGTTGGTTCAATTAGGTACTTTTTAAGGCTCACTTGATTTATGTGACAGAGTGTGTGCTCGTGAGGTGATGAACCCAAAATAGAAGTGCCACAAGGGGTGCAACTTCCACCTATCAATAATACTGAAATTGAAACTTTAACTTGCAAAATTTTCTAATTTAAAAACACTGAAATTTTAAAAAGATTCTGTAAAGGGAACATAAATTGTGTTGCAGAAAGGCTGTAAGGGAGTGAGGCTGCAGGTAGGACAGAGGGCTGTTTAGATGCAGAAAATATTGCAGCAAAAGGGGCTGGGCTCAAATTAGGGAAAAATGCAAAAATCAGACCGCGGGTCTGTGGCAAATCGGAACAGGCGGACCGCGGGTTTAAGGGAAACAGACGCGGTCAGGTCACGGATTTCAGGCCGACAGAGGCAGTCGGGACGCAGGAAACAGGGAGAAAGACGCAGTCGGGTGGCAGCAAAAAGGATAACAGACGCAGTCGGGACGCAGGAAAGAGGCTGAAAGCCACAGTCTGGACGCGGGAAAATGGCCGACAGGCACAGTCAGATCGCGGCAAATAGGCTGATTAGCCGCGGTCGGATCGCAGGTAACAGACTTGAATCCGTCGGCAGAGCATCGGAAGCAGTCTGAGAGCCGCGGTCGGGTCGCAGGTAAGGGCCTGAAAGGCGCGGTCGGGACACAACTGCAGAGGGAAAATACGCGGTATGCAGCGGCCGAAAGGGACAGCCGAAAGGAAAAAAAATTTAAAAACGGAAACAAGAAATTCAAAATCTAGGGGAGTCGCCAAAACTGTAGCTAGGGTTTTACCCCTAGCTTGTGCAAATGAGCACCTACTAAGGAGAATGGACTCCTTAGTAGCAGTTCAGTAAATGTAAAAAATTAAGTTAAAACAGAAATTAAATTACTTCTAAAACATGCATGAAACATAAACAACAAAATTAAATAATGGGTTTTTTGTATTGATATTACCTTCAATGTGAAGGTTTGATGAAGCCCTTTGCAATGTCCAAGAGGATGCTCCAAGCTTCAATATGCTCCTTCTCCTTCTCCAATGATGGGAATGGGCCAAAAGTGGCTCTCAAGGTGAAAGTAGTTCAATGGTGAACTAGGGTTTCGAGAGAGATTTTGGCAGAGTAAGGGTGCTTGTGATTGTGGATATGGAATAATGGATCTCCATCACCTATTTATAGTTTTTTGGTGGTGGAGTGCTGACCCATGGTTTTAGGAAACACATGGTTTAGAGCAGCTGTATAGGGTTTTTTCCTCTTTTTCCTCATTATTTTATATTTTTCTTCCCTTTTTAGGGGGTTTTTGCTATTTTTGGAGGAAAAAGGGGGTTTTTTAGCCTTTTTTAGGCTATTTTGATGGTTTTGTGGCCTTTTGGAGGCATTTTAGGCCTTTTGGAGGCTTTTTAATGGGATTTTTTGGGATTTTAAGGGAAATATGGTAGGAAAATGGACAAATGAGCCATATAATGTGGTAGATGAGGTAGTGATCACTTTTTGGGTGTTAACAGGAAGGAATCTAGAAAGTTATCGTATGAATACAGGATATGGATAAATGTTGTAATGAAGCATTGGTTAAGATAATTGCATGACTATATGACATATGTCTTTATGTGTAAGAATTTTGTTTGAAATCTATGATATGTTTCTA
This sequence comes from Larix kaempferi, assembly GCA_027924585.1. Taxonomy (NCBI): domain Eukaryota; kingdom Viridiplantae; phylum Streptophyta; class Pinopsida; order Pinales; family Pinaceae; genus Larix; species Larix kaempferi. Next base: position 26,758,965 of record BSBM01000012.1, read on the forward strand.
ATCATGAAATTGAACTTGTCTTGTAGGAAATACCATGTACCATCACCTACAAGAGAGACTTGTTTCGAAGAACAAGCGATGTAGACTCAACAAATCCAGAAAACTACCTATTGAATAATCTGAAGTTCCCAGGATCTAGGATTCAAGAATGGAAAGATGCCATGCTCGAGGAATACCAGTCGATCATGAAGAATGATGTTTGGGATGTGGTCCCAAGACCAGAAGGGAAGTCTGTTGTGACTTCCAAGTGGATCTACAAGATCAAACATGCTGTAGATGGTAGCATAGAGAAATATAGGGCAAGGTTTGTGACTCATGGCTTCTCCCAGAAAGAAGGGATAGATTATGAAGAGAATTTTGCACCTGTAGCCAGATACACTTCCATCAGAACAATACTTTCCCTGGCTGCAGTGATGAAGTGGAAGATACACCAAGTGGATGTCAAGATAACTTTCTTGAATGGTGTAGTCAAAGAGGAAGTGTATGTGGAGTAGCCACTCGGTTTTGAGACACATGACAGGGAGTCATATGTGTGCAGATTGAAGAAAGCCTTGTATGGCTTGAAGCAAGTACCCAGGCCATGGTACGGTAGGATAGACAGCTTCTTGTCTAGTTTGGGATTTACCAAGAGTAAAGTGGATTCCAACCTTTACCACAAGGTTGAGGAGGGCAATCCAATGATACTCCTATTGTATGTGGATGATGTGTTTGTGAAAGGTGAGGATAGGTTGATTGCCGACACAAAGAGAAAGCTTTCTTCTGATTTCGAGATGAAGGAATTGGGTATGATGCATTACTTTCTGGGTATGGAGGTGTGGCAGAGTGCAGTTGGAATCTTCCTTGGACAAGGGAAGTATGCAGTAGAGACCCTGAAGCGATTCGGGATGATGGACTGCAAGGCCATGGCCACACCTATGGCATCGAACCTGAAGCTATTGAGTAATGCTTCATCAGATTCGGTTGATGCCACGATGTATCGTCAGATGATTGGGTCCTTGATGTACCTAACGAACACGAGACCAAATATTTTCTTTGCGGTGAACAATTTGAGCCAGTTCCTAATGGATCCCAGACATGTTCACCTGATTGTTGTAAAGCATATTCTGAGGTACCTGAAGGGTATGGTTGATTATGGGCTCAAGTATGATGCGAATCAAAAGTTTAACCTGGAAGTTTATGTTGATTCGGATTGGGTAGGCAGTGGTGTAGATAGGAAGAGCACTCTGAGGTGCTGCTTCAGTATGGGATCAGGTGTGATCTCTTGGTTTAGCAGGAAGCAATCCTGCGTCGCACTGAGTACAGCCAAAGCAGAGTATGTTGCAGCTTGTTTGGCTAGTTGTGAGGAAATATTGATAAGGAAGCTACTGTATGATTTATTTGATCTCCAGTTGGATGCTACTAGTATCTATTATGACAACCAAAGTTGTGTGAAGTTGTCAGAGAACGCAGTGTTCCATGACAAGTCGAAGCACATCGAGATCAAATATAACTATATCATGGATATGGTGTAGAGAGGCTTAGTGAAGCTCTAGTATGTTGCGACAGATGAGAAGATTGTAGATGTTTTGACCAAACCACTAGCTAGAGTGAAGTTTGAGTACTTCAGAGAGAGGCTTGGTGTTCTTCAGATAAAAGATACTTCGAGGAGGAAGTGGCAGGACACATTTGCAGGAGCCATTCCAAACATGGTGGTAGGAGGATCCTTCCTATGGATTTGGATATAAGTGTTGTGTGATGAGAATCAGGACGATGCTATGACGATGATTAGGATGATCATGTGATGATGATGTGCATCAGGATGATGTACTATATGATGATGATCAGTATGATCATGAGTATCAGGATGATACTCCATGGCCGTGGAAAGGTTGTGCAGGTGCATGTAATCAGTCCTGGAGATCCGTAGAGGTTGTGCTAGGCACGTAAAAGATCCTAGGATGCTCTTTAGAGATCTTGCAGGTTTCAAGACACTCTTTTAAGGTTTTGCAAGAATCGCATGGAATCAGTCCTGGAGATCCGGACAGGTTGTGCTAGGCATGTAAAAGATCCTGGGATGCTCTTTAGAGATCTTGCAGGTTGCAAGACACTCTTTTAAGGTCTTGCAAGAATCTCATGTAATCAGTCCTGGAGATCCGGACAGGTTGTGCTAAGCACGTAAAAGATCCTGGGATGCTCTTTAGAGACCTTGCAGGTTGCAAGACACTCTTTTAAGGTTTTGTGAGTTCACATGTAATTAGTCCTGGAGATCCGGACAGGTTGTGCTATGCACACAAAAGATCCTAGGATGCTCTTTAGAGATCTTGCAGGTCGCAAGACACTCTTTTAAGGTTTTGTGAAGGTCACATGTAAAAGATCCTGGGAGATCCGACAGGTTGAGAAGTAATATCGTAAAAGTCGTGGGATGCTCTTTCGAGGTTTTGTTGACGCATGTAATCAGCCCTGAGGATTCCACAAGATGTCCTGATATGATGAAGACCTACAAGAGTCTAGGCCTATAACCAGCATGAAAAAGGGATGGCTCTGTAGAACTTCCTATGACAAGAAGAATTGAGAGATAGCACCAGTGATCAAGATGACCAGTACAGCAGCAGTGACGATGATGCTCTGTGATCCAGCTCCAGAATTGAATACTTGTGCCGATATGTATTGATGGTCTGTGCCAAGAGAATACCTGCCTAGTTAAGAGGGAGTGTTGATGTATTTGTAACTTCGGAATATATTCACTTGTATATTGTATGTATTGCATTTGTACTTTATTGTATCCCCAATGAAGATGTATTATTCCTCCAATTGGAAGTGTTGTCATTTGTATTTTCAAGTGTCACAAGTTATATTGTAAGTGTCGTAACTTATATTTGATGGGTTATTAGACCACCTTAGAGGGGTCGGCCTAGTGTGGGTTAAAGGGTTATTATACCACCCTAGTGGGGTCGTCCCAATGACATGTGGATGGGTTATTAGGCTTCCTTAGGAAGTTGGCCCAGTTAGGATTAGAGGCAAGTCAAGTCATTGTATAAATAGAGAGTGTGATTCTCTCATTTATCCATTCACTCACTCACTCACTGTAACATCCCAAAAACTCGTAAAATTTAAAAATTTTGATAATATCAATAAATATGATATTTAAGTATGCGGAAGTAATTAACTATTTGATTTTTTTATTCTAACTATAGAAATTCATCTATCTGTTTTTTATTAATTTTTTAAATACGATTGCGTTCCTTAACAAAATGTTTGTTAAGATCGCTACTTAATGTTTGATTATTTATTTGTACTAACTATTCATGCTCTTCTGACGATGAAGGGGTCCTATGGCACCCCAGGGCTTACTTAGCTGCATGGCTAAAGTTATTACACTTGACGTAGGTTACAAGTAAAGATAATTACAGCCTTTGAAGTTATTTAAAGTTTACCAGCATTAAATCAACCAACAGAAATTTTATTTGAAGATTATTTCAAGGTGAGATCCTAGCTTTTATTATGACTTCTATTGGATAGCTTCAGCATGAATATTATTAATTTGAAATTTATATTTCTCATGGCGTTTCCAAAGGATAGATACATACCTGAAACTTAGATTCTAATTCTGCGATCAAATGTTAACTTTAACATATTGTACTGGTTACGATAGAAGTTATCTAAATTATCGCAAACTTAACAATCTAACACTATCAAGATTTATCATAAGCATTAATGTTACCATAATAATTTGATATTTTTCATATATCGACAAGAACGAGTTAGCATTCATAATTATGAAATAACATTCATATACTTACAAAATTATATAATCATCTATATACCAGAAACTTTACAAAAATTCTACTCATAATATATAATTGCTTATGATCTAGGTGAGAATCCATATCATTTGGTGTTAGGAATTCTAATGTATGCAAACATTCTAGGGTTACATCGATATACAAAATCGATTGCATTAACACCTAACTATATAACAATTCAACATTAAATCAACCTATAATTATACAAAACATAATGCAATGACATTTGAATTATTGGAGTTAGGGTTACGAGCTTAGTCAACACAACCTAACATTTTTATATATATGCACTATACGATGATCCTATCATTTAAACAAATGATACATATACTATAATGCAATGATATGGTATCCATATTATAATGCACTGATATGGTATAAATATTATAATGCTATGATATGCGACTAGTAGTAGATATGGTTACGAGGTAATGAAATGAAACTAATGTTTATGTGCAGGCTGGAACACACTACGATATTAAAGAGCATTAACTGAGCTCCTGGTGGAATGCTCGGTGGCATCCAACCTATCGTGAGGCACGCGAACAATCTCTTGGATACTGTGTTACCACACTTGCGATAGTGTTAACTCTCATCTGTCCAAAACCCTTATATTCATTGTTATGGTTGTGGTTTTGGGAGTGAGGCCGACAGGCCGCGAGGTCTTAGGGTTCAAAGTGTTTGTTCAGGGTTTCGATACCACGACCTCAGTGCGTTGTAATGGTGATAACCTGAACCTTGAAGTGCATAGATCTTGAACCTCAGCCTTCCAACGATAACTATTGACTCGATCTTCCAACGATAACGATTGACTCGGCTTTCCAACGATAACGAATGATCCAGATTTCGATAATCACAAGTAACAAATCCGCCATTGTTGCGACTTGTAAGTTTTGGTTTTTATAATTATTATGAAACTAACATAAGTTTTATGGCACACAATGCAGGGTTGGTGGTCTCTCAGCTATGTTTTCCTACAGAGGATAAACACCGAGGACTTCAATGTCCTGGTAAGTCTCAGGTTCATCCATGTACCCTGGATTCGTCAGAAGATGATTTTGTTCTTCTCTGATGTAATTAGTTATTAGGTCTTAAGCCGTGGGAAAAAGAATGTGTAGTTTGAGGCTTCAAGCCTTTGTTGTAACCGGTTTATTTGGAGCATTTGGCAAACTTGATGTTTTTACACCCTGTGCATACTTTCGCTCGGTGGTTGTTAAGTCATTTTGACAGATGATATTAATGTTGATTTTGATACCGAAATCACTGTGTTGTTTTAATGTATTCGATATTATTGTTTTTATAACCTCTATGATTTGATACTTGGTCGGGGTGAGTGAAGCACTCGAACCCTAGACTTGGATGGCATACGAATGAATTTCCCAATTTATATTATACAGGGTTTTAGAAATGAAAATGTACAGGACTTTTAGAAAAGATAATACACGGGTTTTTTAAGGATTTCGTTACTACTCTTACAGATTTATACTTATACTTCGTTTTTCTATTGTAAATGTATTATGAAAACAATAGTTTTGATTTCGTGTTTGTGTTTGCAATACACTGAATCAAAGGGTTTGAATGTAATGAACATAAATAAAGAATAATAATTAAATAATTAATAGTTAATAGTTATTAGTTAGGAAAAGATATGTCTTCTCGTCTTAATGGTCTAGCCATATTTAAAGGTGACCAAACCTATGTAATCATCTTATCTTATAAATTTATATATCATTTTTATCTATGGATATGTGGGTTATTTCAGAAATTATGGGTTCATCCCGAGTTTATTGAGAATATCCAACTATGGATATTACATTGGTATCAAAGCTAGCCCTTCCTTGGGCCACACTGATCCTGGTTTTTAACCAATATCATCGGAGTTTCTCTGAAACTAGGCCTGTGGCCATCAAAATCAGATTTTCTGAAAACTCCCCTTCACCACTTCACACACCCTCTCATCTCTCCCACCTTCATTCTCCATCTCCACATACACCTATCTTCCCATCACGCACCTGCACTCCTTACTCGCCTTCCCCCAAGCTGCACACTTGCATTCACCTCCATGCAGGCCATCATTGCCTCTAGAACCAATGCCGCCCTACACCTCCACCTGCTCTTCCTCCACTCTCGCCACCTGCAGGCTCCTTCCCCACGCTCAGCTCCCTCCTTCCACTCTCCACTCCCGCCACCTGCATGCTCCCCCTCCACAGTCTTACGTCCACTCTCCATCTCTGCCAACCACCCCCGCTCCCTCTCCGCCAACACTCTACCTTCCCACATCCACTTCTTCCACATCTCCACACAGTACTTCTCTGAACTCGCGCCGACCTCTTCCGGCCCCTTCTGCCACCTCTTTCGACCTCCTTCCTACGCCCACGCTCTCTCCTTCGCCTGCTGACAGGCCACCCCCTCCCCATCCTTTACATCAGCTCCACCACGCCACGCCATCGCCACCCACTCTAGTGCACCGTCGTCCTCCTCCACCTTAACCCATTCCACCTCTAACCTCTCACCCTCATTTTCCCTCACACCATCTTTTGCCACCTCCACTTCGTGTTTCACCCTCATCCCGCATCCACCTCGTCCCTCTCCCCTCCATAATCCTACTCCTCCTACCTCCCTTGTTCCCCACCACTGCTCGCGCCTCGCTCCCCTGTTGTGACTCCCGCGCCCTCCTTCGCCTACTCTCCCATCCATTCCTTCACCACCGCCTATGCCTCCATCCACGCCAACCACCTCTGTTTCCCTCCCTTACTCCCTTGCAGCCACCTCCTTCCACACTGCTCCCTCATGCCGCCTCCATCGCTCTCTGCCATTCGCCGCAAACATCCCTCAACTCCCTTCTCACAATAGGGCTTGAAACCCTAATTCCCTCTACGGGATTTCAAAAACTATTTTAATTCTTGGAAAAAGAAAAGAAAATTTATATAAAACTAGATATATAGTTTATAAAACAATTATTATTATAAAAAAATAAAATTTTAAATTTTAAAAATCAAAATAAAAAAGAAATAATAATTATATTTGGAAAAAAAATCATTAAAAAAAAAGAAAAACTCAAGAAAGTTCTTCCACAAGAGACATATTGGGAATTATTACACCTTTTTGGTGTCTAATTATTGTTAAAAAAAAAAAAAAAAGAAAGAAAGAAGGACAAAGTCAAAGAACATTTATCTTCGAAGAATCAAGTCAAAAGACGACCAGTCATTGTCGAAAAAGTCAAATTCAAAAGAAGGCTCGTTAAAGTAGCAAAAGAAGTCAAAGTCAAAGAAGAAATCAAAGTCAAGGACAATCATTTATCGTCGAAGAAATCAAAGTCAAGGAAGGCTTATCAAGAAATCGATACACGCTATCATCAAAGAAGTCAGGTCAACGAAGACTAATCATCATCAAAATCGAGACCATTATCATCAAGGAAGACCAAGTTATCATCCAAGCCAGGAATTATGGTGAATTTTAAAGCAGAAGTGCAGTCTGGACTAAAAGAAGCATTGGACAAAGCATTTGACATGGAAAAGCGGGATATGTCTAAAAGATTAAAAGAATAAGATAATCATTATCTAAAAAGCCGTACTAAGAGATTATCCACACAAATTGAGGAATTAAAAAATGAAAACGATTTCAATCAAAGATTGAAAAATCAAGATATAAATAAAGAAATAAATGATTACAAAGCAGAAATAGTACGCTTGAACAAAATTGTTTGCAACAAGGATGAAGAACTGGCGTAGATATAAAATAAATTAGAGGATCAAGAATCAGTGATCGACCAGTATCAACAACAGATAAAAGTTCATCAACAACAAAATGATGAGTCTAAAAAGACTGTCAAAGATCACAAAAAGTAATAAAACAATATCCAACAATTCCAAAGAAATTTTCAGATTAAGAGATCATAACAAGACACTAGTCACAGAAGACATTGAAAGAAAAATTCTAGACAAGCAGGAAGAAAATAGCTGCATCAGGAGTCATAACAAAGATCTTGAGGAACAAATTAAGAAGTCTGAAGATGAAAGAAAATCACAAGTAGAATTGATTAAAAAATGTCAAAATGATAACATGCAGTTAGAAAAAAAGTTGGAAAAGATACAGAACGAAACCTTTAAACATCAAGGGATGAAAATACAACTTCCAGCTCAGAGCAACAAAGCAAAAGAACAGATAAAAAGATCTCCTTATCGTCACCCAAATTATAAACGTCATTTTGACCAACGACAGGATCAAAATGAACATACATAGAGAAATTACGATGTGAAACAAGAAAGAACATCGAATCCATACACTAAGAATCAAACAAAAAGTTACATCCCACAAAGCGATCAAATAACTCCGATAAAAATAGATCTCGGATGGACCACATCAGAGACGATGCGACAATTCTCCCTTGGAATTCATAACTCGTATCGCCTCGTTTCATCAAAAGTCGCAAAGACTAAAGATCAAAAAATAACATTACAAACAAAAAAATCAGACGTATTTGTTGTCGTCAAATAAGCTTTGAGGACAAAGCTTCCCTTAAGGGGAAGGCAATGTAACAAACATAAATAAAGAATAATAATTAAATAATTAATAGTTATTAGTTATTAGTTAGGAAAAGACGTGTCTTCTCATCTTAATGGTCTCGCCATATTTAAAGCCGACCAAACCTATGTAATCATCTTATCTTATAAATTTATATATCATTTTTATCTACGGATATGTGGGTTATTTCAGAAATTATGGGTTCATCCCAAGTTTATTGAGAATATCCAACTATGGATATTACATTGAAATCCTTGTTCTTTAGTGAGCGTGACTTGAATTATTCTTGTTGTGATAGTTTTTGATATAAACTGGGCGAGTGTGACTCGAGCCCAAGAATTGATATAAGAAATGTTATTTAATTTAAATAAAGATATTAATAGGTTTCTTTAGGTTTGGATTTGACCAATGTTGATAATGCTTAAATTTTAGCTTCGGCAGGGTTGCTAGAACCCTTGCCGTGATTCTGTACTTCTTTATAAAATTTGAATGCCTTGATTTTCAAATCCTTAGGGTTTGTCGCAGTATTTCTGAGTTGGTTTAGATAATACTTAGTTTGATATTAATGAACCTAAACTACGACTTGGTTCTATGCATGATGAATATAGTTATGCTGTGTGATTTCTATTTATCAATAAATAATTTTGAAGGTTACTACAGTTATAATTTAATTGCAATCTATAATATATTATGAACTGTTAAGACCATTTTTATTTAATAGATTTACAAGGTTACAGAGTTATTATATTGTATGTTATAATAATAATCGAACAATGCTTTTATAGCAGAAACTATAAGAAGTCTATGGACTCTGTTTATAGCCAGCATAGATATTTACAACTATTTGATAGTGAAAACTTAGGGTTACTAACTGACATAGGAAACAATACATAATTATGTAATTTTATTTATTCAAATACAAATCTATTCTATCCTATCCTAACTTAACAGAGTATACAGTTCAACTAACAATTTAATCAATACGTCTTAATTATCGAATCAGGAAAAAGGGTTAGACGTTTAAATAAACAACTTCATTCATTCAACTATAAATAACAAGACAGAACAGTAGAACCTGATGAATGTAGGAGAAACAAACAACCCAAGGAGCCTGTTCCACCCAACCTACTCCTGAAGACAGCCAAATTACTTTCCTTAGGACCCCCAAGCCTATTCATTGAACCACTAGGAAGAAGAATCTGTAGAAGCTTTAGGTCATCAACTTGCAGCAACAATGTAGATCATTCAGTCATATAGACTTAGCAGGAAAAGAGACCTGCACTAGCACCTCTGGTTTCTTTCTCGGAATAATTTCAGTAGACTCACAATGCACATTCACTTAGCCTCCCTATTCGAATCTCTCAGTGATCACCTGATACATTTGAGGAATTCTTTCTGCAGAAAATAATTATGGAGCTCCCTGCTCAATTCGAATTTCCTTCTCTAGGCTGCCTAGGCCTTTTTAGTGGTTAACCTGGTCATTAATGAGCTAACAACTATGTTCCACCCACCTAGGGGATAATGCCACAATTTTAAGGGTAGTTGTCCCATAACCAATAGCTAGTGGTGGAGTGCAAATGTTGAGACCTGTCCCATGCCTTCTAACAGCTTCCATTCCTCCTAGTGGGTCAGTGAACACTCATTCAATAGTTCCCTTTGTGTTTGTCTCCTGTTTTAATTTATTAAATAATAATAATATGTCATTACAATCATCCTTGACCAGATTTGGTCATAATTATAAAACTTTGTAATTATAATTTAACATAATGTTTTTGCAATAAAATAAATAGTCTCAAAATTTGGGTGGGTGACACTCAGTTCGTATTAGTGAGAGAGAGGAGGAGTGCGCACAAGTGGAGGAGGAGCAGCTGCTAGGAGACTATCTCTTATCTTGGGGTTTGATCTTTGTATTGGTGCTCATTCTATCTCTGCGGAAGCTACGGGGTTTCACCTTCTTGGTTTTCCTCGTTGAAATGCTTTGTGTCTCTTGTATCTTGTGTTTGATATGTTGTACATGTTGTTCTCTCAGTTAAGATCCTAGATCATATTGAATTAAATGATGAAAACCTAACATCTATTTTTCTGAAAGATTCTCTACCAAGGCTTTGAATTCCTTGAACTTTCCAAATACTTCATCTTTTGACTTCAAAAAGTAAACCCAGGTCTTTTGAGAGTAATCATCAATGAATGTGACATAATATACATACCCACTTAAAGATGTTGAAGGCATTGGACCACATACATCTAAGTGAAGAAGTTCCAATATACCTTCAATCTTGGCGTCACTCTTCGGAAATTGATTCTTTATGTTCTTTCCTTTTGCACATCCTTTACATATTCCTTCATGATCAATCTTCAGATCAAGTAACCATGTTACTACCTTGCTCACATGGTAAGGCTTTGTAGCTTATGTGAGAAAGCCTTATATGCCATAGTTCACATGGACTTATAGTATCATGAATCAACGTTGCTTCTGAATGACCTTTTAGTTTATATAAGCCTCCTTCTTCTTTCCCAATAACAATTGCATCTTCTATAGATTTTTCTCTAGGCCACATAATAACTTCACGATCTATAAAAGAAACCCTAAACCCTTTCTTATCTAAGGCTAAGATAGAAAGTAGCACATCCTTCATCTTATAGAACATATTCTTCAATTTATTCCTTTGCTAACTTCCTGGGAGGTTCTTCTTCTTCTTCTTCATCTAAATGAGCATGATGTCTTTTGTTATTCTTCTTCTTGTATTCTTCTTTTCTTACTGGACAATCTTTGGTGATGTGTCCCATCTTATCACAATGATAACATTGATAAGAAGAGAAGTCTTTATGCTTGTAATTTTCCTTCTTGTACTTCTAAAACTTCTTAGGAGGATGAAACTTCTTATGAGTTTCCTTTTGAAATGATGCTTTCCTTTTCTTCTAGCATGGGTATCTAGAGCTTGATCATCATCTTTGAGTAGTCCTTCTCGATTTGCCACTCTAGCTTCCTCTTGAACACTTTCTTCCCATGCAATTTGAAATTTTAGACTTTCCTTTCTTGCACACATTGTCTCGATAAAATAATCCCAAGGTCTAGTAAGACCATTGAGAGCAGTCATCACTAATTCATCTTCATCAAAATTATCTCCAATTGCTTCTGGTTGTTCTTTCAATTGAGAAACCCTTGTAAAATTATCTTGGATAGATTCACCCTGACTCATCTTTGTATTTTTTAGTTGGGTTCTCAAATTCATCTTTCAATTAATGTTTATTCCTTCATACATCCTTGATAGGGCATCAAACATATCCTTAGGTGTTTTATTGGAGGACACTTGAGGAATCAAGTGATCTTTGATGGAATCTGCTATGATCTTCTTGGCTCTAATCATGTCCTTCTTGTGCTTTTCCTTTGCTTCAACTTCTTCGGATTCCAGAATAACTTCCTTAATAAACTTCACAAGATCATTCTCTTCTAGAATGAGTCCAATTTTGTATTTCCAAGCACGAAAATTTTCTATGCCTTCCAACTTGTCATCAAGCTTAGTGTTTGGAGCCATCTTATCCCGGAGAACATAAAATGACCAAAAAATGAAATTTCTCATAAATGAAAATTGAACTTACCAAGATATGCATTTGAATGAGGAGAGTATGTTGGTACAGTCAGTTTCTGAAGAATCCGAGATTTAACCCCTCAAACTGGACTTGCGAGATTCTGGACTGCAGTTTCTGGTTTTCTGGTTTTTCTAGTTCTTCTCGTTCCAAGTCAAACTAGGTTTTGACTTTCTGGAATTTCTAGCCACTGAAAAACTTCGATCTAAGTGCCAAAATATGCGCCTAGGAGGGGTGCACTTCCCAATGTCACTTGCACTAAAATTTCCTCTTCAGTTGGAAACCCTAATTTTCATGCCCACAGAAAGAGAGATATTTACCCTAGTGAAAGCTTCTCTTTTCAGTCTATCTATGATACCATGTTAATATTATATGCTACTAAAGACTAAATTCTAACTTCATGAGCATTTAACACATTTTCACAATAGCAGCATAAAGAGGATCTCTGAAAGATACACAATCACAAGGAACACAACAATTTATTGTGGGAAAGCCTCAAGGGGAACAAATCCCAACAAAACCTTCCTCAATATAGATTACCAAAGTAAAATTCCCAAAGAATAAGTCTCATAAGAAAGAGAGACCAAACCCAAACACAAGAGCCAGGAACAATCCTCCTTCTCCTTCGCAACCCTTCCCCTTCCTCTCTAGCGCAATGCTTGAGTGAGTGAATGATACACATGAGAGAGTAACACTCTATTTATATTTTAAGTGAGGGTAATCTTTTTCCTAATGGGGCCGACCTCACTAAGTTAACTGGGCCGACCTCTCTAGGGAGACTCAAAATAATATTTACATTAAACTCTTTTTGGTACTAATGACCCGACTTACAATGGAGCATTTACCTCATGACTTTTATATGACCAAATGTAATAATGACAACCCCAAACGGAGGTAAAAACAGCTCCGACGGAGGTACAATATAATAATGAAAAGTACAAGTAGAATATTCTTCGAAGTTACATTATTTCAACAATGTCCTACATGGACAAAACTCTGGGATACACAACATCTTTTGGAGGTTTAGGGCATTTATGTTGCAAATATTTTCAGTTAAGTTTGATGACAGAATGGACCTTTGACTTGAGGAATAGTGTTTTGCATACCAACTTATGAACTTTGGGAAGTATACTGGTTGAGGGAAAATAGTTTGGGCCAAAGTGGAATCCCACAAGTGAAAGGCATCTTGGTATGCAATGGCTAGTTAACGAGCTTCATGAAGAGTTTCATTTAAGTCTGAGCTAGTTAATGGGGTATAAAAAATGTGAGCATGCCTATCATATATGTGTTCATCTCCAGCAAAAAGAGGGACATTGCTTTTGTATTTAGCCTCTGGGGCCATTTCTAAGGTTAGTACATAGTGAACAATTTAGTTGGGGTTGGTAGGGATTCTCAAAGGAAAATTTAGGGCCAATTACTAATTAATTGACATTTAAACGTTGAAACTTTGTAAGTACCCGATAAAATATGTTTTTTGTCGGACATTTTCTGGTTGTCTATGCATGTTGGGTATCTCTACCAGGATATGACTGCAACTTTCTTCAAAATCAATGGATGACTCATCAGTTTGTAAGTTTTCCCTTTTAATCAATTTGAAAATTTAGAAGAAAACTTTCAAATAGCCAATAATAATTGACTTGACACTTATTTGAGTGGCATTAAATGTGATCTGGGGCAGTTGTCAAATTACAGGTGGAATGAGATGATGTGGATTCCATGGGGTGATGCACTTTATCCATCTTGACACTTTATTGATTAATGGTTTTGACGGAAACCATAGTGGTTTCTTTAAGCGGTAACTCTCGAGGTTTGGCAGTTGGCGGTGTCTCACAACTCCTCCACAAAACAAATTATCTCATTTGCTTCTTGTCAGCGTGCTTTGAATTTGAGCCGTTGCTTTAGTAATCACCTTTTTTATCTGCTCGATCAATTTCACTTGAGTACTTTTCGAGTGCGTTGTTGCTCATGACCATTGATCTTTTCAATGATCAACGTTTATCCACTACTTCCTTTAATATCACGGTTCTGGCCCATGGTCTGTTGATTAGTCTTTTGTTATAATCATCTGACTATGAAGTCTCTTTAATTCTATCCCCTCAGTTTTACATGGGCCAATTCCTGAGTGCTCCGCTCCTTTAGAGAATCTTAAGCTTATTTTTGTTGGAACCCTCCTGGATTTTTTGTAAATAGTTCTTAGTATCAGTTATGGAAGATGAGGATTCTTGTAGACTCCAATGGATCTATTGGAATCCAAAGTCCAAGAGTATCCTATATTATGTATAAATAAAGGCTTTGGCCTATGAATTAATTGAATCTAGGAGTTATTTCTGTCAATTGGTATAACTCTTGCTTGTAACGTTGTCAGACTGCTCATTTTGGGCTTGTGCTCCTCCTCAAGATCTCAGGCCTTCCCTCTGTGTCCCCTTTCTACTTGCTCAGTCCTACATTATCTGCATTCCTCTCTGCCTGGAGCTAACACCTCTCTTCTGCACCTAAACCCTAATTCTACCTGGAACTAACGCCTCTCTTGGATGTCTCATTATGTGGTATTGTGTGAAGGCTGAGAACCGAAATTCATATCTCCTCATCACGCTACTATTGATTCTCTTTTTTAGGTATTTTCATCCTGTAACCCTAATTTTCCAACTGCTCAACTCTTGATGAGTGGGAATGCTCGGTCTCTCTTTTGAACCCTCCGCTGCAATTACTTTTGCAAGCATTGCTTGAAAGTGCTGCGTATTGCTTTAAATTTCTTTTGGAGCTCGATCTTTCCTCGCGCGACTGTGGAAACCATTCCATCGAGCTATCCAAGTGGAGCTATCATGGATATCTCTGCATGTGAGCTGCAAAGACTTCCTCTCTTGGAGACTACACTTTAGCAACTTGTTTCTCATGGAAATTACAACCCTAATAGACTGCTCCTGAATGCACGAAAATGTGGAAGAACTATGAGCTCAAGATTGGAGAGTTGCAAACTCTATGTGATGGAGAGTTGAGAGCTCCATTCTGGATACATTTGTAATGCAAACCCTAAATTATGGAATGAATATCGTGTGGCATCGTGGAGGTAATAGTTTTGATATATTTGCAATACAAACCCTAATTTTTTAAGTGGATAAAGACTACAGTAATAATTTCTAATGCGGCCTTCATTGAAATTTGGTGGCCTATGCAGCGGAAGCGTGATAGAGACTATGTAAAGAATTTAAAGACTATTCGACCTATTTTGTATTGTTTTCCAAGATGTTTTAAGTTGGAAGATTGTTGTTCTTTGTTCTCTCCTCAGCATTGAAGACATTAACACAATGTGATGCGACCTTGCTTGAAGGATTTATGAGTCAGATGTGAATGTAAATAATTCTAAATCATTGTATTTTTGAGAGGGCGAGAATCATTGTTTTTTTTTTTTATCTCGCTGAGATTTGAGAGGGTGAGAATCATTGTAATTTCATCCTCAATAAATATTTGAGAGGATAAAGCATATTGCTGCAAAAGTATATGTAATAGCATTCTAGGGAGTGTTGCAGAATTAGTTTGTGATAAGGAGAATTTTGTAAATAAGGGAGCATAAATTTAATTATGCAACCTCATATCTTTGCTGCCATATATTATGCTTAATAGTTGCAGGTTCAAGTCCAAACTGCAGAATATGCATTCCCTAGCATCCATAGTTGGTGCTACCCTCACTGGAAAAGACACTTGTCCATAATGTTCAAGGAAGATCAATGCTACATTCGTCTAAAATGATATGTGGGAATGACATGTGGGATGGCATCTGCGAAGGAAAAACCATTCACACCAATGAAGGAATGGTCATTAGTTCATATCCAAAGCCTCCAACATCAGAGAAAGAACTTGCTATCTGGCATACCAAAGACAATAAATCCTTAGCCATGATCTCTGCCTACTATCAGTAAAGAGGTGAGCCAGCATATATTTCTTGCGAAATCATGTTTTGAAGCTTTAAATAATTCAAAAGATTTGTATGACTCACACTCTCAAATGGAAGTGATTCAGCTAATGTTAAAACTATTTAGTTTGGATGTAAAGGATAATGATTCTATGTTGGTTGCATCTGAGGTCAGAGCAATCATCCACAAGATCCAAACCTCTCGTATGAAACCAGACCTTCCACTTGCAGCATTTGTAAATTCCCTTTATCCTACTCACTCCAACTATATTGAATCATTGCAAGCAAGTGACAAGTTCAAAGACCTCACCTTTGACACACTGGTAGAGAATATTGCAGACAGAGAGAAAGCATTTGGAAAGAAGACAAATGAGAATACTCGAGAATGTATTTGCTTTGCTCAAAAAGCAAATAACAAGACCAAAGAATCTTCCAAGGGATAAAGCAGCAAAAGAGGCATATGAAGAAGAAATTACATAGGCATAGGAGGAAGAAACAACTCAAGTAGAAGATCAGATCTGAAGTGCAAGTGTTGTGGTAAGACTGGACATGAAGCATATCAGTGTTGGGCTTCTTGGGACTCCATCAAAGGAAGACATAATCATAATAAAGAATAAAAGAATAAAAACCAAGAGGTTGGTAAAGCCCCTCCCCTCATTGTGCTCATTGTATTGTTGGACATTGTAATCTTTTAATTAATCAAATAACCTCTCTTTCATCTTACAAAGATTGTTGGTTGCTTGATACTGGTGCAAAATATCATATGAATTTTATAAAAGATTGCTTTAAAGAACTGAATGACATTGTAGATGGCATAATGTACTTTACAGACAAATCTAGCCTCAAACCGTGGGGAATTGGCTCAATCAGGCTTAAGCTACCAGTATTCCCTAATTTCATGTTAAATAGTGTTGTCTATCTTCTAGAGTTGCAGAGAAGCTTATTTTCTTTAGTGCAAATTTGACAGCAAGGCCATTCCATCTACATGTTCGATGGGATTATAGAGATAAGAAAATCCTCTCACAACAAGGTCATTATGACCGGTTATGAATATGGATAGTTGTTGAAGTTGAGGGGATCTTCTGCAAGAGTTCAAAACTTCGTTTGTCTCTCTCATCAAGAAGAAGGTTATATGTCATCCAATTTACTATGGCATGGTAGATTTGGTCATCTGAATTACAACAGTCTTTGTTTGTTAAGAAAGAATGGTGTATTTGGTTTTCCCACCATTCCTGAGTAAAAGAACAGATGTGATGCATGGGTTCTATGCAAACATAGTAAATAACCATTTCAAGAGTCTAAATTCAGAGCATGTATAAAGTTAGAGCTGGTTCACTCTGACTTATGTGGCCCCATGCCAATTCTTTTTGCAAATGGTAATAAGTACATCATGACTTTTGTTGATGACTATAGTTGAATGTGTTGGGTATACTTGTTGAAGAAAAAATTTGAAGCATTTCAAACTTTCAAGAATTTTTATGCATGGATAGAAAATCAAGCACAAGCACATATTGGTACATTTTGATCTAATAATGGTAAATAATATACTTCTAATGCATTTGAATACTATATTTTCAAACATGGGATTACACATTAAATTTGAGTTCCCTATAATCCCCAACAAAACGGTGTAGCATAAAGGATGAATAGAACCTTAATGAATACAACACACTCAATGATGTTTTTCAAGAATGTGAAGCTAATGTTTTGGGGTGATGCAGTAACATGTGCAGCATATTTCAGAAATAGAATTCCATCTCATGCTCTTGGAGATAAGAATCCACATGAAATGTGGTTTGGTAACCTTCCTTCGTTTAGGTATATCAAGGTTTTTGGTTCCACCTGCTATGCCTTAATACCAAAGGAGCAAAGAAACAAGCTTGGTGCTAGAAGTCAAAGATGCATTTTCTTGGGGTACTCAGAAACTGCCAAGGAATATTGTCTTTATGATGAGGTAAACAAGAAAGTTGTTGTTCAAGAGATCTCATTTTTCTTGAAGCTAATAAAAATGACGAGTCTATTGAAAGACAGGTTGATCGTATGGAGAAGTTTTCCCATCTAAAGACATATTATTAATTTGATCATGAAATTCCACATCTTAAAGGCGGGAACCCTATCTTGGATCAATCTATGGAATTTACTTTTGAAGAAGCACCAACACCCCCTCATGAAGAAGCACCAACACACCATAAATAGTTTTTTCTCATTACATTTATGCATGGGGAGTTATTCATTATCATAAGTGGTACTAGAGACCCTTAAGCTGGAATTTTGTAATTTAATCTATAGTTAACATGTGGATAATGATAGGTGGAGAGAATAGTGAAGGATTAGTGGCAAGGGAAATAGTGGGATGGGGAGGGGAAATCATTTAATCCTTTTTTGTTTGAGCATTCGTCACCTTTTCGTCATATACATCAACAAATTAGAGGGTTGTTTAGAAGAAGCGGGTTGTCTTAGCACAGATTATCTAGTTTGTATTGTGACCATCCTTCTTCTTTATACTGATGATATTGTTCTTATGATGATGAGTCCCTATGATCTTGAGAAGAAACTATAAATTATCAAATATTTTCACTCTAGTATGGCTATAATTATTAACACTAATAAAACAAAGGTTATGATAAGAAAATAAAAGGATCACTTATGCTATTTTTTTGTATGACAATATCAGCTTGGAGGAAGAGACTTCATACACATATCTTGGAACCGATGTTGACCACAAGCTTAATTGGAACTATAAAATATTGTGAAAAGAATAAATGGAGGGTGGAAATCATATTATGGACTTGAAAATAGTTGTAAATCATTAGACCTTTGGTTATGGGATAAGAATAAACTCCTCATTAAGACATTCATCACTTCTATTATCTTATATGGTTGTGAAGTTTGAGGCTACAACATCTTTAGAGAAACATGGAGAAATACCGAACATTAACTTCAAAAGAATTTTATAACTTATAATCTCAAAATTAAAAGCAATACACCTTATCCTATCCTCCTCGCTAAGGTTAGTATTTCCCCGGTTGAGAGCATGGCTATGACTAGGTACCCAATGTACAAAAATAATATAAAGATGACATCATTGGTCAATCAAGGAAGAGGTCACTTTACAGAATAATGATAATATTAAATTATTATTACATCAAGTAATTTAAGGAAAAAATATTGTGCAATAAAAGAAGTAGAAGATAACAGAAGATACTATAAGGAGGTGGCCAACACTAATCTAGAAGATTATAAGTATCTCTCTAGTTTATCTGGCATAAAGAAGAAAAATCGACTATTATACTAGTATTCTGCTAAAATAAGAATAAACTTCCATAAGCTCCTTAATGAAATAGCACAATGGGTTGTTCCTAAAACATCATGAGTTGAAAGAATTTGTCATTTATGTGACACTAAGAGGGTTGAAGATGAAAACAACTTTCTCTTATAATGCGATATGTATAACCATGTTGGATCACGATTTCAAATAATTTGTTACAATACCCGACCTTCCTAACATTTTGACTCATCAAATCTATGGTGATTTAAGAATGTTTCTCTTAAAGATTATCAAGCACAAAAAATAAATTTTAGAGCAAACCAAGTATATTTTTACTTTTCTTAAGGTCTGATATAACAAAACTTGTTGCACCGAGAGTAGCAAGGTGCTCTACATCCTAGTATGAGGGAAATGTTGTAACTCTAACGTTGTGTAACATTATGTAACATGTTGTTGATATAAAAAAGTTTAAAAAATGCAAATGATGTCATCTCAAACATAAACATGAATTATATTGATCTCATCTTAAACCAAATATATCAAGCACCAAAATGATCAAATATCTTGAGGTGTAATTTTTTTTCTCAACATGTAAAATTTTAAGATAAAAAATGTATGCCTCGAGAAATTGGATTCCTCTCAATGCTTGATAGATCTCAGCTTAAGATGAATCTATGCTAATCATTAGATTTTAATGACCATCATCATCATCATCGTCGTACTTGTAAATTAAAAATTATTGTTTAATTCACCCTATGTGCATTTATTATGTATTAGGATGTGTGTACAAAATAATATAGTGTTTTATATATTGATATCTCCTTCTTAATAATAATATGAAGATGATTGAATATTTTCATAGTATCACAAACAATCATGAGACTTTATATTCAATCTTATGGATTCATTCATAATTAATGCTTTCATAACATTATCATTTATGATTTATCAATTGTAAAATTAATGAATATATTGTCATATAAATATTATTACATATTTAAATAAAGTTATATAACAAATAATATTATTAATTCAATGTTATAATTTAAAAAAGTTATGCATTTTTTTTCCAAGAAAAAAAACGTAATTTTATTTTAGCAGAGGTGAACAAAATTACATTCTGTATATGCAAGTATGCATGCGGATACCCAGTTAAGAAGTGTCAGTACTGTAAAAAGTAGTGTCTTCATTATATCACTCTAGTGTGTTCAACATCACCATTTTTAAAAACCAAAAAAGAAGCAAAAATAATATTACTGGGGGCTCCCCGAGCCTCCTAATACATCAAGTATAACTTATAGAACTGTAAATAGAAGTCTCCATATTGTCTACACAAGAGGAGGATTGATAGTTTTCTCAAAATTTTAAGTTCTCAGTCCTATTATTCTTGTATAGCCAATTCATCAACAAAAGGCCTATGATAGTACTCATAGAGTGTCCCTTCACGGTATTCGTTTATCTTCCACACCCCCATTGCCAGGACCCTGCCAGCTTTAGAAGCCTCGTCCGCCTCCTTGTTATTCTCCCTGTAAATATGTTTGCACGAAAAGTGTAAGAATTAGTACTGTAGTTCTTGAATGTCCTGTAGAAAGTTTGCAAGTCTAAGATCTCTGCATTGTTGTATACCAAGTGACCAGTTAGTAACATTCATTGAGTCTCCAAAAGCATTGATGCTTTGACAGCCAGTCTCAATGGCGAACATAAGGAGTAGCTTGAAACTCATGAGTTCAACATAGTTATTTCCACGCTCCCCCAGATCCCAGAAAAGGTGAAAGTAGTGGGATAAAGTGAGATGTGAAATGGCCCCTCCCCCACAAACATTTTCCTGAGCTGAGCCATCATAGAATCCCCAAGGGACGGAGCGATCAATGTCTAATTCCAAAACAACTCTCTAATTGGCAACTCTAATACGTTGAGGATAAGCGGTTAGGAACCCACAGATGAGTATGGAAGAGATAGCAGGTGTACATGGTTTATCAGAGAAAATCAGGTTGTTCCAAGCCAACCATATCCCCCAAGCAACCATCAAGGGTAGAGCTTTACAAGTTTTTCCAATTGGATCATTGCACCAATGAGTACATGCCTGTAACAGCGTGTCACCCTCCCAGTTATACTGAACATTTGAAATCTAGGAGCATTCTTCCCATACTTGCACCGTATATGGACATTGTAGAAATAAGTGACGACAGGTTTCATCAGCTACTTTGCATAAAATACACCACCCCGGTCCTACCCGGTTCTTTCTCTGTAAAAAATACCAGGTAGGAATTGAATTTTCGAGAACATTCCACATAAATAATCTTTGTTTCATAGGGCATTTTAATTTCCATATTAGCCTCCACCACCAAACCAGATCACGAGGGTTGATCAAATGACTTAAACTAATATATCCATTCTTCAGTGAAAAAATGCCATTCAGAGCCCCTTCCTAGACCAAGCAGTCTTCCCTATCACGGATGAGAATTTGAGATTGAATGAGTGCTCTGTAATAAATCCTTAATTCATCATGTTCATCCACCGTTAAATCCAAGTGTTGACATCAATCCACGATTGAGTCCATGGATGATCCAATGCTCGTGTTGGCCGCTTTTTGGACAGACCCGGGTTTAAATGAGGCGCAGCAACAAACACCCCTTGGCGCACTGGCCCTCTCGGCAACGAGCTGCGCAGTATCCCGAAGTCTCACCCAAAGTGTCTATGGGGGGGCTAAGGAATCAGGCTTCCTTAACCTAGGCGACGCGAAGACTGCAATCTTCTCCCTCTCTCTCTTCCGAGAGGATTCCTCAAAGCGGGACGTCTTACTCTTCCGCAGACCTCTCAGTGCAACAACGCTGAAACTCACGCTTACCAGCCTAGCTGCGCGGTATCTCCGCTCCTGCGCACGAGGCAATTACCCACTCCGTCCGATAAACTATGTATCGTCTCTGCTTGCGCGCCCAGCGCAGTAACGCATTCCTTGGTGCTGCGACGATAGTGCTCTTATCGACTCCTTCGATAGTGCGTGAAAATACCTTCTAAGGGAGCTTCAAGGACTTGCTTTATATACTCATTCATAAAGACAACGAAACATTCATGTAAACACAGATAGTAAACTAAAACATGCATTCACACAACACAGCATCATAACAACGAGAATTATGTAGTTCGCCTCCACGGGGAAATCACATTCACTGGAACTGTTATCTTATATTATCTCAAAATGGGAATTACACAGTCCTGCTGCGCACATAGCTCCAGCCTTAGATCTTTCCAGGAAACTCCACGCACACAGCTGGGAACCCTTCTCCTAGATCTACTCTCTTCTTCTACAGAGATTACAATGACTCAGACTTCGACTGAGACGGTCTGCAACTCAGTGACTAGCTCTACAGCTATCACTTCTATAACTTATCTAACATCTAATATCTCTCTATCATCTAAAACATCTAATGGCTAACGTCTAACGTCTAACCTTCTTCCTTTACAATTACACATATATATAGGTGGCCCTGAGGGTTGCACCTTTACAAAACTGTGGGCCTTTCCCAGCAGTAATCCCCAAAAACCCTAACCGCGGACATGGCTAGGTGTACTGTAGGCGCCGCTTGCAGTCACGTCGCCGCTTCCTGCAGAATCCACGATTTTCGGTGCATATTGCGGGTATGGGCGCCGCTTCATCGTTCACTGCTCCTTGTCCTTCGCCTTCAATGCTTTGGTCCATTGCTCTTCCTTGGTCAGAGCAACCATAACTTCTGTACTTAGCCTTAATGAGGGTAGATGATCCCTTTATTCCGTCGCTTCATTTATTATGGTAGCTGAGCTTTCTACTCGGCCACATTCATTCTCCTTTGACATGTGCGTGCGAGCTCCGTTGTTTCTGGCCCATAATCTGCGCTGAGCTCGTCCATCTGGCACCGTACTGCACACTGTTCACTTCTGCCCAAAAATTGGTGCTTATTCAAAATTAGCACTTTCCCTTCAACACTTGTGCTTTTTCCTCAAAACTTGCAGCTTTACTATAGCTGCGCCCTAGGCTCCAATAGGCCCCTAACACTTACTTGTGGCTCATCCCCGAGCCACTCGCACTAGCGTGTGGTCGCTTTAGTTGCGCATCTACCTTTGCTTGGGTCACAGCAAATGCGTTCTTCCACTGTGCAATAGCGGAGTCCATTTCATCGACACACTCCGCAGCTGTCTGCACCATTTCTGCAGTGGCGTCTTCTTCAGTTATGCCATCAACCAACTGTTGAGATTCAACAAATTCTTTGATCTTTGCCTTGGCTTGGGCAGCAAGTTCAACATACTCATCCATAAATGGCTGAATGCTGTTGGTGAGATTAGCATCTTCATTTCTGAGCTTGTGTAGTTGTTGTTGTATTCTGCGCACTTCGCTCATTTTCCTCATTTTGGCTAAGCCTTCTAAGGCCTTAGCTTCTTCACTCAGAATAGTTAGGGACTGTTCTGCTGCTTGTACCTATTCCAAAAGACCGATTTTGAAAGGGAGCTTCTCAAGCTCAGCCCAATCCTCCATAGCTTGCATCATCAGGTTCTCGGCTTCATCTGCTCTGGACTTCATTTGAGTGGAAGCTCTGCGCAGTGCTTCAAATTGTTCCTGCCTATCATCTGTAGGATGCACTGCAACACGAGCTTCCAACTCGGCGATCTGCGTTCTATGGTCTTCAGCCATAAGAACTATTTCTTGCACTAGGGATTTCACCCTTCCACCAATAATTTGAACTTTCGCAACCAAAGGAAGGTCTGGTTGAATCTGGTAGGCCGGCAGCTCCTGGGCGATTTCATCAACTACGTTTCTTATCCCAGTGTCTTGTGCCTCATAAAGTGCAAGCTTCTCAGAGATGTTCTTATAGCCTGCCTTCAGCTCTATTTCCTACGATTGCAGTCTTTGGTTTGCATGGAATGTGGAGAGCTCTCTAGCTCTCAACTCAATAGAGACCTTCTCTTGCACTAACTGCAAGGTTTCTATCGGAATCAAAGATAAATTTATTTCAATGGGGCCAACTGTGCTTACCTGCAGTGTGGCCAAAGGATCTGGAAGTGTCATGCTTGTAGGCGGGATGTGAACGACAGTATGCCTCTCTGCAAGTACTTCAACTCGCTCGGTACTTGTAGATGCCTGCGGCGCCCACGAACTGGATGCTGGCACATGGGTTTGTGCAACTCTTCCTGCGAGACCTTTTAACTCCACGAACTGCAGGTCCAGAGCACTTCTGATGTGAGCGTGCGAGGTCCGCAGCTCACGAAATTGCTCCTTCAAATACTGGTCGATCCCCGAGGCAATGGTCTCAGAGGGATGCGACACCTTCTGCTTCTTGGTCGCTGGTTCTGGTGAACCTTCATCATCCCTCTACTCAGTCGCTTACTTACCCTTATCCTTCTCTTGCGTAGCAGGGGGTGGCATCGCGGATGTGACTTCGGCGGCCTCCCTCCATTCATCCAGCCAAGACTTCACAGTTTCTTCAACATCTTCAGTAGTCATCCTGTAGAGGCCTACAGCCCATTGTTCTTGAATGCCGCAAGGGCGGAGGTAAATTTCGTGCAAGTTGGCAGAGAAGACCAACTTGGTTCCATATATTTGTGCTGTCTCCTCACTCAGCCTCAGCATTTCCTGAATGGTATCTTTGAGGAGATGGTAATATTCATGAAACACAGCGCGGTTCATCCTGTACGGGCGTTGTTTTACTGGCTTGGCGTCTGCTTTCAAAGGTATGCGCATAACTCCTAAATCCCCTAATATGCCTTTCATTTCTGTAAACTTGGTAGGAAAGATATCCTGGTAGTCACGTAGTAAATCTGCGATATGGCCAACAGTTTCATCATCCCAATAATCTCCTATAGAAGCAAACTTGGGTTCGGCTTCTATACCAATGTTAATCTTTTTGAGCTTGATGTGTTCTGTAATGGCAGGGATATCAAGCTGAGGACCTTCAACGGTGCGCGTCCCTTCTGATTCTGGAATATTGATGTTGCGAGGATCATCTTCCTCTTCACCAGTGGTGAAATTATAGCATTCCAGGGCATGTTCCATTTGGACATCCCAATCTGGTTGAGAATATTATGGTAATGGACATTGTTCAAATACCTTCTTTCTAATACACTTTAAAGCGTGGTCGATGCTTGGATGTTCTAACTCAAAGCTGAAGGTAAGTTGAAAACTTTCTATCATAAGAGGCCAAGTGATAGTGCCTCTGCACAATTCTGTTTCAGTGTACCAGTTCCTTGGAACTGTATCCAACGTGTGGATGAATAGGTGAACCCACTCATCTTCTGGAATATCTGACCATTGCTGAATACATGCTTCAACGTGTGACCTGGGGTCACTCTATCCATCGTATTTGCGCAACACTTCTGCTGTAGTTCCCTGAAATCTGCGCAGTATCAATCTGTGATAGTCTTGCCATGTGTCAATATTGTCTTTATGCACACCCCACCATCTTGCGGGTGTAGCGCCCAGTGCTACATCCAATGCTTGTATGCGCTACTCATCTGGGATCTGTTGTTCATATGTATGTATGAATTCACTTACTTCAGTTAAACCATCAAAAATTGGAGTGTCACTCAATTATGTGCCAATCCATTGAATGGATTTAGTCATCATGGCGCAACGCCTTGCAGAAACCTCATGTAAGCAATTCTGCCAGTTTTCCAGTCCTGCTTCTGAATCTGATGTGCACGAGCTATCGCATCGCTAGCTGATATGGCCGTCTGTTGTGGGATTGACATAGTCACTATGACTTGCAGTCATCTGATACAAACTTTCCATGTGGCTCACTTCTTCTTCTGCCCGAATGGGTTCAATATACCGTGGTCCTTGAAGTGGATCAAGCGGTGCGATGACCCTGATCTGCTCATCCTCAAAGGTCATCTGTCTTTTCTTCAAATTAATGACAGCCAAATTATCAAATGCCCAGTCTATCCCTAAAAGTGCTGGATAAGGTCTACTATCATCCAGAATTTTGATTACTTCAAAGTCTGTATAACTTCTTACTCCTTCAATATCAATAGGTACATTGGGTAGTCTGCCCAATGGAGAAACTCGTTGCTGATTTGCAAGTCTTAGCTGGATAGGAGATCTTGTAAGCTGAGGGATACCCATCTGTTCCCATGTCTGCATGGTGAGAACATTAACTTCTGAGCCTAAATCTAAAATGACTTCGTCCATTTCGAATGTTCCAATCTGCGCTGTGAGTCTCATCTCTTTTCCAGTTCTAGTATGACTCCCAATCTGGTGAACAGCACGCTGCGGTGTATTCATCAAAGCAGATTGTTGACACTTATCCAATAGGTGTTGAAGTTCCATAGTGGCTTTTTCATTGCGCAACAACTTTAAGCAATTTCTCAGGAAAGCATGGACACTTCCTAGTGCATCCTCCTCATCATCAGGCCTTCCAGATGTAGTGGCCTGTTCTTGTGCCAGGTTGTCTTGTCTTAGCACTTGCGATCTGATATCATTATGCGGAATTGCGACAGAACTTGAAGCTTGCGGGTCTGAGAAATACTTTTGAGCTTGCTTGAATGCTTCTTTTTGCTTCTGCAGGTCGAGTGGAGACGGTTTAATATTAGCGCGGCGCACCCATTGCGTCACTTGCTTTCCAGCTCCCAACTCTGGCGTACCAGTAGTTGCTCCACTACGCATCACTATATTAACTGTAGGATCTGGTTCTCTTTTTTCTGCTCCAATCAACTGAATATTCTGATTAACCTATGGCATCTTTGCTTGCATCTTAGCCATCAACTAAGGGCATTCTTCAATGACATGATCATAAGATTTACAATATATGCAGATGGTTGTAGGATTTTGGCAATCCCTTGCATAATGACCTTGAGCTCTGCAGTTGTAACAAGTGATCTATCCTCTTCCACGAGCAAATCCTGCTGTGCGTCCACGGCCCCTATAATTTCCTCCTCGGCCTTCGCGAGCTTGGTCATACTGCGGACCTGCTGTGGGTCCTTGTGCCTCTGACTGTACTCTATAAACATCATGTTTCCTTTCCATCATAAGGTCATATGCTCTGCAATTGTTCTCATCATGGCCTACTGATTTACAGAAATTGCAATATAGATTCTTTGGAGTTTGTACGTATTTCTGTAACAAGTGACATTCTTGTGGTCTATGACCTCTAGTTCTACAGATTTCACACCAAGGCCCCTAGGACTGTGGTAAAGGGTTAGGTGCTCCAGTTGCAATATACTCTATGAAAACAGGACAATGGTCCTTTGAATGACCTTGCGCTTTACATTTTGTACACCAAATTTCTTCTTTAATATCCTTTCCTTTCTTAATATCATGGACTTGCAAGGTTAGGTTTGCTAATTGGTTCTGCAACTACGCAACATCGTTGCTTGTTCCAGCAATTGGTGAAGCTTCTAGTTTCATAGCCATCTCTAGAGCTTGTTCCTGAGTAGTGAGATTCTGTTGCATAAGAGGAAGTCTAATGTGTGGAAGCAGCGCAGCAATGAACCATTCCTTATGCTGCTGCGGTGCAAACTCAAAGCTTACTTGATCTATCAAGGCTTTGAATTTCTGGTCAAAGTCCCATACTGACTCTGTGGGTAACTGTTTTATGTCTTTGAGCTCGGTTATGCACTGTGATTCTGATTTAGGTTTCTTGAATTCTCTAATCATAGCATTTCTTACATCAGCAAGCGTCCTATTCTGTGCTGCTGAGTATTTCATGAACCAAGTTAAGGCTCTTTCTCTTAGCGTGGTTGCTAACTGAACCAGCTTGATAGCATCATCGTTAATTTGCTTAATTGTCCAAATGGCTTCACATAGGAACTAGTGCTGCTCAAGGTCTTCTAGCCCTGTTCCCCTAAAAGTTGGTAGCTTCATGTCACCGCCCATCCTTCTTGTGCTAGGTTGAGGTGGAGGTGCTGTAGCACTGCCTCCAGGATGGTTAAACAAAGGTGGTGCTGAGGTACTAGAAGTACCGTGCGGGCTACTAGAAGGTGTTACTGCGGGGTTATACTGAGCCCCGTCTGGCTTTTGCGGTGTAAAAGGGTGATAAGGGATATGAGCACTCCCTTGTCTCTCTATATGTCTCGCTCTAGGAACTTGACTATATTCTGGGCTAGACTCAAAAGAATGTTGGTCAAGGCCTACTTTATACCGTTTTCCACTACGAGTGCAACCAATAAGTTCAGGATCACTATCAGAATCTGCGGACATTACTTGTTTATGCTATTCATCGGAAGCTATGCATAGTTTTCCTTTTTCATACAGAAGCATTTTAATCCATAAGTTCAGAGAATTTAAGAACTTACCCCTGTGTGCTTTGAAGAAGCTCCTCTCAGCTTCGCTGAAACTCTTTCTCGTATCTACTGCAAACTCGGTGATGAAGCCTTCCAGCAGACTGTTCAACCAAAAGTCTACTGCGCGGGACACAGAATTATCTACCCACTTCAAAATGCTAACTAGCTCAAGCATCCAAGCGACGGGTTGATCAACATGCACAGTGGGTCTAGTATCTACTAGCTGGGCTACCCACGCATGCAACTCAAGTGTAAATGTGACAAAGAAAATTTCGTGAAGGTCAGTATAAATATACTTCTGCAACCAGTCTTCTGCCTGAAGCCTAAAGCTTCTATTTTCTCGTTCAGCGAACTTTCTAGCCTTTGAATCAAACCAGTCTTGAATTTCTTTAGCTGTAGGATTCCAGTAGCACATTGCCTTCAAAATAATGTGGTTGAAGCCGACGACGAAACCATTTGTTGGCCGAGCAAGTCTCAAGCCAACGGAACCATTTGTTGGCTTCAGCAGTCGTAGGGCAACAATAACGCACGTCGCCGGAATAACAAGTCTCAAGGAAACGGAACCATTTGTTGGCTTTAGCAGTCACAGGGCAACAATCTCGCACGTCACCGGAATAACAAGTCTCAAGTCAACGGAACCATTTGTTGGCTGCTTTTTGGATAGACCCGGGTTTAAATGAGGCGCAGCAACAAACACCCCTTGGCGCACTGGCCCTCTTGGCAACGAGCTGCGCAGCAGCCCGAAGTCTCACCCGAAGTGGCTATGGGGGGGCTAAGGAATCAGGCTTCCTTAACCTAGGCGACACGAATACTGCAATCTTCTCCCTCTCTCTCTTCCGAGAGGATTCCTCAAAGCGGGACGTCTTACTCTTCCGCAGACCTCTCAATGCAACAGCGCTGAAACTCACGCTTACCAGCCTAGCTGCATGGTATCTCCTCTCCTACGCATGAGGCAATTACCCACTCCGTCCGATACACTGTGTATCGTCTCTGCTTGCGTGCCCAGCGCAGTAACGCATTCCTTGGCGCTGCGGCGATAGTTCTCTTATCGACTCCTTTGATAGTGCGTGAAAATACCTTCTAAGGGAGCTTCAAGGACTTGCTTTATATACTCATTCATAAAGACAACGAAACATTCATGTAAACACAGATAGTAAACTAAAACATGCATTCACACAACACAGCATCATAACAATGAGAATTATGTAGTTCGCCTCCACGGGGAAATCACATTCATTGGAACTGTTATCTTATATTATCTCAAAATGGGAATTACACAGTCCTGCTGCGCACACAGCTGCAGCCTTAGATCTTTCCAGGAAACTCCACGCACACAGCTGGGAGCCCTTCTCCTAGATCTACTCTCTTCTTCTACAGAGATTACAATGACTCAGACTTCGACTGAGACTGTAATGTCCCTTCCTATCATATCAGCATGATAGAGAGGATCATTGCTAAAACTGGGCATCTAGCCCCATACACAGTAAATAAACATTCAATTTAAAAGAAGATGAAGGACGTGGTGCTCAATCTGGGTAGTTAGCCCCATATCCATTAATTAAACTGATTGATACAAAGACATGCATATGTGCAAGCTATAGAACAAAACGGAAATTAAGTAAATCCTGTTGAGATCTAACATACATTCAAATTCTGTGACAGTCATTAAATAAAAACCTTTGCAGAATTATACAAGATCATATGGAAATGCATAACGTTTAAAAAACACAGCGGAAGTAAATTCGTTTAACACATCCACATTCGTTCATAATATTCATCAAATGATAATTGCAAATTTAACACAAGAGAATACTTATCTAAATAAAGTAGTCCCCAAGCAACTGGCTATGCAACTGCAACGTTCCACCCAACCATAGGCTAGTGTGCTCCTCAATCTCTCAGCACCACTGCCACCCCCGAGCTGGGCATGATCTCTACAAGGAACCAGGGAACAACAGACTCACACATAGCCAAGCATACACTAAGATGAGCCAAGCCAATCTACAATTGGGTTTATCAGGCTGCAAGGAGATGGAAAGGAAGAATTGCTAAGCTAGTGAGCTCAACCACAGAGCTATGGGTACCCCCCCCAGATCTATTCATCTTGACACTCACAATGCCTACACACCCAAC
Source organism: Larix kaempferi (assembly GCA_027924585.1). Classification (NCBI taxonomy): domain Eukaryota; kingdom Viridiplantae; phylum Streptophyta; class Pinopsida; order Pinales; family Pinaceae; genus Larix; species Larix kaempferi. Next base: position 26,789,419 of record BSBM01000012.1, read on the forward strand.
ACCAGGAAGTATTCTCTTCACTGCCACACAGTCCCTCAAGCCATACCTTCCTTTCTAGTGCTCTCAGGGTGTGCATAGAAAAGTAGCCAGCCCTCTTGATCTTCTTGAGAGGTTACTCCCTACACAAGGTTTATCAAGCTAATTCTGTCCACTACCATTCTAGTTTCTTGCTCACAGGTTCACAACAAAACAAGGATGCACATAACAACAAAACTACACTTGCTGAGCATGGAGAAAACATTTCCCACAGTGGAATGCATGAGATGGGGTTTCCACTAACTCAGAAAAACGTGGGAACCCACAAAAACGAAATGGGAAGTTGGGGAACAACCCAGGGAAGCCAAATCTGTTTTAGAAAAATGTCCTTGGACATTCAGGGGCAAAAACGACCTCCATACAGTCCCCAAATCGTGGCCCTTCTCTCCCAAGCTACTGTATATGCAAAAACGAATTCCCAGGCATGGAAAAAAATGCAGGATTTGGATGAAAAATGTGTAGGGAAAGACCCAGCTAGCTCCCCCTGCGTGAATGAGTGAAGACTGCCTATTCAGAATGGCTTTCGGCACCATTTCGTGGGTGTTTTCTTGCCCAAGGAGACAAAACACAAATTTCCAGGTTTATGGCTTGCCCATGCACGAAATTGGCTGCCATACTTCTTCATTTCCAAGTCATTAACTGCCTTAACCAATTTCTTGGAAGAATTAAATGATTGGGTGCATGAGACAAAAAGGGTAGTTGGTGGTTTTTGGGTTTCCTCACTGACACATGGATTAATACCATTGGCTCAAGGGTTTGAATAATTTCCCCCCCTTTTCCTTGTAGAGTCATGACCCATCTCTTTTGTTGCATTGCATAGCCGGTTGTGGGTTTTTCATTAAAAATTCGTAATTACATGATGTCTTATATACATTGTGCCTATCTAGCACAAGAACCATAAGCATCTATTTTTAATTGCCGATACATGAAACGCTAAATCAACGGTGGGGCCTTGGCCTTGAGCTCCTCACCATGATTAAATTACAATATTCACATCATTTACGATTTAATACAAAGGGGGTCAAAATGGGGACATTACAGAGACAGTCTGCAACTCAGTGACTAGCTCTATAGCTATCACTTCTATAACTTATCTAACATCTAATATCTCTCTATCATCTAAAACATCTAATGGCTAACGTCTAACGTCTAACCTTCTTCCTTTACAATTACACATATATATAGGTGGCCCTGAGGGTCGCACCTTTACAAAACTGTGGGCCTTTCCCAGCAGTAATCCCCCAAAACCCTAACCGCGGACATGGCTAGGTGTATTGTAGGCACCGCTTGCAGTCACGTCACCGCTTCTTGCAGGCTCCGCGATTTTTGGCACAGATTGTGGGTATGGGCGCCGCTTCATCATTCACTACTCCTTGTCCTTCGCCTTCAATGCTTTGGTCCGTTGCTCTTCCTTGGTTAGAGAAACCATAACTTCTGTACTTAGCCTTAATGAGGGTAGTTGAGCCCTCTATTCCGTCGCTTCATTTATTGTGGTAGCTGAGCTTTCTACTCGGCCACATTCATTCTCCTTTGACGTGTGCGCGCGAGCTCCACGGTTTCTGGCCTGTAATCTGCACTGAGCTCGTCCATCTGGCACCGTACTGCGCACTGTTCACTTCTGCCCAAAAATTGGTGCTTATTCAAAATTAGCACTTTCCCTTCAACACTTGTGCTTTTTCCTCAAAATTTGCAGCTTTACTATAGCTGCGGCCTAGGCTCCAATAGCTCGAGTAGCAAGTTGAGATAGATAAATGATACCCATGTCCCGAAGAGATACAATCAGTCCATCTGATAGAATGTGTCTTCCTTCACTCCCCCACCCGAAGAGAATGTCCATTCCCGATGTTCCAGGCCAACAGGTCACCAACAACAAAGAAAGAATCTACAACAGCTTTCCAAATGACAAATCCACCTCGGTGTGACTTAACCGGGTTCCGAACCCAGTCCATGACTGTTGCAGGGGAAATGTATTTTTGTATGACAACTCATGTCCATAGACCATCGGTCTTTAAAATTCTCCAAGCTCCTTTGGCTACGAGAGCTTTGGAGAAAAGGTGAATGTTTTTCAGTCCCCACCCTCCCAAAGCCTTGGGGATTACAATTCTCTGCCATCGAACCCATGGGGAAACAAAATCTCCTTTGCCGCTCCAGAGGAAGCGAAAGTAGATTTTCCAAGCTTTCTCCAAAGTTCCTTTGGGGATCCAAGAAAGGGAAATCTAATATATAGGAATGGCCTCAAGAACATATTTCACCAGGACCAACCTACCTGCTCTCGAAAGCCATTGTGGCTCCACAACTTCAACCTTTTGTGGATTTTCTCAATAAGCCAGTTCCAGTCCTGTTTGGTATATGCATTTGGTTTTAATTGAAACCCAAGGTAGCTAAAGCCAACATCAAGAGCCATTAAGGTATAAGGAAAAATCCTTCTAATGGCCACAATCTCATTATCACTTAACAAATGGACCGTCAGGGTAGATTTCCTTTCATTTATCTCCATCCCAATAGCAGTTGAGAAAAGTTGAAAGATACCTTGAAGAGTTTCTATATCACCATGCGAACCTAAGCAGAAAATGAGAATATCATCCACAAAAATCAAATATGTGATGAAAAGATCCGGAGCCACCTGAATACCCTGGAGTATGCCATCCCTACAAGATTTTTTCAGGGCCTTACTTAAACCTTCTGCTACCAGCAGCAAAAGCAAGGGTGACAATGGACATCCTTGATGAATACCTCTTTCCGAGTGAAAGAAAGGAGAGGCTGCCCCATTTGTGAGTACCGCAAATGAGACCGTAGAGATACAACTCATTATCCACCTAATGAAATCCACAGCAAAGCCCAGATGAGTAAGAAGCAAATGAATGTATAGCCAGCTCATCTTGTCATATGCTTTTGAAAAATCAATCTTGATAATGGCTCCTTTGATTTTCCTTGATTTCATACTATGAATTCCCTCTTGAGCCACACCAATAGCCTCATGAATTTGTCAACCTTCCAGAAACCCAAATTGTTCCGCAGAGATATGTTTGGATAGTATGACTTTCAGCCGCCTGGCAATAATTTTGGATACTACCTTATACACATAGTTGCAGAGTGAGATGGGTTTGAAGTCACCAAGAGAGGAAGAATTATTTGTCTTAGGGATAAGGGCAATAAAGGTAGAATTTAGGCCAGCCGGAATACGCCCAGAGATTCTTGTATCTTCGACCATGTGTAAAAGGTCATTTCCAATAAGTTCAAATAGTACCAAGAGAAATTCAACAGTCCAGCCATCCGGACCTGGACTTTTATCCTTCTGAAAGCTCTGAAGGACCCCCTTCAATTCTTCTTCCGTGACAACTGCCAACAAGGACTTATTATCTTCCTCTTCAACAAACCGAGGAAAATTTTTAGCCATGCTAACAATTTCAGCAATAGTAACCTGTGCAGAGGCTTTGAAGAGAGTCTGGAAATGATTTACCCCCACCCCAGCTATTCCATCAAAGGAAGTCTGATTTTCCCCCATTGAGTCCTCAAGGCTCCATATGGTGTTGGACGCCTTTCTTCCTTTCGCATATGCATGAAAAAAATTTGTATTCTCATCGCCTACTGCAAGCCATACTGCCCTTCTTTTCAATCGCCACGTTTCCTCTTTTTCCAACAATAGAGAGTTCCTCCTGCCTTCCAACAAGACAAGGTGAGCCTTTTGCTCCACAGACCCCAGACTCCCAGTCCTGGAATCATAAATAGACCTCAGATCCAGTTCAATCAGTTTCAGTTCCCTGTCATCTCTTCCTCTCTTATCATGATCCCACACCTTAACCGGTCCTTTAATCCTTTTGATATTAGCAGAAAATTGATGTGAGGCAGAGATAGCAGCCCTAGGATTAAAAGGAACCCAGAGAGAACCAACCAGGTTAGTAAAGGACTCATCTTTTAACCAAATTTTATTGAATTTAAGAGGCCCAACGGGTTTAATAGGTCCCAAGCAGAGTTCAAGAAAAATAGGGAAATGATCAGATGATCCCCCAGAACCCACCCATTGCCTCATGAGGAAATTCCTGTCCACAAAAGAATGAGAAACCAAAAATCTATCCAGCCGCTTCTCGACCCAGTTTTCTCCAGTTCTGTTATTCCTCCAAGTAGGTTTAAGGAGTGTAGGCTCAATGTCTATCAAATTTTGGATCACCAACTTTTGAGTGAAATAATCAACCAAAGGGTCAGAACGAGCTCTGATGCCCCAGATTTCTGTCGGGCCTAGAGAGAAATTAAAATCACCCCCTAACAGGAGGCTTCCTTCCTGTAACAGCGGGTTAGAGAGAAGAGTAGCCCAGAAGGGGATACGGATCAAATAAGGACCATAAACATTTACCACAGTGAACAAATCACCAAAATCAAGAGTCGAGCAGGACAATCCCAGGATGGATTCCATCCCCTAAAGGTTATGAAACTTCACTGTTCGTGTATTCCAGCCAATAGCCAGACCACCAGACCGACCACGGGCATCCAAAGTAGCAAAAGACCAACCACTGAACCAACTTTCTAACAAGGACTTAATCACCACACCTTCACCCAAAGTTTCTTGTAGTAGAATGATATCCGGGTGTTCAAGAGATACCACTCTATGCAATACTGATCTTTTATGGGGACCATCCAGACCCCGGCAATTAAAAGACATAACCTTCTTTAGCGTCCCCTCTTATGGGCACACACCGCTCTAAGCGCCCAATCAATAGTCACATGTTTACCTTCCAGCAGATCCATCTTGGCCTTGGACTGTGCCTTGGATAAATGAGATTTCCTTCCACGACCTTTACTCGGTTTACACACCCCAGCACCCAGCCCCCCAGGGGAAATCTTGGTAAGAGACCATAAGAAATATCCGAAATCCGAAGAGTTGGTAGGGGAAGAAGAAGAACGAACCCCTTCGGGGGAGGGATCCAGATTAGGGGGTAGGTCAATAAGCATCACTCCTCGATTCGAAGGGTTTAACAAAGTGCATGTAGGTTCAAGATCAAAATAGGAGTTTTCCACCGGGTCAATAGGGGAGGAGATATTCAAATTTTTTAGTGCATCCAACCAGTCCGTTTTGTTCAAAGAAAAATTATTTAAAACAAAATGAAAGGAGAGGGGGTTTATGGAATGAGGAATACCAGCAGCCGTAGTCCTTGAGGCCATGAAAGGAGCAGGAGGTGAAATCCCAACAGGGACTGATTCCAGTGTCGTTCCTTCCTCATGTGTTACATCCCTTAATGGTCCCTTTTCCAAGCCAACTACGACCTCCGCAATAGGATAGGGTTTAGTAGTTGCAAGACCAACAGAAGGAGGAGCCTCCACCGTCCGAGATGGTCCATGCTCTAAGACAGCTTCAATCGCCACATTTTGAAGGGAAACTGTTGGTGTATGGCCGACAGGAGGAGGAACCTCCTTAGCTATGGAATTTTTGAGACCACCACCATTTCTCCGCCGTAAGGGTAGCTTACAGTCTGCAACTGGGTGTCCATAGGCATGACACCTAAAAGGAAGATTTTCATAATCAAGTTTCTGAACATATGTATAGGGCCCCCAGCTAAGTGTGACATCCGGTGCCAGGGCATCCCTGATATTTAAATTAACCACGATGCGTGCTACCTTTCGCTGACGGGTATGTAGGAAACTATAATCTCCATCAAGATAATTGCCAATCAGGTTCCCAATACCTTTGAAGTGCCTCGCCGACCAGTAATGAAGAGGTAATCCAGGTAACCGAACCCAGATAGTGACCAAATCCATCCATTCACGGCTAGCATCAAACATCGGATGCCAGGGTTTGATCATAACCGAACAATGATCCCAACTCCAGTTTGAATTTAGAACCCATTTAGCTTGTTCTTCACTTTGAAAATTGAAAGCAAACCAGTTTCGAGTTAATTCAACTACCTCAGGGGTATAGCCTAGCTGGGCAACCCAGTGTTCAGCCACCCAGGCTTTGATGGTACGCAGAGAGAACGACCTACCCAATGCCTTACCAACTAAAGTAACACTGGTCATCTTGACCAGTTGATGCCACTCAATATCTTCAACTAGGGCGTAATTGTATTTGGTCCGGCTCAACTTCAACCATCGTTTCCTACCACGCTTCGTTGGATGGGTTGAATCATCAGAGGAACACCCTCCCCACTCTTCAGAGCTAGTACCCGAGCCCACACAAGGACTGGAAAACAAGGACTGGAAAAACCACGCTGTTCGTGAATCCCCCAAAACCCTATACCAGTTTCTTCATGTGGCCCTTCAACAATTAGACCAGAGAGGGTATCCGATGAAAAATGGTTTGATTTATCCGATCCATTGAAAAAAGTTATGCATTGTCATTACATTTTGACTAATAAACTTAGAAAATAAGAACATATATTTAGAAGTTCAAATCTAAAGAGTGATAGAATATATACACTTCAATAAATTAAAAGAATCATAATGTTTGTTTAATACATTAATAATATTTTTTTATAAATTTTTGTAAACATACATCTATTAAGATATATTATTTATATAATAAATTAATTAATATACTTTAATATCAATATTCGTTTAATTGATCTTAGGATTATTATTAAATAAATACTAAACAATAAAAAAACGTAGTATTTTAAAATATAAAAACACTCATTTTATTTTAGAATAAAATCGGATACAAACCAAACACCTTACATATACTAACATGAGTTGACGTCACTCAAAACCCACATATACTTTCATATACACTATTTTCAAAAACGTCTTTTTCCACCCAATATTATAAAACTACACTAGAAGTTTAAAATAACAATCCTTTCATTATCCATTACAGTGGTCCGAAACGACAAAACAAAAAAGTTATTTTATTATCTATGCTCATTCAAACAATCTATTATCATTTTAAATTAAACAAATTGAATAAAAACAAAAATTCACTGATATTTATTTTGATGCGATTGTCGTTTTTGCACAGTTATTATATAGTAATGTGATATGTATTTTTTACGCGTTATTTTGTTTAAACGAAGATTTCGTTCAGCATGGGAAGATATTATGAATGATGCTCACAAAATTAGCGTTTTCTCATTATGGGCTCTCATGATTAGCGATTAATCTCCTTTGACTCTGTTTTATGTGGAATGGGTCTCTATATATGATTACTTAGTAGGTTATTTATTTTAAGTTTTGGATTTTACCGTGGGTTTTGTCATATTTTGGTAAAATTAAATGTGTAAGTGTTTAAACTGTTTTTTTTATCTAGAAATAGATTTAATATTATTAAATACCCCATAACATCTAAATTACACCATTTCCATAACTAATATATGCGATTTTAAAAAAATTTAAAAATTTCTAACAAGAATGCAAACAAAATAAGACTAAAATATACTCAACAAAATTTGAAAACATAAAATATTTAAACTACACCATTACTGAAACTCATCATTAACCATCATCATTAACCATTAATCTCCTTTAAATATGTTTTATATAGAATTGACTTTATTTTATGTAAAATTGATTAAAATTTAAATTATATATATATAATTAATTAATTTTGTCAAATATGTTTTATATGGAATTACCTTTGTTTGATGTGAAGTTAGGCCAAATTTGAATATATATTTCAAAGTCCTTTGTAGAAATAAGGATTTCGTTGACCGTGTAATTGATCAAATTTGCCATGCTTCCTTCTTTTTTTCAAAGATGACGACGGAAGAGATTATCACTTACAAAATTATGATTTTTTATCATTCAAATACATAATGGGAGTGGACTCTTTCTTGCGAAATGGAACTCGATTTTGGACGGTTTCTTATTATATATATATATATACTGTTTCTTATTTTATTATATATATATATATATATATATATATATATATATATATATATAAAAGAAACCATATATATAAAATGTTGTGGATATATATGTTTACATTATTTTATAAAAAGAAGGATATATATATATATATATATATATATAATCTTATTTATTTTGTTAATTCTATTTTATTTGAATTAAATGTTTCATTTAATTCATTCAAAACTATATATATATAAGCAAAGAGAATATGGAAAAAGAGAAGGTTTGAATATCTATGCAATTTGAATCTTCGTAGATGGAATTCTTACATTATTTGAGATTTGTACTTAACCTCATTCTCTCATAAGTAACACTGGTAAAAAGATGAAGGTTACAAGAATTAGACAAATCATGATTATTTCTCAACTCCTTAGACCCTCTTTCATCATACCCTTTTGTCGACTCATAGCCACTTTCATGCTCTTTTATAGCCAACCTTGGGCCTTTTAGATTAATAATCAAAATAATATTTACATTTCTTGAGAGTAACATATCAAGTCTACCTCATGGTACATATGTGTATTAATCGATAAAAGATGCCTAGAGATTCATTAGTCAAGTATTGGCCTTGAATTCTAGACTAGGAATTAATACAAGATATTTACATATTTTACTCATAGGGACATTTACAATTATGTCTAAATAGCCAAAGTTTCAAAACCAAAATATTGCATTCCCCTCCCCCTTGGATTAACATAGTCCTTGGTGATATCTTCTTTTCTAGAAATGCTCCATGTCTTCATTCTTTAACAACACCTACCATGCTCTCCTCTCCACTGCAACTTTACATAGCTATTGGCTATCTTGGACAACAATGTAATGCAATTCATTTCACTACCTTGGAAAACCTTCAAGGTCTTTAACATTCCAACATATGCCTACAACAATCATAAAGAAAAACATACATGCCACAATCATTTATGTAGCAAATATTCCATCCATATGAATTTCAAATTTATAACTAAAGCATACATATTCATAACCAAATATAAAGTATGTAAATCAACCCAATAATTATATCCATGAATATATGTCTACTCCACATGGTTTTCATAGGCTTAAGCATCTCCTAGATGCTAAAACATAGCCTCACATGATCCATCATCAACCAAGACTTTAATGTGCAAGAAGATACTAGACTTGCATAGCCTCACTGATAGGGAATCCAACTAATAACCTCTACCATGGCATATTGTTAAGGAGAGAAAGGCATATCTCAAAGTTTCAATGTCATCACAATAGTACCCCCCATGTTGTTTCCAAGTTACAATAGCCATCTTATGTCCTCACTAAACATATCAATCATCTCACTTGTATATACACATAGTTACATTGAAAATTTCCTCTAAAATGTTAAGGCCCTACTCTAACCCCATTAATTGATAGGTTGTTTTGTATTGAGGCCATCTATATTAAATAAGTCCAATAAAGTAGATGTAGTGTGAAATCAATATTTGTAAAGGACTTACTAAAAGATTCCACCTATTAGAAAGTCTATATAGTGTGAAAGCAAAATTTGTAAGAAGACTTACTAGAAGGTTCCACCTACTAGAAATTTATTTCACTAAGAAGGCTTACCAGAGGTTTATGCCTATTATAAATTTCATTCGCTAGAAACTGTATATAGGAGTAGAAACAATCAAACAAGATATATTTTGAAGTATTTTATAATTGGATCTTGGCTTCATTTGGAGGTTTCCTCTTTGAAGAGCCAAGTGAACATTGCTTTCACCAAGAAAGATATTGTCATTGTGATATTTTGTTATGTACAATTTTTTATTGTTGTGGTAATTATGTCTTTTCATCCTAAAATATTGCTTTATTTTGTTATTTATTCTCTAAATTTCCAATCATGCTATTAAGGTACATAATATAAAAATTTCAATTAAAATTTTCAAAACTTTTTCATGCAACACCCATATTTAACAAATATGAGATTCCTTCTCATAATGTTTGGGTCTTGCTTGCAATAATCACTTGTCTTCATTTCGGACTTACACCCATTGCCATATAAAAAACATTTCTACCAACAATTTTGTCCTTCCTTGTATATCTTTCATTTATCTAAACAACAATAAGTATCCATACACATAATATTTAATTGTACCAATTCTTAACTACACAAGAAATGTGTCTAGAATTATATCACACCAACAATTCAATCACTTTCAACTATCAATATATATTTTAATTGCAATGAAATATCTTTCACTATATATTCATGACTAGGAGAAATAAGTATTCACATAATGCAATCAAATTTATGCTCCATATTCATGACACATTGTTCATTGCTTAACAAGAAAAAAATTATGGTTGAATTCCGCTCATGGTTTAATTTTCCATTTTTTTCCAAAATAAGATTTGTCTATTACCATTTTCTCTAACATGATTCACCCAAATTTTATAAGATACAAATATTTTACTCCAAATATCCCTAAAAAAATTATCCCTTATAAATTTGAATATTATAAGATACAAATATTTTACTTTAAATATCTCTGAAAAACATATCCCTTATAAATTTGAATATTTTTACAAAATTATTTCCAAATATTTTGTGTTTGGAATTCTAAGAATTATTTATAAGATGAAAGGTTTTGACATTTTAATATAACTACAAATCCTTAAAATTTTTCATGTTGCTTAATAGTCCCTCAAGAGCATTGGAAGTCTTTTCCAACAGTTCCTTAAGAAACCCTTCCATAACATGTAGTTACATAATGCAATATCAACATAATCATGCATCCATACAATGCAATCATACAAGAATACCACAACCCCAACTTATGTAATCTACCATGATAAGTTTGAGGACTCAACCAACACCTCAACACATCACCCAACTACCTCCCCAACACTTATTCAATGGTCTATACATGTTCCTCTTTAGCTAAAACACCACACCAACAATGCAACCTTTCTTTATTAAAAAGCCCCTTAGGCATACTAGAAGTTATTTCCTTTCTCTTCTTAATAATCCCTTAGGAACCATTATCCTCTTTAGTGGACATTCTTAGTGTTGGAAAGAAGGTTTCATTCTCATATGTTGTAGGGAGACCATCGAAAACTTATACAGCAATATAGGCTTTCTAACTCCAGCAACCACATGGCCTCACACATGGAATTCAAATTCATAATATAAATACTCATTTACTATGGTTATTACCTCTTAACCAAATCAATCATGACATATTATTATATGAATGCATTGACAGATTTAAACAATCTTTACATATCAAAGGGTTATTTCCTTCACCATACCCTTACCTTGGTATAAATCACATGTATGCAATAAATGTAATCATAAACATATCAATTAAGATATCAAGCATGAATAAATGAATTCTTACCCAATCCCTTTCAACACACATGCAATATAGGCATAACTAATTTCGTAAATGCGTGGCCTCCATCTACATCTCAGATGTTACTTGACCAATGGATGTCTCAAGGGAATTCACAAGCTCCCTTCATCAACTTATTGACAAGCATCTCCTTCTCCTTATCCGTTCTCATGAAATTGACTATCATAGACAATTGCATCATCGACGGGTGAAAACGCAAAGCTGGGAAACAATTCCGTGACAATCCACTTTTTTTTTGTTATAATTTCCAGTTTCTTGCCCGAGAAAATGGTCAACATATTTTCTCGGGCGAGAGTTCTAATACTTCTCGGGCGAGACATTAACCACGGTTAGAGTTCTCTTGTCCGAGAGTTGTTCCATAGTTAGAGAATTGTTCACTCGAGAATTTGTAGTTTCTCATTCGAGAGTATAACCATATTTTTTATATTGAACTCTTGAACAGGTTTCTCGGTCGAGAGTTTAGATTCCTTTTAATGTCTCGGCCGAGAAATGTTTAACTATATAATTGCAAACCCATTTCCCCGCCACACGCATTGTCCTTTTTGTTAAATTTTGAGCATTAATTCATAATACTCTAGGATCTTTACTGAGAGAATAACATATACAGTATATCAATGCATGACAATCACAATAAGTATGACAAGCATCACAAGAATCAAAAGCATAAGAGACAAGAGACACAGAGTTTCCGTGGGGAAAACCCTAAGGTGAAAAACCCCACAACTTCCTCAGAGATAGAGAGAGCAATGGCTCAACCAAAGTACAACCAAAATACACTGAGATAGTCTCCTAGTAGCAGATGATCCTCCTCCTCACTAGTGCGCCACTTTCTGAGTGAGAGTGAGTTACTTTTTCGAGTGATCTAAATAGGGATCACCTGATCTCTATTTATACTAATCTGTTTTCCCAGTGACCTTATGGGGATGACTTGTCTAGCTAGGTACATCCACATTATAATATATATTTCAGGGCCGACCCCACACATGGTGGTCTAATAACCCATCGGCAAGTACACATACTTGCGACACTTGTCAATCCACATGATGACACTTCCTTATTGAGGAATGACACATCTCTTATAAGGGTACAATAAATATATATAAAATACGCAGATGAAATACATTCCGAAGTTACATATACATCAACACTCCCTCTTAACTAGGAAGGTATTTCTCGACACAGATCTGCTAGACAAGTCTTCTTCTCGGGATCATCGTCATCGATGCATCGTCATCATCATCGTCACTGTTGCTGTTATCTCAACCAATCTCTGACTCTACTCGTCATAGGAAGTTCTACAAAGCCAGTCCTTTTTCATACTGGATGTAGGCCCACAACCTGCAAGTCTTCATTGTCACTGGCCATACTGTGGAATCCTCTAGACTTATTATGTGCGTCACAAAACCTGGCTGCAACATCCCAGGCTATTACGAGCACACAACTCTACCTGTAGGATCTCCCAGGAGCACATTACATGTGACCCATCACAAAACTTGGTTGAAGCATCCTAGGCTATTACGAGCACACGGCTCTACCTGTCGGATCTCCCAGGAGCACATTACATGTGATCTCACCACAAAACCTGGCTGAAGCATCCCAGGATGTTACGAGCACACAGCTCTACCTATCGGATCTCCGAGGAGCACATTACATGTGGTCCACCACAAAACCTGGCTGAAGCATCTAAGGCCTTTTTCATCCTCGTCCGTCGCAACATACAGGAGCTTCACAGCTCCTCTCTGCACCATATCCCTGATATAGTGATATTTGATCTCTATGTGTTTCGACCTGTCATGAAACACTGGATTCTCGGATAGCTTCACACAACTCTAGTTATCACAGAAGATACCAGTAGCATCCAACAGGAGATCAAATAACTCAGACAGTAGCTTCCATAGCCATACTGCCTCACAACTAGCTGAACAAGCTGCAACATACTCTGCCTCAGCTGTACTCAGTGCTACGTAGGACTGCTTCCTGCTAAACCAAGAGATCACACCTGATCCCATACTGAAGCAACACCCAGATGTGCTCTTCCTATTTGCAGCACTGCCAGCCCAATCTAAATCAACATAACCCTGCAGGTTAAACTTTTGATTCGCTTCATACTTGAGCCCATAATCCACTGTACCCTTCAGGTACCTCAGAATATGCTTTACAGCAACCAGGTGAACACTCCTCGGATCTGTCAGGAACTGACTCAATGTGTTCACAGCAAAGCAAATGTCTGTTCTCGTGTTCGTCAGGTACATCAAGGACCCAATCATCTGACGATACATAGAGACATCAACTGGCTCAGATGAAGCATCACATAGAAGCTTCAGATTCGATGCCATAGGTGTGGCCATGGCCTTGCAATCCATCATCCCGAACCTCTTCAGGATCTCTACTGCATACTTCCGTCGTCCAAGGAAGATTCCATCTGCACTCTGCCACACCTCCATGCCAAAAACAAATAGTGCATCATCCCCAAGTTCTTCATCTCTAACTCGATAGTAAGCTTCCGCTGCGTGTCGGCAATCAATCTATCTTCACCTGTAACAAACAGGTTATCCACATACAAAGGTAGTATCACTGGATTGCCTTCCTCAACCTTGTAGTAAAGGTTGAAATCCGCTTTACTCTTGGTAAAGCCCAAACTAGATAGAAAGCTGTCTATCCTACCATACCAAGTTCTGCACATATATGACTCCCTCTCATGTGTCTCAGAACCAAGTGGCTACACCACATACACTTCTTCTTCAACTACACCATTCAAGAAAGCTGTCTTGAAATCCATCTGGTGTATCTTCTATCTCAACACTTTTATATTTCTCTATGCTGCCATCTGCAGCATGCTTGATCTGATAGTTCCATTTGGAAGTCACAACAGACTTCCCTTCAGCTCTTGGGACTACACCCAAACATCATTCTTTATGATCGACGGATCATGGCATTCTTCCCATATCCTGGGAACTTCAATATCTTCAATAGATAACTTTGTTGCTGAACAAATGTTGTAGTTCTTCTTTTGTAGGAGATGGCATACGATCTTTCCTACACAACAAGTTAAATTTCATGATTAGAAAACATCTCATAGTTTTCAGAACAAATTCTTACACATAAAGAAATATGTCATACAGTCATGCAATTAACTTAGCCAATGCTTCAATACAACATTTATCCATATTCCGTAACTTTCTAGATGCCTTCCAATCTCTACCAGAACATTGTTAAGAGTGTGCACAACTCCCAACATGTCAGCAAAGAGGTTTCATTCTAGATAAGTAGCAATGGAATGTTGTACAGTTCCATAGGCCACTTACCCATGCATATTAGTAGTATACTCTTCATCAATGCAACTATTCTAATATGCATAATACACAACCTAATTCTAGGAACATCATTATATACATTATTGAACAGTATTATTTAAGAAATGACAATTCAAATACTTATCTTTGTTTGTTCATTGGGTGGACTCCCTCTGAGTCTTTGCTTCCTTGCAGGAGCTACTAGAGTCCTAATCTGAAGTAGCTTCTTCTACACCTTTCTGTTGTGGAATGTAGAGAGATGATCAACTCCCTCTGAATATCTGCATCCTTGCAGAAACCACTGGAGTGTACTCCCTCTTGATCTTTGCTTCCTGGATTACTTGTCCTTGAACTTATATTCATTCTCGATCCCTATGCATGCTTGTTAGTATCATCATTGTGTTATCCTCTAGGTCTCATACGTAATCAAACATTCATTAGTATAATCTTAATATTATCAAAACACAATAATCTCAAGCATGTATAGTCAGGATAATTTCAAACACAGATAATAAACATTAGTATTCAAGGTTTCAAGGAAGTCTTCTTTTACTCATGCATATTCTTATTTGATCATAGGACTCTTTTGGTTAGTTAAATCATCAATCAAGATAAGAGATATAATATGCATAAAACCCGTGATTATTCAAAACTATACCTTCATGATTCTTCTGGTTAGTCATATCATCAATTATGGTACGAAACATAATATGCATACAACCATGATTATTCAAACCTATGACTTCATGAATAATCATTATCAACAACACAATAGTATAAGATCCTAACACAAGGTAGGATTCTATCTTGATATAGGAAAAACATACCCGCATAATGTCTTATGGTTCTCTTCAGTGACTTGTGCTAGTAACCTGCATGTCTCATAAGTTAACCATTGTAGAAACAAGTTATACATACCTTGTAAATGGATCTTCTATGTGATCCATGACAATGGATGAATCTTTGTCTTCATGTTATCATTATCTTGAACTAGAACATGATTTGTCTTTCTTGGTGTACCTTTCATGTTAGTGGACAACATAAACCTCATACAACACCATAATGTATTAGTACAATCATAAGTGTCAACACCCTAATGAATGCATTCATAATTTTGTTAAGGTGATACGACAAGTCTAAAATCAAGATTGTTTTAACCATAATAACATGAAGGCAAACATACCATAAACTTAATCATGAACAAATATCGAAACATACCTCGATGAGTCATACCTGTCGAGATCGCTCGTAATATTCTTATGTAAGGCCTTAGCCTCATCTCCCTCTGAAACAAGAACTTCTTCACTTATGCAGGTGACCAATCCATCTTCTTCTAGGATTAACCCAATCCACTTGATTTGCAACAACTGGACCTGGAGCTAGATATCGGTTTGTCAGAGAAACAACAAAAATTCAAACTTTGAATTTCAAACTTCCAAAAGGATAGAAATATGCATCTTGATGAGCTGATCAAGCTGGTATATTCAAAATTTGAAAACTGCAAAGTTTCACTCCTCAATTTTGCCTTTGAAACTTCCAGATTCACTGGACGTGACCCTGAACTGGGGTTTGATGAAGCCCACTCTTCTGCCCAATAAAAAGGTTTGATCCAAAGCTCTAAGCTTCTATTTTTCTGAGGAGCTTTGAGCCGTGGTCACAGATTTCAAAAATTCCCATTTTTACAGAAGCCCTAATTTTCCACTTTTCTGATCAAAGTCCCGAACTAGGGTCTGATCAAGCCCGGCCTTCTAACCAACCAAAAATTCTGATCTTGGTCTCTAAATTTTGATTTTGATGAGTAGAATCCATCCGTGGTCTCCGATTACAAAAATTCCAACTTTCTCCAAAGCCCTAAATTCTGGAAGCCATGAATGAAGGTACTAAAAAATAATTATGTTTTGACAGAAATATGTAACTGATTGTTTCTGGTGTAACTCCAAACTTTTTGATCCACAGGGTCTGAAAACGTTTCCTGAGATAGCCCGACCTGTTGTCTTTCCATCCTGACAGGTCTGACCTCAATTGGATTCTCTGGGAGAGAGTTATGCCAAGTGTCGCAACATGACCTATTTATGGGATAATACAGGAGAGTGAACTTGTACGGCGTGCCACATGTCACTGTTTCAACTTCGGCATCTAAACATTTTTCCTGAGATAGCTCGACCTGTTGTATTTCCATCTCGACAGGTCTGACCTCAATTGGATTCTCTGAGACAGAGTTATGCCAAGTGTCGCAACGTGACCTGTTTATGGGATAATACAGGAGAGCGAACTTGTACGGCGTGCCACGTGTCTCTGGTTCAATTTCGGCCTCTGAACAATATTCCTGAGATAGTACAGTCTGTGTACTACCTGTCACCTTTTATGATATTTCATTTGGATCTTCCTAGCCCAAGTTATGACCTTTTTCCCAAGGTCACCTGATTTTGACTCAGATCTGGAAGAGGAAGAAACCCTATATTGTATAGATCATAAATCATAAAGTACAACGAATTAGAGGTTTTCCTTTGGACACAAGGTACATGGGGATTTAATCTTCGACCCGTAAAGATTTCAGATCTGAAAACTTTGCCAAAATGGATTTATAGAGAAAGTGCTACGATGACTGGTTTTTTCTATATCAAGCCCTAGCATCGTAAGTGCAACAAGTGTCATACATGCCATATCATGCCTTCTTTCAGGCTAGCTCTGATACCATGTTAAATTTTCAGAATTTACTTCAATATGATCTAGGATCTTAACTGAGATAACAAGATGTACAGCATATATATAGCATATCAATCATGGAGACCATAATGCAAGCACACAAGAGACACAAAGATTTACTTGGGAAAAACCATAAAGGTGAAAAACCCCAATAACTTCCTCAGAGATAGATAGAGCAATGATACAACCCAACCATAAGAGATAGACATATCCTAGCAGCAGATCCTCCTCCTCCATAAGTGCGCCAATCCTCCTTGAGTGCATTAGTGAGAAGTGAGTGATGAAATAGAGTGCCTCCCACACTCTATTTATACTTGACTTGACTTGCCTTTTACATAAATCATGTAGGCTCGAACTTAACCACATAACATAATGCTGACTGGGCCGATCCCCAATAGGGTGGTCTAATAACCCTTTGACCCACATGACTTATACAGGGCCGACCCCAACAAGGTGGTCTAATAACCCATCAAGTATAAGTTACGAAATTTACAATATAAATGACGACACTTCCTTATAGAGGAATAATACCATCTCTATAGGAGTACATACAACATACATATATGAAATACATTCCAAAGTTACATATATATCAACATCATTTTTATCTACGGATATGTGGGTTATTTCAGAAATTATGGGTTCATCCCAAGTTTATTCAGAATATCCAACTATGGATATTACATTGAAATCCCTGTTCTTTAGTGAGTGTGACTCGAATTATTCTTGTTATGATAGTTTTTGATATAAACTGGGAGAGTGTGACTCGAGCCCAAGAATTGATATAAGAAATGTTATTTAATTTAAATAAAGATATTAATGGGTTGCTTTAGGTTTGGGTTTGACCAATGTTGATAATGCTTAAATTTTAGCTTCGGCAGGGTTGCTAGAACCCTTGCCGCGATTCTGTACTTCTTTATAAAATTTGAATGCCTTGATTTTCAAATCCTTAGGGTTTGTCGCATTATTTCTGAGTTGGTTTAGATAATACTTAGTTTGATATTAATGAACCTAAACTACGACTTGGTTCTATGCATGATGAATATAGTTATGCTGTGTGATTTCTATTTATCAATAAATAATTTTAAAGGTTACTACATTTATAATTTAACTGCAATCTATAATATATTATGAACTGTTAAGACCATTTTTATTTAATAGATTTACAAGGTTACAGAGTTATTATATTGTATGTTATAATAATAATAGAACAATGCTTTTATAGTAGAAACTAGAAGAAGTCTATGGACTCTGTTTCTAGCCAGCATAGATATTTACAACTACTTGACAGTGAAAACTTAGGGTTATTAACTGACATAGGAAACAATACATAATTATGTAATTTTATTTATTCAAATACAGATCTATTCTATCCTATCGTAACTTAATAGAGTATACAATTCAGCTAACAATTTAATCAATACGTCTTCATTATCGAACCAGGAAAAAGGGTTAGAGGTTTAAATAAACAACGCCATTCATTCAACTGTAAATAACAAGACAGAACAGTAGAACCTGATGAATGTAGGAGAAACAAACAACCAAGGGAGCCTGTACCACCCTACCTACTCCTGAAGACAGCCAAATTACTTGCCTTAGGACCCCCAAGCCTGTTCACTAAACCACTAGGAAGAAGAATATGTAGAAGCTTTAGGTCATCAACTTGCAGCAAAAATGTAGATCATTCAGTCATATAGACTTAGCAGTCAAAGAGACCTGCACCAGCACCTCTGGTTTCTTTCTCAGAATAATTTCAGCAGACTCACAATGCACATTCACTTAGCCTCCCTATTCGAATCTCTCAGTGATCACCTGATACAGTTGAGGAATTCTTTCTGCAGAAAATAATTATGAAGCTCCCTGCTCAATTCGAATTGCCTTCTCTAGGCTGCCTAGGCCTTTTTAGTAGTTAACCTGGTCATTAATGAGCTAACAACTATGTTCCACCCACCTAGGGGATAATGCCACAATTTTAGGGGTAGTTGTCCCATAACCAATAGCTAGTGGTGGAGTGCAAATGTTGACACCTGTCCCATGCCTTCTAACAGCTTCCATTCCTCCTAGTGGGTCAGTGAACACTCATTCAACAGTTCCCTTTGTGTTTGTCTCCTGTTTTAATTTATTAAATAATAATAATATGTCATTACAATCATCCTTGACCAGATTTGGTCATAATTACAAAACTTTGTAATTATAATTTAACATAATGTTTTTGCAATAAAATAAATAGTCTCAAAATTTGGGTGGGTGACACTCAGTTCGTAGTAGTGAGAGAGAGGAGGAGTGCGCACAAGTGGAGGAGGAGCAGCTGCTAGGAGACTATCTCTTATCTTGGGGTTTGATCTTTGTATTGGTGCTCATTCTATCTCTAAGGAAGCTGCGGGGTTTCACCTTCTTGGTTTTCCCCGTTGAAATGCTTTGTGTCTCTTGTATCTTGTGTTTGATATGTTGTACATGTTGTTGTCTCAGTTAAGATCCTATATCATATTGAATTAAATGATGAAAAACTAACATCTATTTTTCTGAAAGATTCTCTACCAAGGCTTTGAATTCCTTGAACTTTCCAAATACTTCATCTTTTGACTTCAAAAAGTAAACCCAAGTCTTTTGAGAGTAATCATCAATGAATGTGACATAATATACATACCCACTTAAAGATGTTGAAGACATTGGACCACATAAATCTAAGTGAACGAGTTACAATATACCTTCAATCTTGGTGTCACTCTTCGGAAATTGATTCTTTATGTTCTTTCCTTTTGCACATCCTTTACATATTCCTTCATGATCAATCTTCAAATCAAGTAACCCTGTTACTACCTTGCTCACATGGTAAGGCTTTGTAGCTTATGTGAGAAAGCCTTATATGCCATAGTTCACATGGACTTATAGTATCATGAATCAAGGTTGCTTTTGAATGACCTTTTAGTTTATATAAGCTTCCTTCTTCTTTCCCAATAACAATTGCATCTTCTATAGATTTTTCTCTAGGCCACATAATAACTTCACGATCTATAAAAGCAACCCTAAACCCTTTCTTATCTAAGGCTAAGATGGAAAGTAGCACATCCTTCATCTTATAGAACATATTCTTCAATTTATTCCTTTGCTAACTTCCTGGGAGGTTCTTCTTCTTCTTCTTCATCTAAATGAGCATGATGTCTTTTGTTATTCTTCTTCTTGTATTCTTCTTTTCTTACTGGACAATCTTTGGTGATGTGTCCCATCTTATCACAATGATAACATTGATAAGAAGAGAAGTCTTTATGCTTGTAATTTCCCTTCTTGTACTTCTAAAACTTCTTAGGAGGATGAAACTTCTTATGAGTTTCCTTTTGAAATGATGCTTTCCTTTTCTTCTAGCATGGGTATCTAGAGCTTGATCATCATCTCTGAGTAGTGCTTCTCGATTTGCCACTCTAGCTTCCTCTTGAACACTTTCTTCCCATGCAATTTGAAATTTTAGACTTTCCTTTCTTGCACACCTTGTCTCGATAAAATAATCCCAAGGTCTAGTAAGACCATTGAGAGCAATCATCACTAATTCATCTTCATCAAGATGATCTCCAATTGCTTCTGGTTGTTCTTTCAGTTGAGAAACCCTTGTAAAATTATCTTGGATAGATTCACCCTGACTCATCTTTGTATTTTTTAGTTGGGTTCTCAAATTCATCTTTCGATTAATGTTTATTCCTTCATACATCCTTGATAGGGCATCAAACATATCCTTAGGTGTTTTATTGGAGGACACTTGAGGAATCAAGTGATCTTTGATGGAATTTGCTATGATCTTCTTGGCTCTAATCATGTCCTTCTTGTGCTTTTCCTTTGCTTCAACTTCTTCAGATTCCAGAATAACTTCCTTAATAAACTTCACAAGATCATTCTCTTCTAGAATGAGTCCAATTTTGTATTTCCAAGCACGAAAATTTTCTATGCCTTCCAACTTGTCATCAAGCTTAGTGTTTGGAGCCATCTTATCCCGGAGAACATAAAATGACCAAAAAATGAAATTTCTCATAAATGAAAATTGAACTTACCAAGATATGCATTTGAATGAGGAGAGTATGTTGGTACAGTCAGTTTCTGAAGAATCCGAGATTTAACCCCTCAAACTGGACTTGCGAGATTCTGGACTGCAGTTTCTGGTTTTCTGGTTTTTTGGTTCTTCTCGTTCCAAGTCAAACTAGGTTTTGACTTTCTGGAATTTCTAGCCACTGAAAACTTCGATCTAGGTGCCAAAATATGCGCCTAGGAGGGGTGCACTTCCCAATGTCACTTGCACTAAAAATTTCCTCTTCAGTAGGAAACCCTAATTTTCATGCCCACAGAAAGAGATATATTTACCCTAGTGAAAGCTTCTCTTTTCAGTCTATCTATGATACCATGTTAATATTATATGCTACTCAAGACTAAATTCTAACTTCATGAGAATTTAATACATTTTCACAATAGCAGCATAAAGAGGATCTCTGAAAGATACACAATCACAAGGAACACAACAATTTATTGTGGGAAAGCCTCAAGGGGAACAAATCCCAACAAAACCTTCCTCAATATAGATTACCAAAGTAAAATTCCCAAAGAATATGTCTCATAAGAAAGAGAGACCAAACCCAAACACAAGAGCCAGGAACAATCCTCCTTCTCCTTCGCAACCCTTCCCCTTCCTCTCTAGCGCAATGCTTGAGTGAGTGAATGATACACATGAGAGAGTAACACTCTATTTATATTTTAAGTGAGGGTGATCTTTTTCCTAATGGGGCCGACTTCACTAAGTTAACTGGGCCAACCTCTCTAGGGAGACTCAAAATAATATTTACATTAAACACTTTTTGGTACTAATGACCCGACTTACAATGGAGCATTTACCTCATGACTTTAATATGACCAAATGTAATAATGACAACCCCAAACGGAGGTAAAAACATCTCCGACGGAGGTACAATATAATAATGAAAAGTACAAGTAGAATATTCTTCGAAGTTACATTATTTCAACAATGTCCTACATGGACAGAACTCTGGGATACACAACATCTTTTGGAGGTTTAGGGCATTTATGTTGCAAATATTTTCAGTTAAGTTTGATGACAGAATGGACCTTTGACTTGAGGAATAGTGTTTTGCATACCAACTTATGAACTTTGGGAAGTATACTGGTTGAGGGAAAATAGTTTGGGCCAGAGTGGAATCCCACAAGTGAAAGGCATCTTGGTATGCAATGGCTAGTGAACGAGCTTCATGAAGAGTTTCATTTAAGTCTGAGCTAGTTAATGGGGTATAAAAAATGTGAGCATGCCTATCATATATGTGTCCATCTCCAGCAAAAAGAGGGACGTTGCTTTTGTATTTAGCCTCTCGGGCCATTTCTAAGGTTAGTACATAGTGAACAATTTCGTTGGGGTTGATAGGGATTCTCAAAGGAAAATTAAGGGCCAATTACTAATTAATTGACATTTAAACGTTGAAACTTTGTAAGTACCCGATAAAATATGTTGGTTGTCGGACATTTTCTGGTTGTCTATGCATGTTGGGTATCTCTACCAGGATATGACTGCAACTTTCTTCAAAATCAATGGATGACTCATCAGTTTGTAAGTTTTCCCTTTTAATCAATTTGAAAATTTAGAAGAAAACTTTCAAATAGCCAATAATAATTGACTTGACACTTATTTGAGTGGCATTAAATGTGATCTGGGCCAGTTGTCAAATTACAGGTGGAATGAGATGATGTGGATTCCATGGGGTGATGCACTTTATCCATCTTGACACTTTATTGATTAATGGTTTTGACGGAAACCATAGTGGTTTCTTTAAGCGGTAACTCTCGAGGTTTGGAAGTTGGCGGTGTCTCACAACTCCTCCACAAACAAATTATCTCATTTGCTTCTTGTCAGCGTGCTTTGAATTTGAGCCGTTGATTTAGTAATCACCTTTTTTATCTGCTCGATCAATTTCACTATCACTTGAGTACTTTTCGAGTGCGTTGTTGCTCATGACCGTTGATCTTTTCAATGATCAACGTTTTTCCACTACTTCCTTTAATATCACGGTTCTGGCCCATGGTTCTGTTGATTAGTCTTTTGTTATAATCATCTGACTATGAAGTCTCTTTAATTTTATCCCCTCGGTTTTACATGGGCCAATTCCTGAGTGCTCCGCTCCTTTAGAGAATCTTAAGCTTATTTTTGTTGGAACCCTCCTGGATTTTTTGTAAATAGTTCTTAGTATCAGTTATGGAAGATGAGGATTCTTGTAGACTCCAATGGATCTATTGGAATCCAAAGTCCAAGAGTATCCTATATTATGTATAAATAAAGGCTTTGGCCTATGAATTAATTGAATCTAGGAGTTATTTCTGTCAATTGGTATAACTCTTGCTTGTAACGTTGTCAGACTGCTCATTTTGGGCTTGTGCTCCTCCTCAAGATCTCAGGCCTTCCCTCTGTGTCCCCTTTCTACTTGCTCAGTCCTACATTATCTGCATTCCTCTCTGCCTGGAGCTAACACCTCTCTTCTGCACCTAAACCCTAATTCTACCTGGAACTAACGCCTCTCTTGGATGTCTCATTATGTGGTATTGTGTGAAGGCTGAGAACCGAAATTCATAACTCCTCATCACGCTACTATTGATTCTCTTTTGTAGGTATCTTCATCCTGTAACCCTAATTTTCCAAGTGCTCAACTCTTGATGAGAGGGAATGCTCGGTCTCTCTTTTGAACCCTCCGCTGCAATTACTTTTGCAAACATTGCATGAAAGTGCTGCGTATTGCTTTAAATTTCTTTTGGAGCTCGATCTTTCCTCGCGCGACTGTGGAAACCATTCCATCGAACTATCCAAGAGGAGCTTACTATTAAAGAGTTCTGTGAGTTGCGTCCGTGATTTGCGTCCAAGAGATTATTGTCAAGAAGTTGTTGCGAGTTGACCGAGACCACGACTACCTTGAGATGCGTGGCATTAAGACTGTGTGAGAGTGATACCTCGAGCTGCGACCTTCTTCTTGTGGAAATACCGCCCTTTCAATCTACCTCTCATGGATATCTCTGCATGTGAGCTGCAAAGACTTCCTCTCTTGGAGACTACACTTTAGCAACTTGTTTCTCATGGAAATTACGACCCTAATAGACTGCTCTGAATGCACGAAAATGTGGAAGAACTATGAGCTCAAGATTGGAGAGTTGCAAACTCTATGTGATGGAGAGTTGCATTGATGGAGAGTTGAGACCTCCATTCTGGATACATTTGTAATGCAAACCCTAAATTATGGAATGAATATCGTGTGGCATCGTGGAGGTAATAGTTTTGATATATTTGCAATACAAACCCTAATTTTTTAAGTGGATAAAGACTACAGTAATAATTTCTAATGCGGCCTTCATTGAAATTTGGTGGCCTATGCAGCGGAAGCGTGATAGAGACTATGTAAAGAATTTAAAGACTATTCGACCTATTTTGTATTGTTTTCCAAGATGTTTTAAGTTGGAAGATTGTTGTTCTTTGTTCTCTCCTCAGCATTGAAGACATTAACACAATGTGATGCGACCTTGCTTGAAGGATTTATGAGTCAGATGTGAATGTAAATAATTCTAAATCATTGTATTTTTGAGAGGGCGAGAATCATTGTTTTTTTTTTTTTATCTCGCTGAGATTTGAGAGGGTGAGAATCATTGTAATTTCATCCTCAATAAATATTTGAGAGGATAAAGCATATTGCTGCAAAAGTATATGTAATAGCATTCTAGGGAGTGTTGCAGAATTAGTTTGTGATAAGGAGAATTTTGTAAATAAGGGAGCATAAATTTAATTATGCAACCTCATATCTTTGCTGCCATATATTATGCTTAATAGTTGCAAGTTCAAGTCCAAACTGCGGAATATGCATTCCCTAGCATCCATAGTTGGTGCTACCCTCACTGGAAAAGACACTTGTCCATAATGGTCAAGGAAGATCAATGCTACATTCGTCTAAAATGATATGTGGGATGGCATCTGCGAAGGAAAAACCATTCACACCAATGAAGGAATGGTCATTAGTTCATATCCAAAGCCTCCAACATCAGAGAAAGAATTTGCTATCTGGCATACCAAAGACAATAAATCCTTAGCCATGATCTCTGCCTACTATCAGTAAAGAGGTGAGTCAGCATATATTTCCTGCGAAATCATGTTTTGAAGCTTTAAATAATTCAAAAAATTTGTATGACTCACACTCTGAAATGGAAGTGATTCAGCTAATGTTAAAACTATTTAGTTTGGATGTAAAGGATAATGATTCTATGTTGGTTGCATCTGAGGTCAGAGCAACCATCCACAAGATTCGAGCCTCTCGTATGAAACCAGACCTTCCACTTGTAGCATTTGTAAATTCCCTTTATCCTACTCACTCCAACTATATTGAATCATTGCAAGCAAGTGACAAGTTCAAAGACCTCACCTTTGACACACTGGTAGAGAATATTGCAGACAGAGAGAAAGCATTTGGAAAGAAGACAAATGAGAATACTGGAGAATGTCTTTGCTTTGCTCAAAAAGCAAATAACAAGACCAAAGAATCTTCCAAGGGATAAAGCGGCAAAAGAGGCATATGAAGAAGAAATTACATAGGCATAGGAGGAAGAAACAACTCAAGTAGAAGATCAGATCTGAAGTGCAAGTGTTGTGGTAAGACTGGACATGAAGCATATCAGTGTTGGGCTTCTTGGGACTCCATCAAAGGAAGACATAATCATAATAAAGAATAAAAGAATAAAAACCAAGAGGTTGGTAAAGCCCCTCCCCTCATTCTGCTCATTGTATTGTTGGACATTGTAATCTTTTAATTAATCAAATAACCTCTCTTTCATCTTACAAAGATTGTTGGTTGCTTGATACTGGTGCAAAATATCATATGAATTTTATAAAAGATTGCTTTAAAGAACTGAATGACATTGTAGATGGCATAATGTACTTTACAGACAAATCTAGCCTCAAACCGTGGGGAATTGGCTCAATCAGGCTTAAGCTACCAGTATTCCCTAATTTCATGTTAAATAGTGTTGTCTATCTTCTAGAGTTGCAGAGAAGCTTATTTTCTTTAGTGCAAATTTGACAGCAAGGCCATTCCATCTACATGTTCAATGGGATTATAGAGATAAGAAAATCCTCTCACAACAAGGTCATTATGACCAGTTATGAATATGGACAGTTGTTGAAGTTGAGGGGATCTTCTGCTAGAGTTCAAAACTTTGTTTGTCTCTCTCATCAAGAAGAAGGTAATATGTCATCCAGTTTACTATGGCATGGTAGATTTGGTCATCTGAATTATAACAGTCTTTGTTTGTTAAGAAAGAATGGTGTATTTGGTTTTCCCACCATTCTTGAGTAAAAGAACAGATGTGATGCATGGATTCTATGCAAACATAGTAAGCAACCATTTCAAGAGTCTAAATTGAGAGCATGTATAAAGTTAGAGCCAGGGTAATTTTTAGGGGCGAAATTTCGCCAATTGGCTATTTTTTGGTCTTGTTTTCAAAAAAAAAATTCGCTATTTGGTCATTTTTAGTCTCTAATATCGCCTATATATACATAAAATATGTTTTTTTATCATAATTTTCGCCAAAATTTACAAATTTTAGTAGTAAATTGTATGTTTCATATTTGATATTCGCCTACCTATCTATCTAGATGTTTTTTTCAATCCAAAACAATCGCCTATAATACTATACTTAAGTATAATATTAAAATCCTTAAAAAATACGCTGGTTAGAGCTGGTTCACTTTGACTTATGTGGCCCGATGCCAATTCTTTCTGCAAATGGTAATAAGTACATCATGACTTTTGTTGATGACTATAGTAGAATGTGTTGGGTATACTTGTTGAAGAAAAAATTTGACTATAGAAAATCAAGCACAAGCACATATTGGTACATTTTGATCTAATAATGGTAAATAATATACTTCTAATGCATTTGAATACTATATTTTCAAACATGGGATTACACATTAAATTTGAGTTCCCTATAATCCCCAACAAAACGGTGTAGCATAAAGGATGAATAGAACCTTAATGAATACAACACACTCAATGATGTTTTTCAAGAATGTGAAGCTAATGTTTTGGGGTGATGCAGTAATATGTGCAGCATATTTCAGAAATAGAATTCCATCTCATGCTCTTGGAGATAAGAATCCACATGAAATGTGGTTTGGTAACCTTCCTTCGTTTAGGTATCTCAAGGTTTTTGGTTCCACATGCTATGCCTTAATACCAAAGGAGCAAAGAAACAAGCTTGGTGCTAGAAGTCAAAGATGCATTTTCTTGGGGTACTCAGAACCTGCCAAGGAATATTGTCTTTATGATGACGTAAACAAGAAAGTTGTTGTTCCAGAGATCTCATTTTTCTTGAAGCTAATAAAAATGACGAGTCTATTGAAAGACAGGTTGATTGTATGGAGAAGTTTTCCCATCTAAAGACATATTATTAATTTGATCATGAAATTCCACATCTTAAAGGGGGGAACCCTATCTTGGATCAATCTATGGAATTTACTTTTGAAGAAGCACCAACACCCCCTCATGAAGAAGCAATTCCTGCCACTTCAACTAAACATTAGAGGAAATTTGGCTAAAAAATGGGCCTCCTAAGGAAAATAATAAGAAAATAATAAAATAATAATAGAGAGAAAGTAAAAAAACTACTTTTTTGGATCGTATTTTCAACTTATCTCCTTGTAGGTTTACTCAAATTTCAAGCGGGAGGACTAGTTGGATGAATAATTAAATTATGCATCCAACGAATACCCATGTTGCATACTTTTAACAATATCCACACCATGAAAAATTAAAACTACATTTAAAACATGTTTCTAGTGAGAGAAAACACGTTTTTAATGTATTTTCAATTTTTCATGGTGTGGATGTTGTTAAAAGTATGCAACATGGGTACTCATTGGATGCATAATTTAATTATGCATCCAACGAGTCCCCCCACTTGAAATTTGAGTAAACGTACAAGGATATAAGTTGAAAATACGATCCAAAAAATTAGTTTTTATTTTTTCCCTCCAATTTTTTTAGGTGCTTCCTTTTTGAATTTTAAAGCATTTTGATTGGCTAATACATGATGACATGGAATTTGTATTATTTTTGGAAGGCCCATTTTAAATTGAAATTTCCTCTAATGCAAGAGACTCAATTGGATGATGCGATTGAGAGGATTGGAAGATTGAATCTTGAAGAGAATGAAGCACCACTAGCTGAACAACCTAGGTCATGAAGGAATATTCCAAAATGGGCCACAAAAACACTTGAAAGTGTGCATTCATATGAAGTTGGAAAGACGGGAACAAGAATCTCAACAAGACAAGAAGATGGAAGAAATGCACATAACTTAGGTGATGACATGGATGTCTCATTTGAATTTGAATTCTATTTTTCTGCTAACTTTGAACCAACATCCTTTGAAGAGGCTACTACTCATGATGAGTGGAAAGAAGCCATGTAGAATGAGTATGATGCACTCATGAAGAATGGAGCCTGGAATCTGGTTGACCCTCCAATTGGAACCAAACCAATTGGAAGCAAGTAGGTATACAAGAACAAATACAAATTAGATGGCTCACTTGAAAATCACAAAGCAATGCTTGTGGTGAAAGGATATGCACATAAAGAAGGAATTGACTATGAAGAAACGTTCTCCCCCACAACAAAATGGAGTACCATTCGTACTATACTCTCCTTGGCTACACAAAATGGAAGGAAAGTTCATCAAATGGATGTAAATACAACATTCTTGAATGAAGACTTGAAAGAAAATGTCTTCATGTCTCAACGAGAAGGTTTTGTTGTGAAGGGAAAAGAACACAAGGTATGCAAACTTGTCAAGTCCTTGTATAGCCTGAAACAAGCACCTCGAGGAAACATGGTATGAAAAGCTAACCGAGCATCTTCTAAAGCTGAAATTAAAACATTATAATCTTGATGACACAACATTGTTTGTAAATAAATTTGGAAGATCTATTGTGTTTCTTGTAGTATATGTAGATGATCTTTTGATGATAGGGAACAATGAAAGTTATATAGTATCCATAAAGAAATATTTAAAGAAAGTATTTGAAATCACTAATCTGGGACATCTTCACTACTATTTCGGAATTGAAGTGACTCAACATCCTAAGTAGATACTCATATCTCAGAAGAAGTATATTGGAGAATTTTTTAACAGATTTGGCATGATAGAATGCAACTCGCTCTCAACTCCAATGGAACATAAGCTAAAGCTCACATCAAGTGAAGGAAAATAATTTGAGGATGCAATTAAGTACCGACAGCTTGTAGGAAGACTTATCTACCTTACCACCACCAAACCAAATATTTCTTATGTTGTTAGCACCCTTTAATGGTTCATGCATAAGCCCTATGAAGGACATGGGTCTGTTGCAAAAAGAGTTCTAAGATACTTGAAAGGGACTCAACGATTTGAACTCAAGTACTCTAAGGTAGAAGACTTCAGACTCATTGGGTACTTTGATTCAGAATTTGATGGCAACAAAGAAACATAAGTGTCCACTTCTGGATACACTATGAGTCTTGGATCAACAACTATCACCTGGAGATCATGCAAACAGTAAGTTCCAGCAGATTCGACAATAGAGGCAGAATATGTAGTTGTTACAAAAAAAACCAAAGAGATTGTGTGGCTCAGGAAGATACTTGAATATTTGCAGTAGAAGCAAGAGTAATCCACTCCACTTTTGATTGACAACACTTATGCATTCAATCTAGACAAGAACCCCAGATTACATTATCGAACCAAACACATCAACACAAAGTATCATTTGATTCAACGTCATGCAGAGGCCAAGACAGTTCATTTATATCATTATTCTGCGAATGAGCAAATTGCAAACATCTTCACTAAATCACTTGGATGAGAAAATTTTGAAAGATTTAGAACCATGCTCGGACTTACAAACAACCCTTCGGATTAAGGGGGGGGATGTTGGAATCCTCTGAGATTTTTTATAAATAATGTAAATAGTTCTTAGTGTCAGTTATGGAAGATGAGAAGTCTTAGAGACCCCAACGGATCTCTTGGAATCCGAAGTTCAAGAATCTCTTATATTATGTATAAATAAATTCTTTAGCCTATGAATTAATTGAATCGGGGAGTTATTTATGTCAATTTTCAAAAAAATTATTTCAGTTTTAACACTACTAGTGGCTGGAAACTTTTAATCTATATTTTCTATTTCATTTTTTGGGAAAATTAATATAGATATGAGAATACATGGGTTGGAATGCTATTAGGTATGAACATAATAAAATGATCATGCTCACCTCGAGAAGGTGGGAGTCCTTTGATAGCTTCAAATATGGACTAGTGTTTGGCCAAGACTAAGTACATGTTAGAATCAAATGTTTGAGAAGGTGTCTCAAATGCTTTAAGGGCATGGAATCGAGCCACAATGCCTGAATGGCCTTTTTTAAGAATATGGTGGGAGATAGTATTATCTAAGAGTTATATGTAATTTCTTTAAAAGTGTATATTTTCCCCTCCTATTGGAAAGCCACGTATATCTCATGAAAATCCATGAAGATGGGACATAGTGTTTGTAACCATTAAACACCCAAGAAAATATCACAACCACCCATTTCAATAGAAAATTTGAAGCCTCACATTTTCACAATGACCACCAAATTTCATAGAACCTCTATTAGCAATATTGATTTAGAAATTCTTCCCAGCATGGATGTAGCAATGTTTTTCTTGGTCTACATGTTGATGAATGAAGTTATGCATGCTACTACTGTCAATTAAGATAATGACTTTGCAATGTTTGGTGTAGCTAACCAATCGGAGGGTTTGGGAAGCATAAATACTAGTCATGCATACACGGAGATTTGGGGTTCCACTTCTCGTGGACCAAATGAGGGAATGTATTTTAAATGGCCGAAGGATCTCTTGGGGTATAACATCGATTGAATCATCATAAATGTTCTCCAAAATTACCATAAATAGTTTTTTCTCATTACATTTATGCATGGGGAGTTATTCATTATCATAAGTGGTACTAGAGACCCTTGAGTTGGAATTTTGTAATTTAATCTATGGTTAACATGTGGATAATGATAGGTGGAGAGAATAGTGAAGGATTAGTGGCATGGGAAATAGTGGGATGGGGATGGGAAATCATTTAATCCTTTTTTGTTTGAGCATTCATCACCTTTTCGTCATATACATCAACAAATTAGAGGGTTGTTTAGAAGAAGCGGGTTGTCTTAGCACAGATTATCTAGTTTGTATTGTGACCATCCTTCTTCTTTATACTGATGATATTGTTCTTATGATGATGAGTCCCTATGATCTTGAGAAGAAACTATAAATTATCAAATATTTTCACTCTAGTATGGCTATAATTATTAACACTAATAAAACAAAGGTTATGATAAGAAAATAAAAGGATCACTTATGCTATTTTTTTGTATGACAATATCAGCTTGGAGGAAGTGACTTCATACACATATCTTGGAACCGATGTTGACCACAAGCTTAATTGGAACTATAAAATATTGTGAAAAGAATAAATGGAGGGTGGAAATCATATTATGGACTTGAAAATAGTTGTAAATCATTAGACCTTTGGTTACGGGATAAGAATAAACTCCTCATTAAGACATTCATCACTTCTATTATCTTATATGGTTGTGAAGTTTGAGGCTACAACATCTTTAGAGAAACATGGAGAAATACCGAACATTAACTTCAAAAGAATTTTATAACTTATAATCTCAAAATTAAAAGCAATACACCTTATCCTATCCTCCTCGCTAAGGTTAGTATTTCCCCGGTTGAGAGCATGGCTATGACTAGGTACCCAATGTACAAAAATAATATAAAGATGACATCATTGGTCAATCAAGGAAGAGGTCACTTTACAGAATAATGATAATATTAAATTATTATTACATCAAGTAATTTAAGGAAAAAATATTGTGCAATAAAAGAAGTAGAAGATAACAGAAGATACTATAAGGAGGTGGCCAACACTGATCTAGAAGATTATAAGTATCTCTCTAGTTTATCTGGCATAAAGAAGAAAAATCGACTATTATACTAGTATTCTGCTAAAATAAGAATAAACTTCCATAAGCTCCTTAATGAAATAGCACAATGGGTTGTTCCTAAAACATCATGAGTTGAAAGAATTTGTCATTTATGTGACACTAAGAGGGTTGAAGATGAAAACAACTTTCTCTTATAATGCGATGTGTATAACCATGTTAGATCACGATTTCAAATAATTTGTTACAATACCCGACCTTCCTAACATTTTGACTCATCAAATCTATGGTGATTTAAGAATGTTTCTCTTAAAGATTATCAAGCACAAAAAATAAATTTTAGAGCAAACCAAGTATTTCTTTACTTTTCTTAAGGTCTGATATAACAAAACTTGTTGCACCGAGAGTAGCGAGGTGCTCTACATCCTAGTATGAGGGAGATGTTGTAACTCTAACGTTGTGTAACATTATGTAACATGTTGTTGATATAAAAAAAGTTTAAAAAATGCAAATGATGTCAGCTCAAACATAAACATGAATTATATTGATCTCATCTTAAACCAAATATATCAAGCACCAAAATGATCAAATATCTTGAGGTGTAATTTTTTTTCTCAACATGTAAAATTTTAAGATAAAAAATGTATGCCTCGAGAAATTGGATTCCTCTCAGTGCTTGATAGATCTCAGTTTAAGATGAATCTATGCTAATCATTAGATTTTAATGACCATCATCATCATCATCATCGTACTTGTAAATTAAAAATTATTGTTTAATTCACCCTATGTGCATTTATTATGTATTAGGATATGTGTACAAAATAATGAAGTGTTTTATATATTGATATCTCCTTCTTAATAATAATATGAAGATGATTGAATATTTTCATAGTATCACAAACAATCATGAGACTTTATATTCAATCTTACGGATTCATTCATAATTAATGCTTTCATAACATTATAATTTATGATTTATCAATTGTAAAATTAATGAATATATTGTCATATAAATATTATTACATATTTAAATAAAGTTATATAACAAATAATATTATTAATTCAATGTTATAATTTAAAAAAGTTATGCATTTTTTTTCCAAGAAAAAAAACGTAATTTTATTTCAGCAGAGGTGAACAAAATTACATTCTATATATGCAAGTATGCATGTGGATACCCAGTTAAGAAGTGTCAGTACTGTAAAAAGTAGTGTCTTCATTATATCAGTCTAGTGTGTTCAACATCACCATTTTTAAAAACCAAAAAAGAAGCAAAAATAATATTACTGGGGGCTCCCTGAGCCTCCTACTACATCAAGTATAACTTATAGAACTGTAAATAGAAGTCTGCATACTGTCTACACAAGTGGAAGATTGATAGTTTTCTCAAAATTTTAAGTTCTTAGTCCTATTATTCTTGTATAGCCAATTCATCAACAAAAGGCCTATGATAGTACTCATAGCGTGTCCCTTCACGGTATTCGTTTATCTTCGACACCCCCATTGCCAGGACCCTGCCAGCTTTAGAAGCCTCGTCTGCCTCCTTGTTATTCTCCCTGTAAATATGCCTGCACGAAAAGTGTAAGAATGAGTACTGTAGTTCTTGAATGTCCTATAGAAAGTTTGCAAGTCTAAGATCTTTGCATTGTTGTATACCAAGTGACAAGTTAGTAACATTCATTGAGTCTCCAAAAGCATTGATGCTTTGACATCCAGTCTCAATGGCGAACATAAGGAGTAGCTTGAAACTCATGAGTTCAGCATAGTTATTTCCACCCTCCCCCAGATCCCAAAAAAGGTGAAAGTAGTGGGATAAAGTGAGATGTGAAATGGCCCCTCCCCCACAAACATTTTCCTGAGCTGAGCCATCATAGAATCCCCAAGGGACGGAGCGATCAATGTCTATTTCCAAAACAACTCTCTGATTAGCAACTCTAATACGTTGAGGATAAGCGGTTAGGAACCCATAGATGAGTATGGAAGAGATAGCAAGTGTACATGGTTTATCAGAGAAAATCAGGTTGTTCCAAGCCAACCATATCCCCCAAGCAACCATCAAGGGTAGAGCTTTACAAGTTTTTCCAATTGGATCATTGCACCACAGAGTCCATGCCTGTAACAGCGTGTCACCCTCCCAGTTATACTGAACGTTTGAAATCTGGGAGCATTCTGCCCATACTTGCACCATATATGGACATTGTAGAAATAAGTGACGATAGGTTTCATTAGCTGCTTTGCATAAAATACACCACCCCAGTCCTACCCGGTTCTTTCTCTGTAAAAAATCCCAGGTAGGAATTGAATTTTCGAGAACATTCCACATAAATAATCTTTGTTTCATAGGGCAGTTTAATTTCCAGATTAGCTTCCACCACCAAACCAGATCACGGGGGTTGATAAAATGACTTAAACTAATATATCCATTCTTCAGAGAAAAAATGCCATTCAGACTAGACCAAGCAGTCTTCCCTATCACGGATGAGAATTTGAGATTGAATGAGTGCTCTGTAATAAATCCTTAATTCATCATTTTCATCCACCGTTAAATCCAAAGTGTTGACATCAATCCACGATTGAGTCCATGGATGATCCAATGCTCGAGTAGCAAGCTGAGATAGATAAATGATACCCATGTCCCGAAGAGATACAATCAGTCCATCTGATAGAATGTGTCTGCCTTCACTCCCCCACCCGAAGAGAATGTCCATTCCCGATGTTCCAGGCCAACAGGTCACCAACAACAAAGAAATAATCTACAATAGCTTTCCAAATGACAGATCCACCTCGGTGTGACTTAATCGGGTTCCGAACCCAGTCCATGACTGTTGTAGGGGAAATGTATTTTTGTATGACAACTCGTGTCCATAGACTGTCGGTCTTTAAAATTCTCCAAGCTCCTTTGGCTGTGAGAGCTTTGGAGAAAAGGTGAATGTTTTTCAGTCCCCACCCTCCCAAAGCCTTGGGGATTACAATTCTCTGCCATCGAACCCATGGGGAAACAAAATCTCCTTTGCTGCTCCAGAGGAAGCGAAAGTAGATTTTCCAAGCTTTCTCCAAAGTTCCTTTGGGGATCCAAGAAAGGGAAATCTAATATACAGGAATGGCCTCAAGAACAGATTTCACCAGGACCAACCTACCTGCTCTCGAAAGTCATTGTGGCTCCACACCTTCAACCTTTTGTGGATTTTCTCAATAAACCAGTTCCAGTCATGTTTGGTATATGCATTTGGTTTTAATTGAAACCCAAGGTAGCTAAAGCCAGCATTAAGAGCCATTAAGGTATAAGGAAAAATCCTTCTAATGGCCACAATCTCATTATCACTTAACAAATGGACCGTCAGGGTAGATTTCCTTTCATTTATCTCCATCCCAGTAGCAGTTGAGACAAGTTGAAAGATACCTTGAAGAGTTTCTATATCACCATGCGAGCCTGAACAGAAAATGAGAATATCATCCACAAAAATCAAATGTGTGATGAAAAGATCCGGAGCCACCTGAATACCCTGGAGTATGCCATCCCTACAAGATTTTTTCAAGGCCTTACTTAAACCTTCTGCTACCAGCAACAAAAGCAAGGGTGACAATGGACATCCTTGACAAATACCTCTTTCCGAGTGAAAGAAAGGAGAGGCTGCCCCATTTATGAGTACCGCAAATGAGACCGTAGAGATACAACTCATTATCCACCTAATGAAATCCACAGCAAAGCCCAGATGAGTAAGAAGCAAATGAATGTATAGCCAACTCACCTTGTCATATGCTTTTGAAAAATCAATCTTGATAATGGCTCCTTTGATTTTCCTTCATTTCATACTATGAATTCCCTCCTGAGCCACACCAATAGCCTCATGAATTTGTCGACCTTCCAGAAACCCAAATTGTTCCGCAGAGATATGTTTGGATAGTATGACTTTTAGCTGCCTGGCAATAATTTTGGATATTACCTTATACACACAGTTGCAGAGTGAGATGGGTTTGAAGTCACCAAGAGAGGAAGAATTATCTGTCTTAGGGATAAGGGCAATAAAGGTAGAATTTAGGGCAGCCGGAATACGCCTAGAGATTCTTGTATCTTCGACCATGTGTAAAAGGTCATTTCCAATAAGTTCAAATAGTGCCAAGAGAAATTCAATAGTCCAGCCATCCGGACTCAGAATTTTATCCTTCTGAAAGCTCTGAAGGACCCCCTTCAATTCTTCTTCCGTGACAATTGCCAACAAGGACTTATTATCTTCCTCTTCAACAAACCGAGGAAACATTTGAGCCATGCTAACGATTTCAGCAATAGTAACTTGTGTAGGGGCTTTGAAGAGAGTCTGGAAATGATTTACCCCCCACCCAGCCATTCCATCAAAGGAAGTCTGCTTTTCTCCCATTGAGTCCTCAAGGCTCCATATGGTGTTGGACGCCTTTCTTCCTTTCGCATATGCATGAAAAAAATTTGTATTCTCATCGCCTACTGCAAGCCATACTGCCCTTCTTTTCAATCGCCACGTTTCCTCTTTTTCCAACAATAGAGAGTTCCTCCTGCCTTCCAACGAGACAAGGTGAGCCTTTTGCTCCACAGACCCCAGACTCCCAGTCCTGGAATCACAAATAGACCTCAGATCCAGTTTAATCAGTTTCAGTTCCCTGTCATCTCTTCCTCTCTTATCATGATCCCACACCTTAACCGGTCCTTTAATCCTTTTGATATTAGCAGAAAACTGATGTGAGGCAGAGAGAGCAGCCCTAGGATTAAAAGGAACCCATAGAGAACCAACCAGGTTAGTAAAGGACTCATCTTTTAACCAAATTTTATTGAATTTAAGAGGCCCAACAGGTTTAATAGGTCCCAAGCGGAGTTCAAGAAAAATAGGGAAATGATCAGATGATCCCCCAGAACCCACCCACTGCCTCATGAGGAAATTCCTGTCCACAAAAGAATGAGAAACCAAAAATCTATCCAGCCGCTTCTCGACCCGGTTTTCTCTAGTTCTGTTATTCCTCCAAGTAGGCTTAAGGAGTGTAGGCTCAATGTCTATCAAATTTTGGATCACCAACTTTTGAGTGAAATAATCAACCAAAGGGTTAGAACGAGCTCTGCTGCCCCAGATTTCTGTTGGGCCTAGAGAGAAATTAAAATCACCCCCTAACAGGAGGCTTCCTTCCTGTAATAGCGGGTTAGAGAGAAGAGTATCCCAGAAGGGGATACAATTCAAATAAGGACCATAAACATTTACGACAGTGAACAAATCATCAAAATCAAGAGTCGATCAGGACAATCCCAGGATGGATTCCATCCCCCAAAGGTTATGAAACTTCACCGTTCGTGTATTCCAGCCAATAGCCAGACCACCAGATCGACCGCGGGCATCCAAAGTAGCAAAAGACCAACCACTGAACCAACTTTCTAACAAGGACTTAATCACCACACCTTCACACAAAGTTTCTTGTAGTAGAATGATATCCGGGTGTTCAAGAGATACCACTCTACGCAATGCTGATCTTTTATGGGGACCATCCAGACCCCGGCAGTTAAAAGACATAACCTTCATTAGCGTCCCCTCTTATGGGCACACACCGCTCTAAGCGCCCAATCAATAGTCACCTGTTTACCTTCCAGCAGATCCATCTTGGCCTTGGACTGTGCCTTGGATAAATGAGATTTCCTTCCACGGCCTTTACTCGGTTTACACACCCCAGCACCCAGCGCCCCAGGGGAAATCTTGGTACGAGACCATAAGAAATATCTGAAATCCAAAGAGTTGGTAGGGGAAGAAGAAGAACGAACCCCTTCGGGGGAGGGATCCAGATTAGGGGGTAGGTCAATAAGCATCACTCCTGGATTCGAAGGGTTTAACAAAGTGCATGTAGGTTCAAGATCAAAACAGGAGTTTTCCACCGGGTCAATAGGGGAGGAGATATTCAAATTTTTTAGTGCATCCAACCAGTCCGTTTTGTTCAAAGAAAAATTATTTAAAACAAAATGAAAGGAGAGGGGGTTTATGGAATGAGGAATACCAGTAGCCGTAGTCCTTGAGGCCATGAAAGGAGCCGGAGGTGAAATCCCAGCAGGGACTGATTCCAGTGTCGTTCCTTCCTCATGTGTTACAGCCCTTAATGGTCCCTTTTCCAAGCCAGCTACGACCTCCGCAATAGGATAGGGTTTAGTAGTTGCAAGACCAACAGAAGGAGGAGCCTCCACCGTCGGAGATGGTCCATGCTCTGAGACAGCTTCAATCGCCACATTTTGAAGGGAAATTGTTGGTGTATGGCCGACAAGAGGAGGAACCTCCTTAGCTATGGTATTTTTTAGACCACCACCATTTCTCCGCTGTAAGGGTAGCTTACAGTCTGTAACCGGGTGTCCATAGGCATGACACCTAAAAGGAACATTTTCATAATCAAGTTTCTGAACATATGTATAGGCCCCCCAGCTAAGTGTGACATCCGGTGCCAGGGCATCCCTGATATTTAAATTAACCACGATGCGTGCTACCTTCCGCTGATGGGTATGTAGGAAACTATAATCTCCATCAAGATAATTGCCAATCAGGTTCCCAATACCTTTGAAGTGCCTCGCCGACCAGTAATGAAGAGGTAATCCAGGTAACCGAACCCAGATAGGGACCAAATCCAGCCATTCACGGCTAGCATCAAACATCGGATGCCAGGGTTTGATCATAACCAAACAATGATCCCAACTCCAGTTTGAATTTAGAACCCATTTAGCTTGTTCTTCACTTTGAAAATTGAAAGCAAACCAATTTCGAGTTAATTCAACTACCTCAGGGGTATAGCCTAGTTGGGCAACCCAGTGTTCAGCCACCCAGGCTTTGATGGTACCAAGAGAGAACGACCTGCCCAATGCCTTATGAACCAAAGTAACACTGGTCATCTTGACCAGTTGATGCCACTCACTATCTTCAACTAGGGCGTAATTGTATTTGGTCCGGCTCAACTTCAACCATCGTTTCCTACCACGCTTCGCTGGATGGGTTGAATCATCAGAGGAACACCCTCCCCACTCTTCAGAGCTGGTACCCGAGCCCACACAAGGACTGGGAAAACCATGTTGTTCGTGAATCCCCAAAAACCCTATACCAGTTTCTTCCTGTGGCCCTTCAACAATCAGACCAGAGAGGGTATCCGATGAAAAATGGTTGGATTTACCGGTCCATTGAAAAAAGTTATGCATTGTCATTACATTTTGACTAATAAACTTAGAAAATAAAAACATATATTTAGAAGTTCAAATCTAAAGAGTGATAGAATATATACACTTCAATAAATTAAAAGAATCATAATGTTTGTTTAATACATTAATAATATTTTTTTATAAATTTTTGTAAACATACATCTATTAAGATATATTATTTATATAATAAATAAATTAATATACTTTAATATCAATATTCGTTTAATTGATCTTAGGATTATTATTAAATAAATACTAAACAATAAAAAAAACATAGTATTTTAAAATATAAAAACACTCATTTTATTTTAGAATAAAATCGGATACAAACCAAACACCTTACATATACTAACATGAGTTGACGTCACTCAAAACCCACATATACTTTCATATACACTATTTTCAAAATCGTCTTTTTCCACCCAATATTATAAAACTACACTAGAAGTTTAAAATAACAATCCTTTCATTATCCATTACAGTGATCCGAAACGACAAAACAAAAATGTTATTTTATTATCTATGCTCATTCAAACAATCTATTATCATTTTAAATTAAACAAATTGAATAAAAACAAAAATTCACTGATATTTATTTTGATGCGATTGTCGTTTTAGCACACTTATTATATAGTAATGTGATATGTATTTTTTACGCGTTATTTTGTTTAAACGAAGATTTCGTTCAGCATGGAATTAAATAATCGTTATAATTTCTTCTTTTTAACATGGCGTGGGAAGATATTATGAATGATACTCACAAAATTAGCGTTTTCTCATTATGGGCACTCATGATTAGCGATTAATCTCCTTTGACTCTGTTTTATGTGGAATGGGTCTCTATATATGATTACTTAGTAGGTTATTTATTTTAAGTTCTGGATTTTATTGTGGGTTTTGTCATATTTTGGTAAAATTAAATGTGTAAGTGTTTAAACTGTCTTTTTTATTCAGAAATATATTTAACATTATCAAATACCCCATGACATCTAAATTACACCATTTCCATAACTAATATATGCGATTTTAAAAAAATTTAAAAATTTCTAACAAAAATGTAAACAAAATAAGACTAAAATATACTCAACAAAATTTGAAAACATAAAATATTTAAACTACACCATTACTGAAACTCATCATTAACGATCATCATTAACCATTAATCTCCTTTAAATATGTTTTATATAAAATTGACTTTATTTTATGTAAAATTGATTAAAATTAAAATTATATATATATAATTAATTAATTTTGTCAAATATGTTTTATATGGAATTACCTTTGTTTGATGTGAAATTAGGCCAAATTTGAATATATATTTCAAAGTCCTTTGTAGAAATAAGGATTTCGTTGACCGTGTAATTGATCAAATTTGCCATGCTTCCTTCTTTTTTTCAAAGATGACGACGGAAGAGATTATCACTTACAAAATTATGATTTTTTATCATTCAAATACATAATGGGAGTGGACGCTTTCTTGCGAAATGGAACTCGATTTTGGACGGTTTCTTATTATATATATATATACTGTTTCTTATTTTATTATATATATATATATATAAATAAGAAACCATATATATAAAATGTTGTGGATATATATGTTCACATTATTTTGTAAAAAAAGGATATATATATATATAATCTTATTTATTTGAATTAAATGTTTCATTTAATTCATTCAAAACTATATATATA
Source organism: Larix kaempferi (assembly GCA_027924585.1). NCBI lineage: Eukaryota > Viridiplantae > Streptophyta > Pinopsida > Pinales > Pinaceae > Larix > Larix kaempferi. Next base: position 26,830,583 of record BSBM01000012.1, read on the forward strand.
TATATATATAAGCAAAGAGAATATGGAAAAAGAGAAGGTTTGAATATCTATGCAATTTGAATCTTGGTAGATGGAATTCTTACATTATTTGAGATTTGTACTTAACCTCATTCTCTCATAAGTAACACTGGTAAAAAGATGAAGGTTACAAGAATTAGACAAATCATGATTATTTCTCAACTCCTTAGACCCTCTTTTATCATACCCTTTTGTCGACTCATAGCCACTTTCATGCTCTTTTATAGCCAACCTTGGGCCTTTTAGATTAATAATCAAAATAATATTTACATTTCTTGAGAGTAACATATCAAGTCTACCTCATGGTAAATATGTGTATTAATCGATAAAAGATGCCTAGAGATTCATTAGTCAAGTATTGGCCTTGAATTCTAGACTAGGAATTAATACAAGATATTTACATATTTTACTCATAGGGACATTTACGATTATGTCTAAATAGCCAAAGTTTCAAAACCAAAATATTGCATTCCCCTCCCCCTTGGATTAACATAGTCCTTGGTGATATCTTCTTCTCTAGAAATGCTCCATGTCTTCATTCTTTAACAACACCTACCATGCTCTCCTCTCCACTGCAACTTTACATAGCTATTGGCTATCTTGGACAACAATGTAATGCAATTCATTTCACTACCTTGGAAAACCTTCAAGGTCTTTAACATTCCAACATATGCCTACAACAATCATAAAGAAAAACATACATGCCACAATCATTTATGTAGCAAATATTCCATCCATATGAAGTTCAAATTTATAACTAAAGCATATATATTCATAACCAAATATAAAGTATGTAAATCAACCCAATAATTATATCCATGAATATATGTCTACTCCACATGGTTTTCATAGGCTTAAACATCTCCTAGATGCTAAAACATAGCCTCACATGATCCATCATCAACCAAGACTTTAATGTGCAAGAAGATACTAGACTTGCATAGCCTCACTGATAGGGAATCCAACTAATAACCTCTACCATGGCATATTGTTAAGGAGAGAAAGGCATATCTCAAAGTTTCAATGTCATCACAATAGTAACCCCCATGTTGTTTCCAAGTTACAATAGCCATCTTATGTCCTCACTAAACATATCAATCATCTCACTTGTATATACACATAGTTACATTGAAAATTTCCTCTAAAATGTTAAGGCCCTACTCTAACCCCATTAATAGATAGGTTGTTTTGTATTGAGGCCATCTATATTAAATAAGTCCAATAAAGTAGACGTAGTGTGAAATCAATATTTGTAAAGGACTTACTAAAAGATTCCACCTATTAGAAAGTCTATATAGTGTGAAAGCAATATTTGTAAGAAGACTTACTAGAAGGTTCCACGTACTAGAAATTTATTTCACTAAGAAGGCTTACCAGAGGGTAATGCCTATTATAAATTTCATTCGCTAGAAACTGTATATAGGAGTAGAAACAATCAAACAAGATATATTCTGAATTATTTTATAATTGGATCTTGGCTTCATTTGGAGGTTTCCTCTTTGAAGAGCCAAGTGAACATTGCTTTCACCAAGAAAGATATTGTCATTGTGATATTTTGTTATGTGCAATTTTTTATTGTTGTGGTAAATATGTCTTTTCATCCTAAAATATTGCTTTATTTTGTTATTTATTCTCTAAATTTCCAATCATGCTATTAAGGTACATAATATAAAAATTTCAATTAAAATTTTCAAAACTTTTTCATGCAACACCCATATTTAACAAATATGAGATTCCTTCTCATAATGTTTGGGTCTTGCTTGCAATAATCACTTGTCTTCATTTCGGACTTACACCCATTGCCATATAAAAAACATTTCTACCTACAATTTTGTCCTTCCTTGTATATCTTTCATTTATCTAAACAACAATAAGTATCCATACACATAATATTTAATTGTACCAATTCTTAACTACACAAGAAATGTGTCTAGAATTATATCACACCAACAATTCAATCACGTTCAACTATCAATATATATTTTAATTGCAATGAAATATCTTTCACTATATATTCATGACTAGGAGAAATAAGTATTCACATAATGCAATCAAATGTATGCTCCATATTCATGACACATTGTTCATTGCTTAACAAGAAAAAAATTATGGTTGAATTCCGCTCATGGTTTAATTTTCCATTTTTTTCCAAAATAAGATTTGTCTATTTCCATTTTCTCTAACATGATTCACCCAAATTTTATAAGATACAAATATTTTACGCTAAATATCCCTAAAAAAATTATCCCTTATAAATTTGAATATTATAAGATACAAATATTTTACTTTAAATATCTCTAAAAAACATATCCCTTATAAATTGAATATTTTTACAAAACTATTTCCAAATATTTTGTGTTTGGAATTCTAAGAATTATGTATAAGATGAAAGGTTTTGACATTTTAATATAACTACAAATCCTTAAAATTTTTCATGTTGCTTAATAGTCCCTCAAGAGCATTGGAAGTCTTTTCCAATAGTTCCTTAAGAAACCCTTCCATAACATTTAGTTACATAATGCAATATCAACATAATCATGCATCCATACAATGCAATCATACAAGAATACCATAACCCCAACTTATGTCATGTACCATGATAAGTTTGAGGACTCAACCAACACCTCAACACATCACCCAACTACCTCCCCAACACTTATTCAATGGTCTATACATGTTCCTCTTTAGCTAAAACACCACACCAACAATGCAACCTTTCTTTATTAAAGAGCCCCTTAGGCATACTAGAAGTTATTTCCTTTCTCTTCTTAATAATCCCTTAGGAACCATTATCCTCTTTAGTGGACATTCTTAGTGTTGGAAAGGAGGTTTCATTCTCATATGTTGTAGGGAGACCATCGAAAACTTATACAGCAATATAGGCTTTCTAACTCCAGCAACAACATGGCCTCACACATGGAATTCAAATTCATAATATAAATACTCATTTACTATGGTTATTACCTCTTAACCAAATCAATCATGACATATTATTATATGAATGCATTGACAGATTTAAACAATCTTTACATATCAAAGGGTTATTTCCTTCACCATACCCTTACCTTGGTATAAATCACATGTATGCAATAAATGTCATCAAATCACATGTATGCAATAAATGTCATCATAAACATATCAATTAAGATATCAAGCATGAATAAATGAATTCTTACCCAATCCCTTTCAACACACATGCAATATAGGCATAACTAATTTCATAAATGCGTGGCCTCCATCTACATCTCGGATGTTACTTGACCAATGGATGTCTCATGGGAATTCACAAGATCCCTTCATCAACTTATTGACAAGCATCTACTTCTCCTTATCCTTTCTCATGAAATTGACTATCATAGACAATTGCATCATCGACGGGTGAAAACACGAAGCTGGGAAACAATTCCGTGACAATCCACTTTTTTTTCGTTATAATTTCCAGTTTCTTGCCCGAGAAAATGGTCAACATATTTTCTCGGGCGAGAGTTCTAATACTTCTCGGGTAAGACATTAACCACGGTTAGAGTTCTCTCATCCGAGAGTTGTTCCATAGTTAGAGAATTGTTCACTCGAGAATTTGTAGTTTCTCATTCAAGAGTATAACCATATTTTTTATATTGAACTCTCGGACAGGTTTCTTGGTCGAGAGTTTAGATTCCTTTTAACGTCTCGACCGATAAATGTTTAACTATATAAATGCAAACCCATTTCCCCGCCACACGCATTGTCATTTTTGTTAAATTTTGAGCATTAATTCATAATACTCTAGGATCTTTACTGAGAGAATAACATATATAGTATATCAATGCATGAAATCACAATAAGTATGATAAGCATCACAAGAATCAAAAGCATAAGAGACAAGAGACACAGAGTTTCCGTGGGGAAAACCCTCAGGTGAAAAACCCCACAACTTCCTCAGAGATAGAGAGAGCAATGGCTCAACCAAAGTACAACCAAAATACACTGAGATAGTCTCCTAGTAGCAGATGATCCTCCTCCTCACTAGTGCGCCACTTTCTGAGTGAGAGTGAGTTACTTTTTCGAGTGATCTAAATAGAGATCACCTGATCTCTATTTATACTAATCTGTTTGCCCAATGACCTTATGGGGCCGACTTGTCTAGATAGGTACATCCACATTATAATATATATTTCAGGGCCGACCCCACACATGGTGGTCTAATAACCCATCGGCAAGTACACATACTTGTGACACTTGTCAATCCACATGACGACACTTCCTTATAGAGGAATGACACATCTCTTATAAGGGTACAATAAATATATATAAAATACACAGATGAAATACATTCCGAAGTTACATATACATCAACACTCCCTCTTAACTAGGAAGGAATTTCTCGACACAGATCTGCTAGACAAGTCTTCTTCTCGGGATCATCGTCATCGATGCATCGTCATCATCATCGTCACTGTTGCTGCTATCTCAACCAATCTCTGACTCTACTCGTCACAGGAAGTTCTACAAAGCCAGTCCTTTTTCATACTGGATGTAGGCCCACCACCTACAGGTCTTCATCATCACTAGCCATAATGTGGATCCTCAGGACTTATTACGTGCGTCACAAAACCTGGCTGCAGCATCCTAGGCTATTACGAGCACACAACTCTACCTATAGGATCTACCAGGAGCACATTACATGTGACCCATCACAAAACCTGGCTGAAGCATCCTAAGCTGTTACGAGCACACGGCTCTACCTGTCGGATCTCCTAGGAGCACATTACATGTGATCTCACCACAAAACTTGGCTGAAGCATCCCAGGCTGTTACGAGCACACAGCTCTACCTGTCGGATCTCCCAGGATCACATTACATGTGGTCCACCACAAAACCTGTCTGAAGCATCTGAGGCCTTTTTCATCCTGTCCAGATCTCCCAGGAGCAAATTACATGTGGTCATGGCAAAACTTGGCTGAAGCATCTGAGGCCTTTTTCATCCTGTACAGATCTCCCAGGAGCAAACTACATGCCATAGGACAAAACCTCGCAAGAGCATCTCAGGATGTTATGGATACACAACTCCGACCTGAAGATCTCCCAGGGCACAAATTACATGTCCTCCCAGAGCAATGTCTCGAAAGAGCATCCCAGGCTGTTATGGGTACGCAACTCCGACCTATAGGATCTCCCGGACATGCTCATCTGCACAACCTGATCCACGACCACAAAGTATCATCTGATACTCACCATACATCATCCTGATGTACACATGATCATCCTGATCATCATCACTGCAACATCCTATTGCATGTCATCTGGAGAAGCTCGTCATCCACGATCACCCTGATCATACAATGCATCCATCTGATGCACACCAAGTATCTACCTGATACATATCATCACACATAGTGTATCCACCTGATACATAGATACATGATCCACACAATGTATCCATCAACATACATGATCTATCTGATCATACCTGATACATATCAATATACATGATCTACCTGATCATACAATGTATCCATCTGATACATATACAGATACATGGTCCAAGCATCCAACATGATGCATATACAAAATACATACAAATGATCCAACCGATCATATATAGCATCCAACATGATGCGTACATACATATAAATGATCCAACTGATCATATCTAGCATCCAACATGATGCGTACATACATATACATATAAATGATCCAACTGATCATACAAAGCAGAAACTAGAACATCATCTTGATGCTCATCATCCAGCGCTTACATCCACAGCCATGTGAAGGATCCTCCTTCCAACATGCTTGGAATGGATTCAGCAAATGTGTCCATCACTTCTTCTTCGAAGTGTCCACGATCTGAAGAACACCAAGCCTCTCCCTGAAGTATTCGAACTTCACTTTGGCTAGTGGCTTCGTCAGCACATCTGCAATCTGCTCGTCCATCGCAACATATAGGAGCTTCATAGCTCCTCTCTGCACCATATCCCTGATATAGTGATATTTGATCTCTATGTGTTTCGACCTGTCATGAAACACTGGGTTTTCAGACAGCTTCACACAACTCTGGTTGTCACAGAAGATACCAGTAGCATCGAACGGGAGATCAAATAACTCAGACAGTAGCTTCCGTAGCCATACTACCTCACAACTAGCTGAACAGGCTGCAACATACTCTGCCTCAGCTGTACTCAGTGCTACGCAGGACTGGTTCCTGCTAAACCAAGAGATCACACCTGATCCCATACTGAAGCAGTACCCAGATGTGCTCTTCCTATCTGCAGCACTTCCAGCCCAATCTGAATCAACATAACCCTGGAGGTTAAGCTTTTGATTCGCTTCATACTTGAGCCCATAATCCACTGTACCCTTCAGGTACCTCAAAACATGCTTTACAGCAACCAGGTGAACACTCCTCGGATCCGTCAGGAACTGGCTCAATGTGTTCACAGCAAAGCAAATGTCCGATCTCGTGTTCGTCAGGTACATCAAGGACCCAATCATCTGATTATACATAGAGACATCAACCAGCTCAGATGAAGCATCACATAGAAGCTTCAGATTCGATGCCATAGGTGTGGCCATGGCCTTGCAATCCATCATCCCGAATCTCTTCAGGATATCTACTGTGTACTTCCCTTGACCAAGGAAAATCCCACCTGCACTTTGCCACACCTCCATACCTAGGAAATAATGCATCATTCACAAATCTTTCATATTGAACTCAACAGCAAGCTTCCTCTTCGTATCTGCAATCAATCTGTCATCTCCTGTTACAAATAAGTCATCCACATATAGGAGTAGAACCACAAGATTCCCTTCCTCAACCTTGTAATAAAGGTTGGAATCCGCTTTACTTTTGGTAAAGCCCAAACTAGATAGGAAACTGTCCATCCTACCATACCAAGTTCTGGAAGCTTGCTTCAAGCCATACAAGGATTTCTTCAATCTGCACACATATGATTCTCTGTCATGTATTTCAAAATCGAGTGGCTGCTCTACATATACTTCCTCTTCAACTACACCATTCAAGAAAGCAGTCTTGACATCCATCTGGTGTATTTTCCATTTCATCGCTGCAGCTAGGGAAAGTACTGTTATGATGGAAGTATACCTGGCTACAAGTGAAAAAGTTTCTTCATAATCTATTCCCTCTTTTTGAGAGAAGCCACGAGCTACGAATCTTGCCTTGTATTTCTCTACATTGCCATCTGCAACATGCTTGATTTTGTAGATCCACTTGGAAGTCACAACAGACTTCTCTTTAGGTCTTGGGACAACATCCCAAACATCATTCTTCATTATTGATTGGTATTCCTCAACCATGGCATCCTTCCATTATTTCTTTTCTGCTGCTTCTTCATAACTGGAAGGCTCTTTGTTCATAATGTCACAGAGTAAAGCAACATAGCTGGTATGTGATCTGGTTCTCTTCTTTGCTCTGTGTTCGTCTTCTGGAATGCCAAATATTTCTGCATCTTGAATGAGCTCTCTATCCCATGCAGGTTTCCTCTTGTGAGAGTTATCCTCACGGGGTGGATCTATAGGTTCTTGCGGATCTTCAAACTCACGAACAACTTCTGGAACTGCTTCAGTCATGGTAGTGTCTTGAAATCTAGTTTCCTTAGGTTCTTCATAAACTTTGATAGGTGCCTTCCTTGATTTGATGAATGCTGAGTTTTCATCAAATGTTACATCCCTACTGACATCAATCTTCTTGAACCCTGGAAAGTATATTCTGTAAGCCTTTGAGCTTTCACTGTAACCCACAAAGATACCCTTCTTTCCTGAAGGATCTAGTTTAGTCCTCTTTTCCTTTGGAACATGAGTGTATACTGGACAACCAAATATTCTAAGATGACTGACTTCAGGTTTCTTACCATAAAAGACCTCTTCTAGTGTCTTGTTGTCCAATATCTTGTGGGGTGTTCTGTTCTACACATATATAGCTTTTCTAGCTGCTTCTGCCCATAGATGCATAGGTATATCCTGGTCATGGAGCATTGCTCTTGCTGCTTCCATGATTGTTTTGTTCTTCCTTTTTGCAATTCCATTCTGTTGTGGATTGTAAGGAGTAGTCAACTCCCTCTTAATCCCTGAATCACTGCAAAGCTTCTTGAAGTCACTTGAGGTTAATTCTCCACCATTGTCGGATCTGAATGTTTTGATCTTCTTGTCAGTTTGATTCTCCATCAAGCTTTTGAATTCCTTAAACTTATCAAACACCTCATCTTTGTTCTTCAAGAAGTATACCCAAGTCTTCCTGGAGAGGTCATCAATAAATGAGACATAGTAAACATATCCACTTAGAGAACTGGATGACATAGGACCACATACATATGAGTGGATGATTTCCAGGATGTCTTTTGCCTTGCTTTCACTGCTTGGGAAATCCTTCTTAATGTTCTTACCTTTTGCACATCCTTTGCAAACACCTTCATGTTTGGTCTTGATTTCAGGAAGACCCTCTACAGCCTTGCTTGCAATTGGAAGTGCTCTATAGTGCATATGAGCAAGTCTTCTATGCCAAAGTTCACTTGGCTCCATGGATTCATGTACCATGGCATGTTCAGGTTGTCCCTTCAATTTATACAAACCTCCCTCTTGCTCTCCAATCACTACTGCATCATCTATGTTCTTTCCCTTTGGCCACATTAAGACTTGGCCATCCACAAATACAACCCTCATGCCTTTTGCATCCAATGCAGAGATGGAGAGTAAGTTCTTCTTGAGCCCAAGTACATAAAGAACTTCTTTCATCTTCAAAGATTTTCCAGAATCTAGGTTGTAGGAGGCTTCACCACTTCCTTTGATTGGGTATTGATAATCATACCCAAGTTTCACCTTATGGGGTGATTCATGTTCAAATTGATTCACAAAAGATTCCTTAAACCCAGTCATGTGTTTGGAAGCAACACTATCAATCAACCAATCATTACAACCATGGGAGATGGTACCTGTGAGAGCAAAGATCAGAACATACTCTTCTTCACTTGATGAGTTATCATCACTTTCTGCCCTAGCCTTCTTCTTGGGTGGTTCATCATCCTCGGCAGCATGAGCATGAAACCTTCTTTTGCTACCCTTCTTCTTCTTGTTGGAGTTGTTGTTCTCCTTCTTGTTCTTGGGACAATTTATGGCAATATGTCCTTTCTCATTACAGGTGAAGCATATTCTTCTTTCTTTGAAGTGATGTGAAGATTTCTTGGAGTGAGATGGTTCTCTCTTGAACTTTCCTTTCTTGGTGTGAGCTGTGAGAGCTTGATCTTCATTCCCCATTTTTTCTTCTCGTGCCACAAGCCTTGCTTCTTCTTGTGAGCATTCTTTCATAGTCTACTAAAGGAAATCAACTTCTTTCTTGCACAGATTCCTTGAATGAAGGAGTCCCATGACCTAGGTAAGCCATTTAGAGTGGTCATGACAACTTCACCATTCTCTACCATTTCATCCACTACTTCTAGTTGTTCCTTGATCTGGGAGACTCTTGAAAAATAAGATTGAATGGTTTCTCCATTCTGAAACTTTACCCCTTTCAATTGGTTCCACAGGGTCATCTTCTGATTTATGTTCTTCCCTTCAAATAGCTTGGTCAAAGAGTCAAACATCTCTTTGGGTGTCTTTAGAGAAGACACATGGGGTATGAGATGGTCTTTGATAGAATCAGCAATGATTCTCTTTGCCTTGACCAAGTTCTTCTTATGCAATACTTTAGCCTCTTCATCCTCTGGGATAGGGATGTCTTCTTTTATATATGAGTCCAACTCATTCTCTTCCAGGATTAACCCAATCCTATACTTCCAAGCTCGAAAGTTATCAGCCCCTTCAAGCTTATCCTCAAGCTTGGTGTGGTGAGACATCTTAAAGAGTACTTCAAATGGAAATAGAAAAGATTTACGTCTTACCACTTGAAATGCTGAAAATGGGATCTAGTCCTGGATTAGGGTTTGTCGAAAAAACCCTAAAAATTAAAAATATGGATTTTAAATTTTTGAAAGGATAGAAAGATGCGCCTTGATGAGCTGATCAGCCTGGTGCATTTATAATTTGAGATCAGCAAAGCTTTACGCTTCAGAATTGTCTTTTTGTCCTCCCGGGTTCACTAGGGAGAGCCTTGAATTAGGGTTTGAGTTTCCCGGAGATCTACCTAGCCAAAAATCTCGATTTAAAGCTCTAAACTTCGATTTGTGCAAGGAGCTTCTAGCTATGTCTACAGATTTCAGAAATTCCTATTTTTGTGGAAACCCTGATTTTTAGGGCCAAATCTAAAAATGCTCAGAACTGAATTCTGATTGGACAGATAGATGTGCCTTGATGAGTAGAGTCAATCTACTATACTTCTTTTCCAAAATCTGTGGAGAGAAACCCAATAAATAAGAAACTCAAGTTTTCGTCACTGAAAAATGTCTTCTTCTCAGGTTAGCTCTAATACCATGTTAAATTTTGAGCATTAATTCATAATACTCTAGGATCTTTACTGAGAGAATAACATATACAGTATATCAATGCATGACAATCACAATACGTATGACAAGCATCACAAGAATCAAAAGCATAAGAGACAAGAGACATAGAGTTTCTGTGGGGAAAACCCTAAGGTGAAAAACCCCACAACTTCCTCAGAGATAGAGAGAGCAATGGCTCAACCAAAGTACAACCAAAATACACTGAGATAGTCTCCTAGTAGCAGATGATCCTCCTCCTCACTAGTGCGCCACTTTCTGAGTGAGAGTGAGTTACTTTTCCGAGTGATCTAAATAGAGATCACCTAATCTCTATTTATACTAATCTATTTTCCCAGTGACCTTATGGGGCCAACTTGTCTAGCTAGGTACATCCACATTATAATATATATTTCAGGGCTGACCCCACACATGGTGGTCTAATAACCCATCGGCAAGTACACATACTTGCGACACTTGTCAATCCACATGACGACACTTCCTTATAGAGGAATGACACATCTCTTATAAGGGTACAATAAATATATATAAAATACACAGATGAAATACATTCCGAAGTTACATATACATCAACAATTTTTCAATGCCTATTGATGTTTGTCATTGAAACCCACACTGTGCTGTTGTTTCATGTTTCAACTCTATTTGTTGAAGCAATGAAGGTAAGGGAATACCACCCACGGCAACGAAGTGGACGACCACGAGAAGAGGACCTCCACCTCCAGTTCGAACTAGTCAACCAGTCGACCGCACACGGGTAAGCTCTATACTTTTCTCTTTATCGAACTAAGCTAAGGGCTGCACTTTAAAAAGGAAAGGGTTAATTTAGCTATTTGTTTTCATGCTACTGTTATAGGTACTCTACCTCGACACCAGCATTCTCAGAAAACCGTAGGATTCTTTGGTATCACGGAGGACCGACCACCACCGCCAGTTTGAACCCCTTATTTGCACAGGTTTGTAACCAATTTCAGACATGAATTTGCCGGAATGGTGACAGAATTTTTAGAATCTTAAATAACAGTATTAATTCTGCATATTTTAGATGCCCTGGGGTTTTTTTTTTATTGATTTCAAAGTCCATTTACCATTTATATTTGTTGTTCATTTTTTTTCTAAATTCATGGTTTGGGGCTGTGATTATGCCCAGAATTCAAAGAATATGTATCCTCTATTTTGGCTTGAGTATACCACCTCTTGTATAAGAATAATCCTTTTTGCAATTCCTCCTTTACTACTTCTCTAAGTGTTGGGTTCATCCTCCTTTGAGGTTTCCTAACAGGATGGGCATCTTGCTAAATGTATATGTGGTGGGAGAAGATTTCAGGGTTTATACCCTTCATGTCATGTTAATACCAAAAAATGATTTTGAGTGTTTATTCAAAACTCCCATCAGCTAATTTTGATGTTCACTATCAAGTTGAGAGTTAATATATAAAAAAATTATCTTGATAAATTTCAACAGGCTTGATTTTTTTTTCAGAATTCACAAAATCAACTATTACAGAATTGCATAGTGAATACAAAGTAGTAAAGTCACCTATTTCCTTTGTATCAATGTCCAGGATCTAATTTAGAGGAAGATAAAACAAATCCAATTTCTCTGCAAAATAAAAACTGCAAAGAAAAGTATTAACATGATCCTCTTTCGTAGTACATTTGAAACCCATTATATAGTCCACTGTAAGAATATCATGTACACTCTCTTAATCATTGTTTTCATGGTCAATCCATAAATTATCTTGCATCTCATAAATATATTTTGAAGGAGGATATAAGGCCACTTGCTTGACAGAGTCCCCTCTAGTTCCCAGACCTACATCATGTAATAGCATTGACCATTGCAATCCATGGTCTACCAAGGATTACCATATGTCCCTTTGAGGAAGATTGAGGTTGTAAAATGATGAAATCAACTATGTAATCCCAGGAGTCCAAGGAGACTATAAATTCATCCAACATTCCTTTTGGTTTGATTATAGACCTATTAGATAATTCTAATATAGTAGGTGTTGGATGAATATTAAGAAAATTCAATTGCTCCATGGTTTTCAAGGCCATAATGTTGATGGCTACTCCAAGATCGATAAGCGTGTTTGGGAAAAGGATACCAATAATATGGATTGAAACAATGGGGTTACCAGGATCTGTATATTTTTCCACAGAGATCTAAACAGACATCAAATCTGTTAATTTCCCAATGAAATGGATGTTAGTTGGTTCATTCTTTCTCCTCCCTAGTTTCTTAAGGTAGATTTCCCTCATTGTTTTGGAATAAATGGGAATATCCTTAATGGCTTATGGCAAGGGTATCTTAATGCAAACATTCATCAATGAGATATAAGATCAAATTCTGAGTGGTGTGTAGGCCTCTATAGACTCAATCTTTATGAATAGAGGGTTGTACTAGAAGATGGAAGATTCTCTATTGGTGAAGATGTTTTCTTTATTATAGCACGGGTTCGTCATTGGTTGTAATATCAAGAGTCTCCTCCTCAATGACAACATGAGTGTTATTTTGAAGCACCTTTCCCGATCGAAGGTGGATATATTCTACTTCTACTAGAGTAACAAGATAAGTTGAGAAGGGATATAGATTATCATGAAGGATAGTTTGGATTTATTTATTGTTTGAATTAGGGATAGGTTGGAATGGAATTTGATTTGGTTTCAAAGGAAGTACAAGGGGCAACTGAAATTTCTTAGGAAAAGTAATTTTTTGTTGCACATGCAATTGAATAGAATAAGGCAACGATGGTTGTTGGCAGTAAGGATATTGGAATTGTGAAGGATAGGGATATTGTTGTTGCATGGGATAGGTAGGAATATTTATGTAATTAGGTCCTCACCATCCTTATTTCCAAGGGTGGTTTTGGACTGGTTTTTGTGGCCATGCTTAACAAGAGTTTCAAGGTGAGTACAATTAACTAGAATAATATGAAATGTTTTTATATGTAGGATCTGAAGACATACCTGGAGGCTGAGTCTACCATGGCCTCTTGGGTGCTAGTGTGCATAGCTACTCCATTATCTTGTCTTCTCATTTCTACACTACTTTCAATCTAGGAAAAGAAGGAAAATGATCTATCAAATGTTCTCCTGCATAAATAGCACATATATACCTTTTGTTCCAAGGGCATTCTTTTAGTGGATGCTTCTTACGACATCCGGGACAAAAAATAGCTAAAACCACATTCTCTTCCTCCTTCCTCTTTTTGAATTGTAAAGTATCTAATTGGAAGTTGAGGGTCCGAAGAATGTCAGTTTTAAAACTTTCTAATAGATTACCTAATTATGTCCTAGTTACACCACTCATTGTGATTTTAGCAATTTTAGAACAAGGGTCTCGAGGTCCCTTACCAGATTGATTTTGAATCCTCGAGTATTTCCTAAAAATTTCACGAATTCTCTCAAAACAAAATTGATATACATCCTCATTTCCCATTAAATTAAGAACATTCATTAACTCAACTGAAATCCCCATTAAAAATATTATTTTGATAGTATCTTAATCTAATTTGTGATGTTTAAAGTGTTAAAGATTTTATTGAAATCTCTCAAGATAATCCTCTAATATTTCATCTTCTTTATGTTCAATCCAAAAAATTCCTCTCTTAATTATCTTGCCTTGCAATATTCTTGATATTTCTGAAGAAATACCCTTCTCATTTCATCACATGTCCTTATTGTGTCACCTCCTAGTACCATGAATTGACGTAGTGCTTAGTCTTTGAGTGTAGTAGGGATCAATTTAATTTTATGTGAATCATTAGAATAATCATAACTTCTACATTAAATATCAAATTCAAACAAGAAAGCATCAAGATCGTTTGTTACCCTACCATGAAAATGAGGCAATGCCAAGGGGGCAATGCCAAGGGAGAAATTGTTTTCATCTGCACAATTGCAAGAGGGCCAATAATTAGAAAACCAAAGGTTACTTACTCTTTGTTTGTCTGTTCCTCCTATAAATGTGTATGTGCTTCATATTCTCCTTTTTCAATGAGTATACCACCTCTTCCAATTCCATTTGCTTCTACTTTTAGCCATGCCTGGCCCCCATATCGTACACTTACATAGCAACACCAGTGGTTATGAGTGTTTGGAGAAGAGACTAACATACCACAATCCCAAATTTCTTTTTTGTGCATATATTTTGAAGTAAGATCGCTTTCGATCCAGCTTGGATTCTCTTCCTCGCCTATGCTTCTGAGTTTACCTTTTCATTGGATACTAGCCATAGGTCTTTATAGTTTTGCGCTACTCCCATGTGCTCATTTTATAAGCTGATTTGGCTCTGATTTGGTTTTTATTTTAGTGAAAATAGCACCACCTTATTCAATTTCAGATGATTAGATTGTTTAGTCTTTGAATCTATTCTTTTTATAGGCCATTTAGATCCTTTTATGATGATGTATTTTGATTCAGACATGTATTGCACTGTGCTAACTGCTATTTTGGTTCTATCTCGGTGCCCAACTAAGTAAGATTACCATATCCTTGTGTTATCTTGGTTTATATTTTGTTCCTCTAATATGTTGTTGAGGGAGACTTCCTCCATTTCCATGGACACTAGAGCACTTGTCAAACTAATTTTGAATCTCTTTCTTTTTTGTTGTAGCTCATCTTTAGAATGAGTTTGCCCATTCATTAAGAGGATGTTTCTCTAAGATAAATCCACATTGAAATCTCTTCTTACTATGCAATTTTTATTTTTTTTCTACTCTTATAAGGCTATTAGAGTTCATTAAAAACTCAACTTTTCCCCCTATTGTACTGGGGCATAAACATTATAGATATTGATTAAGAACCCTACATCTCTTTTTCCAACACAATCATGAGATAGTGTTGAGTTGTAAAATGAATTATTTTCTTAAAAATCCTTGCATCCCAAAAGGTACTTATTCCACTTGAGGCTTCCATTGCAATGATAGTGCATATTGACTACTTTTCCACCATTTCGTGCCTATTTCTAGAACTTATTTCTCCTCCATTTTACTCTTCTAGACGAGCAATATTGTTTAGAGCTCATTTACCCTCCCTTAGTATTAATATCTCACCTAGGTACTATAGAGGTTGGTCTCATGATCCTACTTGTCCAATTTTGACTCAAATTAACCAAATGAACTATTGTAGTGATCCATCCCAATATTCAAGGGTGTAATCTTCTATTTCTGGCATGTGAGAGTGATTTTAGGGCTATTTTTGGCATGTTAGGGAACATCCCTCAAATGTGGGATTTCACCCCTTATTTTAGGGTCCTACCTTGCATGTTTGACATCATAAAGTAATTCTAGGAACTTAACTCCACTAATCAAAGATAAAGAGAACCCTCTTTTACTATTTTGATAAGATATCACCCTTTTTCACTATTATGTGTAGATTCCTCTAATTTCTAACCTTTTCAAATCACCTAACCCATGTAGATATAGAATCCCAACGAAGGGGTCAAGACCAAAACATCCTAGCTATGCATGAGAAGGAAAGGATTAACGATTTAAATGAGACTCAAAAGTACTGCATGGAATGTTATCTGATAAGATACTGGCTATTCGAATTGTGTTATGTGGTAGAGAATAAATGTTTACAAATTTAGATTATACCAAGCCTTAATGACACCCTCTTTAATATGTGAACTATTTTGTTGCAAACAATAGATATACTACATTGTAGTTTATTTTGCTACATTTTCTAATTCAAGAGAGATATTTATAAAATGTTTGATTTCTCATTTTGTCTTAACAAGGACACATGGATCGTCCAGAGACATCTTCCATCAGTTCTTGATGAAGACATGTGATGCAATCAGGTATATTCGATTGTTAATTTGAAATATATTTATCTTGTTTGACATGTTTTGACATGTTTATTAATCTATGGAAAATTCTTATCATGCACAGCTTCACAGCTTCAGGGTGAAGCAAACTTGGATTCTATGCAACAACACTCCGTCAAGTCATCGTCAGGTAAATTCAATTGTTATTCAATGTATGCTCAAGTCTATATAAACATAAATATTCTTTTACACATCTCTCTAAGATCTTGTTGTGCATAGGTGGTGTCTCTCACAATGACATACGTCCGTCTGAGGGGTCTACAGGTGTCGGTGGACAAACTCAGAGGAGACGCTTAGTGTCTTATTATTCAAATACGGCATCGCCAAGTAGAGATTGTTTACATACATTCTGAATAGAATTCTTGTTTGACATATTTTTTAATATGTGGAAAATTCTTATCAGGAACAACTTCACATCTTCAGGATGAAGCAAACTTGGCTTCTATGCAACAACACTCTGTGAGGTCATTGTCAGGTAAATTCAATTGGTATTTAATTTATGCTCAAGTCTATATAAACATAAATATTCTTTTACACATATTTCTAAGATCTTGTTGTGCACAAGTGGTGTCTCTCACAATAACAGATGTCTGTCTGAGGGGTCTACAAGTGTCGGTGGACAAAATCAGAGGACACGCTTAGTGTCTTATTCTTCAAATACGCCATTGCCAGATAGAGATTATTTACATACATTCTGACTAGAATTCTTGTTTTACATGTTTTTTAATATGCGGAAAATTCTTATCAGGCATAGCTTCACAGCTTCAGGGTGAAGCAAACTTGGCTTCTATGCAACAACACTCCATGAGGTCATTGTCAGGTAAATCAATTGTTATTTAATTTATGCTCAAGTCTATATAAACATAAATATTCTTTTACACATATTTCTAAGATCTTGTTGTGCACAGGTGGTGTCTCTCACAATGATAGATGTCTGTCTGATGGTGGGTCTACAGGGGCCATTGGAAAACCACAGATGACACCCTTAGTGTCTTATTCTTCAGATACACCATCGCCAGGTAGAGATTGTTTACATACATTTTGACTAGAATTTTTGTTTGACATGACTATTTTATTTGTGAAAAATTACATGATTTTTCATGTAAACTTACATGTGATTGCCAATTTTTGGTTTCCTACAGGGGCTTCTGGACATTCTAACAATAATGATGGTGCAGAAGATTTTATTTCTATTTCGCACCATGTTCATGCTAATGCAGAGGTTCCATCAGGTATTTATAATGAACACATTTTATTTAAATGTTTATAATTTGATTGACAAATTATATATATAGTTTTTAATACTTGCACATGCATTTTACTTCTTACAAGGTTTGCTGCTCCTGATGCTAATCCACCTCCCCAGACAAGGAGAGGTCGTTGGGTGCATCAGTATGCTCGGAATGAAAGATATGATCCTCTTTACAATCATCCTAGAGATCTTCCCGAGGAGACTCCTTGGGAAGACAACATCGCTATATTGACTATGGAAGAGATGAAGGAGCATTCATCGAGATTGCAGGCAGAACTTGACACTTCAAATATCTCTTTTGGTACTCAATAGTGTCTCCAGATTGTTTTGCACAATCTGAATAGTTTGATCGAGACATATCTTGGGGTTGGACCATCAACCCATATTTTTCATGACATGATGCATAGGAGGCGGTTGTCAGTGATGGGTCGCCACAAGTTTGAAGAAATAAAAAAGTTGTCACAAAAGAAATGGTCTTTTCATGTTTTGACTTGCGGCCTGAAGACAAAAAATGTCTAAAGATCATAAGATTCAATGATCCACTGATTGCACCCCATATTTATTCCAGGTTCCTGTGTGCATATGGGAAGTTCCCAAATAATGACGAGGTTCCTCAGTATTTTGTTAAGATGCTGATTGCAGAGTTTCGGTTTCACATGGGCCCCGACTATACAGATACGGGATCCAGTTTCTATGGTGCTGGCAAAGGTCATACATATGAACGACCTGATGCATGACGAGATGTTCAATATAGGCGTCCGATGCCTCGGTTAGTATAGCCACATCCTCAAGTCGTTGCTTTTCTAGAGGAGTTGGAAATGACATCCCAAATAGCAAGAGGGGTGAGGGAAGAGATAAAAGAGCGTGTTGGGGATGCATTGGCAGGGGTGGAAATCGGCATAAATACTTTGTCATCTTCAACCAGTATGGATGAAGGCCCATTTGATGATTATTTTGATGATAGCTTGGAAAGCATGACTCGATTAGAGCTTGAGAAGTATGCAATGTACTGTAGAGATAATTATAAGCGAGTCATCACTGGACAAAATCAAAATAGAGGCATGGTATGTAAGTATGCAATAATATATGAAATCTAATTTTTTTATTCTCCAAATCTAATGTCTATAAATTATATGGAATTTATGTAGTATACCAGATTCATGAATGATGACAACTTTGATGATACGGATTTTATTGACTGGGAAGAAACATAGGCTAGTGGCACAAATACGCATGTTGAGGAAATTCTAGTTTCACAATTTCCACAGGGGACGTAGGTATGGATATTCCTGTATCATGTCTTCTAATCATGGGTCTTAGATTTAGCTTAAAAGGTTTAGCTCTTGGTTTTATGGGTATTATGTGTTATATACAGAAGACTCAGTTTATATTTTGTACTATACTTTATATCTAGAGTAAGTAGGGTAATATATACAAAATACTCAATTTATATTATGTACTATACTTTATACCAGTTAATTGTTGTATATTTTAGGCGAATGCCCATTTGTCAAACTTAGTATATGTCTGTATGCAATTTCATCCATGCAGAGACATGTTATTTGAATGTTGTACACATTACTTAACTGCCAACAACACTAAATTTAAGATTGATATCAGATACCTTGCCCAAAATCAGGCTTTAGGGTTGTTCTGTGCATTTTTTACTGTTAAAAATGGTTGTTCGTGCCCAAATTATGAGATTAGGGTTTTTTCATGCCTAGAAGACTAGCCAAAATAGCTCCCAATGTGCCCATAACTGAGAATGAAGAGGTTTATTACTATTACAGTCCATAAAACTATCCAAAACAAGCTTAAAACTGCCCAAAATTAATGTAACTGCTTGTTTGATGGCTGGTATATGTCTGTAGGAAATTTCATCCATGCAGAGACGTGTTATTTGAATGGTGTACACATTACTTAACTACCAATAACACTAAATTTAAGATTGATATCAGATACCTTGCCCAAAATGAGTCTTTAGGGTTGTTCTCTGGATTTCATCTATCCTTTTTTTATAGTGAGTGTGTGTCAACTTTAGTCATTGTTCCAAAAAGGGAATAAATTAGAGGGTGTATGTATATTGCAGAGAACTCAAAAATGAAAAAATAAATTACCTTATCCTTAAGGAATTAGAAGTGTGTCATGCTAATGAGTGAAGGCATAGTCGCAGGACACCACATCTATTATAATGGCATTGAGGTAGATCCATCTATAGTGACTATAATTCAACACCTTCCAACACCACAAAATTATAAGGATGCTAAAAAATTATTAAGACATATAGGATATTGAAAATGATTCATAAAATATTTTAGCAAGTAAACAACAACTTTTTTAACCCTCCTCTCCAAGAATGCAAAATTCTGACGGTCAAAGAGCATTTGACAACATATAAGAGAAACTAATGATAACCCTTGTTTTGCAAGGCCCTAGGTAGAACTTCCATTGTCCTCTTATTTGCAAATATCTTACTTGAATACCAAAGTTAAGATCTTGGGCCTTCTTTAGATTGATAAAACATTATGTGTTTCTAGAGTGAAGCAATTAAATAAATGGTTGTAGTAGAGTTTCTGGGCACTCTTACACAGGTCTGGGCTTGAAAATAGCCTCAAAATGCATTCCTGGGCACATTGGGGACCCAAAACAATATAAAGAAATCATAAAAAATACCTAATATGTTGGTGCGACTATGTCTTGTGATGATGCCCTAGTTGAAGGTCATCCCTGCATATCAAAAAAAGTAGGGGTCATACAAATCATCCTCATAAGGTATTCTACAATCATAGTTAAGGGATTGTGAATTCACTCCATATCGAGATCAGGTGATATAATGGAATGAGATTCAAGCTCATTCCATTTACTTATGGTTAGGGTTTCCTACTCTAACCCCATGTGCGAACATTAGAGATTGATCGGGTCCCATGGATGCATCAGATTTGAGTCATTTGTGATGGTCTCAGCCACATAATAAATTCAAAAATCCACCTCTGCAAATGGTCATTATCATTTCCCACTTGATCAACAATATTTTTGGGCCATTTTTGTTGGTAGGTAGCTCTTCCCCCAATTTGATTCTTCGAAGATTCACCACTAAATATCAAATACCACTTAGAGATTACAACAATCCTTTGATTCTTGTACTTTTCTAACCAAGATTGACCCTGTGATAGGACCTCCCCAATTAAAATAATGATACACTATTTATAGGTATCATCTTCATACCCTGATACAAAGCATTCACTAGTACCTCCTTAATCGTCAGTTAAAGAGGAATTTATGCCTAATTATAATGGATAAATTATATTTTTCTTGGATGTGCAAGGAACTTTGAAACGTTTCTCTTAGGAAAAATACTAATACTAATTGTTTCCATTGCCCATTGAAATATAATAAAGGGATTTGCAATTATTCAAAAGCACAAATTGACGACAACCATCATCCACCAGAACCTATTAAGATATCCTCATCAATACCGGGTAAGTCTTTCTAAACTTCCTTCCTTCCTTTGAAAATATTTTCAATTTTTTATCCTGTCAAATGTGCTTTCTCTCAAGATATTTGTCATCATTCAAGTAATTTCCTGTGGACTTATATTCCTATAATTATCAATGGTAGTCCATCTAAAACATTCATCATGAATAAGAAGAAGAAAAAATATTTGAAACTTCATCGTCTCGAGCCACATGCATTAGGTCCAGTGCTACTAATGTGACGTCCCCTCAAGAGCCCACCTTTGTGGAATTATGGGCCATTGTGACCACCCCAAAAACTACATAAGGTTTATCCCATTAGCTCCGATAGGCGCTTCCCTACTCCATCCTATTTTACATTTTATAGACCAACGGGGGCTGTGATAACCAAAGAAGAAATGAAATTTGCATCTCCTACACAATAGATATATGAGGATCATAACCAACACCATACTAGAAGACAAACATATAAGAGGAGCATGGTGGAGGATGCATAAGTATCTTGGAAAAGAAATCTTCCCTTAACTAAGCATTCCTGAAGATATGTAGTTTGATAGGATATATGTGGAAGTGCACATCAATGATGATGAACATGTTCTTATAATGCAGTCAATTGTAGTCAATGTAGTGCATCATATTCAAGTCGTAATTCTACTCTCTCACTTTGGGTCTCTAGAATTTGGTCTTCCAAAATCCCAATCTTGCTATGTGCCTTGTCTACATGGTCATTTAACTATTGTGTGTTAAACTTAGTAGTGTTACAGCGTAATTTTCCACATTATGAGCATTTGGCCTACAGGATCCATTTCACTGACTCAGATCCACTTTATATCCTTCAGACACTATTTTCCCCTATTTTTTCCCTTGTACGCTAGCTGCATCATTACAACGGGCGTACCCGTGAGTTGCATCACTATAGCCCGTGGGTATCATGTAAAATGGTAAAAATCACCAGTTTATTACTTTTTACTCCCAAAACGTGGTCATAGGGTGACCTTTGGCCCTCCATTTGCCCCGAAACATCTTGATGTGTCCTTTCACTTACCTTTGGGAGGACTATGTATTGAGCACATATGGCTTATGGACGGGAGGAGAAAGAAGAGCAAGAGAACTCTATTGGATTTTTGCCCTATCTTGAGTCTACACTTATTGATCCTTCTAGTTGTGAACCCTTTATGTTCACCTTCCAAACTCCTATCATAGTTTGAGTTTGCCATTCCATGGAGGATTGAAGTGGTGGAGGCACAAGTGGATTGACCCAGATCTTGGTTTAGATTGGTTGCCGGCAAGAGGTCGTATCACATTGTACTTCTTATTGTTTATTAATAGAAATACTCATATTCTCATCCATTAATGTTGTAAATGTTGTTTATACTACATTGGGTTGCATTTACTTGTAATATCATGGGCCATTGCTATTGATGATGTTAATGCCATTTATATATTATATGTACTTGTTGTATATTGGTTGTCAAGACTAATTTGCAGATTCAAGTGCACGGATTGAAAAGCTCCAACGGGGATCTACATCAAACGTTTGGATCGAGGTTGGTTATATTCTTCATAATCTTAGCATTGTCATTTATATAGAATAGTACTGAGAATTGAGTTTATTTCTGGTAGTCAACTATCTGTTGTGGTCTACCCCAAGCCATAGTGAGTTTTCTCCAAAACAGAAGTGGCGACTCCACTGGGGAAAACATCCATTTTTGGGTATTTTTGAGCATTAGTCCTTAATTAGAGTTGTTGTTTGTCGAAGTTCTGTGTCACTGATTGGCCGTCGAGATACAATATAGAAAACTGGTTTTTTTTTAACCATTGGACTCTTTGTTGGCCCATTTTCCTTTCCTTACCTGCGGGTGAGCTTAGCTCTGCCCGCGTACACCCGCCTCTGTTTACTCTACTACTCGCGGGTACCCGCAAGTATTCCTTCGACAGTAGCGTACAACTCTGACTTTGGTTGATTTATGACTTTTGGTTGTTGCTGGGTTGGCTTTGGATGATCTTGAGTCTTTGTTGGCCTATTTATTGACTGTTCCATACCTTGGTTGTGACTAGAACTCTTCTTTTCTCTTGGTTGAGCCTTGTTGGTTTTTTACCCATCTTTGGATTTATCCTTGTTGGTTTTTTCCTTTTGACCTCATTTCGTTGGCTGAGTCTTATTGTTTTGCATCTGCTGGGTTGTCTTAGTGATCTCCTTGGAATATCAGTGACTAGATAGTAGGATTTTGCTTGCATTTTTCATTTCCTTATATTGAAAAATACAAAAAACATACATATAGTTTTGCATTTTCCTTTTGTTTATAAGAGAAAATACAAAAAAATTTTGCTTTTATGTACTGCATCTTGCATTGAGTGCTTGTTGCCTTCAATTAGGTTCTACTGGTGCATCGAAAATATAAAAGGATTGCATTTTTATTTCGAAACCATTGGATTGATTTTGCTTGCTAGTGGCATTGTTTTTATTGTTAGATGAGTCTAGGATTTGACGATTTTGCATACTATTGAGTCATACACATCACTAGTTTCACGACCATATCCCTTGAGTAACCACAACCATTAAAATTAACGCGTAATCTTAAAATTGGTTAGGCCGATTTTATTTATAGGGTACACCAACTAGCATAGGTTTAGAGTCTTGGAATAGATCATTGTGAGTTAACAATCCAAGAATACTAGACGAAACATTAGGTGTCTAACCAAGGAGTGGAGGAATCCATGGTATACATCAGTGTTCTCAGGAAGCTCTACTCAAACTAGAGCTAAGCACAAGGTCATGGGAGGTTGGTTGAGGAGATATCCCTCTGATACCGGCTGAATGTGGGAGATATTTCTAGGATTTGTTCATATCTGGGGACTCTTGGGGGATTTGACCCTCATTGAGTTTCGGGCTCAGCTACCCTTCCCATACGACGGATCCCACCTGTGACTGTCCCCCTGAGCATTGATTATATTGTGGTAACCATAGTTTCCTTACCTAGGTATCGCATAGGGTACTTGTAGCGGTTATGTTGTTTATGTCCTGAGTCAGATAGGGATTGGACAACACATTTGTTTGTTGCCGAGGATTACGGCCCATTGCATGCAGTGAATCCTGGGTGTCTCTATAACTGATTATGTTACCTCTGGCTATAGTTTGGGAGTCTCAAGCCTCTCCTAGGAGAGACATACCGTCTCTAGTGCCGGGAGCTCATTTACCCACTCTATTTGTCTGCTCTTGGCTATAGTTTCTTTAGGTGTGTGCTTTTGATTTACTGGTTTTGATCGATAGTTGGCCTTTAGGGGACATTTTGATTTTATATTCTCTCTAGAGATATCGTGGCACAGAGTCCTACCCTCCACCGATCTCGTCGGTTGGCTGGTTTACAACCTGCCGAGCTTTCACACTATATTGCTAAGGGACGCCGGCGGGCTCCCTCTAAGTCTTCGGATTCTTACGAGACATATGTCCTAGACGTCATGACTACTGAACACTCTCATGCTGAAGAAATACCTACGACTCCATCGAGTAGAGTCGAAGACACTTCAGACACCCCTACTCCTCGTGAGGCGTGGGGGGGTGATCCACCTAAGACTCAATGTAATTTGTTTGGTCCGGATCCACCCGAGGACGACCCATTCGATCCTTCGTTTCCAAATAATTATATACACGGGATGCCAGAGTTACATGATGAAACTGGTCCTACGGTCAAACCTACCGCATTCTCTTTTGGTATGCATAATTATAACACAGTTGATCCTTCCACTGCATTTGGTAGTCATGCTGGCACTAGCCATAGTGTTAACCACACTGCACCCATTGGGGGAAATACCCTCGCTGGGGGCACCACGTTGTCCACTCATACAAATAGTATGGGGACCGGTCGTATTCCTCCTAACAATGCTAATGTTGGAAGACGACCGCCTCCTAGGGCTACCCAACCTAATAGGAACACTGTCCGCAACACGACTCGCCATCCACCACCTAATACACATCCTGCTACCCATCAACCTAGGACCACTTTCGCAAGTGTTAATGCTCCTCCTAACCACGTGGGTGGACATATACCGCATACTTTTGTGTCCACTGCCGCCACTAGTAATGCCAATGTAGGAGGTGGGAACATACTCTATCCACATGGACATAACACCACCATTCCTGCTACTAGTAACACCAATGTTGGGGTTGGGAATATATCTCAAGCTTATGGTCATCACACGACTTCTCACGCTGATCCTAATGCTGGGGGTGGGAACATACCTCACCATTATAGTCATTACAACTCAGCTCCCACTACAAATAGTACGTATATGCCCCATACTTATGGTGGAAACCATTACTACAACACAGTTGGTGCTGGCCACCAGTACAACCCACCTCAATCTGGTACCCAAAACACTTAGATACCCACTTACTCTCATATGGGTTAGGTCGGAGGAGGTTATCAACCCTATGGACATGGTAAAGCTTATGGACCGTCAAGTCCTCATTATCAGCAGTTTAACGCTCATGGTCAAGCCTTCGGTCCACCGTATAATTCGGTTCCATTCAACCAAACTTTTATGGGGGCTTATAATCAAGCTTTCCAGCCGCAACTCCTATTCCTTGCATGTTTGAATCTTCCGGATCTTTCGAAGCTGACAAATGATCCGGTGTGTCACAACCGTAATTGGACTCCAGTTCCTACCAAGCTCACTTCGGACATTCCTAAGTTTGAGGGGAAACGTGGTGAGGATCCGGGTGATCATGTCACAACGTTTTACCTTTGGTGCTCCTCCAACTCGTTGAAGCATGATTCCTTTAGATTACGACTATTTCAATGCACCCTCACGGGGGCAAGGGAAGCTACGAAGTGGTATATTGATTTTCCTGGAAACACTTATAAAGGATTCAATGAGATCGCTTTGGTTTTCTTGGACCATTTCCAGTTGCCGGTTTGCTATGATACTGGTACTGAACTTTTGTCTACCTTCCGTCAGAATAAGGCCACACATATTTCTGACCACGTTCAAGAGTGGCGTCGGCAGAAGAGGTTAGTGAAAGCAAACATTCCTCCAGAATTTCTGTTGGAATGGTTCCTCAAGTCTCTACTCCCATACATTGTTAAGGATTTTTCGATGTCTGATGTTGTGACTGAGGAACAAGCCATCTTAAAAGTCCAGTAGTTAGACTTACTATACTCTCAGTCTAGCATTTTGTATGACATTATTCCCGATGCACCGCGAACATGCCATGAGCCTCAGTCAGTTCCTGGACTGCATGCCGATGGCATTGTGGGATCTGCAAGCACTCACCCTGTAGATTTGGTGGCTAATCAAATGAAAAATTTGTCACTAAACCAGTCTACTCCCGGACAGGTTCACACCTTGTTCACTTCCACCCAGTCGTCCGATGTACAGAGTGTGCAATCGATGAACCAATCAGGTAACCAACAACTTGGTGGTAAGAAAAAGGGGAGAAACAACCATAAGGGTAGAAACAATGGGAACAAAAATAGTAATCGCAATACCCCTCGTAAGGATAATGCCAACCCTCCTCGGGAAGGCAGAAATGCTGGTGAGGACCGTAAACCTAGGTGTAAGGTGAAGTTTCCTTGTAACCTTTGCGGGGAAGATCATCTTACTCACTTATGTCCTCGAATCGAAGAAGCATCGAAATATTTGGCATAGAGCCCAGCTGTGTTAAAGGATCCCCTTCCTCATCATCAAAACATGGCTTCGCATGCTCCCACCACTGGGTATGGACCTACTAAGACGGCAACATATTCTTCCAATACTAGTGGTTATGGATGTGTGAATATGGTTCAATCGAAGGTTAGTGTTGCCACTTCTCAATGCAATTATGGTGCACCACAACCTAATATGGGGAGTGATCCTCCCCTTCCTCCTGACAATTCCTTGCATATCGAGAATCCCTCTAATATGCCACGGATACCGAAAGGTGTTCTTAAGTGCTCTACGTATAATCCTAATGCTCGAGCCACCCATAACTACTCCATCGTGGAAGATTTGGGCCAAAATCCGTGTTCCATGTCGGCTCTTGAAGTTTTGCAAGCCTGTCCTTCTCAAAAGCATGCCCTTTTGAGTGCGTTAGGAGTTCAGGATGGGGGAAGTCCCAGTGTTGTCAAGTTCAACACTACTGATGTTCAACCTCGCTTACCTTACCACATGGATTTTTAAATCTAGGTGGCGTGCCTTCATAATTTTGTCAAACGTACGATGGTTGATGAAGGTGCTTCCACATCAGTAATGTCATTAACTTGTTGGAAAGCTCTCGGCTCTCCTCCTCTACTCACATCTAGAACTACACTCACTGCATTCGACGGTCGATCATTTAAGCCGCATGGAATTATCCCTTCCCTTGTTGTCTGCTTGGGAGGTAAATCTGTGCCTATTGAAGTCGAGGTGGTTGATGCGCCCATCGACTACAACCTTTTACTAGGTCAAAATTGGATGTACGCTATGAAGGCTGTCGCGTCTACTATATTCAGAGTTATTTGCTTTCCTCATGAAGGCAATATTGTGACCATTGATCAACTAGATTTCATTAATCCCCCTTCCATAGCATCCACGGGATCCGTAGTCCCACGGGTTACTCATTCTTAGTTAGCAACTGGGAACATGGGTGTTGGTATGTACCCTTCATTGATGGGAAGTTATGATTTTCCTGCACCTGTGAATTTATGGAACCATTTCCGACGATGCGTCTCCTCGTTTGCACAATATGCCATTCCGGAATTCCTATTTTAATGATCCATGGACTTTACCATCCACGAGTTCCATGTATGGAGACATTACGCATGTCGGGATGTCTATGCCACTGTCTATAGCTGAGTTTGCTTATCAGCATATTCAACAAGCCACTGCAGAGCCGGATCTCTCTTCTTCTCAGACACTCGAGGAAAATCCCGTTACGTTGCCAGTTTGGGAAGCCAACTCGTCTTGTTCACACGAGTGCCTTGATGATACTTTTCCTTCAGATGAAGCTATTATGGAGGCCATGTGTGGTAGTGAGAGGGCTTGGGAGGATATACACCATCGCTCTTATTTCCTTCCCAACCTCGAGCTCGCCGAACAAGAAGAGTTTAGGATGACTCTAGCAGAGATGGTTGGTTACCCTGTGGCTCTTTTAGGGTTGCATGATGTTTTTGTGGAGGGGAATAAGGCTAATATTTCCCTGACTACGTCAATCAACATCTCTCGTACTCCTGGAAAGGTCGAGAATGTTTACATCGG
Source organism: Larix kaempferi (assembly GCA_027924585.1). Lineage (NCBI taxonomy): Eukaryota > Viridiplantae > Streptophyta > Pinopsida > Pinales > Pinaceae > Larix > Larix kaempferi. The sequence continues at coordinate 26,858,807 of BSBM01000012.1, forward strand.
TGACAATTACACTCCTGAGGAGGTTTCTATTTCCATTGAACTGTTTACAGAACTCCGGGAAGCTTTCACCTAGTCATATGAGGAGATGTCAGGAATAGACCCCAACATTGTTGAACATGAGATTAGAACGTATCCCAACGGTAAACCGGTTCGATAACGCTTACGTGCTGTGAACCCTAGGAAAGCAGCCACTATCAAGGTAGAGGTGGAGAAACTTCTCAAAGTTGGTTTTATCTACCCCGTTCCCCTTACCGAATGGGTATCAAACCCCGTTCATGTGCATAAGAAGCAGGGAATGACTCGATTATGCACTGATTTTAGAGATTTGAACCGTGCATGTCCGAAAGACAACTTCCCCATGCCATTCATCGATCAAATTTTGGATGCTTGTGCGAGAAGTGAGATTTTTTCATTCATGGACGTCTTTTCAGGGAATAACCAGATTCAGATCAAACCCGAGGACCAACATAAGAAAGCTTTCGTTTGTCCTTGGGGAATGTTTGCATATCAAAAAATGCCCTTCGGCCTTAAAAATGCTAGAGCTACATTTCAGCATGCCATGACCTATGCCTTTCACAATCTTAAAAAGATTATGGAGGTTTTCTTGGATGATCTTGCTGGCCATTCTTGCAAGAGAATGGAACACCCCAAGCACCTCCGCATGATTCTAGAATGATATATACGCTACAAGATTCGATTGAATCACAACAAATGCATCTTTGCTGTAAGGCCTGGTCGCCTTCGGGGCTTCATAGTTTCGAAAGAGGGTATTAGAGTCGATCCCCTTAAAGTTAAGGCAATACTTCGGTTTCCTCCTCCGCGTAACTTGTTACAACTTTAGAGCCTCCAAGGGAGAGCCACTTTTCTACGCCATTTCGTAGTCAATTCTGCTAATCTTACCAAAGGTTTCGCACGCTTATTGAAGAAAGACACACCCTTTATCTGGGATGAGCAAGCCCAATAGTCTTTCGATGCCCTTAAGAAATATTTGGTATCGGCCCCTGTGCTTAGTCCACCAGACTTCGCACGGGATTTTATCCTTTATGTGGCCGTGTCTCAAGATACGATTGGCATGGTCTTGGTTCAGGTTGATGATGTGCTTGTCGAGCATGTCATCTATTACCTTAGTCGAAATCTAGTAGACGCTGAGCTAAGATATACTCATGTGGAAAAGTTGGCACTTGCGACTGTTCATTCAGTCCAGTGGTTACGACATTACATTTTTCTTAGAACAACCACAGTTGCAGCGCATATCAATCTGTTTCAGTTTGTTCTATCATGATGCCTTATAGGGGGGAAGTACAATAAATGAATTGTGATCCTTCAGGAGTTCGATCTCGATTTTGCTTCGGTGAAATCGTTGGTGTTTGATGAGCTTATGTCGGACCTCCCGAGACTTGATGAGGATGTCATTCATGAAGATTCCTTTGTGGATGAGCACTTATTTCTTATCTCGTCCAAGGACCCTTGATATGGGGATGTCATTGTATATCTCCAAACTTTGAAGTTTCCTCTGCATTATTCACGAGACAAGCGACGGCATGTGAAACATCATGCTAAAGATTATACTATCATTGGTGACACTTTGTATCTCCGAGGAAAGGATTCTATTATCTTCCGTTGCTTAACTCATGAAGAAGTGGAGCATGTGCTTAATGATTGCCATGCAGGGGCGTGTGGCGGTCACTTATCCAGGCTTGCTACAGCCCAACGTATTATGCGAGCTGGTTACTTTTGGCCTTCAATCTATAAAGATTGTATTAACGTTGTGAAGAGATGCCACCCTTGCCAGGTGTTTTCTTAGAATATATGCTCGCATCCAGTGCCCCTTCATTCGGTCGTCACTGCCGGTCCCTTCACCAAGTGGGGGGTGGATTTCATGGATTGAAAACTAGCTTCGACTGGGGGGCAGCACCATATTATAGTGGTCGTGGACTACTTTTCCAAATGGGCTGAGGCCATGCCTATCGTAAAAGCTGATTGTGCTACAGCCGCCCATTTCGTGTTCAATCAAATTATCACTCGGTTCGGTATTCCGAAAGAGATTGTCACTGACCATGGCAGTCACTTTCAAAACAAGATGATGGAGGATTTGTCTCTCAAGCTTGGGTTTCATCAAGAACACTCATCTTCTTATTATTCCCAAGTGAATGGTCAAGTTGAAGCAATTAATAAGTCTTTGAAGACCATTCTCCAGCGTACCATCCAACAAAGCAAGAACAACTGGCACATCATGTTATATCCTGCTTTGTGGGCATATCGAACCACAGTCAAGATTGCCACCGAGTTCTCACCGTTTCATCTAGTTCACGGTGTGGAGTCACTTTTACCAATTGAATGTGAAATCCCTTCGCTTAAACTGGCCATAGAGCTCCTCCCTGATACGATGGGTCTTGAGCAACATTTAATCCATCTTGAGCAGCTTGACGAGCAGCGTCAAGATGCCGCCGTGGCTATAGATGCCAGCAAACGTCATGTTAAGGTTCAGTATGATAGGTCTATCCGTCCCCGGCAATATGCTGAAGGTGACTTGGTCCTCTTATATGACCAAGCTAAAGAACCCCTGGGGGCAGGCAAGTTCAACCCCATGTGGCACGATCCTTACATCGTGAGGCGTTTCCTCGAAAAAGGAGCCTATGAATTAGAAGACTATGAGTGGACTATCTTGAAGGAGCCTAGAAATGGGCTCTACCTCAAATGGTAGTACACTTGAACCTTTGGTTCAGGCTAATACTTTTGTACACTACTGTATAGTTACTTCTGTACATAGTTTATCTTTCTCTTGGTTTTCGGGTCTGCTGATTAGCTTCCGTTTGATTGACAGATGTAAGCAGAGTTTCCTATGTTCTTAGGATTCACGGATGGTGCTAGTCGTCATACGCAGCAGCTTGCTTCTGCTTCCTGGGTTATTTTCTCACCTGACCACCTAGTTGTGTCCTCAGGAGGTGCTTGTCTTGGTCCTACATCTAACAATGTTGCTGAGTATAGTGCCGTCATTCAGCTACTTCGGGATGCTATTTCACATGGTATCCAGTCTTTAGAAGTCCACCTGGATTCACAACTAGTTGTGTCTTAGCTGAATGGGTAGTACCGTGTGCGATATCCTATGCTACTATGGAAATTCCCAAGGGTAAGACTCTTGGAATGACATTTTGTTTCAATTACGTACATTCATGTTCCAAGAAGTGTTAATCATATATCTGATGCATACACTAACTATGTATTAGATTGGCATTTGTCACATTCACAATGAAGCACACAAATAAGAGAAGACATTCACACATTTGTACATATACACATATAGTAGAACCGGAGAACCAAAGTTTTTTATAAATAATATGTCCAAAATGGTAGTGTCATGATACAAAACTGGAGCCCGTAGCCCTCAAAAATATGCATATCAATACAAAAATGAGATCTTGAGATATATACTCCCTATGAGGAGGCCTAGCTGCCACCCTGACAGGATGTGTCTAATAAAAATAATGCACTGCATTCGCGACATGCTGCAGTAGTCGCACCTAGTTACTCAACACCCCCACTACCTGGTGCTGCATATCGTCTGGCAGTTGTGCCACCTCTACCTGTGGTACCCTGGTAGTCATCTGTGATATGTTGGACCGCAGAGTCTGTAGTGTCCGCTCTGCTGCAACACCTACCATCTCATCACCCCTGCCCCAGCGACGATGTCTCGAAAAACCATCGGGTCTCACTGGACCCTTGTCTGGGAGCAAACAGTCAAACATTAATACATGATACTACCCCCTAAAAAATGATTTTTGCATTTACATATATAATAAAAAATCCATAAAAATTTAATATACCAAAAAACCTAAAAAGAGTACTCACCAATGTCTCCGAACGCTGCATCTAGTGGGAGCGGCATTTCTCGATCCTGCCGGAAGTCTATCCCTGCATAGGGGTAGTCATCTATCGCTATGATCTGTCGGTCCCACCAGTAAAAGAAATCCTCTGCATATGGTGATGCCCAACGGCCACCACCCTGTCGCGTCAAGACCTCGGCCCACCGGGTCATGGCTGGGTCACGGAGACTATGAGGAGGGACCTCAACCCTCGGACTGAGCCCCGAAACCCGCTCGAAGAAGAAGCTGCACAAAATACTGCCATATCCAAATTTTTTCGTATACACCTACTTGCACTCTGTCAGCTGAGTCTTCATGGACCCCAGTAGCATATTACACTAGCCAAATATCATAGGCTACATACACTGTGATGCATAGAACAAAATTGGCCTTGATGCCTAGTGAAGAGATTTTGAACCAGTAATCCACACTAAAGTTGCCACGCAACCTTCATGCTCAGGTTGACTATGGCTTGGATGGGCACTTGAATTCCCACTGCCTGAGTATTTGCAACACAATACCTCTCTATGTAGTTGGGGATGGTGATCCCACCACCCACAGTTCGAGATCGAAGGATTTCCACCTCACCTCGGCGGGAAAAACCTGTAGTGAAATAGATGTATTCCACCTCCAGTGAAAGTATTTTCCCATCTAGGTTGAAGTTCTGTGGATCAACATCCCACTAGTCTATCAAACACCAGAGCAATAGGTTTTGGTCCCTCAAACCCCCTATGCTCCAAAATTGTATAAACCACATGCTTGTAGTGCTTGTTGTGCACGCACATTGTTATGAATGGTCTCATCTACTAGGTCATGTTCTCTCTCTCTCTCCACTCTAGAACCATCCTAGAAAGAGAAAAACCCAAAGATTTAGTCAGTTTTGCTTAAAAAACTAGCTTCACGGCTGTACCCGCGGGCAGTTGTGCTCACAGAGGCAGGTACCCGCATTCAAAGTGTGGGTTGAGTGTGTGTACCTAGCCCTACCTGCGACCCACATAGTTATAGCTCGCGGCTAGCGCCGTGACCATGTAGGGCATGGCCAAACAAAAATTTTAATCAATGAAAAATGAAATAAAAACATTGAAATGGAAGGTGGGGATGAGATTACCAACCTGCTCCTGACGGTTCGATGATCGGACGCCTGTAGCTCCAGGAATCAGCATTTGAACTTTGAGGTGAAAACTAACCACAAAACTCCAAATGGGTAAATAGTAAAAATGAATTGTAAATTGTAAATTTTTGTCACTATTTATAATTTTCAAAACCCACTTGTCTATAGTTTTCACCATTATACACTGTTTTGGACTAATATAACGTCTTGGAGTAGCATTTTTGACTAGATCTCTTCAACAGAAGTTGTTTCCGAGCATTTCACACCTACGACAGGTACGTTTCACACCTGGCATATAGGTTAGACGTCATTTCACATGCATTATGCATTTGACCTTTTGACCACTTTCATCAACCCTAGGTGCGACCCCACTTCTTAACTGACACAGAACCTTCACACTATTATAGAAGTGTCGTTATGTGGCGGTAGGGCCTTTTCGAACATGGGTACCCTAGATAGAACCCCTTTTTGCATTCTAGTGCCCATGCCGTTGTTTGTCCTTAGGATTGGGATTCTTTTGTAGTTACGCCATGACGTTGCGATAAAGACTCATACTCTACTTTGTCTTATGCTGTCCATCTCCCATAAAGACTCCCCCGATTATGTCAAGTTGTGACTGCATTGCATCATCCTGCTTGCCACTTGAGCCTTGTGCTGGCTCCCGCTTACTCTGTTATTAGCTTGGTGCCTGAGCACTTCCCTGTCGAGCCCTGCAGAGCTTACATTTTCCCTCCACAATTTGATGACCTTTTGACCCTGAGGGAACATCCCCCCCGAGTGTCCACATCCTGCACATGCTTCCTTGCATTGATCATAGGTATGTTCCACTTATTGGAACTAGTCTTCTCGCTATTTGACACTCGTTCCCTCACTTGTTGTACTATAAGCAATTTTATTCTTTTTCAAGCTTTCTCAAATATGAAAAAGGACAAAAAAATCAAATATTTCAAAAAGTCGGATGGGATTATGGTTACTACTTCTAGTTGGAAGCTGTTGTGTCACCTTTGAACAAATCATTCATTCCACTCCATACATTATGAGTCGGGACTATAGTTGGACCTTAGGAGCTATACTTGTTTCACAGTTTACTCCACTGATTGGTTAAGCTTCCAGTCATTATGGAGCCCTTTGTGTTGCCTCCTACATCACACAGTCTATATCAAGTCTATGCCACCTGAGTCTATCCATTTGCTCATGCTCTTGTTCAAAGGAAGTCCTGAAACCAAAGTCGGCCACTCCTCAGATCTCTTGACTATTGCATGTTGGCCATCCTTATTGAGTCAGTTTGTTTCACCTGAGATCTTCCAAATCTTTCAACATAGCTGGTACCTCGTGCTGGTTGATGGGGGATGCCTTGATTCCCTCCTTCCAGGGAGTCTCGTTCCGTCGACTTCAACCCATTTATTCCAGAACTTGAGGCTTAGAGTTCGGTTGAGTACCTTGAGGCTTGCAGTTATTAGTGGTAGGTTCTCTCGCCATCGACAGTTTTGGGAACACATCAATGTCCCCTGATCGATGGATTCATCCTAGTGTTCGAATTCAACTCATTTATTCACACTTCGATGATTGTGCTCTGTGCCTTGATTCCCATTTTCATTATTGGTGGGTTATCTCGTGCCTGTTAATGGTATACATCATTGACCGGTAATCAGACGATGTCACATCAGGTTCGACCTCAACTCCTTTATTCACTTGATGGGACTTGCACCGTCGAAGACTTGTGTAGAAGACCCCAGGCGATAGTGGCATTCAGTATGCTACTTATGACTATGACTTTACATCTGAGATATCACCTCTCAAATATCAGCAGTTTGTACCTCCAGTTTGCACCAGTTGTTTCCTTTTCAGCAGGAGACCATATCTTACTATAGAGGGATCATGGCTATGATCACTTATGACATGTATTCAATATGTACTGCCTATTCATTCCCATTGTATCAAATTGTTGTACTACCAACATGTATTCAGGGATACTATTGTACTATGACGAGTGAGCTGCTCATTCCACTCATGTCTCCATCACTCCACTTCTGATCTTTTTATAATGTATTTCAGCCATTGTAGCATCAGTCTCTAACCTCACACATTAGGGCGCATCTGTTACAGTGTAATTTTCCACCATGTGAGCATCAGCACTCTTTGGCCTCCAGGATCCATTTCACTGACTCAAATCCACTTTATATCCTCCAGACACTATTTTTCCCTATTTTTTCCCTTGTACGCTAGCTGCATCATTACAATGGGCATACCCGCGAGTTGCATCACTATAGCCCGCGGGTATCATGTAAAATGGTAAAAATAACTAGTTTATTACTTTTTACTCCCAAAAAGTGATCATAGGGTGACCTTTGGCCCTCCATTTGCCCTGAAACGTCACGATGTGTCCTTTCACCTACCTTTGGGAGGACTATATATTGAGCACATATGGCTTATGGACAGGAGGAGAAAGAAGAGCAAGAGATCTCTAGTGGATTTTTTCCCTATCTTGAGTCTACACTCATTGATCCTTGTAGTTGTGAACCCTTTATGTTCACCTTCCAAACTCCTATCATAGTTTGAGTTTTCCATTCCATGGAGGATTGAAGTGGTGGAGGCACAACTGGATTGACCCAGATCTTGGTTCATATTGGTTTCCGGCAAGAGGTCATATCACATTGTACTTCTTGTTTTTTATTAATAGAATTACTCATATTCTCGTCCATTAATGTTGTAAATGTTGATTATACTACATTGGGTTGCATTTACTTGTAATATTATGGGCCATATCTATTGATGATGTTAATGCCATTTATATATTATATGTACTTGTTGTATATTGGCTGTCAAGACTAATTTGTAGATTCAAGTGCACGGATTGAAAAGCTCCAACGGGGATCTACATCAAACATTTGGATCGAGGTTGGTTATATTCTTCATGATCTTAGCATTGTCATTTATATAGCATAGTATTAAGAATTGAGTTGAATTCTTGTAGTCAACTGTCTGTTGTGGTCTACCCCAAGCCATAGTGAGTTTTCTCCAAAACAAGTAGCCATGGAAATTGCGTCATTTGCTGAGGCTATGAGCAGGTGCTTGATCCATGCTTGTGATTATTGGTGTTTTGAGAGTTAACTCCATTTCTGTTTGTGTGGACAACTTCAATTTCTTATAAGTTCTCTGCACAATTTGTCTATTCAATTTATCAAAAATGAAGGAGCTTAGTTTGTCCATGGAACCCTCCTTAGAGAGTGTGTACAGGATTATCCTACAGGATTACAGTTTTTCCCCAAATTTGTATGCATATATATATATATATATAAACTTTTCATTTTGACTTTGCAGCCCACAGAAAACTAGGATCCATTGGTGTTCCGACCCGAAGGTTGAGATTGATCTGCTCTAGTTGTAAATCAATTGTCACCATTTTTTGCGATAGTAAGAAATGACCAATGGCATGATGATCATTTTTGGTTACTTGAACATAGTTTCCTTGTGACTGAGCTTCTGGTGATCAAATTATTTGGTAATGGCAGGTATTGGAATACCACTTTTCTTTTTGTCATGTATGGTTTGAAACTGTATGGTTACTTGAATATCTGATCATCTTATTCGTTCCTCTTGCAGCATCTTGAGTGAATCATGGTCATCTATCCTATTTCAATTTTTGCAGCCGTGTTATGGTCTTGTGGCAGCTATTATGCTATTTTTCACCTACACTGTGGAAGGAAATGGGCAAGAGCTCCATCATCTATATATTTGTCTACTGGAAAAAGTCAGGGTTCCAACTGGAGATGCCCTGGTTGTTAGTCTGTGTAGCTTTCATCCCCGGATGATCTTCGTTATTATTTTTTTTTGGGAAGGTGCAAGAACCAGAGGTGAAATTTTATCACAATTTTATCTCATTCCACATTCATGTGGAGGACCATGTGGGAAGCCACTTGAAAAGGAAAAGAAAACACCTAGTTTCCCACATACATGGACTCTCCAATGTCATCTAGGTCCTTGCCCATCTTGCTTGGCAATGGCCCCACCCAAACCTTGCCCATGTGGGAAAACAACAATTACAAGGAGATGTTTTGACTATAAATCCATTGGATCATGTGGACAGTGCTGTGAGAAGCCTCTTAGATGTGGACGCCATTATTGTGACAAAGTCTGCCATGAAGGCCTATGTGATCCTTGCAAGGTCTTGATAAAAGCTTCATGATTTTGTGGGGAAAAGGAGGAGATGATACTTTGTGAAGATATGGAGATCCAGGGGGAATTAGACTTGAAAAATGGTGTATTTGCATGTGAGAACCTGTGCATGAAGATGCTTTCCTATCAAAATCATAAGTGCTGCAAGAGATGTGATCCTGGAGAATGTGAACTATCACCTGGGAAGGTCAAATCTAGCCCCTGTGGTAAAACCAAGCTGCAAAGTCAGAGGAAGAGTTGTATGGATAGTGCGCCAACCTACTCAGAGGTATGTGAGAAGCTTCTTCCCTGCGGTAAACATTTGTGTATAAATACTTGTCACCATGGTAAATGTGCTCCTTGCTTGTTTTCTGTTAATTAGAAATGTTGATGTGGATCATCATCTCAGACAGTCCCTTGGAGAGGCATGATTAGCTCCATGGAGATGGCTGGTAGCAACATTCATGGATCTTTAGAGCTATAAAAGACTGGAGTTATATTGGGCTGGTCTCTTCTCAACCTTCTTGACATATTAAGATATGATGGAGCAGATTTTGGCTAATCTTTTGATTCTCTATTTCTGATCTTTTTTCAATCAGTCTTGACCCTGGATGATTATCAATGTCAGTTTTGATTTGATTTTCCATGTGTCAATATCATCAGTGAAGCAATGCTAGGTTGGCATTACATGGCTTTCTGTTAATTTTTGCATCTTTAAATGACCTGCATTAACATGTTTATAGAACAGTAATTGCATTCTCACCATAGCATCAAATGTGCCTTGCAAAATAAATTTATTCCTGATCAGTTTCTGTGTACTCCAATTTACATGAGTTTGGACATTAAATTGTCCATATTGAATAAATATCTTAAAATCAAAGTTGCGAGGATATAGATTTAGACAAGTCAGATTTTTTTATAGAACTTTGGATAACATGCAACTGCACATGACATACATGAAATTACATATAAAACATCTGGAAAATAAATTTTGTAAAGCATGATATCATATCTGAAACAGATTTCATGGGGAAATAAATATAGGAGTCAAAATAATACAGCATAAGATGCAATCATTTTCATTCATTAGACTTTATGAAATTTAATGTGGTTTGGAAATTTGAGCCTTATTACCTGTAATTTTGTGACATGACCGATGAAACAATGCAATGGTTAGGTAGACATAGAATAGAGCTTATATAATTTATTACTAATGTTGCATACATTGCTTTTTGGGTGTTAAGAATCAAATAAATTTTCTCGTGTGAAGGAGTTCCAGCTAATGAGTGGCGTTCTAGTACATGTCAATTGTAAAGTGTAACAAACAATTGTGGTACCAGTTTATATAAATTATTTTTGGAGTAGCCTAGGGAAATCCTATAGATTGGTATTACTAATTGTACTTCCTAGCCCTATTGACCTACCTGGAAATCTGTCCCACACTGTCTGAAATGGTTCCCCTATGGATCTTGTGTGGTCCTTTGGCATAAACCCCCCAGATACAGATCCATGATGGATTCTATATATGTTGGCCCCAGGTCGGTGGGTGGGAAGAGGGATAGGTCTTATTAGACAACCTTGGTTGGGATTTCATGATAAGAACTTGTATTTGGCATATCAGGTGTATTGGTTAATTTGAAACTCTGTAGGGCTGCTACATATAATTTGGTACCCCATTTTTATTTAACTGAATACTGTTAGTGTGGCAAGATGTCCACAAACTAGGAGAAAGCTTGTTAAAGGGTTTGGCTCGAACTTCTCGGGGATCAAATCCTGAATTATCTATATTTAAATTTTAGAGCATTTCACAGTTTACTATAAAATCATCAACTATTGATTCTTTTTTAGGTTCCGACCATCAGGACAAAGTTTACCAAGTTGATCCTGGGGTCTTTTGTTTAAAGTTTTTATATTCGTGTTTTATAATGATAATTATTGATCTTATTTTCTCTTCTTTGCAAGGTGCACCAGAAACTATTCAGGAAAGGCTGATAGATTTAGCCCCAGGATATGTGGATACCTACAAGCACTATACTCGTCAAGGATATCAAGTTCTTTCCCTTGCATACAAGCATCTTCCTGAAATGGCAGTATGTAGATGATGTTGTGGTTAATGTTTCATATAGTATTACTATTAGTTTTCTTCCTCATATTATACATATGATCTTTTTCCCCAAATTTGATAAATGTTTCTTTTTACAAGTAATCGGAGTAAGGCTTTCTCTAAGGTATTGTTCAGAAAAAGGATTTTTCACAGGTTGTGCACCTAGATGCTTATGGATTTACTCAACCAATTATGGCTTAAAATTTGCACGAGACTTTGTTTATAACCGTGCAAATTGATGGAAGGCAGTAGTTCTTCATCTCACAAACCAAATCGCATTTGCTTGCTAAGCATACCATTAGGAGGTTACTTGGAAAAGTCAACATGTTGGCCAATGGAAAACATTTACGTAATCATAACAAGTCATAATAAGTCCCAAATTCATTGATAAAATCAATCCCTATCAAATCATGTCCTTAAAGATATTTTTTGTCTCTGTGTTGAAGGAATATATTAGTAATCTGTAGTGCAAGTCACTTTATAGCTAATCACTAATGTTAACTTGGTGTCTCTACCAATGTTATCAATTCTGGTTTCAAGTTCTCAAGGCTACACTTTTAGTTCTGCAAAATGTAACATTTAATTTTTAATTTTTGGATTCTAATATTTTATATGTATGCATTGCACGTTGGTGATGCTAGGAGCTTAGATAGAGAAACCGTTGAAAGTGGACTTACTTTTGCAGGATTTGCAGCCAATCATTCATATTGTGATATTTGTGTTCTTCAAGTTTGATATGTTGGTTCCTTTTCCATAGGTGATATAATGTGTTTATGTTTGTATTGTGATTACTTATTGTTTACTTTTAGGTATTTAATTGTCCTATTTGAGCTGACTCTGCCGATGTCCTTAGGGAACTTAAAGAGTCATCACATGATTTGGTACGTGATACTTTGATCTCAGTGTAATAAGCCATCTATGGAATTTTGTTTGAACCATTACAGACATGTATTGACATGGATTTCCATTTTATGTAGGTGATGATTACAGGTGATCAGGATTTGACAGCTTGCCATGTTGCAGGTCAAGTTCACATTGTTTCACAGCCTCCTTTAATCTTGACTCCAATTATGAACATTGAAGGGTTTGACTGGCTCTCACATGATGAGATGATGAAAATTCCTTATAGGTAATAAATATTTTGTTGTATACCTAATCAGTATTATTTACATTTATAACCCAAGTAATAATATTTAGTCATGTAGTGTATTTAATTACTATTATTTACGTTAATAATTATTAATATAAATAATAGTCTTGTGGTATACTACATAGTTCCTATTATCCATTTTGAAATTTGTTTTATCTGTATTATAAAATTAGTGAGAAGGCACTTGTGAAGAGACTTTCAAAGATTTCTAGTTAATTATTATGAAGATCATACTCTAACCTAATAGAAATTATTGAATTCATCTTCAGTGAAGATGATGTGGAGGAATTGTTAGTTTCTCATGACCTCTGTGCAGGTGGTGACTGTTTCATGATGTTGCAATGTACAAATGCTATACATTCGGTGATCCCATATGTAAAGGTATGAACATGTATACTCTCTAGCATGAATATTTCATGGATAAATTTTACCTTGATAAATTGTAATGTTCTCCACTGCAACTAACCTTGATGAATCTATTGTAGGTTTTTGCAAGAGTTTCCCCTAAGTAGAAAGAACTCATATTGAAAACTTTGAAGATAGTGGGAAGAATGAAATTGGTGTGTGGTGATGGTACAAATGATGTCGGTGCTCTCAAACAAGTAGGGAATGGTGACCTTTTACTTTTGCATCAATAACTTTGGCATGCAAAATAGAGCTGATTGTTTTTTCACCGATGACTCATTCAAAATTTTGAACAATTTTAGGCTCATGTTGGTGTAGCCCTTTTAAATGCAATCCCACCTACCCAATCATCCCAAAACTCTACGTTGGCACAATCATCAAATTCTGGGGGTAAAATAATAAATCCAGATGGATATTCCATTATTCTATTTTATGTTTTAAGGTGATTCAATATTTAGTCTTTACTGGATTTGTTGTAATTCTAAAATTTAGAAGCTAAACCCTCAAAATCAAGGATATTGAAGAGTGGAGCACCTAATTCTAGAAACGCCAATGCAACTGATGGGGGACAAGCAGGAAATACATCCATTAATTAGCTAGTGAGAAGTTTGGCATTGCCTGCTGGATCTCAAGCATGTTGATGTATATGTAACTTCGGAATGTATTTCATCTGTGTATTTTATATATATTTATTGTACCCTTATAAGAGATGTGTTATTCCTCTATAAGGAAATGTCGTCATGTGGATTGACAAGTGTCGCAAGTGTGTGTACTTGCCGATGCGTTATTAGACCACCATGTGGGGTTGGCCCTGAATTATATATATTATAATGTGGATGTACCTAGCTAGACAAGTCGGCCCCATAAGGTCACTGGGCAAACAGATCAGTATAAATAGAGATCAGGTGATCTCTATTTAGATCACTTAGAAAAGTATCTCACTCTCACTCAGAAAGTGGCGCACTAGTGAGGAGGAGGATCATCTACTACTAGGAGACTATCTCAGTGTATTTTGGTTGTACTTTGGTTGAGCCATTGCTCTCTCTATCTCTGAGGAAGTTGTGGGGTTTTTCACCTTAGGGTTTTCCCCACGGAAACTCTGTGTCTCTTGTCTCTTATGCTTTTGATTCTTGTGATGCTTTTCATATTGTGATTGTCATGCATTGATATACTGTATATGTTATTCTCTCAGCAAAGATCCTAGAGTATTGTGAATTAATGCTCAAAATTTAACATGGTATCAGAGCTAACCTGAGAAGAAGACATTTTGAAGTGACAGAAGCTTGAGTTCCTTGTTTATTGGGTTTCTCTCCACAGATTTTTGAAAATTAGTATAGTAGATTGACTCTACTCATCAAGGCGCATCTATCTGTCCAATCAGAATTCAATTCTGAGCATTTTCAGATTTGGCCCTAAAAATTAGGGTTTCCACAAAAATAGGAATTTATGGAATCTGAAGGCATAGATGGAAGCTCCTTGCAAAAATCGAAGTTTAGAGCTTTGGATCGAGATTTTTGGCTGCGTAGATCTCCGGGAAACTCAAACCCTAATTCTAGGCTCTCCCTAGTGAACCCGGGAGGACAAAAAGGAAATTCTGAAGGGCAAAACTTTGCTGATCTCGAATTTTGAATACACCAGGCTGATCAGCTCATCAAGGCGCATCTTTATATCCTTTCATAAATTTGAAATTCACATTTTGAATTTTTAGGGTTTTTTCGACAAACCCTAATCCAGGACCAGATCCAGTTTTCAGCATTTCAAGTGGTAAGACCTAAATCTTTTCTATTTCCATTTGAAGTACTCTTTAAGATGTCTCTCCACACCAAGCTTGAGGATAAGCTTGAAGGGGCTGATAACTTCCGAGCCTGGAAGTATAGGATTGGGTTAATCCTGGAAGAGAATGAGTTGGACTCATATGTGAAAGAAGACATCCCTATCCCAGAGGATGAAGAGGCCAAGGTATTGCATAAGAAGAACTTGGTCAAGGCAAAGAGAATCATTGCTGATTCTATCAAAGACCATCTCATACCCCATGTGTCTTCTCTCAAGACACCCAAGGAGATGTTTGACTCTTTGACCAAGCTATTTGAAGGGAAGAACATAAATCGAAAGATGACCCTGCGGAACCAATTGAAAGGAGTAAAGTTTCAGAATGGAGAAACCATTCAATCTTATTTTTCAAGAGTCTTCGAGATCAAGGAACAACTAGAAGCAGTGGATTAAATGGTGGAGAATGGTGAAGTGGTGATGACCACTCTAAATGGCCTACCCAGGTCATGGGATTCCTTCATTCAAGGAATTTGTGCAAGAAAGAAGTTGATCTCCTTCAACAGATTGCGGGAAGAATGCTCTCAAGAAGAAGCTAGACGTATAGCTCATGAGGAAAAGATGGGAGGTGAAGATCAAGCTCTTGCAGTTCACACCAAAAGAAGCAAAACCAAGAAGGAGCACTCTCGCCACAATAGATCCTATCAAAAGAGTAAGAAGGACCTAAGATGCTTCACATGCAATGAGAAGGGTCACTTTGCTTCAGATTGTCCCAAGAACAAAAGGCATAATAACAACAACTCCAGTAAGAAGAAAAAGGGTAGCAAAAGAAGGTTTCATGCTCATGCTGCCGAAGATGATGAACCCCCAAAGAAGAAGGCTAGGGCAGAAAGTGATAGTGATGATGACTCATCAAGTGAAGAAGAGTATGTTCTGATCTCTGCTCTCATAGGTACTATCTCCCATGGTTGTAATGATTGGTTAGTTGATAGTGGGGCTTCCAAACACATGACTGGGTTTAAGGAATCTTTTGTGAACCTATCTGAACATGAATCACCCCATAAGGTGAAACTTGGGGATGATTATCAATACCCAATCAAAGGAAGTGGTGAAGCCTCCTACAACCTAGATTCTGGAAAATCCTTGAAGATGAAAGAAGTCCTTTATGTACCTGGGCTCAAGAAGAACTTACTCTCCATCTCTGCATTGGATGCAAAAGGTATGAGGGTTGCATTTGTGGATGGCCAAGTCCTAATGTGGCCAAAGGGAAAGAACATAGATGATGCAGTAGTGATTGGAGAGCAAGAGGGAGGTTTGTATAAACTGAAGGGACAACCTGAACATGCCATGGTGCATGAATCCATGGAGCCAAGTGAACTTTGGCATAGAAGACTTGCTCATATGCACTATAGGGCACTTCCAATTGCAAGCACGGCTGTAGAGGGTCTTCCTGAAATCAAGACCAAACATGAAGGTGTTTGCAAAGGATGTGAAAAAGGTAAGAACATTAAGAAGGCTTTCCCAAGCAGTGAAAGAAAGGCAAAAGACATCCTGGAAATCATCCACTCAGATGTATGTGTTCCTATGTCATCCAGTTCCCTGAGTGGGTATGTTTACTATGTCTCATTTATTGATGACTTCTCCAGGAAAACTTGCGTATACTTCTTGAAGAGAAAAGATGAGGTGTTTGATAAATTAAAGGAATTCAAAACCTTGATGGAGAATCAAACTGATAAGAAGATCAAAACATTAAGATCCGACAATGGTGGAGAATTCACCTCAAGTGACTTCAAGAAGCTTTGTAGTGATTCAGGGATTAAGAGGGAGTTGATTGCTCCTTATAATCCTCAACAGAATGGAGTTGCAGAAAGGAAGAACAGAACTATCATGGAAGCAGCAAGGGCAATGCTGCATGACCAGGATCTACCTATGCATCTATGGGTAGAAGCAGCTAGAACAACTGTGTATGTGCAGAACAGAACACCCCACAAGATATTGGACAACAAGACACCAGAAGAGGTATTTTCTGGTAAGAAACCTGAAGTCAGTTATCTCAGAATATTTGGTTGTCCAGTATACACTCATGTCCCAAAGGAAAAGAGGACTAAACTAGATCCTTCAGGAAGGAAGGGTATCTTTGTGGGTTACAGTGAAAGCTCAAAGGCTTACAAAATATACTTTTCAGGGTTCAAGAAGATTGATGTCAGCAGGGATGTAACATTTGATGAAAACTCAGCATTCATCTAATCAAGGAAGGCACCTATCAAATTTTATGAAGAACCTAAGGAAACCAGATTTCAAGACACTACCATGACTGAAGTAGTTCCAGAAGTTGTTCGTGAGTTTGAAGATCCACAAGAACCTGTAGATCCACCCCGTGAGGATAACTCTCAGAAGAGAAAACCTGCATGGGCTAGAGAGCTCATTCAAGATGCATAAAGATTTGGCATTCTAGAAGAAGAACACAGAGCAAAGAAAAGAACCAGATCACATACCAGCTATCTTGCTTTACTCTGTGACATTATGAACAAAGAGCCTTCCAGTTATGAGGAAGCAGCGGAAAAGAAAGAATGGTAGGATGCCATGGTTGAGGAATACCAATCAATAATGAAGAATGATGTTTGGGATGTTGTCCCAAGACCTAAAGAGAAGTCTGTTGTGACTTCCAAATGGATCTACAAAATCAAGCATGCTGGAGATGGCAGTGTAGAGAAATACAAGGCAAGACTCGTAGCTCGTGGCTTCTCTCAAAAAGAGGGAATAGATTATGAAGAAACTTTTGCACCTGTAGCCAGGTATACTTCCATCAGAACAGTACTTTCCTTGGCTGCAGCAATGAGATGGAAAATACACCAAATGGATGTCAAGACTGCTTTCTTGAATGGTGTAGTTTAAGAGGAAGTATATGTTGAACAGCCACTCGGTTTTGAAATACATGACAGGGAGTCATATGTGTGTAGATTGAAGAAATCCTTGTATGGCTTGAAGCAAGCTCCCAGAACCTGGTATGCTAGGATGGACAGTTTCCTATCTAGTTTGGGCTTTACCAAGAGTAAAGTGGATTCCAACCTTTACTACAAGGTTGAGGAAGGGAATCCTGTGATTCTACTCCTATATGTGGATGACTTATTTGTAACAGGAGATGACAGACTAATTGCAGATACTAAGAGGAAGCTTGCTGCTGAATTTGATATGAAAGATTTGGGAATGATGCACTATTTCCTAGGTATGGAGGTGTGGCAGAGTGCAGGTGGGATCTTCCTTGGTCAAGGGAAGTACACAGTAGATATCCTGAAGAGATTTGGGATGATGGATTGCAAGGCCATGGCCACACCTATGGCATCGAATCTGAAGCTTCTATGTGATGCTTCATCTGAGCCGGTTGATGTCTCTATGTATCGTCAGATGATTGGGTCCTTGATGTACCTGACGAACACGAGACTAGACATTTGCTTTGCTGTGAACACATTGAGTCAGTTCCTGACAGATCCGAGGAGTGTTCACCTGGTTGCTGTAAATCATGTTCTGAGGTACCTAAAGGGTACAGTGGATTATGGGCTCAAGTATGAGGCGAATCAAAAGTTTAACCTCCGGGGTTATGTTGATTCAGATTGGGCTGGCAGTGCTGCAGATAAGAAGAGCACATCTGGGTGCTGCTTCAGTATGGGATCAGGTGTGATCTCTTGGTTTAGCAGGAAGCAGTCCTGCATAGCACTGAGTACAGCTGAGGCAGAGTATGTTGCAGCCTGTTCAGCTAGTTGTGAGGCAGTATGGCTACGGAAGCTACTGTCTGAGTTATTTGATCTCCCGTTGGATGCTACTGGTATGTTCTGTGATAACCAGAGTTGTGTGAAGCTATCCGAGAATCTAGTGTTTCATGACAGGTCGAAACACATAGAGATCAAATATCACTATATCAGGGATATGGTGCAGAGAGGAGCTGTGAAGCTCCTGTATGTTGCGATGGATGAGCAGATTACAGATGTGCTAATGAAGCCACTATCCAGGGTGAAGTTTGAGTACTTCAGAGAGAGGCTTGGCGTTCTTCAGATCGAGGACGCTTCAAGGAAGAAGTGATGGACACATCTGCTGAAGCCATTCCAAGCATGTTGGAAGGAGGATCCTTCACATGGCTGTGGATGTAAGCATTGGACGATGAGCATCAGGATGATGTTCTGTTTTCTGCTGGATATGATCAGTTGGATAATTTTTATGTATGTATGTATGCATCATGTTCAATGCTGGATATGATCAGTTGGATCATTTATATGTATGTATGCATCATGTTGGATGCTGGATATGATCAGTTGGATCATGTGTATGTATTTTTGTATATGCATCATGTTGGATGCTTGGACCATGTATCTGTATATGTATCGGGTGGATACATTGTATGATTAGGTGGATCATGTATGGTGATATGTATCATGTATTTGTATTTGTATCAGGTGGATACATTGTATGATCAGGTGGATCATGTATGATGATATGTATCAGGTAGATACTTGGTATGCATTAGGTAGATGCATTGTATGATCAGGATGATCATGGATGACGAGCTTCAGGATGTTGCTCCAGATGACATGCAGTAGGATGTTGCAGTGATGATGATCAGGATGATCATGTGTACATCAGGATGATGTATGGTGAGTATCAGGTTGATACTCTATGGCCATGGATCAGGTTGTCCAGATGAGCATATAATTCGTTGCCCTGGGAGATTTGCAAATAGTCTTTTGAGGTTTTGCCTATGGCATGTAATTCGGTGCCCTGGGATATTTGGCAAATGCTCTTTCGGGGTTTTGCTCTGGGAGGACATATAATTCATTTCCCTGGGAGATCTGCAGATAGTCTTACGAGGTTTTGCCTATGGCATATAATTCGTTGCCCTGGGATATCTGGCAGATGCTCTTTCGAGGTTTTGTCCTATGGCATATAATTCATGTCCTTGGGAGATCCGATAGGTTGGGCTATGTGCCCGTAATCAGTCCTGGGATGCTCTTGCGAGGTTTTTCCATGACCACATGTAATTCGTGCCCTGGGAGATCCTATAGGTAGAGCTGTGTGCTCGTAACAGCCTGGGATGCTCTTGCGAGGTTTTGTGGTGACCACATGTAATTTGTGCCCTGGGAGATCCTATAGGTAGAGCCGTGTGCTCGTAACAGCCTGGGATGCTCTTGCGAGGTTTTGTGGTGAGGTCACATATAATATGGCCCTAGGAGATCTGTAGATAATCTTTTGAGGTTTTTCCTATGGCATGTAATTTGTTGCCCTGGGATATCTGGCAGATGCTCTTTCGATGTTTTGTGACGCACGTAATAAGTCCTGAGGATTCCACAGTATGGCTAGTGATGATGAAGACCTGCAGGTGGTGGGCATACATCCAGTATGAAAAAGGACTGGCTCTGTAGAACTTCCTATGACGAGTAGAGTTAGAGATTGGTTGAGATAGCAGCAGCAGTGACGATGATGATGACGATGCATCAATGATGATGATCCCGAGAAGAAGACTTGTCTAGCAGATGTGTGTCGAGAAATACCTTCCTAGTTAAGAGGGAGTGTTGATGTATATGTAACTTCGGAATGTATTTCATCTGTGTATTTTATATATATTTATTGTACCCTTATAAGAGATGTGTTATTCCTCTATAAGGAAGTGTCGTCATGTGGATTGACAAGTGTCGCAAGTGTGTGTACTTGTCGATGGGTTATTAGACCACCATGTGGCGTCGGCCCTGAATTATATATATTATAATGTGGATGTACCTAGCTAGACAAGTTGGCCCCATAAGGTCACTGGGAAAACAGATTAGTATAAATAGAGATCAGGTGATCTCTATTTATATCACTCGGAAAAGTATCTCACTCTCACTCAGAAAGTGGCGCACTAGTGAGGAGGAGGATCATCTGCTACTAGGAGACTATCTCAGTGTATTTTGGTTGTACTTTGGTTGAGCCATTGCTCTCTCTATCTCTGAGGAAGTTGTGGGGTTTTTCACCTTAGGGTTTTCCCCATGGAAACTCTGTGTCTCTTGTCTCTTATGGTTTTGATTCTTGTGATGCTTGTCATATTGTGATTGTCATGCATTGATATACTGTATATGTTATTCTCTCAGCAAAGATCCTAGAGTATTGTGAATTAATGCTCAAAATTTAACAAAGCATCTCATGGTTCAACTAGCAATCGTCAACTTACTCCTGCTAAGAGACAAAGGCTAAAATTGAAAAATACTATGGACGAGATGGGAGAGGAGGGAGATGGCAGAACTCCTCCCACTGTGAGGCTTGGGGATGCATCAATGGACTCTCCTTTCACTGCCAAGCATGCATTAGTAAGTCCGACAACATATATTATTCGGCAGGGACGCAACACACTTGTTACAACTTTGAAAATGTTTAAGATCTTGGGATTAAATTGCCTAGCAACTGCTTATGTATTAAGTGTTATGTACTTGGATGGAGTAAAGCTTGGTGATATGCAGGCCACCATTAGTGGCATTTTTACTGTAGAATTTTTCTTGTTCATTTCTCATGTTCGACCCTTGAACATACTTTCAGCCCAGCGTCCACATCTAAACATATTTTGTGCTTATGTTTTATTTTCAGTTCTAGGGCAGTTTGCAATTCACATAACGTTTCTGATCTCTTCCATTAAAGAAGCAGAAAAGTATATGCCAGAAGAGTGTATTGAACCTGATTCGGAGTTTCATCCAAACTTAGTAAATACAGTCTCATACATGGCCAATATGATGATACAAGTGGTCAAGTTTGCTATAAATTACATGGGCCATCCTTTCAACCAAAGAATCAAGGAGAATAAACCTTTTTTCTATGCATTGACAACTGCTATTTTGTTCTTTACTTCCATCACCTCAGACATGTTCCGAAGCTTGAATGATTGGCTAAAGTTGGTTCCTCTATTGCAACCCTTTGGAAGTAAGCTCCTTCTTTGGGCCATGCTTATGATGACTAGCTTCCTTATTTGGGAGCACCTTCTGCGATGGGATTTCCCAGGTAGGATTCCTTCATGGAAGCGGAGGCAGCGCCAAATATCTTATAGTCATAAGAAAAATATATAATTTTTGTTGTCACTCTTTCATAGTTACAGAATTCATAGTCCGGAGTAACATTTGATTTTGAGGTCCCTTTTGACCTACATATTCAAAATTTTCTTGGGAGAATTTCTATTATAAACAGATGGCCTTATAACTTGAAAGGGTCTTGCTTGGCTATTTTTTCCGAAGGGGAAACTCTTTTTCCACAGTTTCTTACCAGTAGTAGTCATTATAGTCAAGTGAGTCGGAGAGAGAGTCGCATTATATTTAAGGCAAGAAATGCTGCAAGCTTATGGTTACTACCATTATATTGTCCATTACTTGGGCCACATTGGCAAAGATTTTGAAGTAAATGAAATGAATGTTTCTTGGATAAGTGTTGTTGTCTCTATAGTGCCCTTGCTTTTAGTTGTTTCCCTTCTCTCTATGGTTGTGTTCTTGTGTGAAATGTCAAGTGTTGCAGTGGTGCATGCTTGTGTTTTTCTTCATTCTAGAATTCATATTTGTATTGGTTTATTCGACTATCTCACTATCTCTTATGAATATCAACATGTTATCAATGTCATTGTGAATCTCACATGCATCCAAACATTTGGTTATTTTAATATTTTTTTATGATTGTGGAACTATGATTTTTTATCATCTATTTTCTAAGGCTTAAACCCTTCTTTAAGGCCAATGCCTCATTTTCTAGGGTTTGATAGGTTTTTTAATAGGGTTTAAAACCTCCTTCAACTCTAACAAACTCTCCCTTACATTCATCTACACACAAGGATAGTCTTAAAAATCTAAAATAAACTCAGAATGCAAACATATGTCAGATATAAAAACTAGAGATTTTGATATAAAGGATAGTCTTAAAAATCTAAAAAAACTCAGAATGCAAACATATGTCAGATAAAAAAACTAGATATTTTGCATTAAATCAAGACATCATACATAGAATATGATAAGAGCTTCGATGAGAGGATCTGAACCCAAACAAGAGATAGGATTGATCACTGAAGCAATTCATACAAATTATATATATATATTTTGAAAGAAGCCATGCTTTAGGGATCATGGTTCATGCTTAGTACCACAAAGAAAAACACAATCCCTACGTAGGGAATCTTTAGTCTACAAGTGAGGACTATTAAGGATTTAGAGGATTAGTGCATCACTGATGGTTCTTGGAGAACATTTAATGGTTCAAGATAAGAATTTGTGGTATTATAAAAAAAATGTCTCTTAAGGGATCATCCACAATGAATGGGATCCCATATTACAATGGGGGAATATATATACATAATGATTAGAAAACATCTATTATTCTGGATAATATAAGAAGACATTACTGTGAATAACAACTTAAAGACACTTGCTATATGCGTAAAGATAATTGTATACATAATATATGTCCATGAAAATAATAATTATTAACAATAATATGTGAAAACCTTAACTCTAAAATTATGTCACATGTCTATGATTTTATTATATTACAAAGTTATTATGTATTTTGTGATTAGGTATACAATACCTTCTCTTGTATTTTCATTCTTAGTAGATTACATTTATTTATTATGTCACTTATATAGTTGGTAGACAATCAGAAACTTAAGTCACATATAATCTACTTATGTTAAGGGAAGAATTATGACAACACAAATTTAGAGTTTTCATGTAATCATAATTGAGCATAAGGATGACCTTAAGATACTTACAATCACATGCATAAAATATATAATTGTTATAATATGTTATTAGAAATGTTAATCAGAAACTAGGAACATGCTTCAGGATTTAAGCATAGGCACACACAAGTGAAGCTTGGCATGTGCATATAATGTTGTGTAGCATAAATGTGGGATAATTTAGCATAGAGAAGCTAAGAATAAATAAAATATTTGAGCAGTAAGACATGGATGTTGGAATGACATTAAACTTAAGGTTTGATGTCTAAACGAAAATTGATCACCGAATTTTGTAGAAGTGGTGTAATAACCCTTAGGAATAGAATTTAAAATCTAATGGATGATTATAGAGGATGATTAATTACCTAATTAGGAATTATCACTTTTCTGAAGCCAAATATTTGAGCACTAAGACATGGGTTTTGGGATGATATTAATTTGGGATTCAAGATGATTATGTTAATGTGCAAAAATTCATTGCGGTATTTATAACATTAATTAAACTCAATGTTTGATTTATAATCTAAAATATTACATTGAAATTTATAGAAGTGGTTTAATAATCCTTTAGCATAAAATTCAAGAGTTAATTGATGATCTCAAATGATGACCAATGGCCTAGTAAGTAATGGTCACATGTGTTTGTGAAATAACCCTTGACCATATAATTCAAGAGTTAACAGATGATTATGGAGGATGATCAATGATTTGGTAAACTCCCAAATTAAAAGACTATCACTATAATCTCTGCTATTTTTGAAGAGATAAGGAGGATAAAAATATATAAAAAATTGAATGGGTAAGCAAGTATGGTAACCAAATTCACCATTAAATACAAACTTGAGCACAAAGTTAACTTCCAAAAAGAATTGTCACTAGAATTTGTGAAATCTTAATGTGCAACTAAGTTTGATTCATGAGATTGGGGTGTTTCTACAAAGTCTAGTAGTGGTGTACAATGACATCCATGCTTGAAATCAATATAGATGTAATATTTGATGTAGATAGTAAGCTTAGATGTTGCAACCTTCTTAAATTGGTTATAATTTACTTTATGCCAACACCAATGTAGAGTGTGTTGCAAGTAAGAAACTAGCAAGTATTTGAGTATATATCTTTTTGGAATATGAGACTCATTTGGCACTATCCTGAATCCTCTTAAAGATGCCACATGTCACTTGTTTAAGCATCCTAAGCAAATTGCAGATCCACCTTGTCATTTATCAAATCTATATTGCTAATGAATTCTCAAATTCTATGTGAGACTAGAGTTTATGATATTCATTGGACAATTCAATTTTAAATTGACATTTGTTCCTGTTGATTGGAGATCATTGACATATAATGAAGTTTCCCGTTCAATATGAGCCTTGAGTTATCATTGCATATGTCGTTAAAAAGAGCTTCTCCTAGTTTCGAGAATTATATATATTCTCTACTGATGAGGCCAACCACGTGAAAGTGGAAGCTCATTTGGCCCCACCCACCCACCCACCCTAGAATCAAAGAAAAAATTCATCAACCTTGATGTGTTCTTGAATCATATGAAATGTGCCAGTGGCATAATTTCAAGAATGGCATTATGATCTTCTATCGACAATTTCCATTGTCGATGCTTGGAATTTTTCCTACTCTTCAATGCCTTCAACTGCAATTGGGTTGCTATGACCAAATGACTGTATTGAGCACATTTAACATCTGACTCGTAGTCTTGAAAAAGAATATGGTCTTTACATTTCCTTACTTATGCAAAGAAATGTCCCATTAAAACCATTGAACCCACTACATACGTATAATTTGACGGGTCTTTAAATTCTTGCATCAACGTGCTTTTCGACCTAGTGCATCTCAATAAATAATAATGCACATTTTATGGATTATCTTCCGATTCAATGACTGCAAATACATCACCTTCTCTAACCAAATCAGAAACACGATCATAATCTTTGTCAATCACAACCGCTTCATTGTCATGCTCTACATCGCTGATATTTCCAAATGGGGGCAATGGTGTCAATTCTTGGTGTCTCCATGGTTTCACAAATTTGTTAGTTTGGTTTTGACACTCATCCAAAGACTCTACATCATCAATACATGCAAGACAGAAGCAAGAGTACTTATGTTTCTCGATTGTGTGTATATTTTCCATTTTCTTACTCCTAATGGAGTGTAAGACCCTTGTTTTCAGGATTGCGGTACAATTATGTGGCATTGATCTATCAACGTCACCCATTGCAATATTCTAGAAAAACCTTCTCACATTACCCATCCTTTCATTGAATTCATGGCTCAAATTTTGTTTGCACCAATTAACAACATTGTTTGAATTTGCAAGGCAAGAAGCAGAGTGATTCATTTGATATCTCCTAAGTGCACATTTCACGCAGGCCCTAGCACCATCATGTTCTCCTTTTCCATGTCCTATTTCAAAAAAGCTCCATGTGTGGTGAGCATCCGTGTTTCTATGAAGGCGAGACAACCATAAGAATGATCGTGCCGATTTAAACTGACCAGCACAACCATCTGACCACACCCAATGTTCTTTAAAAGTGACCCTTCTTCTTTTTAATTCTTGAAAAAGCATACCGAAACAATGCTGGACAAAACATGTATCATGTGTATGATCATCACTGATGTAGAAATGATACTCCTTAATAACTTCATGATTATTTTCATTGCTATCAAAACCATCGACATTAATCTCTGCATGTCTATACGTAATATGCACAAGTATAGATACCTGATATGAATGATAATACTCACTCTGTATCTCCTTTTGCAGAGTGAATGTGTAATTTTCTGCAAAATCGTGAGAGTGCTTGAACTATAAGTCCTGCCATCGTGAGAATGGATAATATTGTCCCTTTTGGAAATACATCTCATGATTGCTTGAACTATAAGTCCTGCCATCGTGCTGAGTGAGAGTGCTTGATATATTTATATATTTGATCCCTGAACAAACTCATAAAATCTGTCAAAGAGATCACTTTCAACCAAATTAAGCTTTCTTGATGTTGTTGTTGAATCTGTAACTACAGTATAGTCAACATAAACATATCTCTTGCATTTCACAATGCGATTTGACAATTTAGGATTGTTTGCATCAATGGGGTAGTTAGCATTAAAAAGGGCCAAATCAGAACATTCCTCACATTTTTTACCTCCGACGCATTGTTTCTTATAGAATACTTGATGATTCTCTCGCGCACATAATATTTTAGATACAAATTCACAAACACTCGAAGGAGGGGGGTTATTTGGCCAACAATGCATGCCAAAAGTTAGAAATGTCTCATAATATAATTCGAATTCTACATGGTATCGAAAACAACACGTGCCGCGAACAACGATGGGCCTGACATACCATGGTTTAAGATTTAAAAATGTGCCAAGGGAAATCTTCACATCAACATTAATCTCCATTAAAGTTTTGAACATTTTCGCTTGAGTGATCGCTATTATGTGTTTGGCATGAGTTTCATAATTTCCTTTTGATATACGACGTCGCACAACATCCTTTTCATTTGGTAAGACACGTGAGTTTACATCCCAAAACTCTTTCACCATGTCCCTCACATTATCCAGAATTCTATCTTGATAAGGTTTCCTACAGATAACACCCCAACATGCAACTTCATCATCCTCATCTAACTGAACCCAAAGCTTTTTATGCTTCCATAAACTTTTTCTTGATGTTTTTAACGTTCTTGCAGTCATAGACAACAAACGATTGGTTGTAGTGTCTTTTGCCACAACCCCTGTTAGAATTGCTTTACGAGCAACCGTGAAATTGTGAGATCATTTTCTTGCAAGTGATGCAAGGATCGAGGTCAGATTTTGTGATACAATATGATTTGACTTAGCCTCTTTGGCACGTTGAATGCCCAATAATGTAATTGCATCTCTTAGACATTTTCGCTTTAACAATTTATGCAACAATTGAGCTTGTTCTATGACAAAAATACCTTCAAAATATTTTTTGACTATGTTATCTGCTCTATAACAAGCTGTACGATCAGGCATCTGTGGTCCCATTTCTTCAATTTTACTTGAATCCAAATTCTCCAAAAAATTATCATCAATGACGATATTGTTGCAGCTTCCAGTTAATCTCTGTAAATTGGTAACTATGGTAGGATGTTGTATGTTGGATGTCGACCCTACATAAAAATAAATATAAATTTATAAGATTGTGTTCACTTTCAAATCATATATATATATATATATACTCAAGTATTATAAAGTAAATGATAAACATATAAAAAATTATTTACTCACCAATAGTTTGCTCCACATTTGTCATTTCCTCGTCACCTCCATGTTCCTCATTTCTTTCATCAACGTGATCCTCGACTATTTGCATTCCTTCATCACCGCCATGTGCATTCACATTTTGCATTTCTTCATCACTACCATGTGCATTCACACTTTCAATTTCTTCGTCACCACCATGTGCCTCCACGTTTCTTTCTGTTGCTCTTTTTTCTCTTAAATTTCTCATAGAAACACAGGACCTCTCTTTCCTTGCCTCTTCATCAGCTCTGGTGCGATCATATTTTTTTTGACATTTCTTTAGGTTTCCCATGTTGAAAGAATTAAAAACCTAAAATCCAATGCATGAAAATATATGAGTATTGAGAGTAGGGCCCCTTATAGTAATCCTTTTATGGGAGCGGAATATTGGATACCAAAAGTAGGGCCCCTTACAATCTATTCTATGTATCAATCATATATATAACTTTATCCCATAATGACTTCTATACCTTATCATGAAAAACGTTTCAGTAGTAATAATGGTATTTCCCTTTATAGGATCAATACATTCTTATTCCCCAGCCCTTCCAAAATTTTCCACAATACTTACAATGACGCACAATATTCTAACTACATTTATGACGGTTCATAATATTTCCACAACTTCTATAATGACTAATATCATTTCAACAACATTATAATAAATCCTATGAACTTTGCATGATCTCGCCTGAAAAGAGTAAAGATTATGCAAACTCTCGACTGACAAGTAACTCTTAGCTGAAAAAACACTCTCAAAACAAAACAAGACTAATTTTCAATTCCATTATTTTTTTCATTTTGTCTATTCTCATTCTAATTGACCACAACACACATGTGTTTAAATCTTATATACAATTCCACTTTGTCTATATAATGAAATCAAAGTTCTCAGTGCATTGGATAACTCCAACATTCCAAGTTGCAAAGTGCTTAAATATACCCATCCTTGGGTCGTGACCCCATCCTCTAATGCTAAACAATTGTAATGTTTATTACATCATTTATGATGTTACTAATTTTGTTTTAACAAAGAAAATAACATTTATTTTCAATGCATTTACCCTTTATGGTTACTTTTTATGCTCTCATTTTGATCTCTAGTTTCCAAAGTGGAAAATGACAAGGTACTTACACACCAATTATGCATGTGGTAAGTTCTAATCATGTATGGGAGTTTGCATCTATCTCAAAACTTTGAGGTTGGGTGGTTGAATAAGATTCCACCATCACATCCAAAGACCAATTTCAAATCCCTTATAATGAATGCAAACTACAAAAATACTTAACACTAACATCTTTGTGTCCACTTTGATAAATCGACCAAATTCTTTGTTAAGAATTAAGGCCAAAACAAAACATTTCTAAAAGGTGGAATTGTTAATTTCCAAATGGTAAATGTCCTCATGGCCAATTGTATAAGGTCAATAAAAGCCACTAGCATCCATACACCCCTACCTTCAAGTTGAAATCCACAACAATATATCCATGCCCTGAAAATAGAGGTTATGAACACATAATAGGACAAGGTATAACTAGGCTTAAATTATGAGTGAGACAACAAGTGTCTAACACCTCATAAACAGTCATCAATAACCCATCAATTAAGATATGCGATGCCTATGTATGTCAAATAAATAGTATTCATACCAACGCTAACCTATCCAAACAATAATACAAAGTATGTTACCTACCACATAAAAATGTGAAATGCTCGGCTGAAAACAAAAGCTCGGGTGAAAACAAAAGCTCGGGTGAAAACAGAAGCTCTGGGCTAAGAGTTTTTGGTCAACAATTCCAACACCATTTCTGCAGAATTCAGAAATGTGTCACTTTAACAAGGTCAGACCACTGCAAAACATGAGAATTACATGTCGGAGTTTATACCAGTAGATTCATCATTCAATCTACTTTCTAGTAATATAATTTTTTTTCGATTTCATTTAGGATTACTATTTTTTACTAACATTTATCATTAAAAAATTAATTGACTGAAAAATCAGTCACAATGAAAATTCAATATCATCACAATGAAGGAGCCAAAAAAATTTAAAAAAATACAAGGATGCTCCTTGAAGTGTCCTCTTCAATGGGTTGGTTTTAGATTGTTTGATGAGTAACATTTGAAAGAAAATGTGAAGACCAAAACATGTGTCGATAATGCACCATTTTCTGAACATACGTTGTTTCAGTAAATAATAAAAAATAGTTCCCAAGTCTTAAAAAACTCAAAATATAGTCCAGGATCAAGTTTAGTGTGTGTAGATTATGAGCCTACAATGTTTTTCCCTAAAATGAATAACCATCTATCAAAAAACTGTCATCAATACATGTCACTCATTATACATACCTAAAATTTTTAAGTATATGTCGTTGTTTGAAAACAAATTTGTCCCCCGATATGTCCATAAAAAAATTAAAAAAAATACGAGTAGAAAGCTAATTCAATTCTGTAAAACCTTTGTGTTCACTTCAAGTTGAAATTCCTAAGGGAGATATGGGTTTGAAGAGGTCGAAGTTGAAAAACATAAAAATTAGCAGTTTTGTTTGTCAAAACAAGCCAAAATTGTTTCCCAACTTTGTGTTTTCACCCCGACATCTTCAACCAATCCCAATTATACAACAGATCAATAATCACATTAAACATCATGCCATATTCATGAATATAAAACAAGATACCACTATTAGTCAATATGTGATGCCACACATATGATCTAGCACATTCTACCACATATTATCTCTTAATGTGTTCACTAATGCTTCTAATGCACCTAATGCACTATAATTATTATCCTTCATTATAAGTCTACATTCCTATTCTTTGATCATTTATCCATAACAACTTTATCCATCTAAAGAAGTAGAAACAATATAAGAAGAGAAAATTTTAAGGAATTCTCCCTTCTAAATCCTTGATTTGCCATGGATGTCCATAACATAGATGATCAACTTAATAGACTTAATGCCATTCACAAAATCAACCACTAGCTCTAATATTCCTATCGAAATATGAATATTTTGTTTATTTATACATAAAATTATACTTTCTAATCAAAATCATACAACTCTACTCACAAATAAAAGAAAATTTAGAGTGAAAAAATCATCTTCATTATCACATCTGCTTTGCTAGCCACATACATTATTGAATGATGCAATCATTTAAAACCTCACTAAATCTAAGAAGTAGATATACCTTCTTAATATGAAAAAAACATATTATTTACCATTAAATCTAGTTAAACAATACTATTCCTTTCAAAATATATCTATTATTAACATTTTTAATTTTGATTTATATAAATCATAACAAACCAGAGAAATCCATACGGTGGCTAGTCCATGCCTTCCATGTTAGTATACAATAAATGTTTCAAAAATATTTATTAATCATATGTAAGTTTAACAATGATAAGATTCCTTTCCCAATACATAGCATGGGAGTTTTTTTAAGAGAGCCACTATCAAATACAATCATTTTCCTATTTGAGATGGAATTGAATGTAAGTTAATGGTTAATTAACACATTTTTTTATTTTTTTTATACTAGGGGAAGTGGGAAACCCCTAGCTGCACTCACATCGCTTGAGGTATGGGGTACAGGTAAGTTTGGGGGATTTGAACACGAAATCTTCTTTTCACAACTCTTTATAACATATCCAATTACCAATTTCTCTACCCCTCATGGATTGGTTAATTAACACATTTTATATTTAAGTGTTTTTATTTTTATTTTTCAAATAATTTTTAGATTATATTTAAATTAGAATTGAACACATCCAATATTATTATAATAAAATTACAATTTCTATCTATGTTCTAAAATAGAACAAAATGTTAAATTGGATTGAAGGTTACTTAAACCTATTTATATTTGAATGGTCTTAAATTGGATTGAAGGTTAGTTAAACTTCTCTATATTTAAATGGTTTTTCCATTTGTGATTGGAATTCAAAACCTCAAATTTTATCAAAACAAAATTTCAATCTTATCTATTAAGAAAGTTGATCTAAAAGATTTTAGATTTTTAAATTCACATGGAATCTCTAAATAAAAAATTAGAGAAACTATAATAATTTTTTATATGTCAAATCCCAATGAAAGCGAGGGATTTATCGTTCAGACAATACTGATGAATTGGTATGTGCCAAAAATAAATTAGTACTTCCCAAGCCATACCATTTTATATGTCAAATCCCAATGAAAGCGAGGCATTTATCGTTTAGACAATACAGATGAATTGGAATGTGCCAAAAATAAATTGGTACTTCCCAAGCCATACCACTTGTGGAGGACAAAATGATGGCAAAACAATTGTACATACATTTATACAACTTCCTATCTAATGAAAAATGCAAATCCTTCTTTTCTTTGTGCTCAAGTTCATATTGACAAAGAAATGTATCATCAAGCTATGATTCTTTTATCGTATTCAAGAAAAAGATAATTGATGTGGAAAAGGTGGTGTGATTGTGCATTAAAATGATATATATTGAAGATTACGTTCTAGCCCATAATTATTACCATCATTTTATGCACACTAAACATTACAATCTAACCCTTGGTTATAGTAGATCAAATTCAAATCATGATGGTTGCACATCAAATTATTGATCATCAAAATTCACTTAAAGCTAAGTAAAAAATATGTTGTTGGAAATTATTGTATAACTCTCCTCATTATTGATGGAGGATTTTATTTGGTGGGAGTTATTTGTTAAAAAAATAAAATGTTGTGTTTCTTATTCATAGCAACCAACCATTAGATCATAAACCTATTATCTCGTATAATGGAACCTTTTGACTTGTTTACACAAGAAAAGGGATAGAAATGTGACACATTTTTAATATCATACGATTTTTGGCAAAGTGTTGGTAGTGTATAGTAGTACTATGTATGTTTTCTATTAGTTTATTCAATTCTTCCTAGACCATTTACCATCCAAACAAATAGATTCAAAGGGATCAACCCAGAAACAAATAGATTCAAAGGGATCTACTCACTGTGATTTCTTGAGATCTAGATATTAAAGACCTAGTTGTTTTTCGTAGTCACTCCAATTAATTCTTTCAATCCCATAGTTCTCACAAAAGAAAATCAATCCTATGGAAACTTATTATTACCTAAACATGCATCAACATACTTTATCATGGGATGGTTGTTGAAAAAATCAACTTGGTTTAATCAATAATCAACCGTTGCTAACATATTTTTCCTTTTTTGTTATGGAATCTTATCCTTCAAATATCAGGCAATAAGAAGAATATGAGCAATGATTTTCCAAGTAATGAGTGAGTTTATTTACTTTAATTTTAGCTATTGAAATGCTAGTCTACATGTAAGTAATTCTCCGGAACTAATTCCAAAAATAAAAATTGCGATCAATATTTGGGCTTTTAAATAACATGAACTAAAATGAAAAGTTATTCATCTTACGCAATCATAAAGTATCTAGGAAGTGAAGAATTTGCATTTAACCTTTAATTGGTCTCAATGTTTCAATCCCATAGCTAGGATCATCGTCGGGAGGAAACAAAGCTAAAGATTAGCGATCCAAATTTTCATTAATTAATGGGAAATCTGTCACCTAATGTTATGTTCAACTATGCAAGCCAACCTTATTTTATTGCCAAGGACTAAATATTATTGCCAAAATTTATGTAGCATAGGTTTCCATGCCTATGCTAACTTTTAAACCTTCATCTATATTCAAATTGGCACAATTTAGCTCAATTTCCAAGGCGTCCCATATCTTTATTTTTCCATAATTATCTATTTTAGTGATGCTTTTCATATCTTCAATAAAAATGTGGTGACCCATGGTTGGGGAATGCTTGACTAAGGTAGATCTTTTTATTCTATTGTACATAATATATGCGTAGTAATCACTCAAACTCACTTGGAACGATCTCCATGTTTCATTGCTATATTGTCTACCATAGAAACAAGGAATTGTGTACACTCCTTTTTGATGCCTCAAGTTGATGGTATCCTTTGCATGATCTAACATGTTTTTAATAATGTCAAGCGGGGAGAAACAAACCTTCATATTCCCCTTCTTTAGGATCCTTCCGATCTTATCTGTAGTGCCCTTGATGTAAGGCAGCATATATTTTTGCATTCGCTATTATGATTCTCTATCCTCATTTGGGCACCTATCTTTGCTCTTTCAATAGCCAAATTGATATGCTCCTCCTTATAACCAATTGCCTCCACTCAAAGAATTAATTTGTAGTATTGGAAACTCTATTAAACAACTTCCCGCAGATCAGGCAAAAGAGCTTAGATAATAATGCGTAGTGACTATTGGAAGAGCTCGACCACCACAGTTGAATATTGGCAAAGAAGAATGGGTCGCTCTCAACAACCAATAACTCCACGTTGGATAATGGAATGAAACCCCATTATCCCTCAAATTTATGGTTGCACCGAGTGAAACGAGGTGCTCTACAACCCAGTATGGGGGAGATCCTCTAACGTGATATAACGTTATAACGTTAGTAACAAAATAATTAAAAAAAATCATGTCAGCTCATAAAATAAAAAAAATTATGGAAAATATTTTAAAAAAATCCATGTGGGGGAGATCCTCTAACATGATATAACGTTATAACGTTAGTAACAAAATAATTAAAAAAATTCATGTCGGCTCATAAAATAAAAAATTATGTAAAAATATTTAAAAAAAAAATTCCATGTTGGTTCATAAAATAAAATATTATGAAAATTAATTAAAAAATAGATGTTCATTTATAAAATAAAAACTTAAAACTTAAACCCGAATCTATCAATCAAGAAGGATCAAATTTCTTGAGTTTAAATTAAAAAAAAGAAATACACCTGAAGAAATTGGATCCCTCTCAGTACTTGATAGATACGAGTTTAAGATGAATCAATGCTGGTTTACTAAAGATCACGAGGAAAATATACCTTTGGGACAAATAGTCAAATATACCTTTAAGATGAATATTCAATGATATTGGTTCTCCTACATATAAATTGGAAAAAGTCATGGTGAGGAAACCTCAAGAATTATTGGGACGTGCAAAATCTTTGACCAAGGATTCCTCGAATTTAGGTGAAGATACTCTATTAAAGTATTGAAAGTGGAGGATGACGATACTCTATTAAATTTTGACATGGTCTCTTTGTTTACCTAATATTCCAATTGATGAGGCATTAGAGATATCACTTAGAAGAGAGATACAATGAAACTAGTGGGAGTTTGTTTGTAATATACTTATTTTTGTTTTTTTGGTGATTTCTTTGAGTAAATTGAAGGTGTGGAAATGGGTTGCGCCTTGTCGTTGGGTGGAAAACTTATATATGGAAAAAATTGAAAAGAAAATTATTGACTCGTATCTTTTAAAACAAAAAAATATAAAAGAGATATGTTGACGATACACTTTTCAATTAGCCACATTGTAGAAATAACCTAGAGGGATTCTTTGAGCACATAAACAACAAATCAAATAACATAAAATTCACAAAGCTAAAGCAGCTAAAAAAGGTTTTTAAAATGAATCATTATAAGGAGGAGAAAATTAATTTGGCTATTGACAGAGCTAGGAGAAGTGCCCAAATTAGGAGAAAGAATGGTAATAACTAAGGAAAAAACATATACCTACCTTGCATCAAGGGAACTATATATAAGATCACAAGGATGCTAAAGAAGGAGAATATTAAGGTATGTTTATCCCCGCTTAACACTATTAAAAAAAATGTTGCATCATCCGAATGATACCATCAACCTGAGGCATCAAAAAGGAATGTATTTAATTCCTTGCTCTTGTGGTAGACAATATATTTATGAAATGAGGAGATCATTCCAGGTGAGGTTGAGTGAGCACTATGCAAATATTAGGCATAATCAAATAAAAAAATATTCCTTAGTCAAGCATTCTTGAAATATGGTTCACCACATTTTCATTGAAGGCCCGAAAATCATCTCTAAAAGAGATAATTATTGAAAAATAAATATATGGGAGGACATGGAAATTGAGTTAAATTGTGACAATCAATAGAGATGAAGTTTTAAAAGTTAGTGAGGCATGGAAACCTGTGCTACATAAATTTCGGCAATAATATCTAGTCCTTGGAAATAAATAAGTTCGACTCCTTTAGTTGAACCTGGAATTAGATGATTGATTTCCTATTAATTAATGAAAAGTTGGATTGCTAATAGTTGATCTTTGGTTCCTCTTGATGATGATCCCGGTTGTGGGATTGAAATGTTGAGACCAATTAAAGGTTAAACACAAATTCCTCACTCCTTGGATGTAGAAATGAAAAGTTTATATAAATAACAAGAAAATGAGGTTCAATTTACCTATTGCTTACTATAGGTGGCTAAGAGCACATTGACTAAGATCAATGTGCAATTTTATGAAACATGTACCAAAAAATGGAATAATCTGGTCATATAGAAAGTGCATGCTTCTATGAACTTGGCATGACATAAGAGGATGTGTGAAATTTATGTGTATATATATAAGCATCTAAGAAAGTAACATTAAATGATTAAAAATAGATTATCCATTTTCATTAAATTAGAAGGCGACTAGTAGCAATGCTATCCCTACATTTTCTAGTGTGTACTTCTCATCCTTAGGTAAAGGAGTTGTTAGTTTTATAGCTCCAAGCGCCCATACACTTAGTCAAAATGTGATTTTATTGTCTCAACCAAACCTCCTTCTCTAATGATATGCTCCCATGGTTCATGGTTGCATGATATTCATCTTAACTTTCTTGATTTTTGGATGCTTCTCCCACTTGGTCAACATAGTGTTTTACCTCGAGTGTTGGTAAAGCAATGATACAAATCCAATTGATGGAGAAAAAGAAGCAGATATATAGAAGGAATATTAAAGGTAGAGGGATATCCATGTGTAAATGAAATTATAGAGTTATTAGATTCATAACTAATGTTTACCAATTCTCACATCCACCATTTTCCTAGTTCCATACCCATATCTTCTAGGCATCTAAACAATA
The DNA here is from genome assembly GCA_027924585.1 of Larix kaempferi. Taxonomy (NCBI): domain Eukaryota; kingdom Viridiplantae; phylum Streptophyta; class Pinopsida; order Pinales; family Pinaceae; genus Larix; species Larix kaempferi. The sequence goes on from BSBM01000012.1 coordinate 26,895,381, forward strand.
GTGAAAACTCAAAAATAAATGCATGTACCTATTACATAATTAGGTTATTATATTGTGTCTCTAAAAATGGATTCAAAGAAAACATAATAGCATGTGGAATTGGATTACAAGTTTATGAATGTATTTATATATAAATAGGAGTGAGATTTATGTATAGAGGAGCTAGATTTGATGGGGAAGGACCCTTATGAGAAGACTAGTTTCATCACTACTATCCATCCTATTTTTTTCATTCCATATCCCTAAAAAATAAAATGATTGGTTGATTTAAATAAAAATCAATTTTAATCTACACGTATGGTAATATTAGTGTTGCTCCTTAGGTTGCCCCTTAAGCTAATAGTTCTTTTCTCTTCTCAAGATAGATCTCAAATATCAAACAATTGATATTCTAAGAGGGGTTACAAGGCTAAGAAGGCCTGTGCAGGATGAACCATTCCTGCACCACTTTAGACCATTGATCCAGTCCTCAGGTCAAGCGAGGAAACCCTAATATTACGAGGTAGAAATTTCTAGTCTGTCACCCTAGGTGCCTTTTAATTCACTTGTAATTTATTGGATGAATTTACAACCAATATCCGTGGTGCATAAAATTGATCTCTACTGTTTAAAATGTAACTTGGATCTATTAGGAACCCATGTCTTTACTTTGTTAGTATATTGTTGTTGGATGCATATGCTTTGTAAGTTGTCCCATATTGTTTGTTGATCCATAGTTTGTGTTATTATTGTTGGCACATATGCTTTGTAAGTCACCCATAGTTTTGTTGATCCATAGTTTGTATTGGCCCATGGTTTTGATTCATAGTATTGGCGCCTAGACTTAGTATATAAGTGTGTGTTGAGGCCTATGAAGGCACCATGAAGTTAATTGTATTGAGCTTGCTCAAAGGAGGTTGCCCCCTCGAAGTGGCCTGCGATCAATATAAAAGTGATTCTGATTTCTGCTATTTCTGATATCTCGTGTATTTGCATTAATTAATTATTGTAGGTTCATCACATCTGGTATCAGAGCACTTTCTTGGGCTCGTTGGGTGGAATTTCTGCCAATTTTTTTTCTCGCATCTATTGCAAGTTTAGATCTAGGAATAATCCCTATATGCTTAACTGTGGGAATTACTTGGGAATAAGCCCTAAAACTCATTGTGAGGAGTGCCACAGGAACCCTAAAGTAGTTGGCTAATTGAGAGGACCTGCCGACGAAAAGGGAAACGACCCCTACCTGATTGACTAGTTCCCACCAGTGAGGTAAACCAAGAGCTGTCGTTTGTGGCAAAGTGGTTATCAGTTTTATCTGAGCCATGGAGTGAGGGGTATTGCCCCAATATGCAAGCCGTTGGACAGCATTGTTGGCTGAGTGAAACACCTGAACTGTTAGGAAGCCCAACATACCTGGGGTCCATATCTATTTTCAGCTGAACTGTTGCCGATCACTTCTGTGTTGTGTCAGATCCATTCTGAGCCGTTTCATATCCAGCCATTTCAGATCCATTCTAAAAGTCGTTTCAGAACCATTCTAAAATCCATTCTGGATCTATTCTGAAAGCCGTTCCAGATCTAGTCATTTTCGATCCATTCGGTGTCGTTTCAGATCCATCTGTTGCTGATCCCTTCCGCGCTATTGCAGATCCATTTTTGGAAAATATATATATATATATGTTTTTCTGCCATATCTCCCTTGTTTTAACTCTATTTCCCTTGAAACTTCTCTGACACCCCTGCAATTCCATTCTGCATATTTCATTCCCGAGGACCCTATCCCACATTCCACTTCCCAACACCCAAAATCTCACATTTATCTATTTTTAGGGTTTGCCATAACTTCTTCGATCTTCGCCCGATCGCCTTCAAATTTTACCACAGAGTTCCTTTTCTAATTCTGCTTCTTTGTCCCTCTCTGCCAAATTTTCTCATTCTTTCACCCCGCTTCTGAAATTCCCCTTTTCTACTTTCCTGTCCTTTCGACAGTGTCCAAAATCTAGTCAAACCCCAATTACCCATCATATAAAAAAACCCTGGTTATGGTTGTCACCCGTGCAGGAGCACACACCATGGAGGAAGCACTTGTAGCCATCCAAACCAAGCTCCAAGATCTGGATGAAAAATTTCTAAGCCTCCATCTTCAGCATTCAACCATGAACAATAACTGACAACCATAATCTTTTGCAGCCACCGAGTTCTCTTCTTCCAACAATTTTCATGGGCCGAAGCTTGATTTTCCTCGCTTCAATGGTATTGATCCGACTGGATGGATATACTGAGCAGAACAATATTTCAATCTGCATAATACTTTTGATGTCCAAAAAGTTCCACTTGCATCCTTTCATTTGGAACAGGAAGCCCTTCAATGGTACCGTTGGTACATCAAAGCTCATCCCATGCCAAACTGGACAAATTTTTGCCAACTCCTTTTGCCAAGTGATTTTGATGACTTCATAGTAGCACTCACTATGTTGATGTATTTGTAACTTCGGAATGTATTTCATACATGTATTTCATTTATATATTATTGTACTCCTATAGAGATGTGTTATTCCTCTATACGAAAGTGTCGTCATGTGTATTGACAAGTGTCGCAAGTGTGTTAACTTGCCGATGGGTTATTAGACCACCATGTGTGGGTTCAGCCCTGATTTATGTAATATGTGGTTGATGTACCTAGCTAGACAAGTCGGCCCCATAAGGTTATTGGGAAAACATAACAAGTATAAATAGAGATCGGGAGATCTCTATTTGGATCACTCAGAAACTCATTCTTCCTTCACTCGGAAAGTGGCACACTTGTGAGGAGGAGGATCAGTTGCTAAGAGGAGTATATCTCTATGTATTTGGTTGTACTTTGGTCGAGCTATTGCTCTATCTATCTCTGAGGAAGTTGTGGGGTTTTTCACCTTAGGGTTTTCCCCACAGAAACTCTGTGTCTATTGTCTCTCATGCTTTTGCTTCTTGTGATGATTGATATGCATTGATATACTGTACATGTTATTCTCTCAGTAAATATCCTAGAGTATTGTGAATTAATGCTCAAAATTTAACACACTAAACTTCACCAAATTGGCACAGTGAGAGAGTATCAAACATAATTTGAGAAACTGGCCAATCACATAGAAGGATTTTCTGATGAATTCTATAGGAGTTGTTTTATCAGTGGTCTCAAGGATGAAAGCCGCTCAGAGGTCAAAATGTTCTGTCCAACACAATGATGGAAGTCCTAGGGTTGGCTAAGTTGGCAGAGGACAAGATTGCAGCTCAACAACGCTCCAAACCCACCTTTGTTCCCTTCAGAAATATGGGTTCCCAATGACCTCCCATCATGCCTAATCCTCAACCAACTCCTATCAAGCATTTGTCTGAAACAGAGATGCAAGCATGCCGAGAAAACATGCTTTGTTATAATTGTGATGAGAAATTCACTCAGGGACATAGATGTGTTCAACAAAAGCTCTATCTCTTGGATGTGGATTCTCCGTCTGCCTCGGAACCTGGTGAAGAAGCTCCAGATACAATAGATGATCAGGTCAACATTCAACACCTGCCTATTGACACCCCATCTTAGAACGACCCACTCGAGATCTCTCTCCATGCTGTAACCAGCATCACCACCCCACAAACAATGCGGGTCAGGGGATACTTCAAGAAGCTCCCTCTTACCATACTCATTGATTCTGGTAGCACTCATAACTTCATTGACCCTCGGATTGCTAAACAGGCTGATTTTTTTGTCCATCCTTGCTCCAACTTTGAAGTCATTGTTGCCAATGCGGGCACCTTACCTTGCAAGGGGAAGTGTCAGAATGTGCATATCTCTATGGAAGATTATAACCTGTGCTCTGACATGTTTTCCTTGTCCTTAGGTGGATGTGATGTGGTTTTGGGCGTTCAATGGTTATGCACACTTGGCCCCATCTTATGAGATTTTGATGAACTTTGGATGTAGTTTTCAGTCAATGGGACACAACACAAATTTATCGGCTTACAACCAGGGTCTCTCTGCATCATCAATTCACATAACCTGGAAAAGATCCTTAAGAAGAATTCGCATGGTGTCATTGCTCATCTCCATTCCCTTCATATGCACCCACCAACGGTCTCCACTACTTCCTTGGATAGATATGCAGGTGTCTTTGTTGCACCAGTGGGCTTGCCTCCTTCACGAGAGCTTTCCGGTAAGAATTTAGCCGCATCTACATCTTAGCAGGACATGATGGCTATTTTGCATGTAGTACATAAGTGGTAGCCATCCCTATTGGGGAATTATTTCTGCATCAAAACTGATCCCCAAAGTCTGGAAACTTTCCTAGAACAACGGGTCTCCTCCCCAGCACACCTGAAATGGGTTATGACTATGCGACCACTTACCAGAAGGGTAAGGACAATATGGTGGTAGATGCTCCTCCTTGCACATTTGATGACCCAGTTTCTCTTACAGCTATTTCATTGTTTGTTCCAAATTGGTTGCAATCTGTTCAATGGGGCTATCTCTTCTATGAACTCCATGCTTCTTCATCAATAGGGCACTCTAGGTTCCTCAAAACATATGACCAAGAACAATGTAACTTCTTTTGGTAGGGACTCAAAATGACAATTCAATGGAAGGTGGTTGACTGTGATACTTTCTAGGCCAACAAGGGTGAAACGACACTCCTTTCAGGACTGCTTGAACCCTTTCCCATCCCTCCACAAATTTGGACAATTATTTCTATGGATTTCCTAGAAGCGTTCCAATGGTATAGTACCACATCTAAAAGGACACTATATGAAGCAGTCTCTGGACAAGCACCACCAGTTCTTCTTCCATACACCTTTAGTAGCTCCCTAGTTCAGGCAATTGACTCAATTCTTCGAAATTGCGATCAGCTTCTTCTCATTCTGCAGGACAATCTTCACATGGCAAGAATTCGACTGAAACAACAAGCCGATCAGCACCGTTCTACGTGCACTTTTCATGTCGCTGGTATGGTTTTTCTTTGTCTACAGCCTTCCATGCAATCCTCCCTAAAAATCCAAAGGCGCCAGTGGCCTAGAATGCAACCCGAGGATGCTACAGGGGACCCACTCCTTCAGATTCTGCATCAATTTCCACATCTAAAGCTTTGAGGACAAAGCTTTTTCTAAGAGAGAGGGGATGTTAGGAACCCATGTCTTTACTTTGTTAGTATATTGTTTTTGGATGCATATGCTTTGTAAGTCGTCCCGTAGTATTTGTTGATCCATAGTTTGTGTTATTGTTGTTGGCTCATATGCTTTGTAAGTCGCCCATAGTTTTGTTGATCCATAGTTCGTATTGGCCCATGGTTTTGACTCATAGTATTGGCGCCTAGACTTAGTATATAGAATTTCCCTAATCCCATTACAATGAAGAAAAATAGAGAGAAGAAAAGTAAAACTAGTCATACAGATCCTTATGCAATTTCCCCAAAATTCCAGTAGCCTTTTAGATATACAATAATGAAATTCCTCTATTTTTTCTTCCATTATTCCTTTTATAGCCTTTTTAACGGAATGTTGACTTTGTCCTTTGTGAGGAATGTTTGTTGTGTTTTCCTATTGAAATGATAATAAACCATGTATTGAGCTTCCATTATTCACATTAAGTCATTTGTTGCTCAAAATTTAATATATCAAGGTTTCCCAGGACCATATCACTTTATTTATTATGGTTCCCTGAGGTATCACCATGTGGAGCTCGATATGATGTTCCTGCTTACTATGCCATATTTCCCCACTGCCTGTTCCCTATAAAAAACATTAATGCTTGCATAGTAGCCCTTCCTTGTGGAGATAAACTCGTGCCTCCTTTTAAAATTTTGAATTACTCAAGTCTAACTCTGACTAGGGAGTGTAATCAATTTCTCCCAAATTCTTCGTGAAATCTCCCAGCAATGATGTAACCTCAATAGAGAGATTTGGTTGTTTCAAGATTTCACTAGCTGTTGGGATAGATGATTTATCAAGCACCAAAAATGAGTCTAGGCATGGAATTTTGTATTAGCTTTTGGTGCACTATTGCAGAATATAATTTGATATTGGTATGTCATGGACAAGGAAGACCATTTTGAACCATGATGTCAATTGTTCTTAAGAAGGGGAATAGAAATGCTTCCAACTCCTTCATTTTATTCTTATTAATCTCTAGATTAGTGAATTTGATTAGACAACTTTACATATCCATGTGGGTAGACATCCTATCATGGTTTCCCAATGCTCTCAACTGGTCAAGTTAGTGAATTCACCATTGTTCTTTCTACCTTGGCAGTTTGATATCTTATTTGTATAGTTTTGTAATGTCCCTCATTTTTATCCTTGACATAAACTATGTAAATTATGTAATATCATTGATGTAATTGAAGGAATGTGGTAAGGATCTCAAGGGAAAGGCCTTGCCATGGATTCCTCAAGTATGTATGTGTATGTCTATGGTCAAATAATCCTACACTATTCAAGCGCAGTAACATTGTAAATGTGATGTACATGTGCATGATAATAATAAATAATCCATAGTTGACTATGCAATGCAACAAGAGCAAGGGGGATGATAATCCTAAGGTTAGGGAGGGACATATTGAATTCTATAGATGAGCTGCAAGTGTCCTAGAGGGGATTGTTGAGTCATTAGATGTCAGTTTGACTCACGTGCCTCAATCATTTAATGCTTCCAAGAGGAAGGTATTTGAAACAGTTATTGCCTTGGGGAAAGGAAGGTGCGGGTCTAAGTTTCCTGTCATGTCCTCGGTCTCCTTGGTGTCCTTCAGAGGTGATGGGAGACCCTGATACAATTTTTTTTCAACAATTCCTTCTATTTTTAAATGCAGCCGCAATGGATTTCAATCCGTAATCCGCAATGGCCTCTGATCTGTAATCCGCAATCGGAATTCGGAAGTCGGATTTCCAAATATACCCTTCCGCATAAATCGTGCTACCGACTTCTGCAATGTGGAATTCAGAAGCCAAAAGTCAAATCGTCGTCCCGTAAAATTTACCCCTCCGACTTCCGCAATCCGCAACCCGCATTGTGGAAGTCAAAAATCGGAAACCTCCATTTGTAATCTCGGGAAAAGCTGTTGACAGGTGGTTTTGTAAGGGAGAATCGCAGCATCGCCGATGCTACGACACGTCAGATGAGGTCGTGGAAGGAAGAAGACTCTATCATTTTATGTACTTTTTGAGTCGTCTGTACTGCAATAGGCAGGTTTTTGGGTCATTTGGACCGTGTCAGTTAGATTTTGGGTCTTTTGTCCAAGATTCGGTTAGGAAGTTGTTAGTAAGTGGACAATCATTGTAAAGGCGGAAGCCTATATATAGACAAGAAGTTATAGGTCATGAAATAGGTGGGAGAGAGATTTGATATGTGGTTTTGTGCGTATGTTCTGAGATCAAGAGATATTGTTGAAGTCTGTGATCTGCATAGGCCATTGTATTGGGTTTTGTAGTAATAATATGATGTGATGAAACTACTCTGTGCAATACTGGTGTGTCTTATGTTTTTTGATGGTAAAGCAATGTTTCTTTGATGCAATAATCTCTTTACTATTATAATTTGTTGCAACAATGAATGTTTCCATTAAATGATGCTATGAGTACAATAATGTCGAAGTGAATGCATATATTTGTCATTGAATGTTGCAATAAGATTCAGTAGCAGATGCCACACACATTCTCCTTCATTCGAGGGAAAATGGTTTTGTCCACTCTCCCTTGATCGCCTTGGCTGAGACCTCATCTGCTCTGCAAGTGTTGTTGGGCAGGGTAAAAACCTTTCTGGGCCGGTGCTGAGGGAGATCGCGGTGGGTTGGTGTCAACATTGATGGGAGCCCCTGTCGACTGGGTTTGAGTCAACAAATGGTTCCATTGCCGGGACCGTGTGCGAAGTGAAAGGCGGATATGTTGTGGAACCCGACGAAACTCGAGATCCAGGAATGGTTTGATCAAAAGCTACAAGAATTTGCTGAAGAAGAAAGCAGGAACACTCGACTAACAGTAGATCGGTGGGTGGATAGATATATTCACAACAGACTACATGAATGGTTCTTCTGTGAATTCCTAGTCAGTTTGTACGAGTGGTTGGCGAAGTTGATCTTCCATAAGAGGAACTTCCAAGGTGCTTAACCGACGACCTGGACCTCCGAGTTGATTTAGGAGCTACAAGAGGTTGATAATAAAGCATCACGGGCTGTCGAAGTGTGGTTCGATAGCATCCTAGAGGGCTATATCACAGAATTTACGGTTGATACTTAGAAATCCTATAGTGAAGCCGAAAGATATTTTTTCCACGAACCTCGAAGTAGGTTTCTACTATCGCTTCAATTGTCGATTAAGATGCTTATTCGTGAAAAGGGTATATTGAAGATGCATCTTGATCAGTGGACAGCCTAGTGGGTGGAGGCCATGGGTACCGCGACAGTTGGGGGGCGTACATGGAATGATAAGGGGTATATGGGTGCAAGTCATGATGAGACTGTGAGTGAAGTTGAGGAATAACGTGGTCTTATGAGAGGAGGAGAGAGGTTCCGACAAGAAAAGAGGCAGAGGATAGGGGAGGGTCCTACTGCGGTTGAACCGCAAAGCCATGAAGGAAGACCACATGGGATGAAGCGACATCACATTCCTGACAAGGATAACTAGGCTATGCCCAAGATAGAGGCAGGACCAAACCCCAGCACCAACGTACCCACACCTCCACTCACTATCTCTCAGATAGCAAGAAATACCACTTCGACACCGCCTAGTTCTTCAATGTTAAATTTCGAGCATTAATTCACAATACTCTAGGATCTTTGCTGAGAGAATAACATAAATAGTATATCAATGCATGACAATCACAATATGACAAGCATCACAAGAATAAAAAGCATAAGAGATAAGAGACATAGAGTTTCCGTGGGGAAAACCCTAAGGTGAAAAACCACACAACTTCCTCAAATATAGAGAGAGTAATGGCTCAACCAAAGTACAACCAAATAACACTGAGATAGTCTCCTAGTAGCAGATGATCCTCCTCCTCACTAGTGCGCCACTTTCTGAGTGAGAGTGAGTTACTTTTCTGAGTGAGTAAAATAGAGATCTCCGATCTCTATTTATACTAACCTTTTTGCCCAGTGACCTTATGGGGCCGACTTGTCTAGCTAGGTAAATCCACATTATAATATATATAATTCAGGGCTGACCCCACATGGTGGTCTAATAACCCATCGGCAAGTACACACACTTGCGACACTTGTCAATCCACATGACGACACTTCCTTATAGAGGAATGACACATCTCTTATAAGGGTGCAATAAATATATATAAAATAAATAGATGAAATACATTCCGAAGTTACATATACATCAACACTCCCTCTTAACTAGGAAGGTATTTCTCAACACAGATCTGCTAGACAAGTCTTCTTCTCGGGATCATCGTCATCATCATCGTCACTACTGCTGCTATCTCAACCAATCTCTGACTCTACTCGTCATAGGAAGTTCTACAGAGCCAGTCCTTTTTCATAATGGATATAGGCCCACCACCTACAGGTCTTCATCATCACTGGCCATACTATGGAAACTTCAGGACTTATTACGTGCGTCACAAAACCTTAAAAGAGTCTCTTGACTAGCAAGAACTCTAAAGAGCATATGAGGCCTTTTTCATCCTGTCCAGATCTCCAGGACTTATTACATGTGACCCCACCACAAAACCTCGCAAGAGCATCCCAGGCTGTTATGAGCATGCATCTCTACCTATAGGATATCCCAAGGCATGAATTACATGTGGTCATGGAAAAACCTCTCAAGAGCATCCCAGGACTGATTACGGGCACACAGCCCAACCTATCGGATCTCCCAGGGAACCGAATTATATGCCATAGGACAAAACCTCGAAAGAGCATCTACCAGATATCCCAGGGCACCGAATTACATGCCATAGGCAAAACCTCGAAAGAATATCTGTAGATCTCCCAGGGCACCGAATTATATGTCCTTCCAGAGAAAAACCTCGAAAGAGCATTTGCTAGATATCCCAGGGCACCGAATTACAAGCCATAGGAAATACCTCGAAAGACTATCTGCAAATCTCCTAGGGCACCGAATTACATGCTCATCTGCACAACCTGATCCTCACCATACATCATCCTGATGTACACATGATCATCCTGATCATCATCACTGCAACATCCTACTGCATGTCATCTGGAGCAACATCTTGAAGCTCGTCATCCATGATCATCCTGATCATACAATGCATCTACCTGATGCATACCAAGTATCTACCTGATACATATCATCATACATGATCCACCTGATCATACAATGTATCCACTTGATACAAATACAAATACATGATACATATCACTATACATGATCCTCCTGATCATACAATGTATCCACCTGATACATATACAGATACATGGTCCAAGCATCCAACATGATGCATATACAAAAATACATACACATGATCCATCCGATCATATCCAGCATCCAACATGATGCGTACATACATATAAATGATCCAACTGATCATATCCAACATCCAACATGATGCGTACATACATATAAATGATCCAACTGATCATATCCAGCATCCAACATGATGCATACATACATATAAATGATCCAACTGATCATATACAGCATCCAACATGATGCGTACATACATATAAATGATCCAACTGATCATATCCAACATCCAACATGATGCATACATACATACATAGAAATGATCCAATTGATCACATCCAGTAGAAACCAGAACATCATCCTGATGCTCATCATCCAACGCTTACATCCACATCCATGTGAAGGATCCTCCTTCCAACATGCTTGAAATGGCTTTAGCAAATGTGTCCATCACTTCTTCCTCGAAGTGTCCTCGATCTTGAAGAACGCCAAGCCTCTCTCTGAAGTACTCGAACTTCACCCTAGCTAGTGTCTTCGTCAGTACATCTGCAATCTGCTCGTCTGTCGCAACATACAGGAGCTTCACAGCTCCTCTCTGCACCATATCCCTGATATAGTGATATTTGATCTCTATGTGTTTCGACCTGTCATGAAACACTGGGTTCTCAGACAGCTTCACACAACTCTAGTTGTCACAGAAGATACCAGTAGCTTCCATCGGGAGATCAAATAACTCAGATAGTAGCTTCCGTAGCCATACTACCTCACAACTAGCTGAACAGGCTACAACACACTCTACCTTAGCTGTACTCAGTGCTACACAGGACTACTTCCTGCTAAACCAAGAGATCACACCTAATCCCATACTAAAGCAGCACCCAGATGTGCTCTTCCTATCTGCAGCACTGCCAGCCCAATCTTAATCAACATAACCTTGCAGGTTAAAATTTTGATTCGCTTCATACTTGAGCCCATAATCCACTGTACCCTTCAGGTACCTCAGCACATGCTTTACAGCAACCAGGTGAACACTCCTCGGATCTATCAGGAACTGACGCAATGTGTTCATAGCAAAGCAAATGTCTGGTCTTGTGTTCGTCAAGTACATCAAGGACCCAATCATCTGATGATACATAGAGATATCAACCGGCTCAGATGAAGCATCGCATAGAGGCTTCAGATTCGATTCCATAGGTGTGGCCATGGCCTTGCAATCCATCATCTCGAATCTCTTCAGGATAGCTACTATGTACTTCCCTTGACCAAGGAAGATCCCACCTGTACTCTGCCACACCTCCATACCTAGGAAATAGTGCATCATTCTTAAATCTTTCATATCGAATTCAGCAGCAAGCTTCCTCTTAGTATCTGCAACCAGTCTGTCATCTCCTGTTACAAATAAGTCATCCACATACAGGAGTAGAATCACAAGATTCCCTTCCTCAACCTTGTAGTAAAGGTTGGAATCTGCTTTAGTCTTGGTAAAGCCCAAACTAGATAGGAAACTGTCCATCCTATCATACCAAGTTCTGGGAGCTTGCTTCAAGCCATACAAGGCTTTCTTCAATCTGCACACATGTGACTCCCTGTCAGATCTTGGGACTGCATCCCAAACATCATCTTCATGATCGACGAATCATGGCATTCCATTTCTTCATCCCAGATCCTGGGAACTTCAATATCTTCAATATCTTCAATAGATATCTTTGTTGCTGGAACAAATGTTGTAGTCCTTTTTGTAGGTGAAGATATACGGTCTTTCCCACAAAACAAGTTAAATTGCATGATTAGAAACATCCCATAGTTTTCAGAACAAATTCTTTACACATAAAGAAATATGTCATGCAGTCATGCAATTATCTTAGCCAATGCTTCAATACAACATTTATCCATGTTCCACAACTTTCTAGATGCCTTCCAATCTCTACCAGAACATTGTTAAGAGTTTACAGTACTCCCAACATGTCAGCAAAGAGGTTTCATTCTAGATAAGTAGCACTGGAATGTTGTACAGTGCCATAGGCCACTTACCCATCACATGCATATTAGTAGTATACTGTTCATTAATACAATCATTCAAATATGCGCAATACATCTCCTAAGTCTAGGAACATAAGCATAATATTATTTAAACAAACAAAATAGGCAAGAAATGATAATTGAAATACTTATCTTTGTTTGTTTGTTGGGTGGACTCCCTCTGAGTCTTTGCTTCCTGGCAGGAGTTGCTGAAGTAGCTTCTTCTACACCTTTCTGTTGTGGAATGTAGGAAGATGGTCAACTACCTCTGAAAATCTGCATCCTTGCAGGAGCTGCTAGAGTGTGCTCCCTCTTGATCTTTGCTTCCTAGATTACCTATCCTTGAACTTATATTCATTCTTGTTGACATCAATCTTCTTGAACCTAGAAAAGACCTCTTCTGGAATCTTGTGGGGAGTTTTGTTCTGCACATATACAACTGTTCTAGCTGCTTTTGCATAGGTAGATCCTGGTCATGCAGCATTGCCCTTGCTGCTTCCATGATAGTTCTGTTCTTTCCTTTCTGCAACTCCATTCTGTTGAGGATTATAAGGAGCAGTCAACTCCCTCTTAATCCTTGAATCACTACAAAGCTTCTTGAAGTCACTTGAGGTGAATTCTCCACCATTGTCGGATCTGAATGTTTTGATCTTCTTGTCAGTTTGATTCTCCATCAAGGTTTTGAATTCCTTGAATTTATCAAACACCTCATCTTTGCTCTTCAAGAAGTATACCCAAGTCTTCCTGGAGAAGTCATCAATAAATGAGACATAGTAAACATACCCACTTAGGGAACTGGATGACATAGGACCACATACATCTGAGTGGATGATTTCCAGGATGTCTTTTGCCTTGCTTTCACTGCTTGGGAAAGCCTTCTTAATGTTCTTACCTTTTGCACATCCTTTGCAAACACCTTCATGTTTGGTCTTGATTTCAGGAAGACCCTCTACAGCCTTGCTTGCAATTGGAAGTGCTCTACAGTGCATATGAGCAAGTCTTCTATACCAAAGTTCACTTGGCTCCATGGATTCATGCACCATGGCATGCTCAGGTTGTCCCTTCAATTTATAAAACCTCCCTCTTGCTCTCCAATCACTACTGCATCATCTATGGTCTTTCCCTTTGGCCACATTAGGACTTGACCATCCACAAATGCAACCCTCATACCTTTTGCATCCAATGCAGAGATTGAGAGTAAGTTCTTCTTGAGCCTAGGTACATAAAGAACTTCTTTCATCTTCAAAGATTTTCCAGAATCTAGGTTGTAGGAGGCTTCACCACTTCCTTTGATTGGGTATTGATAATCATCCCCAAGTTTCACCTTATGGGGTGATTCATGTTCAGATAGATTCACAAAAGATTCCTTAAACCTAGTCATGTGTTTGGAAGCCCCACTATCAATCAACCAATCATTACAACCATGGGAGATGGTACCTGTGAGAGCAGAGATTAGAACATACTCTTCTTCACTTGATGAGTTATCATCACTTTCTACCCTAGCCTTCTTCTTGGATGGTTCATCATCCTTAGCAGCATGAGCATGAAACCTTCTTTTGCTGCCCTTCCTCTTCTTATTGTTGTTATTATTCCTTTTGTTCTTGGGACAATCTGAGGCAAAGTGACCCTTCTCATTGCATGTGAATCATCTTAGGTCCTTCTTACTCTTTTGATAGGATCTATTGTGGCGAGGGTGCTCCTTCTTGGTTTTGCTTCTTTTGGTGTGAGCTGCAAGATCTTGGTCTTCACCTCCCATCTTTTCCCCTCGAGCTATAAGTCTAGCTTCTTCTTGAGAGCATTCTTCCCGCAGTCTATTGAAGGAGATCAACTTCTTCCTTGCACAAATTCCTTGAATGAAGGAATCCCATGACCTGGGTAGGCCATTTAGAGTGGTCATCAGCACTTCACCATTCTCCACCATTTCATCCACTGCTTCTAGTTGTTCCTTGATCTGGGAGACCCTTGAAAAATAAGATTGAATGGTTTCTCCATTCTGAAACTTTACTCCTTTCAATTGGTTCCACAGGGTCATCTTCCGATTTATGTTCTTTCCTTCAAATAGCTTGGTCAAAGATTCAAACATCTCCTTGGGTGTCTTAAGAGAAGACACATGGGGTATGAGATGGTCTTTGATGGAATCAACAATGATTCTCTTTTCCTTGACCAAGTTCTTCTTATGCAATACCTTGGCCTCTTCATCCTCTGGGATAGGGATGTCTTCTTTCACATATGAGTCCAACTCATTCTCTTCCAAGATTAACCCAATCCTATACTTCCAGGCTCGGAAGTTATCAGCCCCTTCAAGCTTATCCTCAATCTTGGTGTGGAGAGACATCTTATAGAGTACTTCAAATGGAAATAGAAAAGATTTAGACTTACCACTTGAGATGCTGAAAACTAGACCTGGTCCCAGATTAGGGTTTGTCAGAAAAACCCTAAAAATTCAAAATGTGAATTTCAAATTTCTAAAAGGATAGAAAGATGCACCTTCATGAGCTGATCAGCCTTGTGCATTCAGAATTTGAGATCAGCAAAGTTTTGCCCTTCAGAATTGCCTTTCTGTCCTCCTGGGTTCACTAGGGAGAGCCCTGAATTAGGGTTTGAGTTTCCCAGAGATCTACCTAGCCAAAAATCTTGATCCAAAGCTCTAAACTTCGATTTTTGCAAGGAGCTTCCAGCTATGTCTTCAGATTTTAGAAATTCCTATTTTTGTGGAAACCCTAATTTTTAGGGCCAAATCTGAAAATGCTCGGAATTGAATTTTGACTGGACAAATAGATGCGCCTTGATGAGTAGAGTCAATCTACTATACTGATTTTCAAAAATCTATGGAGAGAAACCCAATAAACAAGGAACTCAAGCTTCCGTCACTGCAAAATGTCTTCTTCTCAGGTTAGCTCTGATACCATGTTAAATTTCGAGCATTAATTCACAATACTCTAGGATCTTTGCTGAGAGAATAACAATACAGTATATCAATGCATGACAATCACAATATGACAAGCATCACAAGAATCAAAAGCATAAGAGACAAGAGACACAGAGTTTCCGTGGGGAAAACCCTAAGGTGAAAAACCCCACAACTTCCTCAAAGATAGAGAGAGCAATGGCTGAACCAAAGTACAACCAAATAACACTGAGATAGTCTCCTAGTAGCAGATGATCCTCCTCCTCACTAGTGCACCACTTTCTGAGTGAGAGTGAGTTACTTTTCCGAGTGAGTAAAATAGAGATCTCCGATCTCTATTTATACTAACCTTTTTGCCCAGTGACCTTATGGGGCCGACTTGTCTAGCTAGGTACATCCACATTATAATATATATAATTCAGGGCTGACCCCACATGGTGGTCTAATAACCCATCGGCAAGTACACACACTTGCGACACTTGTCAATCCACATGATGACACTTCCTTATAGAGGAATGACAGATCTCTTATAAGGGTACAATAAATATATATAAAATACACAGATGAAACACATTCCGAAGTTACATATACATCAACATTCAACACCACATAAGTTAATCGGTAGTAGTACAACGAAAGGAGGAAGGAAGCCCAGGATGGTGGGAAATGATGCTAAGTTACCATTGTTCCATGGGAGTGGGACAAACAACCCAGAACAGTATTGGTTTTTGTGTGAAGCGGTCTGGACCGTAAAACAGATCACTGATGATGCTGCTAAGAAAAGACAGTTAGCGACAACTCTGCAAGGTCGTGCATAGATTGGTTTATGAAGTTTGTTCTAGTCCCTGTAGGAGCCCCAGAGAAGTCACTAGATGAGATCCAGGATGAGCTAATTGCAGAATTCAGAAATCCCAAGTCTGAGGCTCAATATATTATGGAATTGAAAGAAAATAAGCAGTATCCCAATGAGACGGTGTGGGATTTCGACCAACAATTCAAGATGCTGATGGAAAGGGTTAGTTTCGATATGAGCGCCGTCCAACATAAAGAGTGGTTCATCATGACACTTCTACCACACATTTGTCTACCATTGATGCAACAAAACATCTT
Source organism: Larix kaempferi (assembly GCA_027924585.1). Lineage (NCBI taxonomy): Eukaryota > Viridiplantae > Streptophyta > Pinopsida > Pinales > Pinaceae > Larix > Larix kaempferi. The sequence goes on from BSBM01000012.1 coordinate 26,911,798, forward strand.
GATGCCCAGTGAAGATTTGGAGATTGCAATGCGATTGGAGGCATTGTCGATTGGAGAAAATGTAGCCGGGATGTCGTAGATACAGACACAGTTCGCTAACTTGACTATACAACTGCAAGATTTGAAGAAGGGTAAGGAACAACGTAAAGAATTATGGTGTATGCGATGATGAGGAGAATGGAATACGAAGGACAATTGTTGGGATTTCCGCAATTATTTGGTTTCAGGAGCACCGAATCCGTTGAATGGTGGTAGCATGCCATGGTGTCGTGTCTGCCATGTATATGGGAACAACCATGACAATTTCCCATATATGTAGAAAATGGTCACAACCTCGAGGAATATTTATTGTACATTTTTCAAATCAGTGGGTCACGACGACAAGGATTGTCGTGCATACGAGTTGCTACAAGAAAGAATGTATGATGTGTTCTATGTAAACGACGACCAGCGTGCCGTACAACAGTCACAACCGCAGCCACAGGTAGCCCAACTGCTACCTCAACTGCAGATGCAGTTTGTACCGCCGCAGCAGCAACCACCATAGTTCATGCTGCAATATGCCCCAATGTAGATGGTTCCACAGTAGCCACAGTATGTACAACAACCGCAGTATGCACAGCAAGAGCAAGGAATGCAACCAGCACCAATGTAGCAACAGTTCAACAAACCACAATACCAGCAGCAGGGAGGATTCCAGGGAGGATACCTCGGAGGACATGGTGGAGGATTTGGTCGAGGAGGATGATGAGGTGGTCACGGACCTATTCAATGCTATCACTGTGTGGTATGGGGACATTGCCAGTGGGACTGTCCACTGCTACAAAACCAATGTACGTTCTATTTTGTTAACGATCACACAGTTGAGAATTGTCCACAGCTGATTGTGCGATGGAAAGCAGGGAATACTCCCCAGTTGCAGAACCAGCCCCAGGCACAGCAGCCTACCCAGAACCAAGTGCAGCAACCAGTGCAAAACAAGAATATGCAGCCAACTCAGAATCAGAATGTGAACCCACCTAGGAATGCACCGCTGAACCAAACCCAGGGTGCAAACATCGCAACAATTTCTGCAGAGCCAAGACCGTAAGATGCTTCCGTTGCTGTGGTCACTCATGGAGGAAAGATAACTGGAGAGGATAGCTCAATGATTCGGTTATCCAGACAAAAGAAGGTATCATATGACATTGATGCGGAGCGGGAGGCATTTATTCAAGCACATCGCGCACTAGAAAAAGACTGAGCTAAAGCTGTTACGTATGACATGCCCTCGACTTTTGATACTACTTCAGAGGCTGGCCCGTCACGGCAGTCCAGCACACTTAAGCATTTTTGGAACATTGCTTATCCCTAACAAGAGATCCCGACACTCTCGCTACGATTGAAGCTCTGTTGCGATGACTGACCCAGGATTGACAAGACTTTGTAGTTAATTCCTTACAATGACGGAAGACGGGTAAAGAGATGCAGATGACTATTCAAATTGGCGACTATGATGTTGATTCAGTTATTCTAGATCTTGGTTTGGATGTCAACATCTTTACCAAGAAGGCTTGGTAGAAGATGGGGAGTCCCCCATTGAGTTGGTCCCCTGTACAGCTCCGATTAGCTAATCACGCTAAAGTGACACCGATTGGGAGAGTTCCACGAATGGTGGTGGACGTTGAGGGAATGAAAAAATATTCCGACTTTGATGTGATAGAAGTAGTTAAAGGAGGAAGCTCTTATCCCACATTATTGGGGATTGGATGGGCTAATGCTAGTGGAGCTGTAATCAACTTCAAGTAATGGATGATGGATTTTGAAAATCGCGATCTCAGAGTTATTGCCACGTTGGATCCGGCTGAAGGACGTCGCTACATAGAACCAGTGAAGGATGATGATCCCTGTGCATGGGACCATGCATTCAATATCTCTGAATATTATATCCATCCGACTGCAATGGTGAGCTAGGATGGTGCAGCGACAGCTTTGCATCATCCGACTCTGATGATGCGCTAGAATATTGGTAGAACTGCTTGCACGAGGTGTCGCTCCGTAAGTGTGGGTTGATCACGTAGTCATTATGCTGTGTTGCAACTGAAACAGTCACACTACCAGTATATGAAGGACTGCCTGGCTTATCTGACTTTTTGACAGAGTTCGAGGAAAGCGTTTTCGAACCACAGCGATTGCTGGCATTGAAGGAAGCACTGAAGGCTGCCCCAACACACTGGTGGGAAACACATAAGGAATCAATTGATGGATGGTCGAAATGCAGAAGAATGATGATGGTATGCTTTGGTGATACTGAGGTTTACCACACTAGAAAGTATGATGGTTGGAACGATCCTGGTGGTCACTTAATGGAGTGTCAGCTGTTATGGGTATCGCGACCAAGAGATGAATGGGTCCATGTTTTTATCCATACTTTGGATGAGATGCCATGATCATGGTATCTTGCAGCTAAGTTGCAAGGAGAAATTTCTACTTGGATGGAGCTCACAGTGTGTTTTACCCATACATTCAGTTTTGCGGATGCTGATTTAGAGGTTAATAATGTATTACAGCTCATCCGTGATGTAATTCTGCAGGTTGTCCTTATAGCATATCCTGCGGATCCGCACACGCACTGCCAGATGCAGTCTCTCATGGAATGCTTCAATATCAGTGGTGGGACAAAAGATGATGATGATCCGCAGAATGTGAATATCCTGAAATCAGAAGGAAGTCGTGTTGTGATACCACCTGATGCGCCAAGCGATCCGATCAGTCAGTTGTTGAAGATCCGCAAGATTAACATTGGGATAGAGGACACTCCGAAGTTCGCAAATGTCGGGGATTACTGGGATGATGAGCTGATAAGAAAAGTCACTGATTTGCTCCATGAGTTTTAGAACATATTTCCTACCAAGTTTTCTGACATGAAGGGGATTCTGGGCGACTTAGGAGAGATGAAGATTCCATTGAAACCAGATGCTAAGCCGATTCGGCAGCGACCCTATCGATTGAATCCACGACATAAGGAGAGGGTCAAGGCTGAACTGGATCGCATGTTGGACGCCGGTATCATTGAACCAGTTGAAGAGTCGGAATGGATTAGTCCTATGGTGGTACAGGATAAGAAGACTGGAAAAGTGCGCATTTGCTTTGACCTCAGGAAGCTAAATGATGCATGTTTGCATGATCCGTTCCCAACCCTGTTTACTAATGAAGTGCTCTAAAGTGTGGGTTTCCAGGAGATGTACACTTTCACAGATGGGTTCTCTGGCTACCATCAGATCGGAATTGTAAAAGAAGATCTCCATAAGACAACTTTCGTTACCGAATGGGGCTGCTTTCAGTACACCATAATGTCTTTCGGTTTGAAGAATGCACCTACGATATTTTCGCTGGTTGTCATTGCTACATTCAAATATGTCATCTAGAAATTTTTATAGGTATACATGGACGATTGGACGGTCTATGGTTTAGTGCGTGATCATCTAGCAAATCTGTGGTTGATGTTGGAGTGATGTCGGCAGCACCAGATCTTGTTGAACCTAAAGAGATGTATATTCTATGCACCGTTTGGCATACTGTTGCGTCATATTGTGTGTATGCAAGGATTGCTGGTCAACCCAGCAAATATTGCGCTCATTCTGAGTTAGACACCGCCGACTACTGTTAAGCAACTATGGGCAACACTGGGACACACGGGGTACTATCGCAAGTTCATCAGGGGGTATGCTGCGATTACCACCCCTATGGAGAAGTTGTTGAAGAAGGACGTGGTATTCCAGTGGAGTCCTGAATGTCAGGATAGATTTGAGAAACTAAAGACGAAGATGGCTTCGGCACTGATATTGGTATTTCCTGACTGGAGTAAGGAATTCCATGTTCATGTTGATGCCTCATCGATCGCGCTGGGAGTAGTATTGGCCTAGCTCGGAGAGGGGGATCTTGATCAACCCATTGCTTTTGCTAGCCAGAAGTTGTCATCTGCAGAAAAAAACTACACTACTACGGAGAGGGAAGGTCTGGCAATGGTTTATGCGTTGCAGAAGTTTCGCCACTACTTATTGGGAGTTCATTTCAAGATGTTCACAGATCATTCCGAATTGAAATACGTGGTCAATAAGCCTGTGTTGGGGAGGAAGATCTGTCGATGGCTACTTCTTTTTTAGGAATTCAATTTTGAAGTAATTGTGAAGCCAGGGCGGTTAAATACTGGCCCGGATCATCTCTCCCGGATTGAAACAGGAGAGGAGCCAAGTAATATTGAAGATGGGTTGCCTGATGCACAATTTTTTAAAGTTGAAGTCGCTGATGGATATTTTGAAGAAATCATTCAGTATTTGGCGACAAGTACCACTCCAATGGAATTCACCGCTACTCAGAAGAAGAATGCTGCACAGTTGGAGCAGATTCGGGATGTTGGGGGCCAGTTCATGACCCAGGCAGGTGAAGCGCTTCAGGCAGTACAGAAGGGTCGCCAACAGGTGACAGAAAATATCATTGCGCATCCGTCTATAGAAGATGTGGTCGACAATTAGGTGGTGGCTACGGAAGTCAAGGAAATGGTGATGACAGTTGTGCAGCAGTACGAAGACTTCAAAGTGAAGACAACAGAATACACCATGTCTAGTTGACGTGGCTCGAGGGCTAGCCACAAGATTGTGTTGCGGGCCTGTTGGCAGGCGGTTTGGTAAGGGAGAATCGCAGCATCGCCGATGCTGCGACACGTCAAACGAGGTCATGGAAGGAAGAAGACTATTATTTTATGTACTTTTTGAGTCATCTATACCATAATAGGCAGGTTTTTGGGTCATTTGGATCGTGTCAGTTAGATTTTGGGTCCTTTGTCCAAGACTCAGTTAGGAAGCTGTTAGTAAGTGGACAATGTTGGCAGGCGGTTTGATGAGGATGTGTCGTGGTACCGCCGATGCTATGACACGTTGGATGAAGGCATGAAAGGAGTATTTGGTGCCAAAGTATACTGCAGTTGGCGGGTTTTGGGTCACTTGGACCATGTATTTTGTAACATTGAGTCAAGTATACTGCAGTTGGCGGGTTTTTGGTCATGTATTTTGTAATATCGAGTCCTTATACTGCGGTATGCGGGTTTTTGGGTCATTAGACCAAGTCAGTTATTCGATTGTCCATAAGTGTCGGTTAGGAAAGTGGACAAGTATTGTAAGAGGCGGAAGCCTGTAAATATAGGAGGATTGTAAGTGTTAAAGGAAGTCGATGGATAGAAGAGCTAGAGATAGAGCTATATGCGGAGATTGACAGAGATAATGTGGGTGTTGCATAGAGATTTATGTACTGCTTTTGGTTTGCCACAGTAATATAAGGATGATGATTTGGTGCAATCTATGTGTAATGTTGCTCGATGCCTATGTCATTTCCTATTCTTAATGCAGTTATCTATTTTCTGTTGCTATAATGTGAATGCCGCAATAATGTGTTATCTATCTATGTGAAAATGCTGCGATTAAAGTAATGTGCGATCTCTGTTTCTGGTAATGTTAAATGCTACAATGTGCTAGAACTTCATGATGAATATTTGGAATTGTTGTTAGTATCATACTACCGCAACGTGCCTCCTCCCTCGGCGGAAACATGGTTCCGTCTGCTCTTCCTGGATGCCTCGCATGAGACCTCATCAGCTCTACGGGTGTTGCTGGGTGGGATCAAACCTGCCCAGGCTGGTGCCTAGGGAGACTGTGGTATGTGTCGATAGTTGGTGGACCTCTGTCGACTGTGAGGTTGCGATTCGGTCAACAAATGGTTACAGCCGAAAGAAGGAGACAATAATTCGTGATCCAGACAGCAAGAACAACAGTAGTTGACGTGGCTCGAGGGCGAGCCATAAGATTGTGTTGGGGGCCTATTGGTAGGCGGTTTGATGAGGATGTGTCGTGGTACCGCCGACGTTGCGACACATTGGATGAAGGCGTGAAAGGAGTATTTGGTGCGAACGTATACCGCAGTTGGCGGGTTTTGGGTCACTTGGACCATGTATTTTGTAATATTGAATCAAGTATACTGCATTTGGCGGGATTTTGGTCATGTATTTTGTAATATCGAGTCATTATATCATGGTATGCGGGTTTTTGGGTCATTAGACCAAGTCAGTTAGTCGATTGTCCATAAGTGTCGGTTAGGAAAGTGGACAAGTATTGTAAGAGGCGGAAGCCTATAAATATAGGAGGATTGTAAGTGTTAAAGGAAGTCGATGGATAGAAGAGCTAGAGATAGAGCCATATGCAGAGATTGACAGAGATAATGCAGGTGTTGCATAGAGATTTATGTACTGCTTTTGGTTTTCCACAATAATATAAGGATGATGATTTGGTGCAATCTATGTGTAATGTTGCTCGATGCCTATGTTATTGCCTGTTGTTACTTTAGTTATATGTTTCTATTGCTATAATGTGAATGCCGCAATAATGTGTTATCTGTCTATGTGAAAATGCTATGATTAAAGTAATGTGTGTTCTCTATTTCTAGTAATGTTAAATGCTGCATTGTGCTAGAAATTCATGATGAATATTTGGAATTGTTGTTAGTATCATACAGCCGCAATGTGCCTCCTCCCTCGACAGAAACATGGTTCTGTCTGCTCTTCTTGGATGCCTCGGGTGAGACCTCATCTACTCTGTGGGTGTTGCTAGGTGGGCTCAAACCTGCCCGGGCTGGTGCCCAGGGAGACTGAGGTATTTGTCGACAGTTGGTGGACCCCTTTCGACTGTGAGGTCGTGATTCGGTCAACAGATAAGCATTGTAAAGGCAGAAGCCTATATATAGACAAGAAGTTATAGGTCGTGAAATAGATGGGAGAGAGCTTTGATATGCGGTTTTGTGCGTATGTTCTGAGATCGAGAGATATTGCTGAAGTTTGTGATCTGCAGAGGCATTGTATTGGGTTTTTATAGTAATAATATGATGTGATGAAACTACTCTGTGAAATCTTGGTGTGTCTTCTGTTTTTTTATGGTAAAGCAATGTTTCTTTGATGCAATAATCGCTTTACTATAATAATCTGCTGCAACAATGAATGTTTCCATTTAGTGATGCTATGAGTACAATAATGTTGAAGTGAATGCATAGATTTGTCGTTGAATGTTGCAATAAGATTAAGTAGCGGATTCCCCACACATTCTCCTTAATTCGGAGGAAACATGGTTCCATCCACTCTCCCTTGATCGCCTCGGGTGAGACCTCATCTGCTCTGCAGGTGTTGCTGGGCAGGGTAAAACCTATCTGGGCCGGTGCTGAGGGAGATCGCGGTGGGTTGGTGTCGACAGTTATGGGAGCCCCTATCGATTGGGTTTGAGTCAACAAAATCCACCCTCTGCAATATGCTTGCTGATGTAGAAAGACAGAAATCCAATGTGCTAACCCCATGGAAATCGACCTTACGACATCCTCAATCTGCAATCCACTTGGCGGAAGCAGAAAGTCAGAAATCCCACGCGCCATCTCCGTGGAATTCACCCTTCTGATTTCTGCAATATGCAATCCGCTTTGTGGATGGGGAAAGTCAGAAATCCCACCATGCAACTTCAACGACCAGTGCTCGACCCCCACAATCCGCAATCCGGATTGCGGATGCGAAAGGTCAAGAACACATACCCCTGCACCAGTAACTTCTGAGGCTGATATATCCTTCATCGTTAGGCCAAATTGGACAAGTCTGGTACTGTTGGAAATCTCTTAGAGAGAACTATGCAGCTGCAAGGTCTTCATCCACACCTAAGAAATTTGTTCTTTCCCTTATTCCACTCCAAAATATGACTTAAATCCCCATCTATGCCTCTTTGCCACCATGTGAAGAAGCTCTATCTTCTTTCCTTCATCTGGTCCACAGGATTCATGAACACCACAGGGGTGTCTATTCTTTTCCCAAGTCCTGGCTGGAGCATTCTGTACATTTTCCAGACTTAGCCCTATTCATCAAGACATAAGGTCATATAAGTACAAGGATAAATACAAAGATGCAGATGCGCAGGAGCATGATAAATGATTCATGTAGGAAGATTCATACATCAATAAACACAGGGGGATTGAAACATTATCCACCCACACATATAACATGTATCCAACATATCCATAACAGTCATTGATTAGTTAAATCAGTGCAGAAGTAAGTTAAACAACATACAAAACAGACTTAAACACAATTCATAGGTATACAGTCCTATTCATCAGTGAAGAATTCATGGTAATTGGAAACACACGTGGGAATAACTTAACACATCGAACACTTATCTTTTGCATTGAACCTCCAAGAAAACTGGCTATGGATTGCAACGTTCCAACCCAACCATAGGTCTCTACCCAGCCTACATTATTTGAGCAATCAGAGACTATGCCCAAGCTGGGAATATGTATCCATTAAGGAGTATCACTCAGGCTCACTCACAGCATTGGTTCATAGTCAATCAGGATCATACAACACATATCCATCTTTGTCAAGCAAGTGGGAAATGCAGGTAAGGTTTTCTAAATAAATAAGATCATCCACAGATCTATGGGCATATCCCAATGATCTCAGATAGTGTAGACATCCCCATCACCTCCACTCTCAGCCTAAGTAAGGTCCCCTTCACTATTGCACAGTCCCTAGGGAACCCCTTCCCTTAGGACTGACCTCCACAAGTCTGGATGGTCCTAACTGCTGAATCAAGTGATTGATCCCTCACTGGATCTAACATGCATGACTAAAACTTCATGATCCTGCCCCACTTATTTTATGGGTGTCTCACCCACTCACATCCACCCAAGGGTTTGGATCTATTGATTCTTCATCGATCTTCCTTTCCATGCCAATTTCTGGATGATCTTAACTATGTAATTCGTCATCCTTGCTCAGTATCGTGATTCCTTGTTTTCTTCCTCTCTTCTCGATCTGCTAGGTCGCGTATCCGTTTCACTCATGCCCGTGTCTCTTCGTTTTCCACATTCCATTCCCAGGTGGTGCATTACAGCCTCGGGATGGAGGAATGCATCTCCCCATAAAGTGGAGTGGATTATGGGGAACACAACCGATGCCCATACCCTGCCATCCAAAATTTCAGGCTTCCCCATACTCCATCGATCTCATGAACAGTCTTCTCATAGTACTTACCTTGCAGCAACAATCTATGGGAATTAGGACAGTCTAAGTGAGTCTCAAGGTGACACATGGAAACCTAGGATTCCATCCGACACCCCCTCACCTCTCCCTAGTGTCGATGCATAGTTCCCCCTCATTTAGTTGCAACCATAGCTAGCCCTTGGTATTTTTATTTACATGGTATTATTTACATCATTTACATTTTCCATGAATTACTAGGACATGGTTACTCTAATACCAAATACTTGCCTCTTCAAGGCTGAACATTCACTAGAGGGGCATTGGCCTTGAGCTCCATGCTAGGAATCATGCATCACATGCATACAATATTTACATTACAGCCAAAATATCCTAAGGGTAAAAATGAGGGATATTACAATTCCCTTACCCTTAGAATGTTGACACAGTTCTGTCGATAGGGGTTCACTTCGCAGAGATGTCAACAAACATCAACAAGACACCCTTACGCATCGACCCAAAAAGGTTTTACCCTTTCCAACAACACCCGCGGAGCGAGTGAGGTATCACCCGAGATGTCTAAGGGGGGCTACAGGAACCAAGTTTCCGCAGTAGAGAGAAGACATGCATTAATTCATACTCAGTCGCTACAGAAACCAGATATTTTCCTTCACATTACACTAACAATTCAAATCGACAATAGACATAACTCATATCAACCAACATTATTGATCAATCGACAAAGCAGCAAGATCGCATCATCACAAGATATCATTCATTCTTCATAACATAGAGACAAATAGAAATAACAGAGTATAGCTCATAGCTCCAAGTAGAAAAAAGAGAGTTGAGATAGAGTCGAACATCCCCATTCATTAACTCATCAAAAAGACTGCGGGATGAACTTCCCAGAAAATAGTTCCAAGCGACTTAACACAGATTCATATATTCAGAGCAAAAGCTGTCGAAGGAAGACAAAATACATCAGACTTGATCGAATTATCCAATGATTCTTCAATCTTACTTCGATGCCTATCTATTACGATTGTGTTTCTATTTATAGACACCCATGGTGGTTACAAAATTTTCCAAACGACCCATTCTAACTAATTTGGACCAAAACTTCTGCTTCCTTCGGCTCCTTAGCCTTCGTGATTGATCCTTATCCTTCGCTGATGACCCCTTCATCGTTGTTGGATCCACATATTCTACGCTCTAACTCCGTGCGAATGGGCCCCCAACACAAAATTGTGTCTCTCCCTCGAGCTACCTTAGCTGGACACCTCTACTACGGCTCTGTTTCACCAATTTGATCATCCTTCGCTAGAGACTCTACTTCTGACACATCTGTTTTGTGAATTTGATCATCCTTTGTTGGGCATTGTGCCGATGACTCTACTTTCGACACATCCATTTCGCATATTTGATCATCCTTTGCTAAGGCATTGTGCCGATGACTCTGCTTCCGGCACATCCGTTTCGCGAATTTGATCATCCTTCGCTAGACCCGGGGTGCCCTCGCTCTTGGTGTTTCTGTGGTCGAAATGACCTCTTTTCTTCCAAAAACTGAAATTCGCTTAGACATCTAGGGGTATACTTCACCTTTTTTCTTCCTATTTGTTTGCACGTACGCATCTGTTGGTTGATCGTGAACACTTTTCTTCCTCGCCCTTAGCACACCTTGAGTGCTTCCGCTGGAAAAAAAATGCACCATCTCAACCCTCTAATCTCACTTCTTCACTCTGCAACTTTCTTGGACTCATGCATTCAGATCAATGACTCTCACCCGTAATGCACATAAGACTTAATGATGCTATCCATTCATTTGTTTGGGTATTTATAACTTAACTTGCTTGCTCCCCATCCATCTTGTCATTCTTCATCCATAATTACCAAATCATTCATCGAATCTTTACATGATTTTCCAAATTCTGTCATTGAGTGTGTCATCATCCACCTCTGCCGCCTTCCGTCGATGCTTACATGCTGAAATTATGATCTGATTTGAATCCCATGTACTAAACATCGACAAGCGTCTAGCCTTGTCACTTACCCTTTATTTTGCTATTGTTTCATCGACAGAACTAATTTTGTCGACAGATCTCCAACCTTTAATCATCATCATCATCATTATTATTATTATTATTTTTACTATGTGAACCCTGTCTCAATCGTTGTTCGGCTGACTATGGTGGTAGGGATTTAGCTGGCTTCCATTCACTAAATTTGTCAACAGTGTCCCATCTAGATTTTGTAACTGTACCGCACCTTCGTCAGTAATAAACTTGATAATATAGGGACCCAAACAATGCAACTGCGGCTTACGTGGGTGCTTTGCAAACTTACTATCATACAACAACATCATATCTCCACACTTGAAATGCTTTTCTTTGACATGGTGATCGTTCCAAGAATTTTATCAATCTTTTTCTACCTGTTGATGGAACCCAGCAATAAACCTGTCCTTGTCAATATATACCAACTACACCAACCGTTCTTCAATTGCTCTGTCATCACTCATTTCTGTTGTTGTTGTGATGCGCAAACTCAGGACAATGTACTCCATTAGCATCATTGCTTCTTGTCCATAAAATAACTTGAATGGAGTCTAGCCTGTCAATCGTTTACAAGTCATTCTGTACTCCCACAGTATTGCTAGGATCTTCAAATCAGTAATTGTGGTTTTTGTTACACACCTTCATGAGCACGTGCTCCAATATTTTGTTCAGTTCCTCCACGGCACCATTCTCCTACGGGTGATATGGGGTACTCTGTCAATGCTGAATTTGGAATTCTTCCGTCATTTCCATGATAGTTTGGTTGATAAAGTGAGTACCTTGGTTGTTGATGTATATGTAACTTAGGAATGTATTTCACCCATGTATTTCATATATGTATTTTGTACTCCTATAGAGATGGTATTATTCCTCTATACGGAAGTGTTTGTATTCCTATAGATATGTTATTATTCCTCTATACGAAAGTGCTGTCATTTATATTGTAAGTGTCGTAACTTATACTTGATGGGTTATTAGACCACCTTGTTGGGGTCGGCCTTGTATAAGTCATGTGGGTCGAAGGGTTATTAGACCACCCTATTGGGGGTCGGCCATGTGGGTCAAAGGGTTATTAGACTACCAAGTGTGGGGTCGGCCCGGATTAAGTTAACCATGGGTTAAGCTAGACATGTAGGCCCCATTAGTTTATTGGGCAAGATAGAACAAGTATAAATAGAGATCGGGAGATCTCTATTTGGTCATTTCATTCACACACTTCTCTCATTCGGAAAGTGGTGCACTTATGAGGAGGAGGCTCTGCTGCTAGGAGAAGACTATCTCTTGTATTCTGGTTGTATCATTACTCTATCTATCTCTGAGGAAGTTATTGGGGTTTTTCACCTTTATGGTTTTCCCCAAGTAAACTCTATGTCTCTTGTGTGCTTGCATTATTGTGTCCATGATTGATATGCTGTAGATTTGCTATACATGTTGTTCTCTCAGTTAAGATCCTAGATCATATTGAAGTAAATTCTGAAAATTTAACATGGTATCAGAGCTAGCCTGAAAGAAGGCATGATATGGCATTTATGACACTTGTTGCACTTACGATGCTAGGACTTGATATAGAAAAAACCAGTCATCGTAGCACTTTCGCTATAAATCCATTTTGGTGAATTTTTCAGATCTGAAACTTTTAGAGGTCGAAGATCCGATCACCATGTACCTTGTGTCCAACGGAAAACTTCTAATTCGTTGTAATTTGTGATTTATGATCTGTACAATATAGGGTTTCTGCCTCTTCCAAATCTCAGTCATAAACAGGTGACCTTGGAAAAAAGTTCATAACTTGGGCTAGGAAGCTCCAAATGAAATTTCGTAAAATGTGACAGGTAGTACACAGACTGCACTATCTCATAAAATGTTTTCATAGGCCGAAATTGAACCAGTGACACGTGGCACTCAGTACACGTTCGCTCTCCTATTTTATCCCATAAACAGGTCACGTTGCGACACTTGGCATAACTCTCTCTCAGAGAATCCAATTGAGGTCAGACCTATCAGGATGGAAAGATGACAGGTCAGGCTATCTCAATAACAGTTTTCAGACCTTGTGGATCGAAACGTTTGGAGTTACACAAGAAACAATCAGGTACATATTTCTTTCATAACAAAATTATTTTTGAGCACCTTTATTCATGGCTTCCGGAATTTAGGGTTTCGGATAAAAGTTGGAATTTTTGTAATCGGAGACCATGGCTGAATACTAATCATCAAAATTTAAATTTAGAGACCAAGATCAGAATTTTTGGTTGGGCAGAAGGCTGGGCTTGATCAGACCCGAGTTCGGGACTTTGATAAAAAAAAGTGGAAAATTAGGGCTTCTGCAAAAATGGGAATTTTTGAAATCTGTGACCACGGCTGGAAGCTCCTCATAAAAATAGAAGCTTAAAGCTTTGGATCAAATGTTTTGACTGGGAAGAAGAGTGGGCTTCATCAAACCCCAGTTCGGGGTCACATCCAGTGAATCCGGAAGTTTCAAAGGAAAAATTGAGGAGTGAAACTTTGCAGTTTTCAAATTCTGAATATACCAGCTTGATTAGCTCATCAAGGCGCATATTTCTATCCTTTCAGAAGTTTGAAATTCAAAGTTTGAATTTTTGGGGTTTCTCTGACAAACCCTATTACAACTCCAGATCCAGTTTTTGCAAATCAAGTGGATTGGGTTAATCCTAGAAGAAGATGGATTGGTCACCTGCATAAGTGAAAAAGTTCCTGTCTCAGAGGGAGATAAGGCTAAGGCCTTCCATAAGAAGATTACAAGCAATCTTGACAGGTATGGCTTATAGGTATGTCTCGAATTTTGTTCATGGTTAAGTTTATGATATGTTTGTCTTCATATCATTACAGTACAATCTTGATTAATTACTAGACTTGTCGTATCACCTTAATAGAAGATATTCATTGATTAAGGTTTTGACATTTATGATTGTACTAATGCATTGTGATGTTGTATGAGGTTTATGTTGTTCGCTAACATAAAAGGTACACCAAGAAAGACCAATCATGTTCTACTTCAAGAAAATATGATTATGGTGACATGAAGACAAAGATTCATCCATTGTCATGGATCACATAGAAGATCTACTTACGATGTATGTATAACTTGGTTCTACAATGGTTAACTTATGAGACATGCAGGTTACTAGCACAAGTCATTGAAGAGAACCATAAGACATTATGCGGGTATGTTAGACATAACTAGCTAGCATTCTAATCCAGGTATGTTTTTCCTATATCAAGCTAGAATCCTACCTTGCGTTAGGATCTTATCCTATTGTGTTGTTGATAATGATTATTTATGAATTCATAGGTTTGAATAGTCATGGTTGTATGCATATTATGTTTCTTACCATAATTGATGATATGACTAACCAGAAGAATCATGAAGGTATAGGTTTGAGTAATCACGGGTTTTATGCATATTATATCTCTTATCTTGATTGATGATTTAACTAACCAGAAGAGTCCTATGATCAAATAAGAATATGCATGAGTAAAATAAGACTTCCCTGAAACCTTGAATACTAATTCTTATTATTTCTATTTGAAATGATCATGACTATACATGCTTAAGATTATTGTGTTTTGATAGTATTAAGAATATACTAATGAATGTATGAGATTACAAGGATAACACATTCATGATACTAATAAGCATGCATAGGGAGCTAGGATGAATATAGGTTCAAGGACAAGTAATCCAGGAAGCAAAGATCAAGAGGGAGCTCACTCCAGTAGTTTCTGCAAGGATGCAGATATCCAAAGGGAGTTGACCATCCTTCTGCATTCCACAACAGAAAAGTGTAGAAGAAGCTACTTCAGCAACTCCTACAAGGAAGAAAAGACTCAGAGGGAGTCCACCCAACAAACAAACAAAGATAAGTATTTTAATTACCATTTCTTACATATTTGTTTGTTTAAATAAAATTATTCAATGATGTATAGGCTTATGTTCCTAGACTTAGGATATGTATTGTGCATATTAGAATGATTGCATTAATGAACAATATACTAGTAATATGCATTTGATGGGTAAGTAGCCTATGGCACTGTACAACATTCCATTGCTACTTATCTAGGATGAAACCTCTTTGTTGACATGTTGGGAGTTGTCCACACTCTTAACAATGTTCTGGTAGAGATTGGAAGGCATCTAGAAAGTTACGGGATATGGATAAATGTTGTATTGAAGCATTGGCTAAAATAATTGCATGAATGTACGAAATATTTCTTTATGTGTAAGAATTTGTTCTGAAAACTATGAGATGTTTTCTAATCATGCAATTTAACTTGTTGTGTAGGAAATATCGTATACCATCACCTACAAAAGAAGGACTACAACATTTGTTCAAGCAACAAAGTTATCTATTGAAAATATTGAAGATATCAAAGTTCCCAGGATCTGGGAAGAATGCCATGATCGAGGAGTACCAGTCGATCATGAAGATTTTTGGGATGCAGTCCCAAGACCTGAAGGGGAGTCTGTAGTGACCTCCAAGATGATCTACAAGATCAAGCATGCTGTAGGTGGTAGCATAGAGACTTTTGCTCTTGTAGCCAGATACACTTCCATTAGATCCGTACTTGCTCTGACTGCAGTGATGAAATGGAAGATACACCAGATGGATTTCAAGACAGTTTTCTTGAATGGAGTAGTTGAAGAAGAGGTGTATGTGGAGAAGCCACTTGGTTCTGAGACACATGACAGGGAGTCATATACGTGCAGAACTTGGTATGGTAGGATAGACATCTTTCTATCCAGTTTGGGCTTAACCAAGAGTAAAGCAGATTCCAACCTTTACTACAAGGTTGATGAAGGAAATCCAGTGATACTACTTTTGTATATGGATGAACTATTTATTACAGGTGAAGATAGATTGATTTCCGACACGCAATGGAAGCTTGCTGCTGAGTTCAAGATGAAGAACTTGGGGATGATGCACTATTTGTTTTTGGCATGGAGGTGTGGCAGAGTGCAGATGGAATCTTCCTTGGACAAGGGAAGTATGCAGTAGAGATCGTGAAGAGGTTCGGGATGATGGACTGCAAGGCTATGGCCACACCTATGGCATCGAACCTGAAGCTTTTGTGTGATGCTCCATCTAATCCGGTTGATGTCACGATGTATCATCAGATGATTGGGTCCTTGATGTACCTGACAAACACTAGACCAAATATTTTCTTTGCAGTGAACACATTGAGCCAGTTCCTCACGGATCCCAGAGGTGTTCACTTGGTTGCTGTAAAGCATATTCTGAGGTACCTTAAGGGTACGGTTGATTATGGGCTAAAGTATGATGCGAATCAAAATTTTAACTTGCAGGGTTATGTTGATTGGGTAGGCAGTGCTGCAGATAGGAAGAGCACTTATGGGTGCTGCTTCAGTATGGGATCAGGTGTGATCTCTTGGTTTAGCAGGAAGCAGTCTTGCGTAGCACTGAGTACAACTGAATTAGAACATGTTGTGACGGATGAGCAGGTTGTAGATGTATTGACCAAGTGTTAACACCCAAAAAGTGTTCACTACCTCATCTACCACATTATATGGCTCATTTGTCCATTTTCCTACCATATTTCCCTTAAAATCCTAAAAAATCCCATTAAAAAGCCTCCAAAAGGCCTAAAATGCCTCCAAAAGGCCACAAAACCCTCAAAATAGCCTAAAAAAGGCTAAAAAACCCCCTTTTCCTCCAAAAATAGCAAAAATCCCCTAAAAAGGGAATAAAAAATATAAAATAATGAGGAAAAGGAGGAAAAAACCCTATACAGCTGCCCAAAACCATGTGTTCCCTAAAACCATGGGTCAGCACTCCACCACCAAAAAACTATAAATAGGTGGTGGAAATCCCTTATTCCATATCCACAATCACAAGCACCCTTACTCTGCCAAAATCTCTCTCGAAACCCTAGTTCACCATTGAACTACTTTCACCTTGAGAGCCACTTTTGGCCCATTCCCATCATTGGAGAAGGAGAAGGAGCATCTTGAAGCTTGGAGCATCCTCTTGGACACTGCAAAGGGCTTCATCAAACCTTCTCATTGAAGGTAATATCAATACAAAAAGCCATTCTTTCAATTTGATGTTTATGTTTCATGCATGCTTTAGAAGTAATTTAATTCCTGTTTTAGCTTAATTAGTTTAATATACTGAACTGCTACTAAGGAGTCCATTCTCCTTAGTAGGTGCTCATTTGCACAAGCTAGGAGTAAAACCCTAGCTACAGTTTTGGCGACTCCCCTAGATTTTGAATTTCTGGTTTCCGTTTTGAATTTTTTACTTTCGGCTGTCCCTTTTGGCCGCTGCATACCGCGTCTTTTCCCTCTGCAGTCGCGTCCCGACCGCGCCTTTCAGGCCTTTACCTGCGATCCGACCGCGGCTCTCAGACTGCTTCCGACGGCCAGCCGGCGGATTCAAGTCTTTTACCTGCGATCCGACCGTGGCTAATCAGCCTGTTTGCCGCGATCTGACTGCGCCTGTCGGCCTTTTTCCCGCGTCCCGACTGCGGCTTTCTGCCTCTTTCGTGCGTCCCGACTGCGCCTGTTAGCCCTTTTGCCGTGACCCGACTGCGTCTTGTTCCCTATTTCCTGCGTCCCGACTGCCTCTGTTGGCCCGATAGCCGCGACCTGACCGCCGCTGTTTCCCTCAAACCCGCAGTCGGCCTGTTCTGATTTGCCACAGACCCGCGGTCTGATTTCTGCTCTTTTCCTGTTTTGAGCCCAGCCCCTTTTGCTGCAATATTTTCTGCATCTGAACAGCCCTCTGTCCCACCTACAGCCTCACTACCTTACAGCCTTTCTGCAACATAATTTCTGTGCCCTTTACAGAATTCTTTTAAAATTTCGTTATTTTTAATTTCAGAAAATTTTGCAAGTTAAAATTTCAATTTCAGCATTATTGATAGTTGGAAGTTGCACCCCTTGTGGCACTTCTATATTTTGGGTTCATCACCTCACGAGCACACACTCTGTCACATAAATCAAGTGATCCTTAAAAAGTACCTAATTGAACCAACATTCTAACCCCACTTGGGGAACACAAAAGAATCATTGTAGTTAGGTAGGGTCGGGGGGATAGGCTTCCAATAACACCCCTCGGTCACTTTCACTTGAGACATAGTTGTTGTCCAAATAGGGAACCAAAATCCCCTAGTACTTTTTGGCACGGTCACGACCAGTTTGTCAGAGGGCCTCTCCCTTAGGAGGGTTGAAGTCGGGAGACTGGTTCCGGAGGCCTGAGTGGAATAGCGCACTCCATTCAGTAACCGAAGGGCTACCTTTCGCGGTTCGCGGGATATCCCTGTATAGGGGTATTGCGGTCAACGAACTAAACGGCAGATTCACCTTTCTGGACGTGTCATGAACGGGGTATCTTAGTTGCCATTCTTCTAGGATTGACTACCCGGTGTCCCTCCCGGTAGGGGGATATCATAGCCACTTGGCTTTTCTACTCATATTGTCTGACTTGGATTTCATCACCTTGCAGAGGATATGTTTAGTTGAGTCAGAATACTTTTAGTTAGGTGTTTGCATGCTCCTTTACCTCCCTTCGGTCTAGTGAGTCCACCATTTTTTCTTTTTAGGAAACCTGCTGCTTGTTGGTATTCTGACCATCTTTGTTGTTACTCCACCCATTGTAGCACAGCTGTTGTAGTGGGTGTCTTGAGTTGGTTGTTGGCCTGAGTGCCTTGCCTTTTAGCTCTCCTTCTGCATACTCGGTTGCATTAGGCCTTTTTTGAGCTGTTTTTACTCACCTCAACCCACAGAGATTTAGACACCATCTGTCACCATTGAGTCCCCGAGACATTCTCGGCGCCTCAGGGGCGAGCCCCCACAGCACGGTTCTCTTGACACCACTCGTCATAGATTCCGATCATCATCCATTGATACCACCCATCACAGATCTAGAGCCTTGTCACTTGACTCCACTCGTCAGCGACGTAGGTCTCCGTC
This sequence comes from Larix kaempferi, assembly GCA_027924585.1. Classification (NCBI taxonomy): domain Eukaryota; kingdom Viridiplantae; phylum Streptophyta; class Pinopsida; order Pinales; family Pinaceae; genus Larix; species Larix kaempferi. The sequence continues at coordinate 26,930,849 of BSBM01000012.1, forward strand.
ACCAGATAGTGACGCACCTTACTTTACCTCTGATTCTGACGAAGAGTCTGAGAACCCTATTTATACTGCCCCTACTAGCCCCATGGCTGGCACGACTTCCACTCCATTCGTTATAGGGACTATTGGTGGCACATCCACCACTACACCAGTTACTACACCTATTTTGGGTATGCCCTCCATGGGGAACCCATCTACCGTTCCCCTCACGGTACCTATTCCCGCAGTGGGAATCCCTATCCCCACTACATCAGTGGCTCACACTACCAATGGTGGTGCTGGACCATCCTCCACTACCTCAGTTCCCCCACTTGGGGGCACCACCTCACATCTTGTCCCTCCACTTGGGGGCACTGGCCCCAACTTGGTCCAAAGCACTACTGTGTCACACCCTTCTTCCAGTTTTCCATTCATGGCTAGCCTCAACCTACCTGACCTGGCCAGATTGACCAACGATCCTATTCGACACGACCCTACGTGGCCTCATATGCCTACCAAACTACCCTCTGACATCCCTAAGTTCGAGGGTAAGGTCAGTGAGGACCCACAAAACCATATCATGTCTTTCCACTGATGGTGTTCCTCTAACTCCATTGTGGATGACTCTGTTCGCCTCCGTCTCCTACAGCGCACCTTCACTGGCTCTGCAGCCAAATGGTATATCGAGCAACCTCATGGGACCCATGCCACCTTTGCTTCCCTTGCCTCGACCTTCCTGCAGTTCTTCCAGTTTCCTGTCCGCTATGACGCGGGCGTTGAGATCCTTCTATCTTGTAGACAAAACACGGCTACCCATATCACGGACCACATCCATGAGTGGCGTCGACGCCGTAGCTTATGCAAGATTAAACTAGACGACCGTATCTTCCTAGATTGGTTCCTCAAATCCCTTCTCCCTGTTATTGCTAAGGATGTGGCCTCAGAAAGACCCCAGTCTGAGGAAGAGGCCATCCTTAAGGCTCAACAGTTCGACCTCATTTACGCCCAATCGGGTTACCTTTATACCATTATACCTGATGCCCCTCGCGGCGAGTCCTCCCAGCATGATGCGCCGGGGGCATCCCACGCTGCAGATGGTATCATTGGCCGTGTTTCTTCGCATCCCCAACCATTTTCTATAGCACGTCCTACCCCTGGCCCCGATCTGTCGCGGGCTACTTCACAGTCTGGAGCAACCAACTCGTATGCTCCTATGACACATCACCATTCCCATGGACCCTCATGTCCACCTCAGTGCTTCGGGTATGCGACTCCTGCTTATGCTCCTCCAGTCGCCCCTCAGCCTTACTACCATCAGCAAGCTGCCTCAGCTCCTGCGCCTTCACAAGCCCCACCAGCTTATTATCCGCCACAGGCAGCCCCTGCAGCACATCCACAACCTGCTCCGCAGCCATATCAGCAACCCCCTCAAGTTGCTGCACCTGCTCAGCCTCAACCTGCATATCATCCACCGCAGCCTGCTCCAGCACCTGCGCAACCTCAAAATCCACCTGCTGCCCAAGGGCAAGTTTACGCCCAATAGAACCCGCAGCAAAACCAGAATAACCAACGAAACCAGGGCCAACAGAACCGCGGCAAGGGCCGTAATCGGGGGAACAACCAACCTGCAGACCAAGCTGGTCAACCGGCTAATCCTCTCGACAACAACAACGCGGCCCCCGCTAATCAAAACCCTGATCGCCCACCCAAGCAGGCTAAAAACCCCAATTTGCGAACGAACCACCCTTGTTCTATTTGCGGGGTCTATGGACACTACACACATGCTTGCCCACACTTGGAGCGATCCCGGCAACTCTGGGTTGACGAGGCCCATCGCCAAGGGCATGCGGCTCCCCAAGCGCCACCCAACCCCCCCCAACCTCAACAACCCCCTTTGGTGCTGCAAAATCCCTTACCGACCCAAGGCGTAGTGAACACTCAGCCGTTGGCTCCCCCTCAAGCCAACGCACCCCAGCAACAACAGATCACTTACGCTGCTCCTGATCAACCCATGTTTGACTCAGGTACCCACCACTTACTGATGATGTCATCTGCTGACGTCAATCTCCAGACCCGTCGGAACCAATATGGCTCCACCTCTGAAGCCAATCCCACGGATAAACCTACTAACGCCTATCCCACTGACCAGGCGTTACGTATACCTCCGCCTCCCATAGACGGCGTTGCAAAAACCCCTCGTTTCCCACTTCGCCGAATCAACAATAACCCTAATGTGCGCGCTGCGTCAAACTACAACATTGTAGACGACCTAGCCCAATCTCCCGCAGCCATGTCTGCGTTAGAAGTCTTGAAGAACTGCCCTTCCCAGCGCAAGACTTTACTTTCTGCCATTGGGGGGATTGACCCAAATGATTCACATTTGATGGCATTTGATTTAGACCAGTCTGAACCACGCCTACCTTCCAGCTTAGCATTCCAAGTTACTGTCTCCGTTAGGAATCTTGTCATCCACCGGTGCATCATCGATGAGGGTTCCTCCACATGCGTTATGTCTACATTCGTATGGCAGAAGCTAGGATCCCCTCCTCTCCAGCAGTCCACCACTGCGTTACGCGCCTATGACGGTCATTCGGCCCAGCCCCAAGGCCTCCTACCCAACGTACCCGTCCAGTTAGGTGGTAAAATCGTCCTTATTGACATAGAGGTAATCAATGCCCAATTGGATTACAACCTTTTACTTGGCCGCAGCTACATGTATGCCATGCGGGCGGTTGCCTCTTCCGTCTTTCGCACCATGATGTTCCCCCATGAGGGACGCGTGGTTAAAATTGACCAGCTCACATACTATGATCCCAGTGCTCCTGCGGCACCTGAAAATGTTCTCCCCATGGTTGAACAACCTGTTTCTTGTGCCACCACCTCGTTTGTTTCCTCCACGGGGCCTGGAGTCTACTCAGACGCGCCGATGACCTCCACCTTTCAATCTATTCCTCCTCCGTCTTCTCCCACCGACGTGTCTGACTTATGTACTTTGTCCCACGACAGCCAACCACCTAGCAATCAACCACCCTTGTTGCCTAAACCACCATTGGTACCTAGCCACATTGGTGTTACACCGATCCATACCATCCCCTTTCTAGTCCCTCCATCGGGAGTAGTAAGCGCCCCGGTTATGGCTACCCTTAGCCTCCCGGGATTAACCTTGGGATTACCCGTCTGGTACCTTTCGCCTCCCGTTCGCCTGCCGACACCCGATGTCGTGCTCCAACCGGTGCAACCCATGGCTACTACCACTCAGCCACCCCCCGGTGTCTCTACCCCTTCGTCCTCCACGACTCCCCCTCTTCCTCCCAAACCCACTGGGGGCAGAGGCCCACAACCTTACACTTCTGTCCCACCTCCCAAGACAGTAAAAAACCCTCCAGTATTTCGTGCTCCTCCCAAATGCTCGCTGTGCGACGAGTTAGGCCATGCAACCCACCAATGCCCATAGTTACCAGCATTGCAGAAGCACATGCAGATGCTCGACGATGACCCTAACATCCCAACTGTCGAACTAAACCCCACTCCCAAGCCTAAAGATAAGTCCCTACGTACCAACCACTCCTGCGCCATATGCGGTGTTTACGGGCATTACTCCCATCATTGTCCCGATCTCCCGGATTACAGAGCAGCTCTCTATGAGATGAACAATCTGGATCTTGAGACGGCACCACCTACCATTGAGGAGATCTACCCCCCAGACTCTTCACCTTCTGGAGAGATTAATACCATCTATATGATTTCTTCCACCACTCCCCCCTCGTCAACCGATTTGACGACGCAAACTTTCCATACCGATGAGGAGATTCTTGAGGCCCTTACTGCCCTGGATTATCCCTGGGATGATATGCATCATCGTTCCTACTTCATCCCAGAAGCATCCTCCTCTAGCTCCGCTACCCAATACGCGGTTGAATCCAAAGACTTCCTCCCCACCAAGGTCGACTGGTTCAAGGACCCTATTCCTGCTCCTGACGCCTTCGAGGAGGGTAACATGGCCAATATCTCACCCGTTATCCACATAGATATCTCTGACCCCCCTGGCATCAATGAATGCATTGCCTTAGGAGCCTCCTGCAGTGAACAAGAGATTGAAGAGTACCAAAAAATCTTCCGAGAATTCCGTGATGTCTTTGCCTGGTCCTATACCGAAATGCCCGGTCTTGACCCAGCCATTATAGAGCATCACATTGACACATGGCCTGATGTACCCCTCGTTCGTCAGAAACAACACCACCTTGACACCTCTGAGTCAAGGAGCATAATAGATTCCCTCGACCCTGGGATAGGGGGCATGATCAATCATTTTGAACCTTCCCCATCACATCTATCTCAGCACATCAATGAACCCATTGTTCAAACCAACACATATGTGATCCACAATCACAAACCCCATGCACATAGCATGGGGGCAGGTCATTAACCCTGCTCACTTTTTCACATTTGTGATCTCAACCATTTTTGAGGTCACATATCACTTGTAGATTTGATTTGATACGCATAGTTCTTTCCTTTGACCATTCCGGAGTCCTTATGACATCCGTTTTTCACACCATTTGCACTGCCGGATTCATTTTTCCGAGATGGTGATGATGCTTGAGATCATTTCTCGCTCTCACCCCCCGATTTTTCGGGTATTTTTTTAGACACCACTAGTCGCCTCGGTTTGCGTGCCACGTCGGCCGTTCTCCAATTTTCACATGTTTTATATCATCGGATTCATTTTTCCGAGCTGGTGATGATGCTTGAGATCATTTCTCGCTCTCACCCCCCGATCTTTCGGGTATTTTTCCGAAACGCCCTCGCTGCCTCGATTTGCATGCCACATTGGCCGTTCTCCGTTTTTCACATCCTTTATATCGCCGGATTCATTTTTCTGAGCTCGTGATGATGCTTGAGATCATTTCTCGCTCTCACTTGGTACAATTTCAACATTGTGTCACGACACCTTGCTGCCTCGGTTCGCGTGCCACATCGGCCGCTATCGGATTGTTCCACTTTTGTACATGAGCCATTCACTCCTGTCATACTACAAATGTCTCGTTATTTTGCCACCATTTCATCTACCCCGCAAGGAGGCCCACCAGTGTTCCCCAACACCCTCGTTCTTGGTCACCATTATTGATCCTTGATTGAACACTTCCTCCTTGCCTGGCCATTCCCTTTGTTCGGTATAATTTTATCCCTTTTTCGGGCCGGACAAGTCCTTTACGAAAAAGGCACTTAGGGAGTTTCCGTTAAGCTCTTTTCTGACTCCTAAAAGAATGAAAAGATCGCCGAGCAATCTTGCTTCCTTTCATGCTCGTTAAAGTACCTGAAAGGGCATCTATCTGGTATAAGTTTACCCCTTTTCCGGACCTGGTAGACTAATTACGAAAAAGGAATACTGTAGTCACACCGGCTAGAAGAGTTCTTCATTGCATCCTTTTATGCTTCTTTGGGCCTTGGAGACTAAATCTACGAAAAAGAAACCCCCTGGAGTCTTCTTACTTGCTTTTAGACTCTCTAAAATTGAAAGCAACCACGAGCATGAACTGTCCTGGGCTCGTAAAATCCACACGACAGTACCATTCCATTACTTCAGAGTCTTCTTATCGCTTTCAGACTCCTTAAAATTGAAAGCAACCACGAGCATGAACTGTCCTGGGCTCGTAAAATCCACACGACAGTACCATTTTACACACACTTCTTCTAGTTCCTTAACCCAATGAAGAAGTACCCTCCCGTGCCTCCTGGCACTTTGATCTATCATCTCGGCAGCACCCCCAATCAGGTCACCTTTGTTCAGAGTATTCTGCAGTCTCCTGCCGTTGTACCCCAGCTTGAGTCTCCCTCAGCCCAGTAACCTTCCCAGATCCCATACAGCTATGATCCCTCTCCCCTTAGTCAGTTTCATATGCTGCCAGATCATTCCCATTATCATACTCTGAACAAAGGAAGTTTGAGTCCACCCGCTCTACTTGCCCAGTTGTTCCCCCACAGTTTATCAGTCCTGCCATTAGTACTATCACATTTCGGTCTTGTACCTCGCGCTCCTGTCAAGGAAACATCATTGCCTTGATAGTTGCAGGTCTCCCTCTGTCGACGACAGCTCCTCTATTCCATAGGATAGGCCCAGAGGTCCCTACGCCTTGGACTTATCACCATCTGTGGTAAGTGCCTACGGATCATTCTGAGAGGAGACATCATTGCCTCTCCGAGTGGTTGTTCCTCACATGCTCGACTTCAGCACCTTGATCGCATCATTGAGGATCGCGTAGGATTATATCCCATTAGTTTTTAGTCGAAGACCCCGGATTTCCCCCGACTCTAGCACATTGGTGAGTCACTTTGGAACACCCAGTTATATGTTCCCGTGGATGTCCGGGCTGCGTTGGCGTTTGTATTCGGAAGCCATCCAGTCACATGCTTCCTCGAGTACCCAGTTTCAGTCCCAGATCAGTTCCAGTTCAGTGTAATATGGAGAGTATGACCCCAGTCACTATGATCCAGCAGCTCATCAGTTCCTTTGGTACCACACTCAGTAGCACTGTTGATTGTTCCAGTGCACCATTTCTTCAGTTCACACATGATCAACTCAGCAGTATGTCCCAGATTTGTGTCCCCTCTAGACTCTTATGATGTACACAGTGGTCATGTATCTTACAGGTCCCCCTTTTTTGGGCCTCACGGTTATGTTTATGTATCTTGATACGAGCATGGGTATGCCCGCCTCGTCCATATATTGAGATTATTCCTCATTCAGTATTTGAGGTCATGTATATTTCAGGTCCCCATTTTTTGGACCCCATTGTTATTATGTTATATCCTGATACGAGCATGGGTATGCCCGCCTCGTCCATATGATCAGATGCTTCCTCATCCATTATTGAGGTTATGTACTTTTAGTTCTTGTAGTTGTTCGGGATCGTTGTTCCGGGCTCCAGTTTGTTTCTTCTCTTCTCTCCACATCCCAGGAAAACCATTCATGACTTATGATTTCCATCGGCCATACGATGAGCTCCTGACCTCGCACATCAGGGGGCAATCTGTTAACACCCAAAAAGTGTTCACTACCTCATCTACCACATTATATGGCTCATTTGTCCATTTTCCTACCATATTTCCCTTAAAATCCTAAAAAAATCCCATTAAAAAGCCTCCAAAAGGCCTAAAATGCCTCCAAAAGGCCACAAAACCCTCAAAATAGCCTAAAAAAGGCTAAAAAACCCCCTTTTCCTCCAAAAATAGCAAAAATCCCCTAAAAAGGGAATAAAAAATATAAAATAATGAGGAAAAGGAGGAAAAAACCCTATACAGCTGCCCAAAACCATGTGTTCCCTAAAACCATGGGTCAGCACTCCACCACCAAAAAACTATAAATAGGTGGTGGAAATCCCTTATTCCATATCCACAATCACAAGCACCCTTACTCTGCCAAAATCTCTCTCGAAACCCTAGTTCACCATTGAACTACTTTCACCTTGAGAGCCAGTTTTGGCCCATTCCCATCATTGGAGAAGGAGAAGGATCATCTTGAAGCTTGGAGCATCCTCTTGGACACTGCAAAGGGCTTCATCAAACCTTCTCATTGAAGGTAATATCAATACAAAAAGCCATTATTTCAATTTGATGTTTATGTTTCATGCATGCTTTAGAAGTAATTTAATTCCTGTTTTAGCTTAATTAGTTTAATATACTGAACTGCTACTAAGGAGTCCATTCTCCTTAGTAGGTGCTCATTTGCACAAGCTAGGGGTAAAACCCTAGCTACACCAAGCCATTGGCCAGAGTGCAGTTTGAGTACTTCAGAGAGAGGCTTGGTGCACTTCAAATCGAGGTTCCTTCCAAAGGGAAGTGATGAGTCCGAAAGATGCAGATGCACATGAGATTTTCTGACATGGTTGATGTGTTCTCCCATGGTCATGATGTAATCGTTGAGGCATTCTCACATGGTGGTAGATGTGTTCTCACATGGTCATGATGTAATCGCTGAGCCATTCTCACATGGTGGTAGATGTGTTCTCCCATGGTGTAGATGTAAGGGCTGAAGCCATTTTTCACATGGTGGTAGATGTGTTCTCCCATGGTGAAAAAGTAAGGGCTGGAGCCTTCCCCGAATGGTGGTAGATGTGTTCTCCCATGTCGGTGGTGTAAGTATTGGATGATGTGCATCTGGGCTGTGCTTCGTGGATGATGAGATGATCTGAAGAAGACGATGCTATGATGATCAGGAGGATCATGGATGATGAGCATCAGGACGATGCTCCAGTTACTGCTCTATATGTATATGTACGCATCATGTTTGATGCTGGATATGATCAGTTGGATCATTTGTATGTATTTTGTATATGCATCATGTTGGATGCTTGGACCATGTATTTGTATTTGTATCAAGTGGATACATTGTATGATCAAGTGGATCATGTATGATGATATGTATCAGGTAGATGCTTGGTATGCATCAGGTAGATGTAGTGTATGATCAGGATGATCATAGATGACAAGCTTCAGGATGTTGCTCTAGATGACATGCAACAGGATGCTGCAGTGATGATGATCAGGATGATCATGTGTACATCAGGATGATGTATGATGAGTATCAGGATGATACTCTGTGGCCATGGACAGGTTGTGCAAAGGAAATCCTAGATTTGTTCTAGGTCACATCCAGTATGAAAAAGGACTGGCACTGTGTATCACATGTAAGACCTGGGAGATCCTATAGGTTGGAGTTGTGTACCCGTAATAGCCTGGGATGCTCTTTTGAGGGTTTGTGATAGTGGGCCACATGTAATACCTAGGAGATCCGATAGGTTGGGCTGTGTACCCATAATAAGTCCTGGGATGCTCTTTCGAGGGTTTTTGGTGGGATGCTACATGTAAGACCTGGGAGATCGAATAGGTTGTCCTATGTGCCCGTAATGAGTCCTGGGATGCTCTTTCAAGGGTTCGTAGTAGAGGTCACATGCAATCAGTCCTAGAGATCTTGTCAGTCGTGCTTAGGCACATAAATGTTCATGGGATGCTCTTTAGAGTTCTTGTCGGTCGTGCTATGCACATAAATGTTCCTAGGACACTCTTTTAAGGTTTTGTGACAGTCACATGTAATAAGTCCTAGAGATCTGGATAGGATGAAAAAAGCCTCAGATGGTCTTTAGGGTTCTTGCTAGTCAAGAGACTCTTTTAAGGTTTTGTGACGCACATAATAAGTCCCGAGGATTCTACAGTATGGCCAGTGATGATGAAGACCTGTAGGTGGTGGGCCTACATTCAGTATGAAAAAGGACTGGATCTGTAGAACTTCCTATGACGAGTAGATTCAGATATTGATTGAGATAGCAGCAGCAGTGACGATGACGATGATTCGAGGATGATGATTCGCTGATGATGATCCAGAGAAGAAGACTTGTGCTAGCAGATCTGTGTCGAGAAATACCTTCCTAGTTAAGAGGGAGTGTTGATGTATATGTAACTTCGGAATGTATTTCACCCATGTATTTCAAATATGTATTTTATACTGCTATAGAGATGGTATTATTCCTCTATAAGGAAGTGTTTGTATTCCTATAGAGATGTTATTATTCCTCTATATGGAAGTGTCGTCATTTATATTGTAAGTGTCGTAACTTATACTTGATGGGTTATTAGACCACCTTGTTGGGGTCGGTCCTGTACAAGTCATGTGGGTCGAAGGGTTATTAGACCACCCTATTGGGGGTCGGCCATGTGGGTCAAAGGGTTGTTATACCACCAAGTGTGGGGTTGGCCCGGATTAAGTTAACCATGGGTTAAGCTAGACATGTAGGCCCCATTAGTTTATTGGGAAGGACAAAACAAGTATAAATAGAGATCGGGAGATATCTATTTGGTCATTTCATTCACACACTTCTCTCATTCAGAAAGTGGTGCACTTATGAGGAGGAGGCTCTGCCGCTAGGAGAAGACTATCTCTTGTATTCTGGTTGTATCATTTCTCTATCTATCTCTGAGGAAGTTATTGGGTTTTTTCACCTTTATGGTTTTCCCCAAGTAAACTCTATGTCTCTTGTGTGCTTGCATTATTGTGTCCATGATTGATATGCTGTAGATTTGTTGTACATGTTGTTCTCTCAGTTAAGATCCTAGATTAGATTGAAGTAAATTCTGAAAATTTAACATTGGTCACCCATAAGTATATTTGGACAACCAAACCTGGTGACCACATTATCAAAGAGAAATCTTGTTGTCGTCGCAACTGTGCAATCCTTTACCGGTGCAGCTTCAGCCCATCGCGTCAAATAATCAGTTCTAGTAATTATATATCACAACCTTGTTCTTTTTCCTGGTGGGTTGATAGGTCCTATGAAGTCAACCTCCCATTTTTAGAAATCTTGTAGTGTTAGCTGAGGTACTAGCGGCATTTCATCCCTTCGTGATGGTTTTCTTGTTCTTTGGCATACATCGCAGCTCCTTGCGTAATTTGTAGCATCTCCATGCACCGTCGGCCACCATAGTCCAACTCTAAGTATCTTCCTAGCAGTGGAACGCACTCCGTGACTCCATAGTGTCCTCCTGCGATCCCATCATGAGCTTCTTCTAATATCCTTTCTTGTTCATGTGAAAGGACGTATCGGTGAAGGATTTTGTCTCGACCCATTTTGTAAAGTTGACCTGTAATTAGCTGAAAGTTGGCAGCCCTCACAACTAGATTCTTTTTATGACTGGTATTCAATCCTTTTGGTGCGCATCCTGTAGTTAAGAACTAAATTATTTGCTCGGAATGGTCAACGACCATTCCTATTAGAAATAATTGTGCATATGGTAATCCCTCGTCAATGCTTTTGGGTTCTTCTCCTGACTCAATTTAGGATAGGTGATCAGGTCCTACATTCAGTCATCCTAGTTTCACAATGATCTTAAAGTCAAATTCTTGAAATAACAACAACCATCGACATATTTTTCCTCCCAACACCGACTTGTTGACCAAATATTTCAATGCAGAGTGGTGAGTAAACATCTTGAAATGGCCTCCAAGTAGGTAGTGGTGGAATTTTTGTAGCACATAGACCATTTCTAGCCCTTCCCTTTTTGTCGTCATATATTTTTTATCCACAGTGGACAACTTCCTACTTGCAAATGCGATTGGATGATCGATCGCTCATTCTCCTGGCTGGGCCAATATCACCCCTAGTGCGACCGATGATGTGTCCACATGAACATGGAATTCTTTTTTCTAATAGGGAAAAACAAATATTGGTGTTGCGACCATCTTTGCTTTCAGTATATCGAGGGTCTTTTGGCACTCTTCATTCCATTCGAACTTTGCATCATTTTTTAACAGTTTTTCCATTAGTACTGTGATCGCCACATACCCTCTAATAAACTTTCTGTAATACCCAGTATGCCCCAACATCACCCTTAACTGCTTCACTATTGTTAGAGGTGGTAATTCGACAATAATTGCAATCTTTGTTTGGTCAACCAACATTCCTTCCTTGCATACAATAATTCCTAACATAATCCCAAATGGAGCACAGAAGATGCACTTCTTCAAGTTTAGTGAAATTTGATGTGGTCAACATCTCTCCAACATCAACCTTAGATTCACAACATGGTCCTTCACTAGGCCATACACAGTCCAATCATCCATATGTATTGCGAGGAATTTATGAATGAAATCTTTGAATGCAACAACGACTAATCTTGAAAAGATCACCGGGGCGTTTTTGAGACCGAATGGCATTACTATGTATTGAAAACAACCCCATTTCATTACAAAGGTTTTCTTATGTCGATCCTCCTTCGCAATATTTATTCGATGGTATCCTGAGAATCCGTTAGTGAACGAATATATCTCTTGACCTCCAATGCCTTCTAGCACTTCGCCAGTGAATGGTGTCGGGAATGGATTGTGCAGACATGCGTTATTCAGTTTCCTTAGGTGATGCAAATCCTGATTTCACAAGTCTTCTTATCTTGGACAACCATTGGACTGATCCATTCAGATTCTTCTACCGGATCTATGATGCCTACATCAAACATTCTCTCTATTTCGTCTTTCACTCGCTCCTTGTACCTCGGACTCAATCGATAAGGTCAATGCTTTACCGGCTTCACACCAAGTTTCATTGGAATCTTCATTTCGCCCAGTTCCCTAAAAATGCCTTTCATTTCTGAAAATTTCGTTGGGAACATATCTTGAAACTCGTGTAGTAGATCAATGACTTTTGCGATTGTCGCATCATTCCAATAATCTCCTATACTTACGAAATTGGGGTTTTCCTCCGACCTAATATTAACCTTCTTGATGTGCAACGGCTATTGGAATTTGTTGAAGGGCATATCTGGTGCTTCGAAATCTTGGATTCCTTCTGAATTTGGTATATAAATAGCCCATGGATCATCCCCATCATTCGGTCCTCCCATCATGTTGTAACACTCCGTCAAATTTTCTAGCGTCGCAGTCCACTGTGTTGGTTGTAGATTCTTATCTTCCAGTCTCATAGATGATGTTGTTTCAGGCATGTTGTACCCCAGGTTTGGTTATAATCCCGGCACCTGCCCTAGGGGGTCCGGGGGAGTGCAAATTTTTGGGTTGTTTTGCCAACAGATTACAGGCCCATGGTTTTGGGTAACTCATGTTATTTTCCCTTTGTATTTCCCTTTATAAGAAAGACATTGTAATACGGCTAGGTTTGATGTATTAGGTATTATGCATTGTAAAGATCTATGAGATTGTGAAGAGAGAGTGTGTGACAGTGAAGAGGAAGTGCAGCGGATGTGCTGTAGGTTGTATCCCTTCATTTGTTGGATGGTATACCAACAAGGACTGGCAATTTTAGTGTGGACATAGCCCATCTTGGGTGAACCATGATATATTGGTGTCTCTCTTGTAATGTGTCTGTGTGATTATATTTGCATTTATGTTTATTGTTATTGCTTTGCGATCCTCTTTTTCTAACACACTGTAATCCCATTGGTTTTTCCATCGGGACTGCTTCAAGTACCTTCTCCCGAATATCGTACAGTGCACTATGGATGAAGGGGTTTTCATTCAAGAAGCTGAAAGTCTGGCTAAAGTTAATAGTTATCTCTTCCCATGTAGTCATTCTGTGTCACATTTTTTGCTATGACGTACCAGTTCCATGGTATCTCATCCAATCTATGGATGAACACATGGACCCATTCTTGTTGTGGTCTCACTCCCCATGCGCTTTGACATTCCTCCATGTGATCACTTGGGTCACTCCCTCCATAGTATTTCCTTCCGCAGTACCCTTCAGTTTCACCGAATATGAATTCCATTAGTTTTCGACATAGCATCCAGCTTGTTATCGTCGACTTGTGCGTTTCCCACCATCGCGCTGGTGTAGCCTTCAGTGATTCCTCTAATGCCAATAGTCTCTACAGTTCTGCTACTCTTTCTTCAAATTCGGTGATGAATTTAGTTAGATTGGGAAATAATTTGTATGTTGGTAGTTCGCAGACTTCTTTCGCCACCCATATCAGTGATTGGGTGATGCATGTGTACCTTCTGAATGAAACTTCATGTAGTCGATTCTGCCAATTCTCAAGTGCTTCATCAGAATTCGACGATGCCAAGCTAACGCTTCGCCACCCCAATTATCCATCGGTAGTGCGATTAATGTAGTCCTCCGATATGTTGTAAACATTGTCCCATCCTTCTGTGAATTCATCCCGCATTGGCTCGACATACCTCTGCCCTTCTGATGGATCCAGTGGGGAGACGACCCTCATGTCGTGGTTCTCAAATGATATTGTTCATTTCGTAAGGTTGATCACATCTTGATTCTCCATTTCCCAGTCTATCCCTAACAATACTGGATAGGGGATTGTGTTATCAACTATTTCTATAACGTCGAAATATGCATAGGTATTTAGTCCCTCTATCTCGACTAGGATGTGGCATAATTGGCCGATGGGTGTGACCCTGCTATGATTTGTTACTCAGATCTGTATAGGGGACCATGCTAGCTATGTTTTCCCCATTGTTTCCCATGTTTGTTTCATCAAAATATTTATATCTGATCCCAAGTCCAGAATAATAGAGTCGATCTCGAATGCACCAATCTACGCATCCATCCTCATTTCTCTCATTATCTTCTTTCTATGTAGTCGATTTACTGTCCGAATATTCCATTCGTCCTCCTGTCGATGTAGTAGGTTGGCTATCTCTGCTAGCACATCCTAATTTTTCACCAGTTCCAAACAACTTTCTAGGAATGCCCTCAAGGTGTTAATTATTCCTGGTGGTCTCTGTGAGTTCGTCGTATCGAACGTTGGTGGCATCTCATAGGTGGGTTCCTTCTAGACAATACGTGGCTGCCTCATCCATCTAATTGTATCTTGTGCTTCTAAAAAGGTCTCCTTTTCTGCCTCCACATCAAATCAGACTTGTTTCCTTACTATCGGTCGGACACTAGGCTGTGGCCTGTCTTCCCCTATTGTAGCCCCTCCTCTGGTCACTACTGCAACGTTCACAGTTCAACTTCTTATCTCCATTGAAATATTTTCTATGCTTGGAGGTGGATTTTGATTCTGATTTGGATTCGATTGAGGTTGGGGTGGACTTTTAGTTTTCCATTTTGTAATCAACTAGGGACATTCCTCAACACTATGATTCGTTTCACTACAATAAGTACACTGTGGAATCGAGTTCAAACAATCCATTCGATAATGTATGACGTAACCACAATTATATCATACAACTCGCCCTCAAACTCATCTAAAAGCTCTTCCCCGACCTATGCCTCCACCTCAACCTCCGCGGAATCCTCCTCGCGGCTGTCCATATGGCTGTTGGTTATATTGCACAGTATGATACTGTTGTTGGCCCTAGTGTGGTGGTGGTTGGTTGTACAACGGTTTTGGTTGACTACAGTGGAGATGTGGTTGGTTATACTGCGGTAGCGGTTGATTGTAGTGCGGCTGCTTCTGATACTGTTGTTGCCATTGTACAGTGGGTTTCTCCTCTCCTTTCATAAAAAACATATATGCGGTCCTTTCATGGAGTAAGTTATACTCCCTACAATATTTTTCTTCATGGACGACCAATCGACAAAAGTTGCAGAAAATATTGGTCGGTTTTGACACCATCTTCTGTAAATATACGCATTCTTCTAATCGATGCCCTCTTGTCTGACAAGTTCGGCACCACGACATTCCTCCCTGACTAAGTGGATTTGGTGCGCCAGACTCTAAATATTCGCGGAACTCCGGGAACTAGTCCTTATGGTGTCCTTTTGATTTACAACGACTGCACCATATTTCCTCGCGCACTTCTTTTCCCATCTTGATGTCTTGTAGCTGGATCATCAGATTTTCTAGCTACACTTGAATGTGGTTCATGATTAACCCTATTTCGCTAACTAGTGAAGCCTCCAACTTCATTACGATTTACATTGCTTCCTCTTGGGATGTGATTTTTTGTTGCATTAGCGGCATATGAATGTGTGGCACTAACCATACGATGAACCATTCCTTGTGTTGCATGTCGCCCATCCCAAAACTTACTTTTTCCATCATGTTTTATTATCTTTAGTCGAATTCCCACACCGATTCATTTGGAAATTTCTTGATCTCTTTCAGTTCTGTGATATATTGTGACTTAGATTTTGGCTTCCTAAACTCATCAATCAATCCTATCCTGATCTGCGACAGTGTTTTCTCTGGACTCCCTGTAGGTACCTGTATGAATTTCATGAATCAATCTAGCACACGGCCCCTAAAGTTCATCGCTAGTTGTCCCTTCTTGATATCGTCATCTTGGACCTTCTTTACCATCCATAATTCTTCACATAAAAACCAATACTGCTCGAGATCCTCGGTCTCATTACCCTGGAAAATCGGCATTTTCATGTTGTCACCTGCCATCCTTGGTCTACTACTATTATTTACAGAGCCACTACTCTTACCGTTGTTCTGACACTTTGAACAACACTGTGAAGAACTTATGTCTCTTCCTATGAAATTTGGCATAGTGCGTGGAGTTGTGGGTAAATTGTAGCTTTGCTTTTGTCCTTCTTCAGCTTTAGGGGTAGCCTAGTCGCTTTCTTCGTCACAATAAGGTCACTTAGTCCCTTGTGGTCCCATTTCACAGTATTTTGTTTCGGTTGCTCTAGGAGACTCTCTCTCAATCTCAGTCCTCCTCTTCCTCTCCGGCCGGAACCTCATCCCACTTCACAAGGTACCACACTCTTCCACAGCTTCCCTTATAATTTCATTGTAGCTCATATCCATCTACCCTGCATCATTCTACCAGACCCACGTCCATGCGATACCCACATCCTCCACACACTGATATTTACTCGTCGGAATTCATCTTTAGTATACCCTTTTTGCAGATAAGCATTTTAATCCACAGTTTCAACGACAGTAGAAACCTTCCTTTGGGTCGCTTGAAAAAAATCCTTTTTGCGTCACTATATGAATTGATTGTGTCGATGGTGAATTCAGTGATGTATCCCTCTAGAATACTATCTACCCAGACTTCGACATCTCTAGATTCCTTGTTATCCACTTGCTTCAATTTCTGGATCAATTCGAGCGTCCAATGTTTAGGTTCACCGCCTTGAAAATTCTTCTTTTGGAACGTCAGTTGTGCCAACCACTCATGCAGTAGTATTGGGAATTCATAGAAGAATATCTCATGAATGTTAGAATAGATATATTTATGTAGCCAATCAGTCATTGACCATCCAGGGTTGCAGTTTTCTTATTCAGCAAACTCTCGTGCCTTCTTGTCGAACCATTCCTCGATCTCCCATTTTGTTGGATGCCACCACATGTCCTCTATTTTTCTCTTTGCACTACGGTCCCAACAACAGAACCATTTGTTGACACAGTTCTATCGACAGGGGTTCACTTCGCACTGCTATCAACAAACATCAACCAGACACCCTTAAGCATCGACCCAGAAAGGTTTTACCCTTTCCAGCAACACCCACAGAGCGAGTGAGGTCTCATCCGAGATGTCTAGGGGGGGCTGAAGGAACCAAGTTCCCACAGTAGAGAGAATAAATGCGTTAATTCATACTCAGTCGCTACAAAAACCAGATATTTTCCTTCACATTACACTAACAATTCAAATTGACAATAGACATAACTCATATCAACCAACATTACTGATCAATCGACAAAGAAACAAGATCACATCATCACAATATATCATTCATTCTTCATAACATAGCGACAAATAGAAGTCATAGAGTATAACTCATAGCGACAAGTAGAAAACACAGAGTTGAGACAAAGTCGAACATCCTCATTCATTAACTCATCATAAAGACTACAGGATGAACTTCACAAAAAATAGTTCCAAGCGACTTAACACGGATTCATATACTCAGAGCATACAATGTCGAAGGAAGACAAAATACATTAGGCTTGATCGAATTATCCAATGTTACTTCGATTCCTATCTATTACGATTGTGTTTCTATTTATAGATGCCTATGGTGGTTACAAAATGGTCCAAACGACCCATTCTAACTAATTTGGACCAAAACTTCCGCTTCCTTCTGCTCCTTATCCTTCGCGATTGGTCCTTTTCCTTCGCTGATGACCCCTTAATCACTGTTGGATCCGCATCTTCTATGCTCTAACCCCATGCCAACATAGAATAACACTTTCCTCGGTGTTCCAATGCTTAGGAATACATATACAGTTTACACATGTCCAAAATTTACAAAATGTTGCAGGTCTACCCTGCATTTTACCCTTTACTTTGAACTTTTGGGACCAAGTCCTTTGGCTTCCACAAGATGCTGCTACTGACTTTGATATTCCAGCTGATTCACAAGTATGGAATCTTTATGGCTACTAGATTTCTTGCCTTCCTTTGTTGGGAAGTTGTGGAGGCAAGGATTTCCTCCACATTTCCAACATTTTAGTGGCTTCTTTATCTTTACTTGCTCAATTTCCTTGGGGTCTTCCCACCTGGAATGTTTCTTAGTGGGATAACTAGATTAATGCCTCTTCATTGATCCACTATCCTTTCTACTATTGGTCGCTTCCAGAATTCTTTTTACCTCCCTTTGTAGACAAATAGAGTCCTGCAAAGCCCTGTGGTTCATCTCATTTTGTTGCTTTTGTATCTTGAGCATCTCTCCAAGATTTTCTTGGGTCTTGGAAATTGTTTGAAGAAGGTTTCCAGCCAAATCTAACAGCCTTTGGTCTGCTCCCATGGTCAATATGTACAGTTTCCCACTCCCTGCTTGCTAGCACCACTTTCCTTGCAACAGCTGCAACCAATTGATCTCAATTTCTCACATATGAAATTCATCATGGTAATTCCTGTTAGGCCAATCATAACATAAATATTAAAATCAGTCAATTATTTGCCCAATTATCATGGCGAGTCCATGCTTTATTCATGAGACTTCCACACTTTCCATGTTTTCCCAACATACACATGAAGTCATTCATGTTGATCCTTTCATAGGGAATTAACTATTTCATCATTCACAATTATTTCAATCAAATAAATACAATAAACTTCCATTCATGTCATGCATTTAGCAATTTGTTGTTTCTAAGATGCATTAGTTAAAAGGAAAGAGAAGAGTAAGAGTTTTAGTCTTGTTCCAATTTGGAGCCACACCACCACTGTGATTCTATGATCCTTAGCCTCTTTCACTTCAATGTGAGTGCTTGACTCTCCCTCTCATTGTCTTGGCGATGACACTTAGTGTCTAAGGTCTATCTAAGGATTTTCAACTAGGGAACCCTTCCCCATTGTTGCATACATAAACTTTGGCTTCTAGGACACATACAAGTCCACTAGCACCATTCTCCATTGCTGCTCATATTGAGCTCTCTAGGACAGTCACATGTTCAAATGCATCCTCAGGATTCCTTCATAGTTCTTGCTTCCTGCAATGACCTAGGTTTCCAACAAAGAAACAACAGTGTATCAGCTTGGTTGTTATAATACTTGTACATGAAATATTTCCCTATTCGGAATAAGGAATAGATAATAATTAAATACTTATCTATATTGGACATTTCCTCTCTACTCCATAGGTTCCTTCTCTTCTTTACAAGCCTTGGATCACCTATGGGATGGATTCTTGGCCAGCACACATGCTGCTCTAGAACATCAAGTAGTTAATGCCCAACCAGTTCACCGACTGGATTTACCAAGCATTTATAACGCCAAACCAGTCCCATACCTGGTTTTCCCTCTCCATTTCCAATCCAGCACATCCGTCTGGGTCAACAGGTCAATGGAAGGAAACTTCACCGTGACCATTTCTAGGTCAAGGCTCTACTACAGAGCCGCACCACCAAAACCCCTCACAACAACCTTTCACTTTGCTTATTTAGTGTGCAGCACCAAATTGTATATGTTTAAGCTGACAACAAAAGATGGATAAGCAAGCTTATTAGTATTGTTGCTCTAACATTGTAAACATATTTCGTAACATTCCCTCTCAAATATTGAAACACCAAGAATGCATCCATTCCCTTAGGGTGTAGTCAATATTGACAACCCTAACATAACCCAGCACCCGAAAGGTGTGTACCCCTTTCCAATGTGAGCCATGTAGGCCCTAATCATACCCAAGTAGTATGAAATAGAAAGAAATAAAACCTGCTATTCCTATTAACTCTTAATAATTAGACATGCATAATTTTATTTAGGGTTACAAAATACTCATCTGTTTTGTAGATGTATCTTTTCTTCATTCGTGAGGAATGAGGGCTCCCTTCTCTGAGTCAACAGTCCCTTGGTTTTCCACCCCAATTTCTTTCACCTTCCATAACCCACATATTCCCTCTTGGTATAATTTTACCATCAAATTCAAATCAAATTTTTCCATAACCATTCGATGGCATTAATAATTAACTCAACATAAATTTACAACTCTGTTCACTACAAAAATCAGATTTGTTTAATCATGAGGCCGTCCTCATATTGTTTGTCTCTTGTAAGTGGCACCACTCTATCCATTAGGGTTTTATGCTTGCTACCATAACACAACCATCCACCTACCACATGTCCCTTTGACACAATTGTGGATCAGCCAAACAACCATTAGTAATTGATTAGCAAAATTCCAAATATGAGATTTGCAAATCTACTTTCTTGTGGCAATTTATTTGCAACCATGAAACCATTCTCACAACTTAAATCAGAAAATTTTCAAATATGTTCATGTAGATATCATGTTTTTGAATCCATGAGATCCTTCCCGCAATACTTGGCATTTTCACATGGTAGATTCCATACTTGATCATGGGCTTACCAACATTTCCATGCCCAAGACATTCCTACCTAAAATCTGAAAATTCCAATCAGCCAAACACTTGTAAATTTTCATGCATATAATATTTCATTGCTGCAATATTCATTGAATTGTTTTCAAAGTTATAAAATTCCATAATTCAAACACTCTCAACTTCTAATCATATTAAATGCCATGAAATGTATATGTTTAATTTATATGCATCCTTATCACAATAAAATTACAGGACATCATCACATTAGCTATGTAATTTAAACAATTCCAATTCTCATCACTTCACAACCTTATCCTTTTATGCAACTCTGTCTTTCCAACAGAGCACTCTGGAATCCCACCAATCATGATTACCTTTCTACAATCTTTCTCCTGTATTCATAAAAGCTCATGAAATGACCTCAGAATTATCATTAATTCATCATTTCATCTATTCTTTAATTGCAATGAACATACACCACAGCCATGCATCCATGCAATGCATCATATCATGTGCACCCACACTCATGCATGCACATTTACAACATTCACATTATATTTTAATGTGCATTCACTTCATGCAGCCACATATTTACAAAATTATTTAATGCATATCCACTCAATGCCATCTTGCATTGATTCATGGATACTATACTTATCATGTTATGCATTCTACCATTCCACACACATATGGTCCTAATCATGGATATCTCGCATAGCATGCACTACCATAGAGGACCATAAGTCCTTACTTTCACTAGTTATTAAACTCATGACCAACATACACAAATGGCATAATATACTTTCATATGAATGCATTCTAAATCTAAATAGTCACATGGTATAATTCCCATTCTTTACTATCACATACCTCACCATACAATGTGGGATGTCATTCAAATAAATGCATTCGCTATTACATGCATACTCTTTTATGAAGATTAAAAACATGGTTAAGGATTATTTCCCATCCTTTCTCAATGCTTACAGAATTAACATAATAAACATTACCTGCATGGCTACCATCATCATACCGTATGATGTTACCTGATCAATTGGCCTCTTACCAAGGGCTACACAACCATTCCACCAACTTATTGATCATGGATGCGTGCTCCATCCTTACTTCACAAGGATGCTGGTCACATGCAATATCATCATCATCCTCATCTTCAGCCATGCTTCTGTTATCTTGGCCAAATGAAGAACCACCAGAAACAACACTTTCATCATTTCCAAAGCAAGTGTAAGCAAGGCATCTCAAAAAAATATTTTGTACTTATCTTTGTTAGGTGGTGCATTCATATTGTAATGCAATGTAATTCATTAATAAATTTTTCCAATATGCAATACCATATGCAAGCACAAGCAAGTTCCCATGCACTATGCCTTATCTCTTACTGTGCATACACATTTCATCTATCTAATCTATTGCATTTTTGGCATTTCTATGCCCTAATTTTATATATATAAAGCTCATAATACAAGAACATGGTAGGGGTTAAGGGGTACTCCCGTTCCAATCCCTTATCAAGCATGGGATTTCCTTTTCCATATCACAGTTGGTCCAATTACTGACCTTGTTCCAATTTCCTTTAGAATTTGGGTTCAAGTCCAACTTAGCCCTTCTTGGACTTCTCTACGCTTACCAACGCTGCCATTTGTTCAATGTTGATGCCCAATCAAGGGTGATATGTCTAGCTGTAACCAAATCGGCCTCTCTGTGTTGATCATGTAGTACCTGTTGGATTTCGATTCTATCCCATTGAGATAATACACGGTCGTTGGTCTCAATCTCCGTTCCTCTGCAGCTCTAACGCGCTTGCAAGCTTCAACTTCAGCCCAAGCAGCCCCAATGCTATAAATTGGGCTCTGATACCACTTTTTCATATCCTCGGTCACCTTGGTGTCCTTTAGAGGTGATGGGAGACCTTGATACATTTATTTTCAACAATTCCTTCCATTTTTACACGTAGCCGCAATGGATTTCGATCTTCAATCCACAATGGCCTCCGATATGCAATCCACAATCAGAATTCGGAATTCAGATTGCCAAATCTACTCTTCCACAGAAATTGGACTCCCGACTTCTGCAATGTGCAATGCGGAATTCGGGAGCCGAAACTCAAATTGCCATCTTGGAAAATTTACCCCTTCGACTTCCGCAATCCGCAACCCACATTGCGGAAGACGAAAATCGGAAACCTCCATTTGTAATCCCGAGAAAAAATACCCTCTGCAATACGCAATCCACTTGCAGATGCGTAAATTCAGAAATCCAATGCGCCAACCCCATGGAAATTGACCTTCCGACATCCACAATCCACAATTCACTTTGTGGATGTGGAAAGTCGGAAATCCCACGCGCCATCTCCGTGGGACTTTCCCTTCCGAATTCCACAATCCACAATCCACTTTGCGAATGCGAAAAGTCGGAAATCCCACCACACAACTCCAACAGTCTATCCCCAACCTCCGCGATCCGCAATCCACATTGTGGATGTGGAAGGTCGGGACCACATACCCTTGCACTAGTAACTTCTGAGGCTGATATCTTCTTCATCCTTAGGAAAAATTGGACAAGTATGGTACCGTTGGAAAGCTCTTGGAGAGCACTATGTAGCTGCAGGGTCTTCATCCACTCCTAATGACTTTGTTCCTGTCCTTATTCTACTCCAAAAGATGACTCAAATCCCCATCTATGCCTCTTTGCCACTATGTGAAGAAGATCTGCTCCATTCTGTTCTATATTCTTTCCTTCATCTAGTCCACAAGATTCATGAACAATACAGTGGTGTCTATTCTTTTCCCAAGTCCTGGCTGGAGCATTCTGTACATTTTCCAAACTTAGCCCTATTCATCAAGACATCAGGTCATATAAGTACGGCGATAAATACAAAGATGCAGATGTGCAGGAGCATGATAAATGATTCATGTAGGTATGTTCACACATCAATAAACAAAGGGGGACTGAAACATTAACCACACACACATCTAACATGTATCCATCATATCCATAACAGTCATTAATTAGCTAAATCAATGTAGAAGTAAGATAAACAACATACACAACAGACTTAAACACAATGCATAGGAATATAGTCCTATTCATCAGTGAAAAATTTATGATAATTCGAAACACATGTGGGCATAATTTAACACAAAGAACACTTATCTTTTGCATTGAACCTACAATCAAACTGGCTATGGAATACAACATTGCAAGCCAACCATAGGTCTCTTCCCAACCTATATTATTTCAGCAATCAGAGACCATCCCTGAGATGGGGCTATGTATCCACTAAGGATTATCACTCAATCTCACTCACAACATTGGTTCGCATTCAATCATGCTCATCCAACACATATCCAGCTTTGTTAAGCAAGTGGGAAAGGAAATAAAGGTTTCGTAAATCAATAAGCTCATCCATAGAGCTATGGGCATATCCTAATGATATCAGAAAGTTCATACACTCCCATCACCTCCACTCTCATCCTAAGCAATGTCCCCTTCACTACTGCATAGTCCCTAAGCTGCCCCCTCCCTTATCACTGACCTGGGAAAGTGTGGTTGGTCCTGACTGCTGAATCAAGTGATTGAACCCTCACTAGGTCTAGCATGCAGGACTAAACCTTATTGATCTCTCCCCACTAATTGTCTGGGCATCTCACCCACTCACATCCACCCAAGGGTTCAGATCTGTGGATATTCCTTTCAACACCAATTTTTGGACAATCTTAGCTCTGTAATTCACCGGCCTTTCTTAGGATCATGATTCCTAGTTTTCTTTCTCTCTGCTTGGTCTACTGGGTCGCATATCCATTTCACTGATTCCCGCGTCTCTTCCTTTTCCCCACTCCATGCCCAGGTGGTCCATCATGGCCTCGGGATAGAGGAACACGTCTCCCCGCAAAGTGGAGTGGCTTATGGGTTAAACAACCGACTCCCATACCCTGCCATCAGAAAATTCAGGCTGCCCCATACTCCATCGATCACATGAATAGTCTTACTGGAGTACTTACCTTGCAACAACAATCAATGGCAGCTAGGATAGTCTAAGGGGTTCTCAAGGTGAAAAATGGAAACCTATGGTTCCATCCCACATCCCATCACCTCTCCCTAGTGGATACATAGTTCCCCTTCATTTAGTTGCAGCCATAGCCAGCCCTTGGTATTTTTATTTACATGGTATTATTTACATCATTTACGTTTTCCATGGTTTACTAGCACATGGTTACTCTAATAGAAAACACTTGCCTCTTCAAGGCCGAACATTCACTAGTGGGGCCTTGGCCTTGATCTCCATGCTAGGAATCATGCATCACATGCATACAATATTTACATTACAACCAAAATATCCTAAGGGTCAAAATGAGGGATATTACATTTCCTTGTGATAGAGTTGTGATAGGGTAGTGTTAGTCTCCCTGCAGAACTAGGAATGGGAGTTTCTTATTGGGTAAGAAACCAAGTCAAATTGAATTCATCCTTAAATTTTCTATCAGTTGGGGGATGGTTGAGTAGCCTATGAGTAAGTCTATTAGTAAGCATGTTATCCAATTAATGATTTTATGTGGTCAAGTAACTCGTCCTTCATGGATGTACCTATCTCACCATGTCTTGAGGAAAGTCATTTTTATCCATCCATCGACCAATCTACCCACTCTAATAAGAGGAGAAAGATTCGGCCCTTGCATGAGAGGAAGGAGGAAGCCGAAATTGAATAATGGCAGAGTGGAGAGTAGATATAAGCTCTATATCATTGTCATGGCTGTGAGTCCATGATGAACTAGAGAACACAACTTCTATGCATTTTTATGTTGATCTAGACATCATAGTAATATCGAATTACCTAGTTGATTAGATTCAACATAAGAATCATGATTTTTTTCAAATACCTGTGTGATAGACTTGGTTCCATGTGGTATGAGTCAGACTAGCAAAGTGGTGAATTGTCACAAATCCTTATTCGTGCACCTTAGAAGTCTCATTTCCTTGATTTTGAGTTATCCTAAGTGTGGTTACCTATGACTCCTATATGATAGAGTTGATGTCATCCAAAGTATAGCTTCCCATTAGTCCGGTTGTATCCTATGAACCTTGTATGATAAATTGGTATATTGGACGGTTACCAAATTAAGTCCTTGGAGCCATTGGTTTTGGGAATCCTATATTTGTAAGCCCTGGGAAAACAGAGCCTGTAAGCAGATGATATGGGGTTTGGGTGATATTTCTATGCACACACTAGTATAGAACATGGAGGAATGTGATGCCTAACGATCTGCTGAGTGGTGAAAGGGGATGTTGTTGGTGATTATATGAGGCAGGTATTGTGGACCCCAAGCTAGTCGAGTCTGTGCAAGGTGTTTGTGGTTTTGGAGGTAATCAGATTTTCAATTTCTCCCAGATGTCACTACTCGATCCAAGAACCCTAAGATATCAATGGCCTTCAGTCTCTATGATCCAACAAAACCTACTTCTCTATGCCAAAGAAGATCACAAATAAAATAGAATTATAACAAAAAGCACTAACAAATATCTTAAAACCTTTGACCAAATAATAAGCAATCACACAAATGAACTCACAAATTTATCCTCGAAACCCCAATGGGGAAAACCATCCTTGATGGCACTTTCTTCTTTCTCGATCCCAAATCATATAAGGAGAGAATAGTTACATACATAAACTTAGATGATACAATCGAACCTAAAGGGCATAATACCCTATATCTGCAGTAGTAGCTACTGCTTCTCTTGGTAAATGCACCCCTGCTTTCTGTTTGGAAATGGATCTCTATGAAGGTCTGCCTCATCCTATCTCAGGATGTAGTCTCACCTCTCAATCACATATTCCCTGATATGCTCTGTCAATGGAGAACAAATGCAACCTCACTCTATAGAATTCACCCCCTCTACATGGGAAATGCGCCTCTTCCTCTATGAAGTCGCCCACCCTCAACCAATGATCTATCGTTTCTTAAATTCTCTCACCAAACATAATAAAGACTAATATGTGCCTCAGATCTGGTAAAGACTGATCTATCTCGGATCCCCTCACTGCCCCTCTTTACAGATGTGCCCCCCTCTCTCTGGAAGTCACCCACTCTGCATGCACAAGTCACCCTCCTCTCAATATCCTCTCTCTATGAGAAAAATACTAAGTAACCTTTGTTGGTGACCTCCTGCCTCCTTATAATAGCTCACTTATCAATTAGGGTTTCCTAAACCCTAATATGAGTGCATACAAAATCCTCGTTTTTTCATGCTTTTAATTAAAAATTGTTCATGCAAAAAGTTGCATGCATGAGGAAAAACATCCTGAAAGGTCCGCATGCATCCACCGTTGTATTCATGCCATTTGGTAGAGTGCATATTACCCTCTACCCCATCCTGATGCATATACTGAAAATGTACCTCCATGCTCATGCTAGGAATTTGATCATGGTGGACAAGTTTCCTAGTTAACTTTTCAACACTCCCTCTTAAATAGGAAAGTGTTCTAAACCACTCCCATATTTTACCTAAAGTACACAAACTTTCCCTTCATCAGAAACTTCGTGAGAATGTCTTCCACCTGCTCATCAGTAGGTACATACTGAATCTCAACTGCTCCTCTATTAACATGATCTCGAATGAAGTGATATATGATCTCTATATGTTTGGACCCGTCGTGAAAAAATGGATTCTCCGTGAGTTGTATGAAACTCTCATTGTCATAGTGAATCATAGTAGGCTCCAACTGGTAATCAAATAAACTCACTAAAATCCTGCGAAGCCAAATAGCCTCACAACTAGCTAGACTAACAGCCATATATTATGCCTATGCAGAACTAAGTGCCACTAACTTATGTTTCTTGCTGAACCACGACACAACTGTCAAACCCAAGCTAAAACAACACCTAGAGGTGTTTTTCTTGTCTACTACACTACCACCCCAGTCAGAATCTGCAAAACCAACCAATTGCACTCCACCCTTCCTCATATAGTTCAGTCCATATTCAGTTTTTCCTATGATATAACTAAGCACATGTTTTGATGCCACCCAGTCCACATATATGGGAACAACATTTATTGAATTGAGGTATTGACAACAAAACTTAGATCTAGCAATGTGTTGACTAGATACATCAAGGATCCAATAAGCTAATGGTACCTGGTGGGATCAACCAACTCATCCTCAGAAGCAACCAAATTCTTCCAGTTGGTTGTCATAGGTGTAGTCATAGGTCTAAAATCATGCATCTGAAATCTCTTCAGAATGTCAACAACATACTTTCCTTAACCCAAAAATATATGCCCATCCTCCTGCCAAACCTCGATACCAAAGAAGTAATGCATCATACCTATGTCTTTCATTTTGAATTCTGAAGAAAGATCTTTCTCGCAACCACTGATGACTTTCTCTGCTCCTGTAATAAAAAAGTCATCCACATACAATACAAGAATGAGTGAATCCCCATCTACCTCAATAAAGTAGATATTGGGATCAACCTTGCTCTTCTGAAAACCCAACTGCTACAAGTAAGTATCCATCCTATAATACAAATCTCTCAGAGCATGCTTCAGACTGTACAGTGCTTTCTTCAGCCTGCACACATGAGACTCTCTATCATGTACCTCAAAAACCTATGGTTGCTCAATGTACACCTCCTCCTCTATGAGTCCATCAAGAAATGTTGTCTTCACATCTATCTAGTGAATCTTCCAACCCATCTCTGACGTAATGGAAATCATAGTCCCAATTGATGTATATCAAGACACTGGAGCAAACGTCTCATCATAGTCAACTCCCTCTAACTGTGATAAACCTCTTGCCACAAACCTATTTTTTTATTTCTCAGTGATGCCATCTGCAACATGCTTAATCTTATAGAGCCACCTAGAGGTCACTACTGAATTCCCCTCTAGTCTCAATAGAACTTCCCAAACATCATTCTTCATTATGGAAGCATATTCTTCCAACATGGCATCTCTCCAGGCCTGCTCGCCTGTTTCCTACTCATAAGAAGATGGATCTCACTCACTGATACTGCTCACCATAGCCAAATATATACAAAATGTCACCGGCACCTTTCTTTCTCTTACATTATTCTTGGGAGCTCCCATTGTCTGAGATTCCTTAAAGTTATATTGAAGCCACTTGGGATTAATCTTCCCTTAGGTAACCTCTGGTGAGGTGAACTACTCATCCTCATCCCAATCAAATACATGAGACTGAATACCTAAAGACGAAGTACGAGTAGTCGTAGACCCTATTTCCCGAGAGATTGTAACCCAAGACCTTGGACCTTGTTCACCACCATCTTGAGATCCTATACCTATACCTGCATATGTACCTGTGGAACTTGTCATTTGAGAACCTCTCACCCCAAATACTTGAGACCCTGATCTTTGCGAAACAGTACTCTGAATTGTATCATCCTGGGATGTAGCAACCTATTGCTTTCCCTTCTCTGACTCACATGAATTTATAAAGGCCCGTTCCTCCTCAAATTTCACATCCCACCTCACAATTTTTTTCCTCAGTGCAGGAATGGTTATGCAGTAGGCCTTCGAAGTCTCATCATATCTAACAAGGATTCCCCTCTCTTATTTGGGATCCAACTTTGTCTTGTTCTCTAAAGGGACATGCGAATACGTGAGACATCCAAAAATCCTGAAATGTCCAGCCTCAGGTTTCTTTCCTAAGGAGGATTATGGTTGAGTTTTACTCCCCAAAAATTTATGAGGACTCCTCTTCTGAATCTACACATTTGTATTACATGCCTCTTCCCAAAGGAAAAATGGAATACCCTGACCATGCATCATAGAATTCGTTTCACCAACAATTGCTCTGTTCTTCCTCTCTGCAACCCCATTCTGCTGAAGGTGTATAGGGAACAATCAATTGTCTCTTAATTCTCTCCTGAATGAAAAACTCATTGAACTCCTTTGCGGTAAACTCTCCCGCATTATCTGATCGTAATTTTGTTATCCTTCTTCCTGTCTGGTTTTCCACAAGATCTTTGAATTTTTGAAACTTATGCAGGACTTCTTTTGATTCCTTACTTGTAAAAAAATAAATCCAGGTCTTCCTGGAGAATTCATCAATGAAGGATACATAATAATTGTAACCCTTCGATGATGTAGTGGACACCAGACCACAAAGGTCGGAATGTACCAAATCAAGTGCCCTTGCAGACCTATTGTCACTTTTTGGAAAAACTGTCTTAACATACTTACGAAGAGCACATCCTTTGCACAAGTCATTGTGCTCTATGCTAAAATATGGCACACTTCTCACAATATCCCTCAAAATCTACAGAGCTGGATGATGTAGGTGGGCCATCCTCCTATGCCATAGCTCACACAAATCAAAACCATGATTCTGGCTTCTATGAGTCAATGCATGATGAAGCTAAAAGTTAAGCTTGTAAAGTTTTCCGCTACAAACTCCAATCCTTATTGTTGAAGTATCTTTGGATCCCCTAGGATGAACTAGAACATTTCCATCCCTGAACATCACCCACAATCCTCGATTCTCTATAGTGGAAACTGATATCAATTTCTTCTTCAACCCTAGAACATACAAAACATCTCGTACTTTCATATACTCTCTAGACTCCTTATGAAAAGAGACTATTCCTTGTCCAACTTCCTTGACAGTAGAGTTGTCTCCAAGTACGATCTCAAGATACAACCTATCCTCAATGAGATCTATAAAGTATCCTCGAACACCAGTCATTTGAATGGAGACCTCGGTATCTATATACCATATAGTGGTAGTAGAAGCACTCAATGAATGACACATGTTAAGATACAAATCTCTGTCAATCTCTTCTGTGGAATGCTCATTCACATCTGCCAAAGTGCATAAGGTAAAAGTCATCAGTAACAAGTCTTGATCATTAGACTTATCGACCCCCATCCTTGTATCCATAATCTCTCAATCACAAAACTCTACCTACGCACATAGATCTGATAGATATGAACTCTACAGCCACAGATCTAAGCTATGCTCTTTAGATCTAATAGATTTGATATTTTTCATTGCAAATCTAATATCACAACCGAGTCTTCAAACAAATATGGTATACTGCTCGTAGATATTAGAGTGATTTCCCCTAATGACCCTTACCAGGGCTCTGATACCATGTTAATTTCTCCCAGATGTCACTAATCGATATGGGAACCCTGAGATCTCAATGTCCTTGAGTATCTATAAGCAAACAAATCCTTCTTCTTTGTGACATAGAAGGTCACAAATAAAATAGACTTATAACAGAAAGCACTAACATATCTCTTAACAACTTTGACCAAATAATAATCAATCACACAAATGAACTCACAAATTTATTTTGGAAACCCTAATGGGGAAAACTAGCCTTTATGGGGCTTTCTTCATTCTCGAGCCCAGAGAATATAAGGAGAGAATAGTTACATATAGAAACTCAAAAGATACAATCGAACATGAAGGGCATAATACCTTAGATCTGCAGCAGTAGCTACTGCTGCTCTTGGGAAATCCTCCCATGTTGTCTCTTCGGATATGGATCTCTCTGAAGGTCTGTCTCAGCCTGTCTCAAGATGTAGTCTCACCTCTCAATCACTTCTTCCATGATATGCTCTGTTAATGGAGAACAGATGAAACCTCACTCTATAGAATGCACCCCTTTCTCTGTGAAGTCTCCCACCCTCAACCTTTGATCTATCTCTGCTCAAATGCTCTCACTAACCATAATAAAGACTAATATGTGCCTCAAATCTTGTAAGGACTAATCTATATTAGATCCCCTCACTATCTCTCTCTACAGATGCACCCCCCTCTCTCTAGAAATTCTCTCACTCTGCATGTACAATTCGTACTCCTCTTAATTTCCCTCTTAAAGCATCCAACCCTCTGTTTTAACCTTTGATAACCATTTCCTGAATGTTTTTCTTCTTGCTAATACATTATTGTCTCTGCCAGCTGAATTTGGAGCATAGGTTGATCTAAGGTAGCAATATCATAAGGAGACCACTTGGACACGATTAGAAATAGGACAACAAATTGTTTTTTTTTTAACTACCAAAAGTTCTGATAATTAACTAGAATCTTATTCCTCCATGTTCTTTATTATTCCACTGCAAAACTAATTGCAAGAATTATGCAAAATGTGAATACTTGAAGTTCTATAGATGATACTAATCTAATCAAAGTGGAATTTTGGTTGTAACAATCTAATGACTGCTTCCAACTTAGGGACCCCTCCTTATTTATTTTATTCAATTCTATGCTACCCTACCCTACTTGAGAAAAAGGAAAATCTATTTTCAAGTGTAGGAATATTTCTAGTGAAGCCATGTGCGCAGCAGGATTTCAGACAAATTCATGTTCAGATTTAAAATATAAACTCTGACATGTACCTGAACATGAAGAACCAGCTAATCCTCTTGATGTGGTGTCAAGAATTGTTGATGAAGAAGGTGGTGTGTTGGTCTGATGATTGCTTGAAACCACTCTTCAATATAATCATTGCTCCCTTGGTTCTCCTCTTCATCTTACATGTAGGTCTTTGTCACATTCTGTAGGTCCTGAAAATTCTAGATTTCACATTCTTGAATGCTGAAAGGATCTAGACATGCCAATAATTCTTCAATTTCAGGCTGCAATATATGTTCTCCATCAAATGCTATCCATGGCTTTTTTATCTCTTCTCCCTATATGCAAGGATAATCATGTACAAATTCTAAATCTATTTGTTTCTCATGAAATTTTTTCTCTTCTCTTCGTTCCTGAGATGCAAATATGTTTCTTATGGTTGTCAAGATCTGCTCCTTCTGGGATGCAAAAATATTCCCTATTGTGGAAAGGATTTGAGATATTTCTTGAATCCACATATTCCTTCTCCCAACAATTCTTCAACATGCTTGAATTCACTCTACTTGTTTAGCACATGGATTATTTCAGGGGGATTTATTTTCTTTGGAAAAAACTTCCAAAGATACCCTTAATTTTCAATCTTAAATGCTGGAAAAACTTTCAAAACACACTTTATTCACCATCCAGAACAACAAGGGATTGGAGGAACCTGTCTATAGCAGATGTGCAAGTTATTACCTCTCGTCTTATTGTTCCCCCTCCTATGAGTATAAAATGTTGGCACTACCATCAGCTAAAATAAATACTCAGTTCAAGACTAACTCCTTAAGCATTTCCCCGGCAACGACACCAAAATGTATGGAAAATTATATAGTATAATCTACTGCATTTAATTGTCAACCCAGGGGCTCGTAAGCTTTTGAAGTACTTGGAAAAATATATGCAGAGCTAAATCTTAAAGTGCTTCAAAATCTATCTAAATCGCACCTCTATCCTTCAATATCCAAATATAAAACAACAAAGCTAAGATCCCTCACACTTAAATAAAATCTTCACACAACAATCACACTTTTGAAAATAAGCATTATCCAGCATGGATTCATGAACATAGTGCTTAGAATCTGTGTGAGCTTTCGAACTGTTGATGTTAGTCCCAAAAGAAGTTATTAGCACACCAAAGCAAATATGAACAATTCTTCGAATAAAGTCTACAATCCTTTGGAACCAATACTATTGCAACATGGATATCTAAGTAGGATGATAGATCCTCTGTGAGCCTTTGAACTATTGATATTAATCCCAAAAATATTATAAGACAATAGACACTTGGAACGAAATAATCCCACAAAGCTTTAAATTCTCGCAGAAACTAGAAATAGAGCATCTAAACTAACACACGCAATTCTACAACTGAAAAAGAAAAATTAAGGCATCATAGACTAGAAGGAGGGAGCCCTGCCTCCCTTGGAATACACTACCAAGAAAGACTATGAAAATAAGCTCACAGACTGCAACAACAACTTCTTTATTCCAGCATGAAGAAATTACATAGTGATCTCACTCTCAAACCTTCTCTAACTTGGATCCTCTACTCTAACTCTCCCTCTCTAATCTCCCATCTAATCTAAGGCATCCCATGCTTCTATGCTCTCCTATTTATACATAAAAATATCCTTTCATAAAGAAGGAAAGGAGTTACAACAAGATCCAAGAAAAGAAGATCCACAACCAACCAAATTTTGGACTTAACTAAACTAAGACAATGAAGGTTATTTGATTTGGTTGAAGATCATTAAGAGCATAACAACATTTATCCATATCCCTATTAGGATATCTCATCATCACTTTTTATGTTTGCATGCATTTTGCATGCAGACATGCATTTGCATGCATCCCAGTCATCAGTGAGGTGTCACCCAACACCTAGTCCACAGTTTGCTAGTCCCAGGAGCTTCTTTCCATTCATTTTTAGCCCTCCTATTCAGTGATGCGCCCTCCTTTCACCTACCACATGTGAAAGGTGCCCTTCTTCACCTACCACCAGTGACACACTTAGTTAGTTGAGTAATTTGTGGATATTTCCTTGATTTAAGGCTAGATTGACTTGTTAGCTAACTGAAACACTCTATTGCAGTGAGACTAGATTGCCTATTTTGACTCCAGTCAGCTCCTCCTGCGCCCTCCTTTGAGCCTCCTTCACTACATTAGTGCACCATGCATGTGTTACACCTACCACATTCAATTAGACTCAGTTTGACACCTGGTTGACCGTTACTTGTGCATTGATGACTCCACTGATATGATGATGAGGACTCCTAGTGGAGACAAGCTATTCGATGTAGGATATTCGAATGACCTCCTTGGTTAATTCGAATCATTTAGTCATTGTGACTGCACAATGTATTGTATTCTACTTCTGAGTTCAATAGAGCTATTGATGCCCCGAAAATCATAGCATCAATCAGCAAGGGATTCT
Source organism: Larix kaempferi (assembly GCA_027924585.1). Lineage (NCBI taxonomy): Eukaryota > Viridiplantae > Streptophyta > Pinopsida > Pinales > Pinaceae > Larix > Larix kaempferi. Next base: position 26,964,850 of record BSBM01000012.1, read on the forward strand.
CCTCGGTAAGCAACCCCAATTAGATCGCTCACCGTTTGGTGTGGGGAATCCGTCTGGTTAACAGTTCTGGCTACCATGTGAGGTTTAAAGATTTGTTTATTTTACCGGTTGCGGCCCAATCTACCGGTTATATATTTTGTATTTAATATGATATGCATGTGCCCTAAGTTAAATGCATGTGGTATACAAATCTATGCTAATCTAGTTTAAGTATAAATTATCCTATCCTTATAAGGAGAAAATTTAAAGAATGAGTAATAAACTGAAAATACACCCAAGAACTTCACAGATAGTTATTAAACTGAAAGGAGCATTTATAGCAGAAATAAAGATTATCCAAGATAGCTTAGATAAAGATAAGCATTCTATCACCCATTTAATACAGAAATTTTGCAAAAGAAATGAAACCATTCATAGCAGAGAATTAATTCACAATAGCCAGGAAGGATCTTACAAGAAATGTAGGAAAGACGCAGAAATAGTTCAGTAATTATCCAACAAGACTCCAAGCAAAGTGCTGTGCAAGCCCAAAACGACTTCCTTATTCGTGTAGCAGAAATAGTTCATATACAAGACATAAACGTCCTTTAACCTGCCAAAAGTCCCTTCTATCTCCCTCTTATCAACTATATATAGCTTTACAAAATGTGCCAATAGTTGCCACCTATACCCTAACCATTTATATTCCTCTAATTTGTGCTTAGTGCACAACTACATATTTGTAGAAATCCTTCCATATAAGACAAAGACAGAGCCAGCTGTCTTTTAAAGCATTTATACAATAAAGGAATTTCAGTTTTCCTCATATTAAGACAAATAAGAATTCTGATAGTGTATCTATTTCATTTGGATTCTCTTTGCTGGCTCGCTGACTCATCTTCACCAAATGGCTCTCTTGTAGATGCTGGGTGCTCCACACTTTGGATATGAGTGGCCCATTGACTGAGCTCTTGCCTTTGATGCAATCTCATGCTTGCACAGATCTGATTTAACCTGTGTTGCTCCTGCTTCTGCTTCCTAGCTAGCTGTTCCTGTAATCCGTCTGCTTCTTGAGTCAAGAGCCTTTCTTCTTCTTCTTCTTCTGGACTCTAGCAGCTTCTTCTCTATGTTTCCATTTGATAGCTTGCTCCTGGAGCACTCTATTCTGATCCTCCTGCTCTAATCCTACCAAATCTCCAAACCTACGGTGAGCAGGCCGGTACAAATAAGGAAAATCACACATTCATAATAGATTAACCCCACAGACACTATGTAGGACAGAAAGTAGCTAATTAATGAAAACATGAAACAACAACTGATTCTTTCTAATTTTAAGCAAGTTTTTTTTTTAAAGCAAAACAATAACAATGTCCTATTATGTGATAACTCCAATCTGAGCACTTTCAAAACAAAATTGGGAGTTTCCATCGTTTTAAGCACACACATTTATTGGCAGGGATTATGGGGAGTAACCAGGTTTTGTGCCAAAGGGACACGATGGTCGGCGAGTTAAAGTGCACGAGTTGGCAGCAAGTTTAGGGTTAGGATCAGCGCAGTAGGTGGGGAATCTAGAGCTAGGACTTGCGCTTCAAACCGTGCACCAACGGTGAGTCCGTAAGATGCACGGAAATAAGGCAGCGATTTTATACTTAGAGATTTGCGCAATGGCGGAAAGTTTGAAGTTAGGATTTGCAATAAGAATATGCGTTGAAACAAAGTGCAAATTTTATCCTTATAATTTGCACGAAAACAACTTGTTGAATACCAAGACTTGGCAACACAGTGGTAAAAATTAAGACCAAAAATTGTGCCTTTAGCGCACAAGAAATAAGCTTGCAATTTGCGCTTTCAAAGTGCATAGTTAAACCTTTGAATTGCGCCTTAAGCGCGCATAGTTAAAAAACAAAACTGCGCATTGCTTTAAAAGATAAGAGAAGAAAATGCCTTAGCCTAAAAACAAACAAAACTAGAAAGGGTCAATACTTATGAAAAGTTGAAAACCAAGTAACTAAGTTTTTGACCAAAATCAAGTCTAAAAATAATAGGAGGGACCCCAGTATTTACAAAAATTTTGGGGGGGATGTTGCAGCGACAACAATTGGCGATTCACTGGAGAACACAGATCTCTGAAACAAAATCCTATCATGACTTAGAATGACATTTAAAATCATAGCTTTGCGTGCAACAAAATGCCTCACAGTTCAACTCTTAAGAATGGGGTGATCTCTTAATCATGTTGGTCTTTGGGAGAAAGGGGACTAAGATTTGTACTTCCTTCAAACTCTCTCAAGGCCGAAGTATGGAATTAGTTTTTTTAGGATTGTCTTTATGGTGCCTTAACTAAAAGAGGACTTCACAGGATCGTAATAGTACTTCACAGGGATATTCGTTTGTTCCTCATCCCCATGCTATCTACATCCTTTTGGATGTTCATGTATTTGACAGCTTTTTCTGTTTGAGCCTTCCAGAAATAGTTTCCTTAAAATTTCAATCTTCGATTTGGGTTCTTCAATCCATAATGTCCTTTTGTGTGAGCGAGATATTTTATTTGATTTATCAAGCTTCACGGACGGAGAAGAACCTAGCTTGAGCTGAGTCTTTTGAACAGCTTTCTTGACTTGAACATTTTGCTTTTATCTCAGCCATGCTTTGATTGACGCAAGAATTTATGGAAATATGACCCCTTGATATATGCCTTTAGGCTTTTATTTGTAGCATGGGATCATTTAAATACCATACCCCTATGAGGCATGCTTCCTTTACGTGGTTCCATAATAGCAAGGAAACCTTGAGACATGAATTAATGTTAAAATGAGTGGAACCTTAAGATAGTGAGAGAGAAATATTGGATCATTGGTCATTTAACTGGGGTTGTTTTGACCAAACAGAAAAAAATCTCCCCATTTTTCAAAGGCTAATCAGTGGAAGCAAATTCACAGAGCCTCCTTCTCTTTACAAATGAGATTCTGCCTTCAAGATTTTGATTTTACTGAGAGTTCTGTACTAGCACTAAGCCATGGGTCAAGCTGGGTTTTATTAGCCTAGAAAAAGAGGAAAAACAGATGAAAAGTGAGTGAAAAGACAAACCTAACTACCGAGACTGTTTATAAACAAAACAAAACAAAAAATCAACAAAGAAACTATTTATTTATGTACAGAAAACCTCAACGGGACTATGCAAAGTATTGTTTCAAGGCAAGGCCGTTGAGGGGAAGGGTTAATTCCTCTCCCTGGAGGTCTGTTAGCTTGTAAGTGGATGGGCCGAGCTTTTCATAAATTTGATAAGGGCCAAGCCATAGGTGCTGAAACTTTGTGTGCATTCCCTTACCCTTGTGTTGGTGGTCCCATTTGAGGACCAAGTCTCCTACTTCGAAAGTCCTCTTCCCGGATTTTCTTTTATCAAACCATCGTTTGACTATGTCTTGGTGATGATGAAACCATTCCTTGGCCTTTTCCTGTGACTCTTCTAGTTTTAACAGGGTATCAATCCTGGACTGTAGGGCTTGACTGCTAGAACCACGGGAGGATTGGGCCAACTTCAAGGATGGGAGTAATATATTCGGAGGGAGAATAGCTTATTTGCAATAGACCAAGTTGAAAGGGGAAGCTCCTAACGCATTTTTTGGTGTTACCCTGTCTGCCCATAGGGCATGAGGGAGGGCTGTGTGCCAGCTTTTTTTATTTTCGATCACGGTCTTTTTCAAGATTCAGATGAGATTTTTATTGGTCGATTCAGCTAAACCATTTCCCTGAGGGTAGTAATTGGTTGAATAATGTAATTTAATTCCTCTTTCATACATGAATTCATTAATCTTAATTAACGAGAAATAAGGTGCATTATCAAAAACTAGAGAAATTGGAACCCCAAACTTGGTTATGATGTTCTCTTCCAAAAAGTTGATGACCGTATCCCCGTTAGCTTTCTGTAGGGAAATAGTTTTGGCCCATCTTGTAAAATAATCTGTAGTAGTCAGAATGTACCGATGCTGCAGTGAAGAGTTAGGGTTTATTTCCCCAATTATATCTATAGCCCATTGCTCGAATGGTTTGGTGATGATAACTGGCTGCAAGGGACCTGCTGCTTTTGGTAGCATTCCAATGCTTCTTTGACATATATCGCAATTTCTGACATAGGCATGGGCATCCTTGAAGAGAGTAGGCCAATAATACCCTGCTCTGAGAATTTTGTGGGTTGTAGTGTCCCCGGAGTAATGTCCTCCAGTAGGTCCGTCATGTAGTTCTTTGACCATGTTAATAGCATCTTCCTTTTTTTAACATCTGATATAAACGCCATCATAGTTTTTCCTAAAGAGTACTCCTTCAATGATCTGATAAGGTGCTGATTTAAGACGAAGGGATCTCCTTTGCTTTGGAGTCCAATGTTCTGGTAAGTAACCTGACTGTAAGTAATGTACTAAGTCTCTATACCAAGACTCTGGGGCCGTAAAAATTGGACATACGTCTATCACATTCAGCTCAGCTTCATTCCTCCAATCTAGCTCTTTGTCAGTTGGGTTTTGAGTAAGTAGCTTGCATAGACCTTGACCTTTGGTGATGCTCGCCGGCTTCAATTCTAAGTCGTACTCTTGGAGAGCAGTGACCCAATTCCCTCTTCTTTCTCCCAATTCTTTCTGAACAAAAAGAGACCTGACAGCGGGATGAGGGACTATGACTTTAGTTCTATTTTTTAGAATATACGGCCTGAACTGCTTCACTGCCTTGAAAACCACATATGCTTGCTTATCTACCACGGGATAGTTCAGTTCAACACCTTGCAGACCAGTGCTCATAAAAGAAATTTGGTATTCATCTCCTGATTCCGTCTTTTGAGTAAGCACAGCTGCGAGAGAGTTATCAGAAGCAAACGTGTACATTATAAAATCTTAATCAAAATATGGACTTCTTAAAGAAGGTGCCTTAGCTATAGCACCTTTGATTCTTTTGAATGCAACCTTTTCCAAGTCTATCCATTTAAATTGTACACTCTACTTGACCATTTGTTGCAAAGGTTTAACGATCTGAGCGAAGTCTTGCACGAACCTTCGGACAAAATTTATGTTGCCCAAGAATGATTGCATAAACTTCTTGCTATGGGGCATGGGAATCTTATTGATAGCTTGATCTATTGAGATTCCCTCCTTGGAGATGATGTCACCGAGCAACTTTCCCTCAAGAACAGCAAAAACGCTTTTCTTAGGATTTAGAGAGATGTCGTACTTTCTACAGCGATCAAAGATTTGCTTTAGGTGAGAAACATGGTCTTCTCTCTTCTTTGAAAAGACTTTCACATCATCCAAGTATACTACTACACATTGATTGCCCATCCCTCGGAATGCAATGTCCATCGCTCGTTGAAAGGTAGCTCCTGCGTTAATTAAGCCAAAAGGCATTCTCTGGTATGCGAAGGTTCCCCACTTTGTGCGAAAAGTGGTGTTGAGTCGGTCCTCCTCTGTTACTATCACTTGGTTGTAACCAGAGAAGCCATCTAGTGAGGAAAAGAGTTCCGATCCTGATACCATATGCAGTATCTGTTCCATTGGAGGTACTCGATAGTTGTCTTTATCGAAAGCTTTGTTTAAGTTCCAAAAATCTACACACAGCCTGATCTCTCATGATTTCTTCCACACAGGAACTAGATTAGCCACCCATTCAGAATGTCAGACTTTAAAAATAATCTTGGCCTCCAACATTTTTTTTAACTCTTTCTATATTAGAGGCTCGAGTGTCGTATGCATGCTTCTTGACTATTGCTGAAAAGGTTTGACACCTTCCTTCATAGGTATTATGTGTTGAATGATGCGGGTGTCATATGTCTTCAGATATTCATAGGTCCAAGCGAACACATCTTTATATTGCTGGAAAAGTTTAATGAATCTACTTCTTTCTTCTGGCGTACAACATTTACCAAGACTTCTGTGGCCAAGTTTATTAATTCGTATTGCATGGCTGAGCTATGGGTTTTGGCATTCACAGGTCTCCTGAACTTGCTTTGCAAATTGAAAAGTGCTTCTAGAGTTCTTACTCCTTTGGGCATGAAGTTCCCTTTCACTGTATTTTTATTTTATAGGTTTGAGTCATGCTCTTCTTCCTCTAGGATGGATTCTTGAAAGGCATTTTCATTGGTTAAGAAATTGATAATCTGATCGTCGTCATCAAATACTCTAAAATTTGTGATGTTGTCCAGAACGAAAGGCCTAAAAATTAATTCAATAGAACATTTATTATTAGTGGGTACTAATCCGGAAGCTGAAGTGGCTGATAGATCAGCTGCAGCGTTTTGCAATCTTGGGATAGACCTGATGTTAAAAGCATCAAAACATGAAATTAAATTCCAAAATTCTGCTTGAGAAGCTTTTAAATGTGGTGAAAGACAATGAATCGTATTCCTTATTTTCCTAACAACAATTTCAGAATCACCAAAGACTTTCAAAAACTTGACGTTAAGACCAATGGCTTTCTTCAAACCTTGAATAAGAGCTTCGTATTCTGTGGTATTATTAGAACACTCAAACTCTAACCTACATGATAAAAAATGTTTGTTTCTATTAGGGTCAATTAAAATGCAACCGGCCCTGGATCCTTCCTGAGTCCTAGAGCCATCAAAGTAAAGAGTCCAAAAGATATTCTCTTCTTTAACTAAATTAGTTTCATTACTGTCTAAATTAGTGACTAAATCTACTATATTACAATCAATATCATCAGCTTGTGAAAAGTGAAGGAGATCGGACTGTTTGTCTGAAATATGGCTAACTTCTTCTGATTTATAGTTCCCAAGTTCGATTTCCAAGAAGTAATTTCCTAAAACTGAAGACGAAAAAGCCATAGCTTCATTTTTTCCCTCTAACTGAGTGACATTTTGTTTTATGTGTGGCTCCCTTAATATCTTGATCTGATTTTGGCGATTTTGATAGGGAAACTATAGATGAGACTAGTCTGTTGCAAAATAGCCATTAAGTTTCGCAGACCAGTCCCTACTATAAATTATACCATATTCCTCAGGGATATCGACCACCATTATATCAATGAATTGACAAACTCGAGGATCGGATGATAACCTAATAAGTACATCTTTTAGTTCACCAATAACCTTGATAGCAGTCCTATCTAATTGAATGATTTGAGATGGGGATGGGATTGGTTGTCCATTGATATTTTTTCAAATTGACAAAGGCATGACATTTGAACTAGTGCCTGAGTCTACTAAAAAATTATGCACATTGTAATTAAAAATCTCAAAGGTTAGGAGAAAAGGAAGAGTTTGAGATTTCGATTTTCCGCCAATACTTGCTTCATTAATTTCCGGGTTCTCATCAGTGCTTTCTACTGAGACACTTGTTTGTGGATCTAAGGCTTCCATCAATCTCTTCCTCTGTTGCGGTAAGCTACACATATAAAAAATGGAAACGTTCGCTTTTGTTTTCTTAATATCCTCTATTATATCATAGCTCATGTCACATCCCTTTGAAATCTTTGATTGATTCTCTGTTTTATTTAAAGAGGCTTGTGGCTATTTGATTATTTTTTAGTTTGGTTCTTTAGTTACTGTAGGAAAAACTACCGAGTTTGTCTTGGGTTGGGGAGGAATGACAGTTATGTGCGGCCTCGGTATTTGATTAGATATTGATTTAGGTGATTCTATTGCTAGATCGATCACTGGGCCTTTACTCCTGGTAGTGATGTTAATAGATGTTGTTTGCACTTCATCTACGAGCTCTTCACAACATAGCTCTTCGGCAGGGGTCCAATCCCAAAGGATCATCGTAGTGTTGGGAGCTGGTTCTTCATTGTCAAGAATTTGTTCTTGTTGGGGGCTTGTTTGCTCAGGCATTTGTGCATCTAACATTTGTTTCATTACTAAGATCATCGAATTGATCCACTGTGGGCAGCTTTTCTCTGAGTGTTGTTCTTGGTGGAAAGTGCAGAAGTGGTCCATGCCTATTTCAATTAGATTTAGTACAGTAGAATTGTTTACTGGTGGGGTTGGCTATCCATTTTCTTCTTTCCTTTTATAGAAAGTCTTGAAAGGTGGTCTTGAATAACTCATTGCCTTATTCTTTTCTAGATCCACAATCTTATTGGAGAGTTTCTGCATCATTTTTATGACATTTTCTAAATCTGCTGCGGGTTCTTCTTTATCCCTAGTTAACAAAAAAGGTTTCTTAATAGCTGCCAGCTTGAACTCTACATATAAAGTGTGTTTAGCGATGCTGTCAGACTCCTCTTCTACGTTCTTGGCTTCTTCAAAAAAATTTGTCAGGGTAGGTTTTTTTGTTCTCTTGACGAACATTGCTAGCGGGGATTTAAGAGTTGTTGTATAATACTCTACTAGGCATTCTTCAACGGGCTTTGTTGCATCACTAAAATTGTTTAACAATGTTGTGAACCTCTGGTTAAACTCTTGAAATTTCTCATTCTTTTCCATTCTCATAGACAACAATTCTTTCATAAGAGTAGCTATAGTTTTCTAATTGCCATACTTTTTAAGAAAACATTTTTCAAAATCTTCCCAAATTGTTATCGAACCAGCTTGCAAACTAAAATACCAGGAAGATACTTTGGGATCGAAAGTATAAGGAAAGAGACGACAAACCACGTCCTCGTGTTCCACATTTAAAATATTTAGAGCTAAATAAAAACTTTTAAGGTGGTCTTCAGCAGAAATTCCTTTGCTAGGGTCTTACTTAGGTAAAACATTTTCTGGGTTTTTTGGTAAATCATGGAATGGTCTGACTACATTTAATGCTCCCTTGGATCTCCATGTGGATATGGCCATGAATCTCGGTAGAGAACATGGTGGTGTATGTGGTGGTGAGTTAAGAGGAGTATGCCTTGGAGTGTGCTGGTGCTCTGGATTCGTAGGGGTCTCTGGTCTAACTTCGTCAAAAGGTTTGGTAATCTCTTCTAGAGATAAATCTAATAATTCTTCTAGACTTTGACCAAGAATGGAATCCCTTGTACACTAAGGATTTTTTCGAGGAGCTTTGATTCTAGGTAACAGAGGAACTGTGGTCATCCCTCCAAGACTTCTCACGTACGAGCGAGTATGTCTCCTGAAGCGATTTACTTCTTCAAAAGGGAAAACATACAATGTTTCTGGCTGTTCTGTTTCAGGATTAGGATTTTCTTGATTCCTTGATTCCAGATCTGGAAATTCTGGGATGACTATTTCAGATGGGTTTTCAGTGGAATTTTTACCAACAAAAGAATCTCATTTGCTAGCCATGCACTGGTGGCCCTCCTTCTAGCGCCAAAAACTTTTGATGCCCCAAAAATCGTAGCATCAATTAGCAAGGGATTCTCCCCGGTAAGCAATCCCAATTAGATCGCTCACCGTTTGGTGTGGGGAATCCGTCCGGTTAACGGTTCCGGCTACTATGTGAGGTTTAAAGATTTTTTTATTTGACCGGTCGCGACCCGATCCATCGGTTATATATTTTGTATTTAATATGATATGCATGTACCCTAAATTAAATGCATGTGGTAAACAAATCTATGCTAATCTAGTTTAAGTCTAAATTATCCTATCCTTATAAGGAGAAAATTTAATGAATGAGTAATAAACTGAAAATACACCGAAGAACTTCACAGATAGCTGTTAAATTGAAAGGAGCATTTACAACAGAAATAAAGATTATCCAAGATAGCTTAAATAAAGATAAGCTTTCTATCACCCATTTAACACAGAAATTTTGCAAAGGAAATGAAGCCATTCATAGTAGAGAATTAATTCACAATAGCCAGGAAAGATCTCACAGGAAATGTAGGAAAGACGAAGAAATAGTTCAACAATTATCCAATAAGACTCCAAGCAAAGTGCTGTGCAGGCTTCCACAGGCCCAAAACGACTTCCTTATTTGTGTAGCAGAAATAGTTCATATACAAGACAGAAACATCCTTTCACCTACCAAAAGTCCCTTCTATCTCCCTCTAATCAGCTATATATAGCTTTACAATATGTGCTAGGAGTTGCCACCTATATGCTAACCATTTATATTCCTCTAATTTGTCCTTAGTGCACAACTACAAATTCATAGAAATCCTTCCATATAAGACAAAGACAGAGCCAGCTGTCTGTTAACACCCAAAAAGTGCTCACTACCTCATCTACCCCATTACATGGCTCATTTGCCCATTTTCCTACCATATTTGCCTTAAAAGCCTCCAAAAGGCCACAAAACCATCAAAAAAGCCTCAAAAAGGCTGAAAAACCCCTTTTCCCTCCAAAAATATCCAAAATTCCTCAAAAAATAGCAAAAACCCTCTAAAAAGGGAATAAAAAATATAAAATAATGAGGAAAAGGAGGAAAAAACCCTATACAGCTGCCCTAAACCATATGGTTCCCAAAACCATGGGCCAGCACTCCACCACCAAAAAACTATAAATAGGTGATGGAGACCCCTTATTTCACATCCACAATCAAATATACCCTTACTCTACCAAAATCTCTCTTGAAACCCTAGTTCACCCTTGAATTACTTTCACCTTGAGAGCCCCTTTTGGCCCATTCCCACCATTGGAGAAAGAGAAGGAGCAAGTTGGAGCTTGGAGCAACCCTCTTGGACATTGCAAGAGCTTCACCAACCTTCACATTGGAGGTAAAATTAATACAAAAACCATTATTTACATCTTGTTGTTTATGTTTCATGCACATGTTTTAGAGTAGTTTACATTTATGTTTTAGCATTTTAATTTACATTTACTGAACTGCTACTAAGGAGTCCCTTCTCCTTAGTAGGTGCTCATTTGCACAAGCTAGGGGTAAAACCCTAGCTAAACTGTCTTTTAAAGCATTTATACAATAAAGGAATTTCAGTTTTCCTCATATTAAGACAAATAAGAATTCTGATAGTTTATCTATTTCATTTGGCTTCTCTTTGCTAGCTCACTGACTCATCTTCACCAACTGGCTCGCTTGTGGATGTTGGGTGCACCACACTTTGGATATGGGTGGCCCATTGATTGAGCTCTTGCCTTTGATGCAATCTCATGCTTGCGCATATCTGATTTAACCTGTGGTGCTCCTACTTGTTGTTCCTGTAATCTGTCTGCTTCTTGAGTCAAGATCCTTTCTTCTTCTTCTTCTAGACTCTAGCATCTTCTTCTCTCTATTGTCATTTGAGAGCTTGCTCCTGGAGCACTCTGTTCTGCTCCTCCTGCTCTAATCCTGCCAAATCTCCAAACCTGCGGTGAGCAGGGCGGTACAAATAAGGAAAATCGCACATTCATAATAGATAAACCCCATAGACACTATGCAGGATAGAAAGTAGCTAATTAATAAAAACATGAAACAACAACTGATTCTTTCTAATTTTAAGCAAGTTTTTTTTTTTTTTAAATCAAAACAATAACAATGTCCTATTATGTGATAACTCCAAACTGAGCGCTTTCAAAACAAAATTGGGAGTTTCCATCGTCTTAAGCACACACATTTATTGGCGGGGATTATGGGGAGTAACCAGGTTTTGCACCAAAGGGACACGATGGTCGGCAAGTTAAAGGGCGTGAGTTGGTGGCAAGTTTAGGATTAGGATCAACGTAGTCGGCGGGGAATCTAGAGCTAGGACTTGTGCTTCAAACCGTGCGCCAACGACGAGTCCGTAATATGTGCGGAAACAAGGAGGTGGTTTTATACTTAGATATTTGCACAATGGCAGAAAATTTGAAGTTAGGATTTGCGATAAGAATATGTGCTGAAACAAAGCGCATATTGTATCCTTATAATTTGCGCGGAAACAACTTGTTGAAGACCAAGGCTAGGAAACACAACGGTAAAAATTAAGACCAAAAATTGCGCCTTTAGCGCGCAAGAAATAAGCTTGCAATTTGCACTTTCAAAGCGCATAGTTAAACCTTCGAATTGCACCTTAAGCGTGCATAGTTAAAAAACAAAACTGCGCGTTGCTTTAAAAGATAAGAGAAGAAAATGCCTTAGCCTAAAAACAAACAAAACTAGAAAGGGTCAATACTTAGGAAAAGTTGAAAACCAAGTAACTAATTTTTTGACCAAAATAAAATCTAAAAGTAATAGGAGGGACCCCAGTATTTACAAAAATTTTGGGGGGGATGTTGTAGCAACAACAAGAGCACTGCTGCAATTTTCTTGCACAGTTTACACATATTATTCTTTATACATCTTTTGTAATTGATTTTCTTGTTCAATTAGATCTGTTTTGCTTCAATTTCACATGGTATCAGAGCCATGGAAGTTACAAGACTTCTTTTCTGCAGGGATTATTCATGAAGATTGAGTGAATTTGCTCACAAAAATTGCAGCAGTGGCATGCATTCTCTCTCTTGCATTCTCTATTGCTGAAAATTTCTTCCAACTCCACACCAGAAGCTGAGAGTTTCCACATAATTCCTGGATTCAAATCATTGGATCTTCAAGATTTCTTGATTGTCCTATGCCGGGTGTGATGCAACTTGGAAAGTGTGGGTTGTCGACCTTATAGTTCTTGTTTTCTTGTGATTTGCAGGTTATTCCTCCTTCATTGCATTCACCATTCTTGAAATATGGACACTTCTTCATCAAATTTCTCACTCCCTTCAACTATTTTCAGTGGAAGGATTATATGGAGATAATGTTGCGCTCTAAAGGTTTCTACAGAGTTACCATGGGCCTTGAAGTCAAAGCTACATCAATAGTAGAGAAGGAAAAATATTTCAATAAGCTTGATGAAGCTTATGGTTTCCTTTGTCTCAGCATCTCTAAAAATCTTCGTTTCCATCTCAGTGGATTGACTACTTTGAAAGAGGTATGGGAGAAAATTTCAACACTCTTTGGCAAGTAGGATGAGATGAGATCTTATCAGCTTGAAAACGAGTTGATTGCACTCAATCCTGAAAATTTTGAGACCATCAATGACTTCTTCACTAAGTTTAAGAGCTTAGTTATGCTATTGAAGCAATGTGGAGTGGAAAAAGAGGACAAGCAATTGATTTTATGCATCCTTACAAAGCTTGGTAAAGATTATTCAGTTTTTGTTTCAACTTTCAATACGGGAAAACTCACAATTCCTAATTGGAAAATGCCTACCTTAAATGCCTTCATTGAATCTGTGACAAAAGAGCATGATAAGATTGTTCAAATGGGGTCCATATTCTCCAAAGATCAAGATATTTTTGCTGGAGGATCCAAAGATATGAATGGAAAATGGAAGCAAAAGAAAGAGAAGCCAAAGTTTGATCCTTCCAAGAAAAGAGAGAAAACAAAGCAGTCGGATGAGCCATCCAGGTCAAGAAACAAGCAAAAGGGCAAAGAGGGCAAAGAGAAAACCAAATGTTCTTACTGCAGCAAGGGATTTCATCCTAGAAGTTCATGCATAAAAAATACCATAGATTAGATGGCCCTTCTTTTAGAGAAAAACAACATAACCCTTCCTGATGGTGCAAGGAAGAAGGACAAAAATGAACACCCTGAAAGAGGTCATGCACTCATGGCAATTGTTTCGAATTTCACAACTCTACTCATTGATTCTGGAGATTCGAACCACATGGCTGCAAATAAAGATTCTCTATCGTCATTTGACCCCAACAACACCATCTCCATCCACATGGGAGATGACTCTCAAATTTCTTCAAAGGGAAAAGGAACCATTCATTTAGAGCATGGTAGTTTCCACAATGTTCTCTATGTACCCTCCTTAGCTTCGAATCTTCTTTCCGTATATCAGATGACACACACTGGTTCAACAAAGAAAGTTGTATTTTTCCCTAACAAAGTTGAAATTTTTGATATTGGAAGTGGAAAACTCATTGCGGTAGGAAAAGCCAATCATGCTACAAAAGCATATGAGTTTTCACACTTTCTGCCACATGAAAATCCCACCGCTCTTTTAACTCATGGAAATGGGGTTAGTAGGCTATGGCATGAGAGGTTTGGACACCTAAATCATAAATATTTGCAGATGCTACAGAAAAATTCCATGGTTGATGGCCTTCCGAAGATCAAATCCTCGAAGGGAATATGCAAAGGTTGCATCATTGGGAAGCACCCCGAGCTCAAATTTGACCGAGGCAAAGCTAGCAGAGCTTCTTCTATTTTGGGGCTAATACATGTTAATTTTTTGATAATTTCATTCAATATTATCTAGGATCACTAAGAGAATAACAAGCACAACATAACAATTACAAGAGACAATGGACACAAAGCATTTCACTGGGGAAAACCAAGAAGGTGAAAAACCCCACAACTTCCTCAGAGATAGAATAAGCCCCAATACAAAGATCACAAAGATCAATCCCTATAAAAAAGATGTCTCTAGCAGCTACTCCTCCACTTGTGCGCACTCCTCTCTCTCAACTATGCTAGTTGGATGAGTGAGTGAATGAATAGAATGAGAGACACACACTCTCTATTTATACAATGACTTGACCTGCCTTTAACCCTAATAGGGCCGACTTCCTAAGGAAACCTAATAACCCATCCACATGACTCATACAGGGACGACCCCACACAGGTGTTCTAATAACCCATCAAATATAAGTTACGACACTTACAATGTAACTTGCGACGCTCGCGAATACAAATGATGACACTTCCAATCGGAGGAATAATACATCTCCGTTGGGGATACATTAAAATACAAATGTAATATACAAGTGAATATCTTCCGAAGTTACAAATACATCAACACTCCCTATTAACTAGGAAGGTATTATCTTGACACATGTCATCAATACATATAAGCACAAGTCTTCAATTCTGGAGCTAGATCACCGTCACTGGATCAAAGAGCATCATCGTCACTGCTGTTGTACTCATCATCTCAATCATTGGTGCTATCTCTCAATTCTTTTCGTCATAGGAATTTCTACAGAGCCAACCCTTTTTCATGTTGGATGTAGGCCTAGCCTCCTGTAGGTCTTCAGCATCTCTGCAAGCTGGCCATCCTATGGAATCCTCAGGGCTGATTACTTGCATAAAAAAAAACTCAAAAGAGCATCCCAAGACTTATTACGAGCTTATTGCTCAACCTATCGGATCTCCCCGTACTTTTACATGTGACCTCCACAAAACATTAAAAAAGTGTCTTGTGACCTGCAAGATCTGTAAAGAGCATCCCAAGACTGATTACGAGATTACTGCTTAACCTATCGAATCTCCATGACTGGTTACATGTGGTCCCCACAAAACCTTAAAAGAGTGTCTTGCGACCTGCAAGATCTCTAAAGAGCATCCTAGGACTTTTACGTTCCTAGCACAACCTATCGGATCTCCAGGATTGATTACATGTGGTCTAGAAAAACCTTAAAAGAGTGTCTTGCAACCTGCAAGATCTCTAAAGAGCATCCCAGGACTTTTACATGCCTAGCACAACCTATCGGATCTCTAGGACTGATTATATGCTACCCTCGCAAAACCTTGACAGAGCATCCTAGGACTGATTACGAGCTTACTGCTCAACCTATCGGATCTCCCAAGGAGCTATTACATGCTACTCCACAACCTATCCATGGACACAGAGTATCATCCTGATACTCATGATCACGCTGATAATCATCATAGCATCATCCTGATGCATATCATCATCACATGATCATCCTGATCATCATCATAGCATTGTCCTGATGCATATCATCATCACATGATCATCCTGATCATCATCATAGCATCGCCCTGATGCATATCATCATCACATGATCATCCTGATCATCATCATACATAGCATCATCCTGAGCATTGTCCTGATGCTCATCACACAATGCTTACATCCACAGCCATGGGAAGGATCCTCCTACCACCATGCTTGAAATGGCTCCTGCAAATGTGTCCCATCACTTCCTCCTCGAATTATCTTCTATCTGAAGAGCACAAAGCCTCTCTCTGAAGTACTTGAACTTCACTCTGGCTAGTGGTTTGTTCAACACATCTGCAATATACTAATTTGTCGCAACATATTAGATCTTCACTGCTCCTCTCTGCACCATATCCCTGATATAGTGATGTTTGATCTCGATATGCTTCGACTTGTCATGGAACACTAGGTTCTCTGAAAACTTCACACAACTCTGGTTGTCACAATAGATACAAGTAGCATCCAACTGGAGATCAAATAAATCAGACAGTAGCTTCCTTAGCCATACTGCCTCACAACTAGCCAAACAAGTTGTGGCATACTTTGCTTCAGCTGTCCTCAGTGCTATGCAGGATTGCTTCCTGCTAAACCAAGAGATCACACCTGATCCCATATTTAAGTTGTATCCCGAAGTGCTCTTCCTATATGAAGCACTTCCTTCCCAATTTGAATCAACATAACCCTCCAGGTTAAACTTTTGATTCGCATCATACTTGAGCCCATAATCAACTGTACCCTTAAGGTAACTTAGAATATGCTTTACAACAATCAAGTGAACATGTCTAAGATATGTCAGGAACTGGCTCAAGGTGTTCACAACAAAGCAAATATCTAGTCTCTTGTTCGTCAGGTACATCAAGGACCCAATCATCTAACGATACATCGTGGCATCAACCGACTCTGATGAAGCATCACTCAATAGCTTCAGGTTCGATGCCTTAGGTGTGGCCATGGCCTTGCAGCCCATCATTGCGAACCGCTTCAGGATCTCTATTGCATACTTCCCTTGTCCATGGAAGATTCCATCTGCACTCTGCCACACCTCCATACCTAGAAAGTAATCCATCATACCCAAGTCCTTCATCTTGAACTCGGCAGCAAGCTTCCTCTTCATGCCGGCAATCAACCTATCCTCACCTGTCACAAACAAGTCATCCAAATACAGTAGGAGTATCATTGGATTGCCTTCGTCGACCTTGTAGTAAAGTTTGGAATCTGCTTTACTCTTAGTAAATCCCAAACTAGATAGGAAGTTGTCTATCCTGCCATACCATGTCCTGGGTGCTTGCTTCAAGCCATACAAAACTTTCTTTAACTTGCACACATATGACTCCCTGTCATGTGTCTCAAAACTGAGTGGCTGCTCCACATACACTTCCTCTTCGACTACACCATTCACGAAAGCTATCTTGACATCCATCTGGTGTATCTTCCACTTCATTACTGTTATACCTCTATATTCCACAGTGTCGCACCTCCACCACAAACAGAGTTGACGACACTTCCCCTACTATTTGAACCACCCAGAAGATGAGTAATCCTTGAAGGTAAATCCACCCTGTCAAGAATTGACCCAGCTGAGGCCTTATTTACCCACACTACCGCGCCTTTCTCAGTTATAGGTGCACGGTAGTCCACACTACCACTCCATGCTTTGTCCCCAGAATGCGGTACTACCGCATTATGCTCAGACCACAAGGCACGGTACTCTTTTATTAGCCTTTTTTCCATGGCTTGTGGGATTTTGGATTTTCGAAGATAATGGAAGATTGGGGTCCCTGATTCGATCCTAACTCATTTTCTGCGATTAGAAACCTTGATCCACTTATCTCTCCCTAGATCCACCTATCTTTCTTGTTGGTTAACCCTACCATGCACTATAAAAGAGAGGCATTCCATGGGAAAAAGGGGAGGACTCTTGAGAGTATCAAACCTATGATCTTATAGCCTTGTGGAGATAGCTAGAGGAGGAAGCACTTGGAGCTAAAGGATTGGCTTGGACATCAAGCAACCTATGTAAGCATTCTTCAAGTTGATAATAAGATAACTTGTCTTGTTTTTCCCATTTCATGTGTGTAGCATAAGTTCTTAGCATGGAATGTATCTAATCTAGATTTGAATCTAATCTTTACATTCAAGGTGTTTGGAAGCTTGTATGTTTGTTCTTTGGTTGATCTTAACAGGTTATACATTGGAGCTTTGGATCAAGAGCTAGAAGCGGGACAAACGTCAGATTGAAAGGTGTGTCATATCTCTCATTGTTTCTGAATACATTTAATCTTGTTATAAAAGTTAGTTCAGGGATTTCAAGGTAGAATTTGTTGTGTTTTGTTCTTAGCTTAGAGTTAGTGAAAGTCTGCTTTAAGTTAAGGGAATTTTGACTTATCCGTAGGGAAAAATTCCACCAAACAAGAATGGAGACTCCGCTGGTTTTGATTTCTATTTGATTGATTCAGTTCACTGTCATCCATCTGTTGATTGTGATTTGTTTTATTGCACTTCAAACCAGTTTGAATCTTGGTCTTTTTTGACCTTTATTCATTCCTCCTCGCTGTAATTTTTCTCCCTGTCTGATCACTGAGTCCCCTGGGTTAGCAACAACCCTGAAAACTCCATTTTCTTTTCTCAAGTTGCGCTTTTTTCTTACCTTGCCACAGTACCGCGCCCTCTGAACGGCTTACAGCGTGGTAGTACCGCGTTCTCTGTTTAGTACCAGAGTGATACTGTCACAATGTCGCGCTCTAGTCAGACCCTGACACGTGGTAGTGTCTGCAAATTTTTAAATTTTTTTTCCTTGCTTGGTTTCCTGAGTCTTTCTCTGCCTTAGGTAGTGTTTTCTATTGCTTGTTAGCATCCTGGTCATTTTACAGTCTGTGTGGTCTGATTATTTCCTTGTTGTGAGCTTGATTTGTGTAAATTAGTGGCATTTTTGGCATATTGGGTCATTTTTCCAGTTCGATTGCATTGGCTTGATTTTTTCACCACAACCAACTCAACACCACTGTTCTCTTTTACTGAATTCTGTAGCTTTTACAGTCACATTATTTTCATTATTTTCAGTAATTAAAATATTATCATTTGAGAGCAATTCTGTTGTTTGAATCGAAAAAGTCTAGTAGCATTATTTTGCATTAGGAAATGAACCATTGATTTTGCCACATAAATTCTCATATTTGAAGCATTGTAGATTGTAGAATCAGGGCATTGAAAAGAGTGTTTATTTGAGTTTGTCTTTGTTTACAAAAAGAAAAGAAAAATTCTTTTGCTTTCATTTTTGCTTGTGAAAAATTTCATGCATGTTTGATTGAAGAACTCTCTCCCTTCCTTAGCTAGATTTCATCGAAGACAAAGGCTTATTTTTTATTCATTCTCATTTGCATGGTTTGAGTTGTCATAACACCATCAAGTTTCACGTCCACTACCTGATTGAGTAAGACAACCACTAAAATTAATCTCCCTAATTAAACCAACTTTAACCTCACTTGAGGAAATCAAAAGAATTTGGTAGTTAGGTAGGACACCGGGGATAGGCATCATAATAATTCCCCCTTGTCATTTTCATCTGAAACATAGTCGTTGTCTTTAGGGAACTAAAATCCTCTAGTATTTATTGACACGGTCACAGCCATTTTGTGGAGGGGCCTCCTGACTGTTTCTAACTATCAGGGGTTAAACGGCCGCAAGAATGAGAACCGGACGGACTCTGTGGAATGTTGCACTCCACTTAGCCCTAAGGCAACATCGATCGCTGTCTTCTTCGGAAGGCTGAAGTGCCCAAAACCTTTTCCAACGTGTCATGAACAAGGTAGCTTAGTATCTATTCTACTAGAGCTCTTTTACCCAGGATCCCTTTCGGTAGAGGGATATCCTTCTTATATCGGTCTCTCATGTTGTATTGTTCGACTTGGATTTCATCACCTTGCGAAGGATACAGCTTGTTGAGGTCTCCAGCTCTTAGTTAGGAGTTTTCTTGTTATCTCATCTTTGTAGAGGGTCATTTTTCTTTGTAGGGACTGCTTGTTCGCATTCTGGCCATTTTTTGTATCAGCTCGCTTATTGAGACGCTGGTCTCAGTATAGATTTTAGAGCTTACTTTTTTGGCCTGCGAGCCTTGCTTTTTCTAGCTCCTCTTCTGCACACTCAGCTGCATTAGAGTTTTTGAGTTCTTTGTTTACGACACTACCCCTGATTTTCATTTTCCTGTCATCATGTCAGAACAACCATGAAGATCACGAAGAATACAGGGCCAAAGCCCTCCACCACCACCACTGCCACGGACTTCTGGTCTGCCTGCATCATGCATTCCTGCTCCTCCTGGCCGCGGTGCTGGTCGAGGCAACATCCCACCGCCGATACGAACACCATCTTCAGTTCCGCCTGTAACTGCTACTCACAGCACAATCTCAGAATCTATTGTGGCTTCTGCAACCACCAGCATATCTGAGACTTCCACTGTCACTTCACCCATTGTCATTCCAGATTTATCTGTCATAGTGGACACAGTTACCGCAACTGAACCTAGTACAACCCAAAGTACTAGACCATAGGTCATCCTTCTACTGGATGTCAACACTTCCCATCCATCAGACATGTTTCACGATGACACAGACGGATCTGCTGGCACCACCGAAGGGTCCGACCAGGACATACCTAGCTTGATTTCAGTCCCAGGCGGGTAGGTTGAAATCGTTGAAGATACTCGACTTCCTGACACACCTTTTGAACCTGATTATGGCTTCATTACTTCCCAGGCGGAACTTCCGCCTGTTATCACTACGTCACCCAGTGTTCATCTTCAGGAAACAAGTTCTTCTAGCAACGTACCTCATACTATAGATCTACCCAACCTCCCTCCAGGACATGAAATCATGGCTTCCATCCAGTCTAGTATGGTTAGTCTAGCGAACTCCTCGTTAGCATCGGCACGATTTAGACACAACACAGAGCAAATGCTCTCGACAGCATCTAGATATCCCCCCGTGACTCGTCCTTCTGACTATAGGGATCCCAACATCCCATCTAGCACAGAGTTTCGTCACTCCTATGCAGACGGCTCAGGACCTTCGGACTTTACTATACCTAGGTTCCCGCCGGATCCCCAAAACCCTTTTCACGACATGAACTCGGACCCAGTTTTCGATGGTCCTCCTATCATTGAACATGCTATGGACGACGCCGATACCCCTGGGCTAAATTCCCCACATTTGCTGCCATCACCCATTTTTGGCACACATTCTATGAGGGATAACCCAGTTTTTTCTCCGTCCTCGCCTGTCAGATATGGACGACCCCCTCCGCAAATCGGTACTTTCGGCGCCGTTGGCCAATCCACATTATCATATTTGGCTAGCGGCAAAAGAACACCTAGTCATACTGCTGGATCTTCCGTTTTGACCGAAGGATCACCTTTAGCCACCATTTACACTATCTCAGGAGGTGGACAACCGACTGCAATGGCCCCTAACTCCAATGTGCAAACACCCCCTGGTGGGCCATCAACCCAACCAGCTGGCGGACAGCCTTTTGTTGGGAACCCCATTGTTAGTCAACAACCTCCTCCCGTAGGGTCATCAACCCAACTAGTTGGAGGACAACCTTTTTTTGGGAACCCCATTCCTACTCAACAACCTCCTCTTATAGGGCCATCCAACACATCTGCTGGCGGACAACCCATTGGTTCCATCCAACAACTCTCCCAACCAACAGCATCTACTCAGTATGGTATGTACCACACACCTGGCAGTGGGCAACCTTATTCCGGTGTTCCAACCGGGCCTCACTCTCAACCTCCCCCGTCAGGTATGCTTCCTTCTTGGGATCCTCAAATCCCACAGAGTGGGGGGTACTCACTTTTTGGAAACTGGAACCAAGCTGGGGGGCAATCTCAGATTCCCCCCAACTTGAATTCTAGCTTCCCTTACCCTTCAGCTGCTACAACTCCATGGAACCCATCACTTCAATTTCCACTCGCTCCTCAAGTAGGAACGAGCTTTCCATGGACACAACAGTCGCAGCCACCCCCCAACCCTGCTACAGGAAAATTTCCACTCAATCAATACGGTGGTACCATTCCTGGAACACAACAATTCCAAGGAACCTTTTACCAACCAGGAGCAACAACCATTCCTGGATATCAGCAACCCTAGGGTACCATACCCACTCAGCAGAACACCCACCAACCAGTTTCCTATAATCAACTGGTTAACCAGATGGCTTCTTACCCACAGAATTTCCAGCAGTATCCCTCGGGAAACACATATGGGTATAACACGCAACAGTATGCTATGCAGGGCCCTCCAGGTTTCTCTACACCTCATGGTTATTACTCATACCCACAGACTAACCATCAACTTCCCTTTTTGGCCACACTTGATTTAACTGATTTGTCGAGGCCTATCAACGATCCTATATGGAATAAACCTCACTGGCCACCTATTCCAGCCAAACTACCATCGGACATTCCTAAGTTTGATGCTAAGCCCGAGGAAGACCCCAAGAACCACGTGATGACCTTCCATCTTTGGTGTTCATCCAACTCCTTGATGGATGATTCCATCTGACTTCATCTCTTCCAACGTACGCTCACCGGCACGGCAGCAAAATGGTACATCGAGCTGCCACAACACTCTTTTCGTGATTTCAACACCTTGGCTATGGAGTTTCTGACTCATTTCCAGCTCCCCATCCGGTATGAGACTGGAACAGAACTGTTAACCTCACTGCGTCAAACCACTTCTATGCATATTTTGGATCATATCCATGAGTGGCGACGACGCCGTAGGTTGATTAAGGCACCCATTCCGGATCAGCTACTCGCTGATTGGTTCACAAAATCCTTTTTGCCTCCCATAGCCAGAGACATCGCTATGCGCGGGCCGGTTACAGAAGAACAAGCCATCTCGGCAGCACAGTACATGGATTTGGTATACACTCAATCCGGTACTTTACATGAACTTCTTCCTCATGCCTCCCGCATTAATACTGATCCCACAAAGCCTACCACTAAACCTCCCATCGATAATATCGTCAGTTCAGTCAAGACCCAGCCTACCTCTAACTCGATGGGGCAACAAGCTTCTGCTTCCCCCGCTTTACCCCAGGATGCTTCAAAAACAACCACTTCTCCTGCTATTTCCTCCGAAGTGAACGCAGTTCAATCTACGTCACAACCATCCAGGGGAAAGAAGAAAAACAATCATGGTAAACCCAAGAAAAATCAGCAGGAGAACCCCAAGCCACAACCCACCCAGCATGACCAGAAACCACGTCCAAAGGCAAAGTTTCCCTCCCTAATTTGTCAGGATGATCATTACATGCCTGACTGTCCCTACAAGGATGAAGTCAACAAATTTGTTAAAGGATCCTCTCACCCGGCAGTGTTAACTGACCCTTTCCCTCAACAGCAACAACAGATGGTTGCCCAAGAAACCCCACAAGGGAGCAACCCGACCAATCCCACCCACGGAGAGACGTCCACAAACCGCGAAATCCTAATGACGAGTAATGAAGATGTTAATACCACCACTCGTTCAAAGACTTACGACAGCCCTCCAAGTTCAAACAAACAACCTGAGATAGCCAAAGGGAAATCTCCTGTTGAAGATCCGATTCCTATTCCCCCCCCTACCGGTCATCTCCATATCGAGAGACCGCTTACGGACACAGTGCTCGCCCACCCAAGGGCACCATACGAAAGGCGACATTCAATCCTAATGCGCGAGCTGCCCAAAACTACAACATTGTTGAAGATTTGGATCAAGCACCTTGCGCCATGTCGACTCTCGAGGTTCTCCAACACTGCCCCATGCAGCGTAGAACCCTACTTTCAGCACTGGGGGAAATGGACCCAGATACTTCAAACTTAATCATGTTTAACTTGGAGCACGCCAAACCTAGGCTTTCTCACCAGTTAGCCTTACAGGTGCATACGAAAATGGAAATATCATCCACCGCACTGTGTTAGATGAAGGTGCTTCCACGTCGATTATGTCTTTGAATTGCTGGAGAGCCCTAGGCTCACCTGAAGTCACCACTTCTCCTACTACTCTTAGGGCGTTTGATGGACACGGCTTTCAACCATATGGACTCATTCCCTCAATTGGTGTTGAACTGGGGGGCAAAACAGTATCAGTACACATCAAAGTCGTAGATGCACCATTGGATTACAATCTCCTGCTTGGTCGAAACTGGTTTTATGCCATGACCGCCATTGCATCTACAGTATTCCGGATTGTGCAATTTCCTCATGAAGGGAAAATTGTCACTATTGATCAACTGGATTACTGTATCCCAAACTCCTATCCGAACTTTGCTAACACCGTCCCATTATTGGATCAACCTCTGTACCTGTTCCAAGACATAGGTGTCGGTCTCATGAAGGATTCTTCCCTCATTGGAGTTTTTCCAGAGCTGGGAACCCATCTTCAACCAGTCAACATGATTTCATCGAATGTCACCCCTTTCGATGATTCATGGGTGATTCCAAGTCCCACTCAGATTGAAGGCTATGGCAACTCCATGCCTTTAAACAGAAACCTCGTAGCTTATGAAGCGATCCAATCTGCCACCGATTGGGTCGACTGTTCTACTGATCACACCGTGGCACAACTCTCGGCTGAAACTCATCCAAACCCACCACTTTTCGATCCTCTCAATTTGATTTTTCCCACTGACGAATCAATTATGGAGGTTATGTGCGGTGATGAGCCACCATGGGGAGATTTTCATCATCGATCTTCATTCCCCACCATTCAGCCACTTGAGCTTGATTCAAACCAAGTTCCCTACTTCCCTCAACGAGGTATTTTTTGAAGGAAACTTGGCCAACCTTATGGCAACCACTCCCATCGATATTTCAGTGAAGCCTGGTATTGTGGAAAACGTACATATCGGCAAAACATGTACTCCCCTTTAAATGGAGTTCTATAGTGCCTACTTCAAAACTTTCCGCGATGTTTTTGCTTGGAGTTATGAAGAAATGCCAGGAATTGACCCCTTGATCATGGTCCACGAAATTCCAACTTTCCCTGGCACCCGACCTGTTCGGCAAAAGCTTCGACTCATCCATCCTCGTAAGGAAGCCGCCATTAAAGCAGAAGTTGAAAAACTTTTGCGTGCTGGTTTTATCTATCCTGTCCCATTGACAGAATGGGTATCCAACATCGTTCCCGTAGCTAAGAAACAAGGAACGATTAGGGTCTGTGTTGATTACTGTGATTTGAACAAGGCTTGTCCAAAGGACAACTACCCAACTCCGTTTATCGACCAGATCATCGATAACTGTGCCGAGAGTGTCATCTTTTCATTTATGGATGGCTTCTCTAGCTATAATCAGATCGATATCCTCCCAGCCGACCAGCACAAAACGGCCTTTATCTGCCCTTGGGGGATTTTTGCATATAAAAAGTTACCTTTTGGCCTTAAAAATGTCGGGGCAACCTTCCAATGGGCGATGTCCTACGCATTTCATGACATCAAACATATTGTAGAGCCATATCTTGATGACCTTCCCGCTCACTCTCGAACCCGGGAAGACCATCCAGACCACTTAAGTGCCATTTTCGAAAGGTGCCGTCGCTACAATATACGTTTGAACCCGCATAAGTGTGTCTTTTGTGTATAAGCCAGAAAGTTGTTGGGCTTCATAGTCTCCAAAAGCGGGATACGTTTAGATCCTGCAAAGGTAGCAGCTATCTTAGCCCTACCTTCACCCACCAATATACCAGAACTTCAATGTTTGCAAGGGCATGCAAACTTTCTACGCCGTTTCATTTGTAATCTGTCCGAGATAACAAAAGGATACATGCGGCTTCTCAAAAAGAATGTTCCCTTTATTTGGGATGACGAAGCCCAACGCTCCTTTGACAATCTAAAGGAATCCTTGACCAAAGATCCTGTGATTCAACCCCTCGATTACACATGGGACTACATTTTATATCTCGCAGCCTCGACTTCCACCATCGGTATGGTGCTAGTCTAGGAAGACCAAAACGGCATAAAACATGTGGTATATTATCTTAGTAAGAGTCTTATTGACTGCGAAACTCGCTATTCACATGTTGAAAAACTGGCTCTAGCAATAGTATTTGCTGTCCAGAGATTCCATCATTACATCTTACTCCGTCGGACCACCGTTATAGCCGACTTCAACCCAATGTATTATATCCTCACACGTCAGGTGCTTGGGGGCAAATACTCTCATTGGATTGTCATCCTTCAAGAGTTTGACTTGGAGTTTGTCAAGGCTAAGTCCAAGAAGTCTTTGGTCTTCGCGGAATTGATTTGCAACTTGCCCCGTGCTACTGAGCAACCCGAGCCCATTGATTCTCTTCCTGATGAATCATTGTTCCTCATTAGCACGTCTGATCCGTGGTACGGGGATATTCTTTTATATCTCCAAACCCAACGCTTCTGTCCCGACCTCACTCGCGATGAACGGCGATGCATCCAACATCACGCAAAATACTACCTCATAGTCAATGATACTCTTTATCGGCGTGGTGTAGACACCGTTCTTCGACGTTGTTTGACCTTAGATGAGGCGGGACACGTTCTTAATGACTGCCACGCTGGAGCATGTGGTGGTCATCTCTCTGGGATGGCTACGGCCCAGAAAATACTGCGAGCAGGATACTTCTGGCCCTCAATCTTCAAATACTGCATTGAAACAAGCAAGAAGTGTCCACCATGCCAATTCTTTCATAGTAAAGCACGCTTGCATCTTGCTCCACTTCATCCTGTTATTGCCGTCGGCCCTTTTTCCAAATGGGGCATAGATTTCATGCACTGTAAGCCCACTTCAGCCGGGGGGCATAGCTATGTCATAGTAGCTGTCGACTACTTTACAAAATGGGCTGAAGCAATGCCTACATATGCTGAGGATGGCAAAACAGCAGCACAGTTCATATTCAATCATATTATAGCTAGATTCAGTGTCCCACAGTCTATTGTGACTGACCATGGTTCCCATTTCAGGAACCATATGATCGAAGAACTAAGTGCCAAGCTGGGTTTTCGCCATGAAAACTCAACCCCGTATTACCCACAAGCTAATGGCCAAGTCGAAGCAATTAACAAAGTCCTGAAAAGAATGATTCAGCGTATTGTGCGTACCCAAAAATCTAACTGTCACTCAGCTCTGTTCTCAGCACTATGGGCATACCGAACCTCAGTGAAAAGTGCTACTGGATTCACACCATTCCAACTGGTGTATGGCCTAGAAGCCATTTTGCCGATTGAATGTGAAATTCCATCACTCAAGATAGCCATAGAGCTACTTCCACACACCACTTCCGAAGAGGAATGGTTTCTATACCTAGCTAAGCTAGATGAAACCCGCCGCGACGCTGCTTTAGCTAATGAAGCCCATAAAAAACGCGTCAAAGCTCAATATGATAAATCCGTTCAACCTCGGATCTTCAATGAAGGTGACCTCGTACTTACATATGATCAAATGCATGATAAACTTGGAAAAGGAAAATTAGAATCTATATGGTACGGCCCCTTTATTGTAAAACGTGTCTTAGAAAAAGGAGCCTATGAACTAATTGATTGTGATGGTACGCCATTCGCACGGCCCCGCAACGGGCTATACCTCAAACGCTTCTACGCGTAAGGTTGCCCTACACGGGTTACTTGTTGTACATAATGTACTTAGTTTGCTTTTACTCTTTTTTGGTGTGCGCGTGGACCTTATGTATCCAATCTTACTTTGACTTGTGGATTTATGCGCAGATGTCTGCCTACTTTGGATTCGCCGACGGTGCAAGCCGACATACCCGGAATCTTGCTTCCATAGCATGGATGATCTATTCTCCCACTGGCGAGTTGATTTCTTCAGGAGCCAATTGTATGGGTCCTGCAACCAACAACATCACGGAGTACCATGCAGTCATTGGTCTCTTGACGGAGGTTGCTTCACTCGGAATTGACTCCTTATCAGTCTTCTTAGACTCCCAACTCGTGGTTTCTCATCTAAACCGTGTTTACACAGTTCGCGATCCTATACTACTTCATTTATTTCGGAGAGTACGCCTCTTGGAACAATCATTTAATTTCATTACATATCAACACATACCAAGAGAATTCAATTGTATAGCTGACTCATTGGCTAATTACATTTTGGATTGGCATCTTTCCCATACATAAACACATCATAAAAGATAAGATGCACAAGTCATTGTAAATAATTTAGATCATAAAAATAGGTCCATATCACTGTATATAAGAGTGTTTTCCAAATACATAGAGTTTGTGTCAAAGACAAAATTTGGGACCAAATCCCATACAAAATTTGGCTCTCAAAGCCTACATATCGTATACATGCCGCAAAAAGACTAAAAAGACCATCTATGGAGATCTGGGAGATCTATCATGACCCTCGTCAGACTCCTCCCGCTGCTGGTGGTAACATACTACAGCTCGGACCACCCTACGAAGAAGTCGATCGATATGACTAGGCACACCTACAGTATGCCGCTGGAGGTGATAAGGGACATCATCCATCCTCATAGCAGGGATACCATGAGTCAACCCCTGTAAGTTCCTCTCTATGTCCCGAACACCTCCTTCCTCGTCTTCGTCCTCCTCCTCGTCAGCAACAGCTTGACGATCAACACCACCACGACGTAATGGCGAGTACCCAGCTGGTCTCTGTGGTCCACGGTCTGTGACATGCATATGAACATACATTAGAAGTATTTTACACATTCCAAAAAAGCGATAAAAATTAAATATTCAAAAAGAAAAAATGCATATCCAGGAAGGTCATACCTGAGTTGTCCCAATCATCATCCTCTGGCAGTGCTAAGTCGATGTCCTCACGGAAGTCTACCCTGGAATAGGGGTAGTCATCGATCATAACTATCTGCTCCTCGAGCCAGGAAAAGAAATCCTCACCAAAGGCTAACCGCTGAGGTCCCCCGAGACGTCCAGCATAATCACTCCATCGAGCCATCCATGGCTTGGTAGGTGGACGGGGGGGCATAGATATCTGTGGGTGCAATAATGGCACCCTCGCCAAAAAGAAGGTGACCAGGATGCTCCCATAGCCAAATTGGGAATTCGTTCCAACTCTACACTTGTGCACTTGTTCTTTGAGATTGGCCAACACCGCTTCACACCAGTTAAATACTGTTCCCCCCATACACTCTACTGCGAGATTCACTTGTGTATGGGATGCCTGATGCGGACCCACACTTCCTGCTACACGCGTGATGGTGAACAGTAGGGTTTTTACAGGGAGTTCTATAACATCCTTAATGGCCACCTTCCCGCTTTTCTTACTCAAACCCTGATGGCAATACCGAGCAATCAAATCATTTGTGCTCATTTCCGAGGCTGTGTATCCAGTAAAGTTCACCCGAGCCCCTCTTTTCGAGAGGCCCATGAGGAAATAAATATCCTCAAGTTGAATTTCGAGAACATGCTCTCCCACTCAGAAAGCTTGAATGTCAGGGTCCCACAATTGAATAAGATGAGTGAGAAGCTTGGGTTGCTGACGAATCCCTTTGGTTTTAAAGAACTTCAACAAACCACATTCTCTCAATGCGGTCACGATCGGTAAGTGATTTTCAACTGCCAAATCATCTACTTCGTGCTCTCTTTCTTTCCAGCTGACCATTTTGCTCCAAACAAGTTGCAAGCTCCTGCAAAAGGTCAGGGAAAACATTTAGTAACTATTTAACAACTTAGTTTCAGCAGAAAATTTGAGAAAATTTGATTTCTTCATCTCAAAAATCGCCTTCATCGCGCCTGGGGCAAACTCTCCCACGCAGTACTGTACAGTACCGCGCCTCGGTTTGGAACCACAGCGCGGTACTATCTAACAGTACCGTGTTTCTCGATAGAGCCCCCACGCGGTACTGAGAAGAGCGATTTTTGCCCAGTAGGGCTCGCCCAAAAAATCATTTTTTCCTACTGAAAGCAAATAATTCCTACATGAAATGAAAGAGGAGCTCAAGAGCTCTTACCTAGCGCAGACGGTTGTTGAAACGGTGTCTTGGAACTCCCAATATGGATCCTTGAAGCTTTTGCTCCTCAAATGGGTAAAATCTCCTCTTTGGCTAAAAACACAAATGAAATGGTAAATTTCTATTTTTAACCATTCTTTATATAGCATTTTCACCTATTTTTTAATTATTATTTTAAATGGTTAAAATAAAGCCCTTTTCACATTGCTAATATCCAATTTTTTGAACACTTATTGACAGGATCCCCGGTAAAAAGCGATATATTCACGCTAGCGTTTAATCATGGTTTGACCTTCATTTTGAGCCCACTTTATCTTTTTCGTGCTCTGGATTTAAAACTTGAAAAAGATTTCAAGCGCTTTTACACCCGTGTCGTGCTTGTCAAACTCAAGTAAATGGTGTCGAGTACGGTCAGCTTTACTCATGCTCGTTAAACGATGAGAAAAGTATTATCCTGGTTGTATTTTATTCTTTTTTCGGACCAGAATAATTAAAAATTACGAAAAAGACCATAGGAGTCCATAGTTAAGCTCTTTTTAGACTCCCTAAAATTGAAAAGATTGCCAAGTGACCTTGACTCTTTCACACTTGTAAAAGTATTTGAAAGGTCGTCTATTCGGTGATAGGTTACCCCTTTTTCGGCCCGTCTAGACTATTTACGAGAAAGGTATACCTCAGTCAATCTCGGCTGGGAGAGTTCTCTAGGGAATCGTTTTACACTTTTTCAGGATCGAGGGACTAAATTTACGAAAAAGTACATTGTGGAGCTTCCTTTAAGTTTTTCAGGCTCTCTAAATGTGAAAAACTACCGAGTTTTCCTTCCTTGGACTCATTAAAAATTAACATCGAAGGACCCATTTTGGGACGAACCCCTCCTTTCTCAGGTTCGTAAAACATGTGAGATTGGACTCATCTATGAGATGAGCTACACCCAGCATCTGTTATCCTCTTCAAGCTCGAAAAACAACAAAGAGGTACTCGTCTATCATGTCGGGGGAATATGGGGGGAACAAGTCAAGTTTATTTATGGCAGCTTGTTAGTCGTTAGCTTTGAACATGGCATGTGTCTGTCTCTTGTCTATATCGGGTATCCATTTTTCTGAGTTGTAGTCATCACCCTGAGTCATCTCCCTGGCCACAAGCCTGCTCATTCGGTGTCTATCCTCTGCTTCAATAATCCCTGCTGCCAAGTCCTGTTACATGTCGTTATATGTTCAAAGGGTTGCATTGTTCAGAGTCGTTCATTGTGTTAGGCCTCCGCTGTGTCAGTACATACTCCATTGTTTCATCATCTTATCGTTCGTGCCGATTTCGTGTCGATGATGTGGGATTCATTATGGCCCACCTTCGACGAGTCTATTCCCGTCGACACCAAATCACTATCCGGGAATTGGACTTAGAGATCAACCATTAGTACCTTGGTACCTGCATGCCTCAATGGCAGGTTTCCTCGTATTCGACAGTAGGTTTACATCATTGACCTCTGATCGGACGATCTCTCGAATGCTCAACATCAACTCATCTATTCGCATTTCGTTGAGATGTACTTCAGATACCTTGGGGATCATCCTCATCATTGGTGATTTCCCTCGCATTTGTTAACGGTTCACATCATTGACCGGTAATCAAATGGTTTCTACCATGTTCGACTTCAACACCTTGTAATCACATGGCTAGATTCGTATCTTTTGCGATAGGGTAGAAGACCCTGGGCGCACCTCTGTATCTTGATTGCGTCCAGGTTGCAATGGAGATGTCCTTTGTATTGTCACACAGATCCACTTATTGTACTGGTCGTGGTTGTGTCATTATTGTCTCATGGATCTACACTTGTTCATAGTAGCCATGATTTGTCCACAGTCTATATCATCTCAGTACTCATGGATCTGCAATGTATTGGTCGGCAGCCATGCTTTGAGTCATTTGTTTCCGAGCATGGGGATGCCCGCCTCGGTGGTATATCTGACACTTTGTTTCTGTTTCAGCTCCTTGTCGCTCTCCTCGATGCTATCTCTACACAATATTCGTAAAGTCTTTCAGCCATCAGTTCCTTCTGACCTCACACTTTAGGGGGCATCTGTTATACCTCTATATTCCACAGTGTCGCACCTCCACCACAAACAGAGTTGATGACACTTCCCCTACTGTTTGAACCACCCAGAAGATGAGTAATCCTTGAAGGTAAATCCACCCTGTCAAGAATTAACCCAGCTGAGGCCTTATTTACCCACACTACCGCGCCTTGCTCAGTTATAGGTGCGCGGTAGTCCACACTACCGCGCCATGCTTTGTCCCCAGAACGCGGTACTACCGCATTATGCTCAGACCATAGGGCGTGGTACTCTTTTATTAGCCTTTTTTCCATGGCTTGTGGGATTTTGGATTTTCGAAGATAGTGGAAGATTGGGGTCCCTGATTTGATCCTAACTCATTTTCTACAATTAGAAACCTTGATCCACTTATCTCTCCCTAGATCCACCTATCTCTCTTGTTGGTTAACCCTACCATGCACTATAAAAGAGAGGCATTCCATGGGAAAAAGGGGAGGACTCTTGAGAGTATCAAACCTATGATCTTACAGCCGTGTGTAGATAGTTAGAGGAGGAAGCACTTGGAGCTAAAGGATTGGCTTGGACATCAAGCAACCTATGTAAGCATTCTTCAAGTTCATGTTTTTCCCATTTCATGTGTGTAGCATAAGTTCTTAGCATGGAATGTATCTAATCTAGATTTGAATCTAATCTTTACATTCAAGGTGTTTGGAAGCTTGTATGTTTGTTCTTTGGTTGATCTTAACAGGTTCTACATTGGAGCTTTGGATCAAGAGCTAGAAGCGGGACAAACGTCAGATTGAAAGGTGTGTCACATCTCTCATTGTTTCTGAGTACATTTAATCTTGTTGTAAAAGTTAGTTCAGGGATTTCAAGGTAGAATTTGTTGTGTTTTGTTCTTAGCTTAGAGTTAGTGAAAGTCTGCTTTAAGTTAAGGGAATTTTGACTTATCCGTAGGGAAAAATTCCACCAAACAATTACTATAGCCAGAGCAAGTACTATTCTGATGGAAGTGTATCTGGCTACAGGTGCAAAAGTTTCTTCATAATCTATCCCTTCTTTCTGGGAGAATCCACGAGCCACAAACCTTGCCTTGTATTTCTCTATGCTGCCATCTGCAGCATGCTTGATCTTGTAGATCCACTTGGAATTCACAACAGACTTCCCTTTTGGTCTTGGGACCACATCCCAAACATCATTCTTCATGATCGACTGGTATTCCTCGACCATGGCATCCTTCCATTCTTTCTTTTCTGCTGCTTATTCATAACTTGAAGGTTCTTTCTTCATTATGTCACAGAGTAAGGCAACATAGCAGGTGTGTGACCTTGTCCTTTTTCTTTCTCTGTGTTCATCTTCTGGAATACATACCTTTCTGCATCTTAGATGAGCTCTCTAGCCCATGTTGGTTTCCTCTTGTGAGAGTTCTTCTCATGAGGTGGATCTACAGGTTCTTGTGGATCTTCTATTTCACGATCCTCTTTTGGAATTACTTCGTTCATGGTGGTGTGTTGTATTCTGGGTACTCTTAGTTCTTCATTGTCTTCAACAGGTGTCTTCCTCGATTTGATATATGCTTAGTCTTCATCAAAAGTCATATCCCTACTGATGTCAATCTTCTTCAACCCTGGAAAGTATATTTTGTATGCCTTCGAGCTTTCACTGTAACCCACAAATATACCCTTCTTTCTTGAAGGATCTATCTTTGTCCTCTTTTATTTTGGAATGTGTGTGTATACTGGACAACCAAATATCTTGAGATGGCTGACTTCTAGTTTCTTACCAGAGAAAACTTCTTCTCGTGTCTTGTTTTCAAGTATCTTGTGAGGTGTTCTATTTTGCACATATACAGTTGTCCTTGTTGCTTCTGCCCTTAGGTGCATGGGTATATCTTGGTCATGAAGCTTTGCCCGTGTTGCTTCCATGATTGTTCTATTATTCCTTTCTTCAACCTCATTTTGTTGTGGATTGCAAGGAGTGGTCAACTCCCTCTTCATCCCTGAATCACTGCATAAATTCTTGAAGTCTCCTAAAGTGAACTCTCTGCCATTGTTGGCTCTAAAGGTCTTGATCTTCTTATTAGTTTGGTTTTATATCAAGGCTTTGAATTCCTTGAACTTATCAAACACTTCATCTTTATTTTTCAAGAAATAAACCCAAGTCTTCCTAGAGAAATCATCAATGAAAGAAACATAATATACATACCCACTCAGAGAACTGGATGACATCGAAGTGGATAATCTCCAAGATTCCTTTTTCCTTGCTTTCACTACTTGGAAATGCCTTCTTTGTGTTCTTTCCTTTTGCACATCCTTTGCAAACACCTTCATGATTTTCAAACAATTGGTAGTTCTCTATAGTTCACATGTGCAAGCCTTCTATGCCAAAGTTCACTTGGCTCCATGGATTCATGTACCATGGCATGTTCAGGTTGTCCCTTTAATTTGTACAATCCTCCCTCTTGCTCTCCAATCACTACTGCATCATCTATGGTATTACCTTTTGGCCACATAAGTACTTGGCCATCCACAAATGCAACTCTCATCCCCTTTGCATCCAAATATGATATGGAGAGAAGATTCTTCTCGAGACCAGGTACATATAGAACATCTTTCATCTTTAAAGACTTCCCAGAGTCTAACTTGTAGGAGGCTTCACCACTTCCTTTTATAGGGTATTGATAGTCATCGCCTAGTTTCACCTTGTGAGGTGAATCATGTTCAAATAGGCCCATAAGAGATTCTTTAAATCCCGTCATATGTTTAGAAGCCCCACTATCAATAAGCCAATCATTACACCCATGTGTAACAGTACCTGTGAGAGCAGAGATTAGAACATACTCTTCGTCACTTGAAGAGTCTTCACTTTCTACCTTAGTCTTCTTCTTGGGAGGTTCATCATCCTCAGCAACATGAGCATGATATCTCTTCTTGTTGTTGTTCTTCTTTGTGTTGTTGAATCCATTTCTGTTCTTGGGACATTCTGAGGCAAAGTGTCCCTTCTCATTACATGAGAAGCATCTCAGATCTTTCTTCTCTCTTTGATGGTGGTGAGAAGATTTTATTGTGATGAGGTTTCTCCCTCTTGAACTTACTTCTCTTGGTGTGTGTTGTGAGAGCTTGATCTTCATTTCCAATTTTTTCTTCTCGGGCCACAAGCCCAGCTTCTTCTTGTGAACATTCCTCCCACAGTCTAATAAAAGAGATCAATTTCTGTCTTGCACAGATACCTTGGATGAAAGAGTCCCATGACCTAGGTAGGCCATTCAATGTGGTCATCACTGTTAGGATATCTCATCATTCAGTTTTGTACTTTGCATGCATCCCAGCTATTTGCATGCATCCCAGTCACCAGTTTGATGCCCCCAGCACCTTTTCACTAGTTTTCCAGCACCTGGGAGCTTCTTTCCTTACATTTTTATCCCTCCTAGTCAGTAAGGTGCCCACTTCTCACCTACCACCTAAGAAAGGCACACTTCTTCACCTACCACTCAATTCACTTTAGTTAGTTGATTTCTTTCCTTGATTTAAGACTAGATTGACTCCTCAACTGATTGTATCACTCCGTTGGACCCCCGGTGAGACTAGATTTCCTATTATGACTCCAATCAGCTCCCCATGCACCCTCCATTGATCCTCCCTCATTCAGTTAGTGCTTCCATGTGTCAGTTACACCTACCACACTCAGTTAGACTCAGTTTGACACATGGTTGACCGTTACTAGTGCATTGATGACTCCACTGATATGATGATGAGGACTCCTAGTTGGAGCCAAGCTATTCCATGCAGTTTTTCGAATGAACTCCTTGGGTAATTCGAATCCATTCAATCATTGTGACTGCATCTTGTATTGTATTCTACTTCTCAGTTCAATAGAGCACTGTTGCAAGCCTTTTGCATAGTTTACACACATTTTCTAAGTTTCATCTCTTGTATTGATTTACTTGTTTAATTAGATCTGCTTTGCTTAATTTCACATGGTATCAAAGCCATGGTAGGTACAAAACTTCTTTTCTACAGGTGTTCTACATGAATATTGAGTGATTTTGCTCAAAAATATCACAACTGTGGCATGCACTCTCTTGTGCATTTGCTATTGCTAAATTTTTCTCTCCAATCCACTCCAGAAGCTGTGCATTTTCCACATAATTCCTGGATATGAATGATTGGATCTTCAAGCTTGCTTGATCTCCTATGCCAGGTGTGATGCAAATCTAAAAAGGGTGGATTGTTTGACCTTATGGCTCTTGTTTTCTTGTGATTTGCAGGTTATTCTACACTTCTATTGCATTCGCTCCTCTTGAAAGATGGAGACTTCTTCATCAAATATCCTCACTCCTTTCAACTATTTTCAGTGGAATGTTGATATGGAGATATTGCTACGCTCTAAAGGTTTCTACAGAGTTACCATGGGCCTAGAAGTCGAAGCTACATCAGCAGTAGAGAAGGAAAAATATTTCAATAAGCTTGATGAATCTTATGGTTTCCTTTGTCTCGGCATCTCTAAGGATCTTCTTTTCCATCTTAGTGGATTGACTACTACTAAAGTGGTATGGGAGAAACTTGCCACACTCTTTGGAAAGCAAGATGATATGAGATCTTATTAGCTAGAGAATGAGTTGATTACCCTCAATCCTGAAAATTTCGAGACCATCAATGAATTCTTCACTAAGTTTAAAAGCTTGGTTATGATATTGAAGAAATGTGGAGTGGAAAAAGAAGATAAACAATTGATCCTATGCATTCTTTCGAAACTTGGGAAAGATTATTCAGTTTTTGTTTCAACTTTCAATACGGGAAAGCTCACAATCCCGAATTGGAAAATGCCTACCTTAAGTGCCTTAATTGAATCCATGACGAAGGAGCATGATAAACTCATTCAAATGGGGACCATATGCTCCAAAGACCAAGCATTATTTGCTGGAGGATCCAAAGCTACGAAAGGAAAAGGGAAGGAAAATAAAGATTATCCAAATTTTGATCCGTCCAAGCAAAGAGAGAAGACAAAGCAATCTAATGAGCCATGCGGTTCAAGAAACAAGCAAAAAGGGAAAGAGGGAAAAGAGAAATCTAAATGTTTTTATTGCAACAAGGGATATCATCCTGAAATATCATGCATGAAGAAAACCGTAGATCAGATGGCCCTTCTTTTAGAGAAAAACAACATAACCCTTCCTGACGGTGGAAGGAAGAAGGAGAAAAATGACCATCTCGAGAGAGGTCATGCACTCATGGAAACTGTTTCAACTTCCACAAGTCTACTCATTGATTCTGGAGCTTCGAACTACATGGATGCAAATAAAGATTCTCTATCATCATTTGATCTCAACAGCACCATCTCCATCCACATGGGAGATGACTCTCAGATCTCTTCAAAGGGCAAAGGAACCATCCATTTAGAGCATGGCAGTTTTCACAATGTTCTCTATGTACCTTCCTTAGCTTCAAATATTCTTTCCCTTTATCAGATGACACACACTGGTTCAACAAAGAAAGTTGTATTATTCCCTAACAAAGTTGAAATTTCTGATATTTAAAGTGGAAAAATTATTGCGGTCGGAAAAGCAAATCATGCTTCAAAAGCATATGAATTTTCACTTTCTGCTGCATGACAAGCCCACCGCTCTTTTGACTCATCGAAATGAGGTTAGTAGGATATGGCATGAGAGGTTTGGACACCTAAATTATAAATATTTGTAGCTGCTACAGAAAAATTCCATGGTCGATGGCCTTCCAATGATCAAATCCTCGAAGGGAATATGCAAAGGTTGCATCATTGGGAAGCACCCCGAGCACAAATTTGACTGAGGCAAAGCTAGCAGAGATTCTTGCATTTTGGGGCTGATGCATTCTGATAACAGTGGTATGCTGCCACATACCTCCATGAATGGATCAAGGTATTTTTTGACATTCATTGACGACTTCTCCATATTTACATGGGTTTTCTTTCTCAAAAACAAGTCAGAAGTACTAGAAAAATTCAAGTTTTTAAAGGCTTCTGTTCAGACTGCCACCAAGAGGAAGATAAAATCTCTTGGATATGATAATGGAGGTGAATATATCAAATCATTTCTGCTAAAACTTTGTTCTGAAAGCGGCATTCAGATCCAACACACAGTTCCCTACACACCTCAGATGAATGGTGTAGCGGAAAGGAAGAACCGATCACTAAAATAGATGGAAACCTGTATGATTGAATCAAAAGGTTTGGCTGAAAACCTTTGGGATGAGGCCATGAATGTTCCTTCATAAATTCAAAACACAGTTCCACATTCATCTTTGACTGATATTACACCTTTCGAAGCTTACACTGGTCAAAAACCTGATGTGTCCAATTTCCGTGTTTTTGGCTCAACCGCTTAGGCTAGAATTCCGACTGAAAAGAGAAAATCTTTGGATCCACAAAGTGTTGAATGCATACTATTGGGATATGGTGAAGAATAAAAAGGCTACAAACGCATGGATATAATATCCAAAAATATATTCATTGAGCAAAGTGTCATATTTGAAGAACCGCTTCAAAATCTAGAACTAGTCGAGGAAGAAAGTGTTAATTTACCGCCTCTACAAGAAGAAGAATTTGAAGAAGATGATGAAAGTATTGGTTCTGATATTTATGATATTTTATCAGAATTTGATGAATATGATATATCAGGTTCATAATTTGATCCATTTGTTCCCCAACACTAGCCAAAGTGGTCCCAAAATACTCTCAATTCTGCTAGTCAAAACATTGGAAATCCTGCCGATTCGAGGACTCGAGCAGACCTTCAAAGAGAAGGTATGGCTCTTTCATTCTCTAATCCTTTGATATATGAGAAATTTTATTTGATGATAGGTTCAGATCCTAAATCATATTATCATTCCCACTGAGATACGAGATGGAAAATCGCCATGGATGAAGAGTACAGTTCTCTTCAAAAGAATGCTACATGGGAGCTAGTTTCTCTTCCACCTGGGAGGAAATTAGTCCAATGTAAATGGGTATACCACAAAAAGGTTTCTATTGATGGCCCAACCTGCAAATACAAAGCTCGGTTGGTTGCAAAATGTTTCTCCCAAGTCCAAGGAGTGGACTACACTGAGACCTTTGCACCGGTTGCAAAGATGGATTCTATCTGTCTAGTTTTGGCCATTGCCGCATTCAAGCACTGGGAAGTGCACCATATGGATGTGAAGAGTGCATTTATCCATGGATATCTGAAAGAAAAATATATATGAAGTAGCCAGAAGGATATATATCAGATCCAAAGTTAGTATGCAGATTGAAGAAGTCATTGTATGGCTTAAAACAAGCCCCAAGAGCTTGGTATGCTAAGATGGACTCCTTCCTTATCTCACAAAACTTCGGAAGGTGCAAGTCAGATCCAAATGTGTACCTACAGAAAATTGAAGGTAATTTTCTGATTATAGTTCTTTATGTTGATGATCTTTTGATAACTAGTATCACTCTCAGTTCACTCAACAAGTTAAAAACTAATTTAAATCTAGCTTTTGACATGAACGATTTGGGCTTGCTAAAACAATTTCTGGGGCTTGAGATTGCTCAAAATTTTGATGGGATCACCATATCTCAGAAAAAATATGTTTTAGACCTGTCAAAAAAGTTCAACATGTCATATTGTAAGGCAGCCCCATTCCCATTCCTCTCAGGAATCAGTCTTGAGGAGGGAGATTCTACACTGCTTACAGATTCTACATTGTATCAACAATTGATGGGTTCTCTTCTATACTTGACACACTCAAGGCCTGATATATATTATGCTGTGAGTGCTGTATCAAGAAATATGCAGAAGCCCCATGAGCTCCATTGGAGGGAATCCAAGAGGATCTTACACTATGTGCTGGGTACTTGACACTTTGGCATTCACTATGTTGCAGATTGTGAGCTAGATTTGGTTGGGTACACTGATCCAGATTGGGCGGGTGATAGTATTGATCAGAAGTCCACTTCCGGTTATGTTTTCATGATTGGAACTGGGCCCATTTTCTGGTCAAGCAAAAAGAAAGCATCCATTGCCTTATCTTCAGCAGAGGCAGAGTATCGAGGAGTAGTAAATGCTTGCATTAAGGCAGTTTGGTTGCAGGGTATTTTGTCAGAGTTTGATATTGGTAGCACTACTTCGACTGTCAGTTTTTGTGACAATCAAAGTGATATCAAGATATCGACGGATCCAGTTCAAAGATAGAGGACCAGGCACAACGAAATCCACACGCACTACATGCAAGAGATTTCGCATGACAGAACCATTGTTTTGCAATATTGCCCTACCAATGAGCAAATTGCAAACATCTTCACCAAGAGCTTCACTAAGAAGAAGTTCTCTTACCTCCATTCACTGTTGCGGGTGAGTTCCATCACGGTGGAGAGAAATTAGATCCTTCTATGTTCATCTTGAGGGGGGGCTTTCTTCCCATTGGGTTTTCTCTCTTTCCTCACTTAGATTTATATTTAGCATTTTTGGATTATTGTATCAGGGTGACCTTTGGTCTCAGTAACCAAGGTTCTATTCTTTATTTTTTACATCCTAGTATATCTTGAGGGGGGGTGTTAGGATATCTCATCATTTAGTTTTGTATTTTGCATGCATTTACATGCATCCCAGTCATTGGTTTTATGCCCCCAGCACCTTGTTCCTAGTTTTCTAGCACCCAGGAGCTTCTTTCTTTGTATTTTTAGCCCTCCTAATCAGTAAGGCACCCACTTCTCATCTACCACCTGAGAAAGGTGCACTTCTTCACCTACCACTCAGTTCACTTAAGTTAGTTGATTTCTTTGCTTGATTTAAGGCTAGATTGACTCCTCAACTAATTGTATCACTCCGTTGGACCCCCAGTGAGACTAGATTGCCTATTCTAACTCCATTTAGCTCCCCATGCACCCTCCACTGATCCTCCTTCATTAAGTTAGTGCCTCCATGTGCCAGTTACACCTACCACACTCAGTTAGACTCAATTTGACACCTGGTTGATCGTTACTACTGCATTGATGACTCCATTGATCTGATGATGAGGACTTCTAGTTGGAGCTAAGCTATTCCATGTAGTATTTCGAATGACCTCCTTGGGTAATTTGAATTCATTTAGTCATTGTGACTGCATCAGTTCAATAGAGCACTGCTGCAAGCCTTTTGCATAGTTTACACATATTTTATGAGTTTCATCTCTTGTAATTGATTTACTTGTTCAATTAGATTCAATGTGCTTAATTTCACAATCACAATCTCTCCATTCTCCACTACTTCATCCATAGCTTCAAGTTGTTCTTTGATTTGAGAGACCTTAGTAAAGTAGGATTGGATGGTCTCTCCATTCTGGATCTTTACCGCTTTCAATTAGTTTCGCAGTTTCATCTTCCGATTTATATTCTTTCCTTCAAACAACTTGGCCAAGGAGTCAAACATCTCCTTAGGTGTCTTTAGGGAAGTCACATGGGTTATGAGATGGTATTTGAGAGAATCAACAATGATTCTCTTTGATTTGACCAAGTTATTCATGTGTAAGGCCTTAGCCTCATCTCCCTCTCGAACTGGAACCTCTTCACTTATGTAGGTGTCCAATTCATTCTCTTCTAGGATTAACCCAATCCTATACTTCCATTCTCGGAAGTTATCATCTCCTTCAAGATTATCCTCAAGCTTGGTGTTGTGAGACATCTTAATGAGAAACTCAAATGGAAATAAAGGATTTAGGTATTACCACTTGATTTGTTGAAACTGGATTTGGAGCCGGATTAGGGTTTGTCA
This sequence comes from Larix kaempferi, assembly GCA_027924585.1. Lineage (NCBI taxonomy): Eukaryota > Viridiplantae > Streptophyta > Pinopsida > Pinales > Pinaceae > Larix > Larix kaempferi. The sequence goes on from BSBM01000012.1 coordinate 27,006,174, forward strand.
GAGAAACCCTAAAAATTCAAACTTTGAATTTCAAACTTTTGATTGGATGGAAAGATGCACCTTGTTGAGCTGATCAAGCTGGTATACTTCAATTTTGAAATCTCCAAAATTTTACCCCTCAAAATTGACTTTGAAACTTTCAGATCTCCAGTTTTTGGTTTTCTGGTTTTCTGGTCAAAATCCCGAACTAGGGTTTGATAGTTCCCGGGGTTCTTCCTAGCCAAAAAGTTCGATCTTGGTTACTAAACTTTGATTTTTCTAAGGAGAATCTAGCCATGCTCTCAGATTCCAAAAATTCTAACTTTCTACAAAACCCTAATTTCCCGCAGCAGTGACAGGACAAAAACTGAAAAATATTCAAAATTGAATTATGTCTTGACAGAAAGAGGCGCCCTTTCTAGGAGAATCAATCTAGCCTCCTGCCTTTGATGAACTGTGGAGAGAAACCCAAAAATTAAGAATCCCTAACTTCCGTAGCTACATAGTGTCTTCTTCTTAGTACCGCTCGGATACCATGTTAATTTTTCGATAATTTCATTCAATATGATCTAGGATCACTAAGAGAATAACAAGCACAACATAACAATTACAAGAGACAATGAACACAAAGCATTTCACCGAGGAAAACCAAGAAAGTGAAAAACCCCGCAACTTCCTCAGAGATAGAATAAGCCCCAATAAAAAAATCACAAAGATCAATCCCCAAAAGATAGATGTCTCCAGTAGCTACTCCTCCTCCACTTGTGCGCACTCCTCTCTCTCAACTATGTGAGTTGGATGAGAGAGTGAATGAATAGAATGAGAGACACACACTCTCTATTTATACAATGACTTGACCTGCCTTTAACCCTAACAGGGTCGACTTCCTAAGGAAGCCTAATAACCCATCCACATGAGTCATACAGGGACGACCCCACACAGGTGGTCTAATAACCCATCAAATATAAGTTGCAACACTTACAATGTAACTTGCAACACTTGTAAATACAAATGATGACACTTCCAATCAGAGGAATAATACATCTCCATTGGGGATACAAATGTAATATACAAGTGAATATCTTCCAAAGTTACAAATACATCAACAATACATTCTAATATCAGTGATCCACTGCCACATACCTCCATGAATGGCTCAAGGTATGTTCTGACATTTATAGATGACTTCTCTAGATTTACTTGGGTCTTCATTCTCAAAAACAAGTCGGAAGTGCTAGAAAAATTCAATATTTTCAAGGCTTCTGTTGAGACTGCCACCGAGAGCAAGATCAAAGATGTAATATCTGATAATGGAGGTGAATATATCAAATCATAGCTGCTGCAACTTTGTGCTGAAAGTGGCATTCGGATCCAACACACAGTTCCCTACACACCTCAGTAGAGCGGTGTAGCGGAAAGGAAGAACCAATCACTGAAAGAGATGGCAACCTGTATGATTGAGTCAAAAGGTTTGGTTGCAAATATTTGGGATGAGGCGATGAATGTTGCTGCATAAATTCAAAACAAAGTTACACATTCATCTTTGACAGATACTACTCCTTTCAAAGCCTACACTGGTCACAAACCTCATGTGTCCAATCTCAGGGTTTTTGGCTCCAGTGCTTGGGCTAGAATTCCGTCTGATAAGAGAAAATATTTGGATCCGCAAAGTGTTGAGTGCATCCTAATTGGATATGATGAAGAATCAAAAGGCTACAAACTCTTGAATATCGGATCCAAAAATATATTCATTGAGCGAAGTGTCAGATTTGAAGAACCGCTTCAAAATCTTGAGCTATTCGAGGAAGAAACTGTTGATTTACCGCCTCTACAAGAAGAAAATTTTGGAGAAGATGATGAAAGTTTTGGTTCTGATATTTATGATATTTTATCAAAATTTTATTAACATGAAATATAAGTTTCAAAAGCAAATCCAAATGTGCCCCCAAAGTTGCCAAAGTGGGCCCAAAATACTCTCAATTCTGTTGGTTCTAACATTGGAAATCCTGTCGATCCAAGGAGAACTCGAGCAAACTTTCAAATAGCAGGTATGGCTCTTTCATGTTTTGATCCTTTGCTATCTGAGAATTTTTTTTTGATGATAGGCGCATATCCCAAATCATATTATCATGCCCACCGATATCTGAGATGGCAAACTGCCATGGATGAAGAGTACAATTCTCTTCCAAAGTATTCTACATGGGAGCTAGTTTCTCTTCCACCTGAGAGAAAATTATTCCAATATAAATGGGTCTATCACACAAAGGTTGATGCTGATGGATCAACCTGCAATACAAAGCTAGGTTGGTTGCAAAAGGATTCTCGCCAATCCAAGTAGTGGACTACACTGAGACCTTTGCATTGGTTGCAAAGATGGATTCTCTCCGCCTAGTTTTGGCTATTTCCGCATCTAAACACTGGGAAGTGCACCATATGGATGTGAAGAGTGCATTTCTTCATGGAGATCTGAAAGAAGAGATTTACATGAAGCAACCAGAAGGATACATATCAGATCCGACATTAGTGTGTAGATTGAAGAAATCATTGTATGGATTAAAATAGGCCCCAAGAGCTTCGTATGCAAAGATGGACTACTTCCTTTTGTCACATAATTTTGCAAGGTGCAAATCAGATCCAAATGTGTACCTACAGAAACATGAAGGTAATTTGCTGATTATTTTCCTTTATGTTGATGATATTTTGATAACTGGAAGAACTCTTGCTTCAATTGACAAGTTAAAATCTCCTTTAAATCTAGCTTTTGACATGAGTGATTTGGGCTTGTTCAAGCAATTCCTTGGGCTTGAGATTGCTCAAACTTTGATGGGATCACCATATCTCAGCAAGAATATGTTTCAGACCTGTTAAACAAATTTAATATGTCATATTGTAAGGCATCCCCATTCCCATTCCTCTGAGGAATCAGTCTTGAAGAGCGAAATTCTACACCGCTTGCATATTTGACACTCTATCGACAGTTGATTGGATCTCTTCTATACTTGACACACTCTAGTCCTGATATTTCTTATGCCATGAGTGTTGCATCAAGATATATGTAGCAGCCCCATGAGCTCCATTGGAGGGAAGCCAAAAGAATATTGCACTATGTGCAGGGTACTAGACATTTTGGCATACACTATGTTGTAGATTCTGAGCTAGATTTGGTTGGATTCACTGATTCAGATTGGGTAGGTGATAGCATTGATTGGAAGTCCACTTCTGGATATGTTTTCATGATTGGCACTGAGCCTATTTCCTGGTCAAGCAAAAAGAAGGCATCCATTTCCTTATCTTCAGCAGAGGCACCGAATCATGGAGCAGTTAATGCTTTCATTCAAGTAGTTTGGTTGCAGGGTATTCTAGTAGAGTTTGATATTGGTAGTACCACTTCAACTGTCATCTTTTGTGACAATCAAAGTGCTATCAAGATATCAACAGATTGAGTTCATAGATAGAGGAGCAAGCACATCGAGATCCACATACACTACATCTAATAGCTTGTGCATGACATAGCCATTGTTTTGCAATATTGCCCTACCGATGCGCAAATTGTAGACACATTCACCAAGAGCTTCACTAAGAAGAAGTTCTCTTACCTTCGTTCACTGTTGGGGGTGAAATAGGGCCCTATCTTTTATTTTATACCTCATAGTTGTAAGTTTTAAACCTTAACAGTGAAGTACAAACTTATATGATTCTTAAGCATTAACAGAAAAACACAGAATGGCACACACATTACACAGAGATTTTCACCTGGAAACCCTTAACCGGGAAAAAACCAGCAAAACTTAGAGCCGCATAGCTCCTTTTTCATTATATGTTTATTTTACATGTACAATACAATAAATGGTATTCTGCAGCATCTAAAACCCTAATTCGTTTACCCGAATTAGGTTACAACCCTAATTCCTTTTACCGGAATTAGATAGAGTACAATGGGTCGAAAATCGCGAAAAAGCAAAAAGCAACCCAAAAAAATTTTGCGCTCCGCGCGGACTCCGGGGGCCTAACGGTCCGAAACGAAGGGGGTGGGCCCTGTCGGGCTACCCCCCCCTCTAAACCCCCCCCTCCGGACGCGCCCGGCGCAGGCGAATCGAAGGTGCCGTAGGGATCGTGTTGTACACGCAGCGACCATGTGAAGAGATATAACATACCCAACAATAGTACAACTTGAGGGGGGGTGTTAGGACATCTCATCATCACGTTTTATGTTTGCATGCATTTTCCATGCAGTCATGCATTTGCATGCGTCCCAGTCATCAGTGAGGTGTCACCCAGCACCTAGTCCCCAGTTTTCTAGCCTCGAGAGCTTCTTTCCATTCATTTTTATCCCTCCTAGTAAGTGATGCACCCTCCTTTCACCTACAACATGTGAAAGGCGCCCTTCTTCATCTACCACTAGTGATACACAGTTAGTTGAGTAATTTGTGGATCTTTCCTTGATTTAAGGCTAGATTGACTTGTTAACTAATTGAAACACTCCATTGGACCCCCAGTGAGACTAGATTGCCTATTTTTACTCCAGTCATCTCCTCATGCACCCTCCTTTGAGCCTCCTTCACTACATTAGTGCACCATGCATGTGTTACACCTACCACATTCAGTTAGACTTAGTTTGACACTTGGTTGACCGTTACTTGTGCATTGATGACTCCATTGATCTGATGATGAGGAATCCTAATGGAGCCAAGCTATTCCATGCAGGCTATTTGAATGACCTCCTTGGTTAATTCGAATCATTCAGTCATTTTGACTGCACATTGTATTGTATTCTACTTCTGAGTTCAATAGAGAACTGCTGCAATTCTCTTGCACAGTTTACACATATTATTCTTTATGCATCTATTGTAATTGATTTTCTTGTTCAATTAGATCTGCTATGCTTCAATTTGACAATCCCAAATTCCTTGATGGAGAGGTAAGGGAAAATTGTTGGATGAAATTGTAGGAACAGACAATTGTTGCAAGATTAATTGTTGTAGGATCAGACAGTTGTTGCAATACAGTTGTTGCAAGATTAGTTGTTGTAGGATCAGACAATTGTTGCAAGATGAAACAGTGTTGCTGCAGGAACATGGAAATCACTGAAAGATGCCACACTTCAAAGATTCGGTTAAGAAACAAACTCATACATCCCAAATAATCATTAATACATGGAATATTCATGTTTTTAACGTTATTAATCCTTTTGAATTTCATATGAGAGAATATAGATAATGATGGATGAAATAGGTAAATATGTACCCATGAAGGTGTAAATGAGTGAAATATAAGAGAAATGATATAAGACTTTGTAAAATTCCCTTCAAAATATGTCAAACCCAAAGCTCAACAGTAAGTTCATGATAACATGAGGTTTAATAGCCTCAAGTGGTAGAGAGACTTCATTGAATTATACATCTCATCAAATGATGACATATTGAATGGATGGATCAAACAATTAGATGAAAATAAGCCTCTCCGTTATCATGCTCCTACCTAGTGACTTAGAGCATGACTTAATGACTATAATGAGACAAACCTCATTCAATTTTACCACCCGAGTCACCCTAAGGATGAATTCCTTTATTTGGGTTACATTCCTTGATTTGGTAGCACCTTCCTTGAGTTGGGGAACTTTTCCCTAATTTTAGGAGTGTTTGAGTCAGTGGTTACTTAAGGAATAGATTCTCTCCACTAATTTAGGTCCTAGATAACCCTTGATGGCCCTCTTCAATCATTAATTCCCTAGTTGATCCTTTTTAGGGATGTGCATGTGCATGCAATAAGTTGCATGTATATCCTTCAATTAGAACTAGTGCTCACTAAGTCATAAGTAAGTTAAGCTCAGTATAGAAGAGTGTGCATGGCTAACCCAGGGTATTTGGATCTAGTTAAACCTTACTATCCTCTCATGCACTGCATGAGAAATTTGAATTTCCTCATTACCTAATTTGAAATGCCTTGCTATTTATACTATTCACCTCCATTCATTAATGCTTAATGTAATACAACATTCTTTGTTTCTATTTGACTTATCTCTTTTGTGTAATAATTTATGATTTCACGTTTATTACTTGAATTATTGATTATTGATCTTTTTTTTGTAGTATATCTCTCTTGTATCAGTTCCTAGATATATATGCTCAAATTCTACATAGTATCATAGTTGCAGGGGTGCTAAACTAGCGAGTATTCTAATGTTTGTTTTCAAGGATCAAGTTATTGTTGGTTAATGAAGATCATTTGCAGCAATCAAAGAGCTAATTTGAAGCCATGGAACTATCTCCCCAAAATATTCTAACCCCCTTCAACTATTATGAATGGAAATAAAGAGTATAGATACTCTTGAGGATGGAGGGGCTCTACCAGATTGCAATAAACATTCGGGTAGAACCAAATTCGATAGTTAAAAAGTATAAATACTTGAGTAGAATGGATAAAGCATTCAAGTTTATTTTCCATTCTATTTCTCCAGACCTACTCTATCACATTGCATCTAATGAGACTCCAAATTAAGTTTGGACCACACTATCCACCCTCTTCGGAACAAAAGATGAAATGAGGGCCCATGAATTGGAGGTTGAACTAATGAAATTGATACCAAGTGATTTGTATTCAATTCAAGAGATTTTCACCAAGTTCAAATCAGTTATATTGTAGCTCAAGATGTGTAATATCAATAAGGATGGCACACAAATGGTACCCTCTATTCTCTCAAAATCGGGTCATGATTATAGTGTCTTTGTTTCTGCTTTTTATTTTACTAGATTGGCTCTTGGAGCCTCATTCACAATTCCTACCTTGGATGTATTTTTTTCCTCCATTATTAAAAAGAAATATAAGCTCTCACAAATGGACCTACAAAATACCTCCAAGGATCATACACTTGCAGCAAATGAAGGGAATAAGGGTGTGAACAAGAAAAAAAACCCATACAAAGGCAAAAAGGAGCAAACACCAAGGGTTTCTCATGAAGACTTCGACTCCAAGGATGGAAATACCAAAGAGGTGAATACATGGTGTCCTACTGTGATAAAGGCCCACATAAAGAAGAATATTGCAAATACAAAAAAAAATTAAGAAAAGGAAGAGGGGCAGCGCAACAAACAAGCTGCCACACTGAAAAATGCTAGTGACATGTATGCACTTTCAGCAGTTTCTAATCCATACATCCTTGACTTAGAAGGTTCACAACATATGTCCTATGAGGACATATTCACATCCATTGATACTTTAAAACACCCTGTTATAGGTCAAATCTGCACTTCTCCATCCATGATCACATTTAGCTGTTGATCACACAAAAGGACAACTTGGATTGAAGAGCATGATGCACTTTCAGTAGTTTCTAATCCATACATCCTTGACTCAGAAGGTTCACAACATATGTCCTACGAGGACATATTCACATCCATTGATACTTTAAAACACCCTGTTATAGGTCAAATCTGCACTTCTCCATCCATGATCACATTTAGCTGTTGATCACACAAAAGGACAACTTGGATTGAAGAGCATGATGACCTTAGATGATGAATGGCCTAGACTTACCCCTTCACAGCTGACAAAACTCTCTTTTTACCTACTTTTGAGGAAAAATGCTACCCTACAATCATGATAGTAGCATTTTCCTCCAGAAACACTCTACTCCACTTCATTAAAGTAGTGTTTTTCCTCAGAAATACTCTACTTTGCTTCAATAGAGTAGCGTATAGCCTCAGAAATCTTGCAAATGCTGGTTGTAAAGCAGGGAAGTGGCATGTTGAATGCTACTCCACTTAAGAAAAGTAGCGTACACCTTAAAAAGTAATAAAAAATATATTAATTTGACGAATTGGGATTAGTTGAAGTTGGTTTTGCAACTTCCCCAACTTCCCAATCAAACTACCTCTCGATCCAAACTGCCTACCTTGTCCCATAAATACAAGGGGGATAGATGAGAGAGGGGAGAAGAAACTATGCATTAAGGGTTGTTACACTGGAGGAATTCCAAGTTAGTGTGAAGAGCAGGAGCCTAGGATCCGGTTTCAGAAGCACTCTGAATGATCAGGTATACTTTTACTGATTATTTTCATTTGACAATTAAGGTTGAAATGCCCTTCCTGTCCCAATCAAATGTTTAACGGAGTGCATATTTGTTTGGATTAAATGCTTGATTGTATTTGATGTCTAAATTGTATTTCAATTTCATCATTGTTATATTAGTCAAGATACGCTGAGGAAGGTATCTTTGTATTGCAGGTTTTCCAAACAGAAGATCAAGTGGAGGATCGATCGAAGGAGCAAGCGAAAGCTAGGATCGAACTTCGTTAATAAGGTATGCCTTCAAGAACCTTGATCTCTTTCCTTTTGTAGAATCCTATGTGATATGATCTATGTATTTACCTATCACCCCAGAAGTTGGTAGTGTCCCTCTCCTCTCTATAGGGTAGATTTCCCGAACAACAAACTGGCGACTCCGCTGGGGACCGATTGTTTTATGTTCTAGGAGACTCATTTAAATTTCCTTCCAGCACTTTTTTGTCTTTTTTTATCCTCTGAGAGGCTTTGTAGGTTACTACAGCTTGCCTCCATTGCTTGACTTGCCTCAATTTGAAGTTTTGAAGCCTGTTTTGAACATTTTCTGGAAAACACGCTGGTTTTCTATGCATACAGTAGCGTTCATCCCCTGAAAAACATTGGTTTGCCTTTACACAGTAGGCACACCTCCTGAAAAATGTTGGTTTGCCTTTACATAGTAGGGTACACCTCCTGAAAAACACAGGTTTCTCTACTGCACAATAGAGTATTTTCCTGTAAGTCTCTGTTTGTTTTTGGGATTTGATTTTTGCCTGTTTGGCTTGATTTCCAACCTTTGTTATTGATTTACCAACTGATCCTTGAGGTCTTTATGCCTTGGTTGAGCTTTTTTGCCTCTCCTAAGTCCCTTAGGTCATCTTTTGCTTGCTTGAGTACTTTTGAGGTGTCTTGTTTGTTTGTGGCTCTTTTTGGAAATCGTGCCTTGTACCTTGTCAAACATAGCTGCATGTTCGTACCCTAGTTGCTTGTTGCAAGTATACAAACCTTTGTTTACGACATTTGTTATTTTTTGCAACACTATTACACTTCGACATTGTCTTGTCCTTTGATTTAGGGTTTGACCCTGAGTTGGAGTCCTCAGGGTGTTTTCAAAATCTTTTTGAGTCTAGACACTTCCTGATTGCTTTGTCAGTTTCAGTTTCAAGTAAGTTGAAATCTTTTAGTTTGCTTCTATTTGAGCCTTTGTGATTGTAAGGCCATCTTTGGTTCACTTTCCTAGCGTTAGTTTGGCTTAGTGTTTTCAAGGTTCTTGATGCTTTGGAGCAACTTTTGAAGTTTGCCTTTCCATTTTAAAGCGTCTCTTATCCTTCTTTTCTTTCCACTTTGTCTTCCAAGCCCAAGGTTTTTTCCCTTTAAAAAAATTCATAGGACAAGTCTTTGTCAAGTAATCAAGTTGATTGTTGTGAAGCTTAAAGTTTGTTTTCCTTACTTACATTGCTTTTTTAGGTCTTACTTGCTTCCATTTTCAAGTTCTTTTTCTTTTGCATATATTAGAAAAAGCAAAAAATGAGTTTGGTAGCTTAAAGTAGTAAGGATTATCATCATCTCGAAGTAGCAAAGTTTAATTTGTTTTGAATTTGAAAAGAAAAGAAAAAAGAGATTTGTTTTTGGTTTGCTTAAGTTTTCATTTTGGAAAGAGCATAAACGGAAAAAAGGATAAGAGTCTTTTTGTTGCTTTGAAAGTTGTTTCTTTTGCACTTTACTTTCTCAAACCATTTCCACACAATGCACTACCCCGTTGAGTAAAAAGTTTCCTGAAAAATAATTTTAATAAAATCAATTAGAAACATTTTCTTTTTAGGTAATACATGACATCAACTAGCTTAGGCTAGAGTTACGAGCTTAAATCACCTTAAACTGCTCGCAACTGGCTTCATTATGCAGCAATCGTAGTACAACTTTCATTTAGGTAAACCCATATATATCAAATAACCCAGGGATGCTCTACTCAAACCAGATTTAAGCACAAGGCTGTGGAAGGATAGAATCATTGAGGATATCCTCTCATCTTCCTTTTGACCATAAACCAGAGTCGATTCGCTTACGGGGGTCCTTTCGGACTTCGGGCTTTGCTACCCTGCCCATGCATTTTGACTAGGCTGACGACTGTACCCCCAGGATATTTCGTATGTATGGTAGACTTAGTATCAGACCTTTAGGATCCTACACAGGTAGAGTGGGTGGTTATTCCCACTTCACCTCGGACAGGCGTGGAAGGTAACCCTTTGGCAGTACTCCCGGGAAAGTGGTTTGGTGATTCAAGCTCTTGCACCCAGTGGACCTTTGGTGGACACCACGAAAATGACCATCAGTACTCTGTTAGTCTGTTGTGGGCCCTAATCATCCCAGACTTACTTCTGAGAGTATTTGCTATCTGTTTGATTGGTTTGATTACTTAGTATTTTTTAGTGGTATGTTGTTTGACCCTTAGTCTTAGTGGCCACTAGGTTTTTACTTAGTGTTATTTTTATATAATTGTGGAATACCAACAACTTTGTAGGTATTGGAGGGTGAAAAACCTTCCCCCACTCAATGTGGAGCCACTACCACCACCACAACGACGGGGGACTAACTCTAGTGGTCTTTTTGAACCTACTGGTGAAATAGAGGCTCCTGGTGAACCACAACCTAGAACCCCAGATCAACAAGTTTTTAATATTGTTGAGGTTGAGGATATCACTTCTGGTGAGTTTAATACTCCTTTTAACCCTCCTCTTACTGGACTTAATGATCCGCTTCTGTTACCTGCTGGTTTCCAGCAACTCGAGTATAGTGCGTATTTTTTCACACCTGGGCATATTATGACTAATCTAGGAGATGAACAAGGAGTCCCACAGACTCCCACAATGGGTATGAATACAAGTATTGTGAACACTTCTTCCACTGTTACACCGAGTTCGACGCAGACAACTTATGTTTCAACTCCGTCCTTCAGTTTTAACGCTGGTACGTTAGGCATGCCAAGCTCAACAACTTTGGCATCTGCCTCTACCCCTACTTTTGGACCTAGTAATACAGCGAATGTCATTCCACCTCCTGCAACTCAACAGTCATACCATATACCTAGTACTTGGATTTCCACACCCAATGTTGGGCCGAATCCCTCTGTAACTATGCCTGTCATGAGTACCATGACTGCGTCGTCCACCTCGACTACCCCTGTTTTTAACACCTTTGTAGGTTACAATGTGAATCAAAGTAATATACCTGCAGGAAATATCCCTTTTTCTTTGTTTTTCGGAGGAGGGGGTAGTATTTTTAACCAACAATATGGCGGGGCTAACACCTAGCCACCGTGGACGAATACACAGGGTACCAACCCGCTTTCATTCGGGTGGGGGAATTTCAACAACACTTTCACACAATAGCAGATGGCTGGGGGAAACCCCTACCAGCAAATGGCGGGGGCAACCCCTACCGGCATATGGCTAGGGGCAACCCCTACCAGTAGATGGCCGGGGGAAACCCCTACCAGCAGATGGCTGGGGGTAACCCTAACCAACAGTTCATGGGTCAAACTATGGGGGTTCCCCCTTCATGACTCCAGCTTATCAAATGCCATCTTGTAGACCTCATTTACCATTTCTGGAAACCCTGAATTTTCCATATATTTCCAAGTTAACGAATGATTCGGTGTGCCATAATGTTACATGGCCACTAGTTCCCACTAAGCTACCTTCAGACGTTCCAAAATTCGAAGGTAAAACTAGTGAGGATCCTGGTGATCATGTTACCACTTTTCATCTTTGGTGTTCTTCAAACTCGTTGAATGAAGATTCCGTTAGGTTGAGACTTTTTCAAAGAACCTTAACCAGTGCTGCAGCCAAATGGTACATTAAGTTACCTACAACCACCTTTTTTAACTTTTGGGATCTCGCCGTAGTCTTTTTGAACCACTTCTAGCTTCCTATTTGGTACGATGTCAGAACAGAACTTTTGTCTACCTTTAGACAAAATAAAGCCACCCATTTATCTTATCATATTCAGGAGTGGCGAAGACGGAAGAGGCTCATTAAGGCCAATATTCCCCGATAATTCTTATTAGAGTGGTATCTGAAATCACTCCTTCCTTATGTTTCTAAGGAAGTAGCTACTTCTGGGGTATCATCGGAAGAAGAAGCCATTTTAAGGACCCAGCAACTGGGCTTGGTTTATGCTCAGTTTGGGATCCTTTACAAAATTATACTTGATGCACCGCAATCAAACATTGATCTAGGTAGAACAAAACCTAGACCACATGCTGACGGCATAGTGGGTTCAATTGATTTTGTAGCCTTCGAAGCATTGACTAAATAGGTTCATGCCTTATCATTCAAACAATCGACTGCAGAAGTGACTCTCGTGACAACCTCTCCTTCTACTATTGAATCTGTATAGCAGGTTCAGACTAATCAAAAGGGCCCTCGGTAGCCCAACAACAAAAAGAAGGGCAAGAAAGGAGAGGGGAACCAACAAAATCCCAAAAACAAATAAAATGTTGAGGAGGGTAATAGAGAAAAGAAGGTCAAGTTCCCTTGCAAGCTTTGCAAGCAGGACCACCTCACTCACCAATGCCCTCTAATCGAAGAAGCCTAGAAGTAGCTTCAAGAAAAGAAACCTGCCATCCTTAAAGATCCATTTCCAAAAGGGAAGGGATCAGCTTCTGGCACCTCCAATACCGGGGGCACCACCCACGCTTCAGTTGATCAAAATTTTATTAATATGTTTAACTCGGATGCTCTTTTACAAACACGGGCAAGAAATTATACCCCAGATTCGCAGAACAAGGATAAAGATGTTCCTGAATCTTCCACTCCTCTCCACATTCCTATGGACCCACTGTCTAAGATCCCGAAAGGTGTCTTGAAAAGGGCTTTGCACAATCCCAATGCATGGGCTGCTTCTAACTACAGTGTGGTTGAAGATATAGCCTAGACCCCTTGTACTATGTCCACCTTAGAAGCTTTGCAAAGTTGTCCATTACAACGAAATGCATTTCTGGCAGTGATTGGAAGTATGGAATCATCCAACATGACTACATGTTTTGATATGTTTGATATCAAATACCAGTTGCCATACCACGTTGCCCTTCGGATAGAGGTAGCTCATGGTCCTATGACCATGAGACGAGCTATCGTAGATGAGGGCGTGTCTACGTGCGTAATGTCAATTTCTTATTGGAAATATTTGGGTTCTCCCAAGTTAGCCCCCTCTAACACACTGCTTAATGCATTCGATAGCAGGACTTTCCATTCACATGGTGTTCTACCATCGTTTGAAATTACACTTTCCGGTAAGACAGTTGCTGTAGAGATTGAAGTTCTGGACGCTCCACTTGATTACAATATGTTGTTAGGTAGGAGTTGGACATATTCCATGCGATCCATTGGATCGACATTTTTTTGAGTTGATATGTTCCCCCACGAAGGTAAGATCGTCACAGTTGATCAGCTTTTGTTCTCTCGGCAAAAGAACCAGACTTCATCGGAATCCACAGTTCCTTTGCTTGATCAATTTGCCCCAGCAAGCAAGATTTTAGGAGCAGGACATTACGGGTCACTAATGGGAACTTTTGACCTACCCTCTCCCATTCTTTTTATGCGTTTTTATGAATGTACATGTACTGAAACTTTCACAGTCGGTTTAAGGACTGATCCGTGGATCCTTCCTACTGTATCAGAACCATCAGTGCCCTTATCCATTGCAGAAGTAGCATACATGGAAGCATAGCCTGCTGCAACGGAACATATCATGACTCTGCCAGTCTTTGTCGAGTCGGATATGGACCCTGCTCATGCACGGTCAACGGACTCTACCCTCTCTCCTGATAGTTTAGACATGGTTTTGCCTTTCAACGAAACATTTTTTGAAGCTATGATAGGCCTGAGATGCCTTTGGGAACTTTACACCCTAGGACCTATTTACTTCTTGTTCTAAACCTGATAGAGAGAGGTGAGTTCCCTTCGAGACCCAGTGAGAATGTTGATTGGTCCTCTGTCCTTTCCACTTCACAAGTTGTTTTTTCCAACAGGAATAGGATGCATACAATGAGAACCATCCCCATAAACTTTCCCACTGAACTTGGGGTCACAGAACATATATTTATTGGATTAGATTGTTATCTTGATGAGATCATTCCGTACACCAATCTGTTTAATGATTTCCGTGACATCTTTGCTTGATCTCATGAGGAGATTCTAAGCATCAACTCTACTTGAAGGAGTCTTCGAGCAATCTTTCACCTTTCCTTCGAGCTCATTAAAAATAGTAAGGAAGCTGCAAGTAGTCTTCCACCTTCCCTTCGAGCTCGTTAAAAACAGTAAGGAAGCTCCGAGCAATCTTTCACCTTTCCTTCAAGCTCGTTGAAAATAGTAAGGAAGCTACAAGTAGTCTTCCACCTTCCCTTCGAGCTCGTTAAAAACAATAAGGAATCTTCGAGCATTCTTCCACCTTCACTTCGAGCTCGTTAAAAATAGTAAGGAAGTTATGAGCATTCTTCCATCTCTCCTTTGAGCTCGTTAAAAATAGTAAGGAGGTCACGAGTTTACTTTTTCGAGCTCGTTAAAATTTTATGAAAAAATATTTTTATGGAGTTCTCTCTAAGCTCTTGTTAGACTCTTTAAATATGACAAGATTGCCGAGTATAGTTGTCATTTCAGACTTGTTAAAGGATTTGAAGCAACATCCGATTAAGTATAAGTTTAACCCTTTTCCAAACTTTTGCGGATTACTTACGAAAAAGGAATACTCTAGTCATCTGTGGCTAGAAGAGTTCTTCTTCCATTATTTTACACTTTTTCAGGGGAGGAGACTAACTTTACGAAAAATGACCTTTTGGAGCCTTCTTTAGGGTTTTCAGGCTCTTGAAACATGAAAACACCAAGTGAGCATTCACCTACTTAGGCTCCATGTAAAATCCACGAGAGGGTAAATAGAGGATTGTTTAAGTTTTTCAGACTCTATAAACAGGAAAACACCAGCGAGCATTAACCTACTTGGGCTCGATATTAAAATCCACGAGTAGGTGTATGGAGTTATTGTTTAAGTTTTTCAGACTCCTTAAAATTGAAAACACCGACGAGCAAGAACAGATCTCAGCTCGATATTAAAATCCAAATATCAGTACTATAGAGTAATCTTCTATCTCTTCTTCGATCTCTATAAACAATGAAGAAGGTCCTGAGTCTTCCTCCCATGGGCTCGTTAAACTCTTTACATGGTTGGATCTATTGAGTTTTCATTCTTTATTGGACTCATTAAAACAGCAATAATGGTATTCTTTTATCTAAAAATAATAAGGGATAAGAAGGATATATCACATCTTACAGTTTCAAAGGCAGTTCAGTCAGTCCTATCCTTGAACACAGCACCTACTTGAGTCCATCATTTCAGTTGGGTTTAGTTTTTGACCTTAGGGTGAACCTGATCTCCGAGTTGTTTACTCCCCCGGTTGGTTATTCTTATAACCATATGGAGGGTCTGCTAATGTCTCCTACATTGCAGGCTTATATCACTTCCCCATCATGTTGAAAACTACCTAAGTCACTTTGTGTTGTGTTCATTGTTCAAGGATACAACCTGTGTCGGCCATTCTGCAGTTTACCTTGACCTCATGTTTCGGCCATCCTAGTGTCAGTCTTGTTACATGTCATACTCCACATCAGCTCATACCATTTGAGTGTTCCTTGTGTTGGATGACGGAGGATGCCTTAAGGCCTCCCTTCCAACAGACTTCTTCCCATCGACATCAACTCATTTTTCTCTGGGAATGAAGTTTAGAGTTTCGGTTAGTACCTTGGGGATTGCAGTCATCAGTGGCAGTTTCCCTCGTCGTTGAATAATGAGAATACATTAATGTCTCTTATTCGATGGGTTCCTCAGGTGTTCGGCTTCAAGTCCACTTATTCACACTTGTTGGATCGTACTAGGTACCTTGGGCCCCAGTATCATTATCGGTGGAAGCCCTCGCATTTGTTAATGGTATACATCAATGACCGGTAATCAAATGATTCCCCCCATGTTCAACTTCAACTCATTTATTCACATGGTTAGGGTTTGTACCTTCGGTTGTTTGGATGAAGACCTTGGGATTTTGATAACATTACCTCATTATGTTATCACCCAAGCTGCACAAGACTGAGCCTCACTCATTTTGGCTCTCCATGAGACATAGATCCAATTTGTTGTTATGGCTATGATCTCTCATTCTGACATGGATCCACGTTTGTATTTCAGTGGCCATGCTATATATACATCTCCTAGTTATGTATCGGATATCATGTTGTATCATGTTACACATCTATATGATGTCAAGATTGTAATTGCTCGCTGACCTTGATCGTTATTTCAGGTACTTTTGTGACTTGGTTCTACAGTTTCTTGCTCCTCTGCTAACTTGGAGTTATAATGTATTTCGGCCATCACTTCCAGCTGACCTCACATGTTAGGGGGCCTCTGTTATAGGTCAAATATGCACTTCTCCGTCTGTGATCACATTTAGCTGTTGATCACACAAAAGGACAACTTGGATTGAATAGCATGATGACCTTAGATGATGAATGGCCTAGAATTACCCCTTCACAGCTGACAAAACTCTCTTTTTACCTACTTTTAAGGAAAAACGCTACGCTACAAGCATGATAGTAGCATTTTCCTCCAGAAATACTCTACTCCACTTCATTAAAGTAGTGTTTTCCTCAGAAATACTCTACTTTGCTTCAATAGAGTAGCATATAGCCTCAGAAATCTTGCAAATGCTGGTTGTAAAGTAGGGAAGGGGCATGTTGAATGCTACTCCACTTAAGAAAAGTAGCGTACACCTTAAAAAGTAATAAAAAATATATTAATTTTACGAATTGGGATTAGTTGAAGTTGGTTTTTCAACTTCCCAATCAAACTACCTCTGGATCCAAACTGCCTACCTTGTCCCATAAATACAAGGGGGATATATGAGAGAGGGGAGAAGAAACTATGCATTAAGGGTTGTTACGCTAGAGGAATTCCAAGTTAGTGTGAAGAGCAGGAGCCTAGGATCCGGTTGCACAAGCACTCTGAATGATCAGGTATACTTGTACTGATTATTTGCTTTTGACAATAAAGGTTGAAATGCCCTTCCTGTCCCAATCAAATTTCTAATGGATTGCATATTTGTTTGGATTAAATGCTTGATTATATTTGATGTCTAAATTGTATTTCAATTTCATCATTGTTATATCAGTCAAGATACACTAAGGAAGGTATCTTTGTATTGCAGGTTTTCCAAATGGAAGATCAAGTGGAGGATCGATCAAAGGAGCAAGCGAAAGCTAGGATTGAACTTCGTTAATAAGGTATGCCTTCAAGAACCTTGATCTCTTTCCTTTTGTAGAAGCCTATGTGATATGATCTATGTATTTACCTATCACCCCAGAAGTTGGTAGTGTCTCTCTCCTTTCTATAGGGTAGATTTCCCAAGCGACACACCCTTCCAAAATGGGATATGAATTAGTTTTGATCCACCATTCAGTTGAGGAAGACCCTTTTACAGGCCCAAAAGAAGAGGTGATCAACATTTTTTTACTATACATTGGAGAACTTGTCCCAAATCAGGTTCCTATTGGAGAAGACATCGAGAATGTTTCTTCATACTATGAACTTGTCCAAAAACAATATCCCATTGAAGAAGGCCTCTATAATGTCTTTTCACACTCAGAATCTACAAGCTTTTCTCCTACAAATCACCAAATTCCACCCAAAAGCTTCAAGGGGTTTCCTCTATTCGAAGCAACGAGTGTTCAAGAACCATCATTCAAGCACTTAAAAGTGTTTGTATCTCATCAATGGACCCACATACATTAAAATAGAAGGAGGAGTTCACAAAATATTGCAGGGATCTTCACAAATCCCTTCATCGAGAAGTAGTTCACCAAGTTCTGAATTGCCTTGAAATTCAAGGCTATGTGAGGAACTTGCAACAACTAATTAATGAAAATGCATGAGATACCAGAAATAAAAGAACTCGGAATCAATTTATTGATCACATGCCACTTCAAGGGGAAAACCTCCTTTGAGCAAGCTCAATACAAATAACTTCACAGTGCGTTCATTGGCCTCAATGCGCACTTATATACTAAGCCTATGCTCAATACTATGGGTCAATACCATGGAACATATAATACTATGGGACGACTTACAAAGAATATGCGTCCAATACTATGGGTCAATACCATGGGCTAATACAAACTATGGATCAACAAATACTACGGGCCAATTTACAAAGCATATGCGTACAACAAAAATATACTAACAAAGTAAAGAGAAAGGTTGAGACGGGTTCCTAACATCCCCTCTCCCTTAGAAAAAAATTGTCCTCAAAGATTTAGATGTGGAAATTGATGCGGAATATGAAGGAGTGGTTCCCCTATAACATCCTTTGGTTGCATTCCGTGCCACTGAATTAATACCTCTGTGATAGATTGAGAGAGAAGATGACACCTTTTGAGTTTGATGGAGGATTGCTTGGAAGGTTGTAGAAGAAGAATAAATATATCATCTGCTTGAAAAGTGAGCTCAGAACGGTGCTGATCGGCTTGTTGTTTCATTCGAATTCTTGCCATGTGAAGATTGTCCTACAAAATGAGAAGAATATGATCGCGGTTTCAAAGAACCAAATGAATTTCATGAACTAGTGAACTGATGAGGGTGTATGGAAGAAGAACAGGTGGTTCCTAAGCATAGATTGCTTCGTATGGAGTCATTTTAGATGGGGTATTGTACCATCGGAGCCCTTCAAGGAAAGCCATAGAAATATCTGTCCAAATCTGTGTAGGGATGGGAAAGGGTTCGAACAATCCCGGAAGGAGTGTTGTTTCACCCTTCTTGACCTGGAAAGTATCACATTCAGCTACCATCTGTTGAATTGTCATTTTCAGTACCTGCCAAAATAATTTACATTGTTCTCGGTCATACGTTTTGAGGAACCCAGAGTGCCTTATCAATGGAGAATCATGGAGTTCATAGAAGACATATCCCTATTGAATAGATTTCAACCGATTTGGAACAAGCATAGAAATATATGAAAGAGTGTTGAAGCCCCGGGTATGTAAGTTGCTGGAATGTTTTCCAATGCTAGCAACATAGGGTGAAAACCCAATCTGAAAGGCTTCAAACAACTATGCACAAGAGCATTTCTATCCCCAGACTGTTTGGTATAGTTAACTCCCACAGATATTAGGCCTCCACTGGCACTTAAGTGGGTTGATCTTAAAAGGATTTATTTTCCTGTGAGGGAATATTAAAAGATGTTCTATTTCTAGAAGTATGTTTTCTTTAAAGGAAATCTAATGTAAGTTAGATCTAAATTAAAGGATATGTTTTCATGTGCAGGATAACCTGATCTGGAAATTAATAAGTGTTTTCACTAGTTGACATAAATGTGAAGTGGATCTTTACTTATTAGCTTAAGACACAGTCCAAAAAATGAAAATTGAATGATTGTAGCTTAAGGGTTGAAACACATGCAAGATTATCCTGTTATATCATGCTAATTGAAAAATTGGCATTAATTTAATAATATCTGTTTATCATTTGCAGAAATAGATAAATGATTTAAATAAATAAATTCATTTAAAACATGAGACACAAAGATTGCAATTTAAGACAAATCTAAAATCAAATATCAATGTATAAATTATGATTGCAAAATAAAACAATGTTCATTCATGAGCTGAAGCGAAAATAAGAATCCATCAAACAAATTTGATAAATAAACAAAAGAGATATCAAGAGAAAACTAATTGTATTTCTTCAAGGCTGCAAAAAATTACAATCTCTTAATGAATCAGAGTATCTCCAGTCCTCTTTCAGTGATTTTCTCCCCCCTTCCCTATGAGATCCCTACCCCTTAAATAATAATTACAACAAATATACAAAGGGTAAACTTCCCATAAAACAGGGATTACAAAATCAAACTAATCTAAGAATAACCAAGGGCGACTTGCCACTTGGCCCAAACTTCCAACAACTCGTCCACATCAGGGTACTTATCCAATTCGAGTTCCAACTCAACATCACACATAAAGGACTCCATCTCATTCTTGCTTAACTTGTGCCAACTATGCAGAAAAATGTGGATCTTGCCCTCCAGAATGACAGGTTGCTTAATGAATTTGTCAACTTCTGAAATCTCTATGTGCTCGAGCTGCTTAATCCTTTGTTTGACCTACTCACACCTACTATCAACCTGTTCAATCATCATCTTTGGTGGACAAGCCTTCTCAATATGTTCCATAGTGGGAAACTGTAGCATGACCATGATACTGTCTGCAACATACCATCTTCTTCCAAAGATTACTTGTGCCTTCTTAATTGTTTATTCAACCATTTCACAAGTATTTTTCCAAGCATCCAAAGATGTTCTGATTCTCCTAAACTTGAAGCTATCCAAAACTGGGATGTCTTAAGGTTTGTCCTTTATATACCTTTGCCAATCAACAATGTATTCAATGGCCTTGGAAGATTGTTGCCTTTTCTCAATGTGTTGCTCAAGGATAATGGACAGTTGCTCAAAAGTAGTATGAGTTTCCTGAATATCATTCAGGGAACTAAATAACTAAGCTAAGAGTTTGTGATGTTCTTCATTTACTTTGTTGTCCAAGTCCCTGAACTCTTCCTAAAAAAACCTCGAGAAAGAAGAAGTGGCTACATTGGCAGCTACATCCTTCAACTCCTATTCCAGTACTGTTATCTTCTCAACATTGGCAGTATTCAAGACCTCTGCATCCTGCAATTGGACATGGAGAGAAGTATTATGTTCGTGTAGATGCTTGAGATGACTTTCATACTGATTTCTCAATTCATGAATCTGACATATTCATGTTCTTCATTAGTTTTGATCAGCTGCTCCTGAAGCTTCTTCAACTTCTCTTTCTTGATGTCAATCTCCTTATTTAGTGAGATCACTGAATCATAATTGGCTCTAGCAAATGCCCCCATTGCTGTAGTAGTGTCTAATGCTTCCTGTTGGATGTCATCAGACTGTTTTGCCCAGATTATTTGATTAGGAACAGGTGCTTGCAACATAGTTGGTTCTCTACTTCTCTTATTGCTTCTTTTCACCACTACTTTGGCTGATCTACTATAAAATTATTCTCCAAGGGAGACCACAACATCATCTCCATAATCAGCTATCAAATTTGTAGAATATGTAACTATATTACATGTTGAAACTAGTGGGGTTGTTTGGGTGACAGTAGAATTTGGGATGGTCATGGTGATTTGGGAAGTAGACATAAAAGAGGTGGAAGAGATAGTAGAAGTGGAAGGTACATAAGTGGAAGAAGTAGTCAAAGTGACAACCTCAGAGAGAGAAGTAGAAGCAATGGTAACTGATGGTTGTAAAAAAACAGTTGAGTCTTGGACATTAGTAACTGGTGGCAGTAAGGTGACACGGGGAGTTAACAATTTTGGTTGTGAAGTAATGGAAAAAGTGGTAAATATTTTAGCTATGGTAGCTGATGGAAGGGTAACATCAATAGATGAGGTGAGAGGGAGCTCATTAGAAGTGAGTGGGAGTGTAGAAGTTAATGCAGCAACTGTGGTGGTGACTTCTAGAGTGGGATCATCCATCACAATGCTATCAAGCAAATCTGCAATGGTATGAGAAACTGCAGTTACCTCTTGTGTTATAGGTACAACAGGAAAAAGAGACCTTACTGGAAGCCTTTCATCCTCTGCGTCATTGTCTTCAATTTTCAATGTAGGAATCTGAGACGCAGGGGCTTGAATTTTCTATCTTTTTGTTGGGGTACTTGTAGCAATCACCTCAGTGTCAACCATTGCGGTCATGTGTGCCAATTGCTTCTTCATCTCATCAGTTGATTGAATTAGAATCTTCTTGGCTTGTTGCACATCCTCCACTAGGCCTTTTGCTTTTCCATCATTTGGATATGTCAACATCAAGGGTGTACTTGCCTTTTGTGCGTCTTTCTCCGCTCTGTCTTTCTTGGCCTGTTCCTCAAGTTCTAGTTCCATTTTTCTGTAACTCAAAACCTTAATCTTGAGCTCCTATTGGTATTGAAGAATGAAACTCTATTCTTATTTGGTTTTATCCCTAATCACGACTTCAGAAAAATAAATTTACTCCCTGGTAAATAGAGTCATTAGGGGTAATCTCATGGGCATAGGTAGTCTTCATGTGTTCTTGGGAAAAGGGACCAGCTAGGAATGCCTTGGGATCATGCATCCTTTTGGGAGCTTGTCCCAACTTTAATGAAAAAATATTCTTTCCCAATACTACAGCATGTGTTGAGTTTTGAATGACCAGAGGCCCAAGGTTCAAAGGGAATTTGGGACATCCTTTTCTTTTAGGTCCAGTTAGCTTGAGGAATACTCCGTCTGTAACAATTTGGTAAGTTATTTCTTCAAGCAACAATTTATCTGGGACTATCCTTGGCAAAAAATGAACTGTGCTACTTCCCCAAACCCTGATATAGGAGAAAGATTCTCCTACATACCAATCACCAATTGCAGGGATGAGAGTTTTGGCATCAGCAGAGAAGGTAGGTGCATCTTCTCTGAATATCTTGTGATAAATTGTTCCAAAGAAATGATCATAGATATCATACAGTAAAGGAACATAGTTGTTTTCCCACAATATTGAAAAGTATATGTGAACTGGAGGAGCTGAAAAGGTCCAATTCCATCCCATGGAGGGGTACTGGAATTCTTAGCAAAACACATCAATAATATAAGTTGAATAGAAGAAAGGAGGATTCCTTGAAGCCGGTGTTTTCTGATAATGCTCAATTGTTGTCTTTAACTCTGTTGGTAGACTCGAAGCCCAATTAAATGATTCTCCTATTCTGAGGACGTGATGAGCCACACGTACCCATTTTGCTTTGAACATAGAACAATTAGGTAGGTTGTATAGCCTGCAAAGCATGGTTGTTAGGAGAGAAAAGGGTTCCTTGAACCATGAAATAGGATATGAATTATCGTCTTTAGGTATGAAGTTGGTTGGGTTGTTCATCCATGATTTTATCATATCATCGAAATTAAACCTAGTCTTGACAGAGTCTAGGAAAACGACATTGAGAAGTTGGGTAGCCGGCTTAAGGGCATATGCTCTAATGAAAACTGTAACATTCGGATATTTTCATAAAAAAAATATAATTAAAACGCCATTAAAAGCTAATATTTGTAAAATGCGGAAATAACAATAATTAATAATGTAGTAATTAATAAATGTGACATTTGGTAGGAAACGATTTAACGGCTGTGTCTTTTTGTCTTCTGATGGTGTATCATGTCGGTGACACGTCATGAATCCAACTAATGATTATGCTCTTTATTTATATGGTGGAATGATTGAAAATTGTGATGCATTTGGAAAACAAAATTCTTCTTGACAAGTGTTGACAGTTTAAATTTTCTAGATGATGATGAAAGGGGTCCCACGAGGTGCCTCGAGGCTTACTTAGCTACTCAGCTAAAGCATTGTACTCATCCTTCATGCGCAGATACACAGGTAAGAGATAGCGATAAAATTCAGAGTGTTTAATAACTATGATAAAAACTGCTGATGATTTCGACGCTACAGGTATGATTTCCTTCCAATTTGTAAGATGAACTTGGCTATCTCAAAGACTGGAGATATCGTCAATCTCAGGGTGTGCTTGTTATGAATGTTTTCAATAGGTTTCTATGACTTTACATGTGGTCATTCCATGAATGACTTGTGGTTGTTAAAATAATTCTTTTATAAATTTTGACGGTGACAATTTTAGGACAAGGGCACATGGTCCTAAGCATACTATAGAAAGAATGATAAGGTGGTTCTAGTCTCTATTACCTGGGCAATTAAAATGGTGATGCATTAAACATTAATACCCTACCATGCAATGTATGCGATGGGTAATTGGGTGGAAACCATACCCTAAGGGTGTATTCATATAACTTATGATGTGAAGAAAGCTTTAAGATCTTTATAATGATCCTTATGATGAACTTAATAGTAAACTTTATATGTTGGTGTTGATGTATATGTAACTTCGGAATGTATTTCACCCATGTATTTCATATATGTATTTTGTACTCCTATAGAGATGCCATTATTCCTCTATACGGAAGTGTTTGTATTCCTATAGAGATGTTATTATTCCTCTATACAGAAGTGTCGTCATTTATATTGTAAGTGTCATAACTTATACTTGATGGGTTATTAGACCACCTTGTTGGGGTCGGCCCTGTATAAGTCATGTGGGTCGAAGGGTTATTAGACCACCCTATTGGGGGTCGGCCATGTGGGTCAAAGGGTTATTAGACCACCAAGTGTGGGGTCGACCCGGATTAAGTTAACCATGGGTTAAGCTAGACATGTAGGCCCCATTAGTTTATTGGGCAGGACAGAACAAGTATAAATAAAGATCGGGAGATCTCTATTTGATCATTCACTCTCACACTTCTCTCATTCGGAAAGTGGTGCACTTGTGAGGAGGAGGCTCTGCTACTAGGAGAAGACTATCTCTTGTATTCTGGTTGTATCATTGCTCTATCTTCTCTGAGGAAGTTATTGGGGTTTTTCACCTTTATGGTTTTCCCCAAGTAAACTCTGTGTCTCTTGTGTGCTTGCATTATTGTGTCCATGATTGATATGCTGTAGATTTGCTGTACATGTTGTTCTCTCAGTTAAGATCCTAGATCAGATTGAAGTAAATTCTGAAAATTTAACATGGTATGAGAGCTAGCCTGAAAGAAGGCATGATATGCCATGTATGACACTTGTTGCACTTACGATGCTAGGGCTTGATATAGAAAAAACCAGTCATCGTAGAACGTTCGCTATAAATCCATTTTGGAAAAGTTTTCGGATCTGAAACTTTTACAGGTCGAAGAAAAGATCCCCATGTACCTTGTATCCAAAGTAAAACTTCTAATTCGTTGTACTTTTTGATTTATGATCTGTACAATATAGGGTTTCTGCCTCTTCTAGATCTCAGTCATAAACAAGTGACCTTGGAAAAAAGGTCATAACTTGGGTTAGGAAGCTCCAAATGAAATTTCGTAAAACGTGATAGGTAGTACACAGAATGTACTATCACAAGGAATGTTTTAAGAGGCCGAGGTTGAACCAATGACATGTGGCACACCATACAAGTTCACTCCCCTGTTTTATCCCATAAACAGGTCACGTTGTGACACTTGGAATAACTCTCTCTTAGAGAATCCATTTGAGGTCAGACCTGTGGGTTTGGAAAGATGATAGGTCAGGCTATCACAAAAACGTTTTCAGACCCTATGGATCAAAAAGTTTAGAGTTACACAAGAAATAATCAAGTACATATTTCTGTCAAAACAGAATTATTTTTTAGCACCTTCATTCATGGCTTCCGGAATCTAGGGTTTCGGAGAAAGTTGGAATTTTTGTAATCGGAGACTACGGCTGAATGCCACTCATCAAAATAGAAATTTAGAGACCAAGTTCAGAATTTTTGGTTGGGCAGAAGACCAGGCTTGATCAGACCCTAGTTCGGGACTTTGATTGGAAAAGTGGAAACTTAGGGCTTCTGCAAAAATGGGAATTTTTGAAATTTGTGACTACGGCTGGAAGCTCCTCAGAAAAATAGAAGCTTAAAGCTTTGGATCAAACCTTTTGATTGGGAAGAAGAGTGGGCTTCATCAAACCCTAGTTCGGGGTCATGTCCAGTGAATCTGAAAGTTTCAAAGGCAAAACTGAGGAATGAAACTTTGCAGTTTTCAATTTTTGAATATACCAGCTTGGTCAGCTCATCAAGGCGCATAATTCTATCCTTTCGGAAGTTTGAAATTCAAAGTATGAATTTTTAGGGTTTCTCTGAAAAACCCTAATCCAGCTCCAGGTCCATTTCTTGCAAATCAAGTGGATTGGGTTAATCCTAGACGAAGATGGATTGGTCACCTGTATAAGTGAAGAAGTTCTTATCTCAGAGGGAGATGAGGCCAAGGCCTTACATAAGAAGATTACAAGCGATCTCGACAAGTATGACTCATCAAGGTATGTTTCGAGATTTGTTCATGATTAAGTTTATGGTATGTTTGTCTTCATGATTATTACGGTTAGTGCAATCTTGATTTTAGATTTGTCGTATCACCTTTACAAAATTATGAATGCATGATAGAAGATATTCATTGGTTAGGGTGTTGACACTTATGATTGTACTAATGCATTATGGTGTTGTATGAGGTTTATGTTGTCCGCTAACACAAAAGGTACACCAAGAAAGTCAAATCATGTTCTACTTCAAGAACATATGATCATGGTGACATGAAGACAAAGATTCATCCATTGTCAGGGATCACATAGAAGATCTACTTTCGAGGTATGTATAACTTGGTTCTACAATGGTTAACTTATGAGACATGCAGGTTACTAGCACAAGTCACTGAAGAGAACTAGAAGACATTATGCGGGTATGCTAGACATAACTAGCTAGCATGCTAATCCAGGTATGTTTTTCCTATATCAAGCTAGAATCCTACCTTGTGTTAGGATCTTATATTGTTGTGTTGTTGATAATGATTATTCATGAATTCATAGGTTTGAATAGTCATGGCTGTATGCATATTATGTTTCTTACCATAATTGATGATATGACTAACCAGAAGAATCATGAAGGTATAGGTTTGAGTAATCACGGGTTTATGCATTGATGATTTAACTAATCAGAAGAGTCCTATGATCAAATAAGAATATGCATGAGTAAAAGAAGACTTCCCTGAAACCTTGAATATTACTGTTTATTATCTGTGAATGATCATGACTATACATGTTTAAGATTATTGTGTTTTGATAGTATTAAAATTACACTAATAAATATGTGATTATGTATGATACCTCAAGGATAACACAATGATGATACTAATAAGCATGCATAGTGATTAAGGATGGATATAAGTTCAAGGACAGGTAATCTAGGAAGCAAAGATCAAGAGGGAGCACACTCCAGTTGTTCCTACAAGAAAGCAAAGGAGCACACTTCAGTAGTTTCTGCAAGGATGCAGATATTCAGAGGAAATTGACCACTTCTCACAATCCACATCAGAATGGAGTTGCAAAGATTCAGAGGGAGTCCACCCAGCAACCAAACAAAGATAAGTATTTGAGTTGTCATTTCTTACATAATGTTATTCAATGATGTATATGCTTATGTTCCTAGAATTAGGTTGTGTATTATGCATATTAGAATAGTTGCATTGATGAACAGTATACTACTAATATACATGGGTAAGTGGCCTATGGCACTGTACAACATTCCATTGCTACTTATCTAGAATGAAACCTCTTTGTTGACATGTTAGGAGTTGTGCACACTCTTAACAATGTTCTGGTAGAGATTGGAAGGCATCTAGAAAGTTTCAGAATATGGATAAATGTTGTATTGAAGCATTGGCTAAGATAATTGCATGACTGTATGACATATTTCTTTATGTGTAAGAATTTGTTCTGAAAACTATGAGATGTTTTCTAATCATGCAATTTAACTTGTTGTGTAGGAAAGATCATATACCATCACCTACAAAAGAAGGACTACAACATTTGTTCAACAACAAAGTTATCTATTGAAAATATTGAAGATATTGAAGTTACCAGGATCTGGGAAGAATGCCATGATCGAGGAGTACCAGTCGATCATGAAGATGTTTGGGATACAGTCCCAAGACCTGAAGGGGAGTTTGTAGTGACTTCCAAGAGGATCTACAAAATCAAGCATGCTGTTGGTGGTAGCATAGAGACTTTTTCTCATGTAGCTAGATACACTTCCATTAGATCAGTACTTGCTCTGGCTACAGTGATGAAGTGGAAGATACACCAGATGGATTTCAAGATAGCCTTCTTGAATGGTGTAGTTGAAGAAGAAGTGTATGTGGAGCAGCCACTTGGTTCTGAGACACATGACAAGGAGTCATATATGTGTAGAACTTGGTATGGTAGGATAAACAACTTTCTATGTAGTTTGGGCTTTACCAAGAGTAAAGCGGATTACAACCTTTACTACAAGGTCGAGGAAGGGAATCCTGTGATTCTACTCCTATATGTGGATGACAGATTGATTGCCGACATGCAGCGAAAGCTTGCTGCCAAGTTCGAGATGAAGAACTTGGGGATGATGCACTATTTGTTTTTGGCATGGAGGTGTGGCAGAGTGTAGATGAAATCTTCCTTGGACAAGGGAAGTATGCAGTGGAGATCCTGAAGAGGTTTGGGATGATGGACTGCAAGGCTATGGCCACACCTATGGCATTGAACTTGAAGCTTCTGTGTGATGCTCCATCCGATCCGGTTGATGTCACGATGTATCGTCAGATGATTGGGCAGGCAGTGCTGCAGATAGGAAGAGCACTTCTGATTGTTGCTTCAGTATGGGATCAGGTATGATCTCTTGGTTTAGCAGGAAGTAGTCGTGCGTAGCACTGAGTACAGCTGAAGCAAAGTATGTTGCGACGGATGAGCAGGTTGCAGATGTATTGACCAAGTCATTGGCCAAAGTGAAGTTTGAGTACTTCAGAGAGAGGATTGGTGCACTTCAGATCGAGGTTCCTTCCAAAGGGAAGTGATGTGTCCCGAATATGCAGATGCACATGAGCTTTTCTGACATGGTTGATGTGTTATCCCTTGGTCGTGATGTAATTGCTGAGCCATTTTTCACATGGTGGTAGATGTGTTCTCCCATGGTGAAAAAGTAAGGGCTGGAGCCTTCCCCGAATGGTGGTAGATGTGTTCTCCCATGGTGGTGGTTTAAGTGTTGGATGATGTGCATCTGGGCTGTGCTTCGTGGATGATGAGATGATTTGAAGAGGACGATGCTATGATGATCAGGAGGATCATGGATGATGAGCATTAGGACGATGCTCCAATTACTACTTTGTATATGTATATGCATCATGTTGGATGCTTGTTATGATCAGTTGGATCATTGCATCATGTTGGATGCTTGTTATGATCAATTGGATCATTTATGTATATATGCATCATGTTGGATGCTTGGACCATGTATCTGTATATGTATCAGGTGGATACTGAGATCATGTATGTTGATATGTATCAGGTGGATACATTGTGTGGATAATGTATCTATGTATGTATCAGGTGGATACATTGTATGATTAGGTAGATCATGTATAATGATATGTATCAGGTAGATACTTGGTATGCATCAAGTGGATGCAGTGTATGATCAGGATGATCATAGATGACGATCTTCAAGATGTTGCTCTAGATGACATGCAGCAGGATGTTGCAGTGATGATGATTAGGATGATCATGTGTACATCAGGATGATGTATGATGAGTATCATGATGATACTTTGTGGCCGTGGATCAGGTTGTGCAGATGAGCATGTCTGGGAGATCCTATAGTTTGGAGTTGTGTACCCGTAACATCTTGGGATGCTCTTTTGAGACATTGCTTTGGGAGGACATGTAATTTGTGCCCTGGGAGATTTCAGGTCAGAGTTGTGTACCCGTAACATCCTGAGATGCTCTTGCGAGGTTTTGTCCTATGGCATGTAATTTGTGCCCTGGGAGATTTCAGGTTGGAGTTGTGTACCCGTAACATCCTGAGATGCTCTTTCGAGGTTTTGCCATGACCACATGTAATTTGTGCCCTGGGGAGATTTCAAGTCATAGTTGTGTACCCGTAACATCCTGAGATGCTCTTGCTAGGTTTTGTGGTGACCACATGTAATTTGTGCCCTAGGGAGATTTCAGGTTGGAGTTGTGTACCCGTAACATCCTGAGATGCTCTTGCTAGGTTTTGTGGTGGGGTCACATGTAATAAGTCCTGGAGATCTGGACAGGATGAAAAAGGCCTCAGATGCTCTTTAGGGTTCTTGCTAGGAAAGAGACTCTTTAAAGGTTTTGTGACGCATGTAATAAGTCCTGAGGATTCCACAATATGGCCAGTGATGATGAAGACCTGCAGGTGGTGGGCCTATAGCCAGTATGAAAAAGGACTGGCTCTGTAGAACTTCCTATGACGAGTAGATTCAGAGATTGATTGAGATAGTAGTAGTAGTGACGATGACGATGGTTCGAGGATGATGATTTACTGATGATGATCCAGAGAAGAAGACTTGTGCTAGTGGATCTGTGTCAAGAAATACCTTCCTAGTTAAGAGGGAGTGTTGATGTATATGTAACTTCGGAATGTATTTCACCAATGTATTTCGTATATGTATTTTGTACTCCTATAGAGATGGAATTATTCCTCTAGAAGGAATTGTTTGTATTCCTATAGAGATGTTATTATTCCTCTATACGGAAGTTTCGTCATTTATATTGTAAGCGTCGTAACTTATACTTGATGGATTATTAGACCACCTTGTTGGGGTCGGCCCTATATAAGTCATGTGGGTCGAAGGGTTATTAGACCACCCTATTGGGGGTCGGCCATGTGGGTCAAAGGGTTATTAGACCACCAAGTGTGGGGTAGGCCCGGATTAAGTTAACCATGTGTTAAGCTAGACATGTAGGCCCCATTAGTTTATTGGGAAAGACAGAACAAGTATAAATAGAGATCGGGAGATCTCTATTTGATCATTCACTCTCACACTTCTCTCATTCGGAAAGTGGCCCACTTGTGAGGAGGAGGCTTTGCTGCTAGGAGAAGACTATCTCTTGTATTCTGGTTGTATCATTGCTCTATCTATCTCTGAGGAAGTTATTGGGGTTTTTCACCTTTATGGTTTTCCCCAAGTAAACTCTGTGTCTCTTGTGTGCTTGCATTATTGTGTCCATGATTGATATGTTGTAGATTTGTTGTACATGTTGTTCTCTCAGTTAAGATCCTAGATCATATTGAAGTACATTCTTAAAATTTAACCGTTGGGGCAGAGTCAATCCATGCCCTATGATTGATCGCGACCTAGGTGGATATTCATATGCTATGAATGTGCTCGAAATTGGTTAAATGGAACATATAAGACCTTTATTATATGCTATCGGGAACATTATACCTTGATATTATTTATATGTCGATGCTATTAAAGTTGATCTATATGGTTGGAAGGTAGAGTGATGGCACTGCAAAAAGCCTGCAATTAATTTTCCTGGCCACCGTGTTAAGGATAATATTATGTGCACGTCGTGGTGGATGTTCGGCGTGTGATAAGGTTTGGCAATGCTGAGTTGTAATGGGCCTCCTGCCCTGGTGTTAACAGAATTGGCAACTTCGTGGCTCTGGAGGTAGATGAGTAATTTAATACTACTTCTGCCACCCTCCAACATGGCTTAATGAAATTAGATCTCCGTCGTTGATGGTTGTGAGTTGGGATTGAGATGAACCTTAACGTAACTTATGGATTCTTGTAACATTTTCTTGGTCATTGTTTTGGTGGTAGGGTTTGGGAGGTGAGGCCAACCGACCGAGAGGCACTTAGGGTTTTGATGTTTTTCTAGCCTTCCTTGGGATCGATCCTGAGACCGGCATCAGTCCTCAAACTGTAGGTGAAAGCCATCAATCGAGGCTGAGTTTTGAATTAAACGGTGTGGCAATCCACATGTTGGATGAGTGCATCAGTTTGGCATTGTAGTAGCTTGCAAGTCTGGGGTTTCAATTGGGTTGTAAGTTTTCGTAAGGTATCACATAGTGTGGCCTTCGAGCTAAGTGTTTCTCCTTCGCAGTGGATGGATGCTGGCTTCGTCAAGCCTCTGTCATGACTCAGGTACAGTAAAGTCCCAATGATTTTAAGGTTTCCTTTGTTGCATGCACCATATTTCAAGATTGATATTTAACTCAGTGTATGGTTGTTTGGAAGGTAGCTCTTGGCGAACAGCAGGGTGCTGGAATAGTTGATGGGGAGAAGAACTATAGTGAATCCACCGGTAAGCTTCGATGGTATCCCTCCCTAGTGGTTCTCCTGAAATCGGACTTGATCAGAAGGGTGTTGGTAGCACGCCTTCACGGCAGTGGCTTTGTCTCGCCTGCAGCATTTGGGGAAATGTTATTGTTTTAAGTTTTGTTGATAGTGTAGATGATGTAAATGTTTAAAATGTATGGCCGACCATTCCTTGGCATGGCGAGCTTGGTAGGTTTGAACCCTCGTGTTTGCAAAGAGTCTTACAGCTTTAACATTGGATGTCAGTCGTTTTGGTACTTCTGTGTTGATGGAAGATCAAGTGTGAAGCTAAAGGGAAGAGAAATGTTGACTGTAATTTTGTTTTAGCATTAGTTGTGTGTGTAAATAGCATTGGGTTTTGAATGGAACCTTCAGTAAAAGAATGCGGCAATCTATAGGATGCAACCATCGTTAATTTAAATGGAAATGATAATTGTTTAGGGTTTAATGGCTATGTATGGTGTTTTCAAACTCTCGTTTCCGAATCTGTAAATGAAAGCCTGTTTTAAGTTGTTTATTTAAATAGTGGTTATAAACCGAAAGTGATCTACTTGGATTACACTGCATCTGTGCATACATGGGTTAAGCCGAGAATAGGAAGGTGTTGGTTTTGTTTGAATACAAATGTGATAATTGCTAAACCATAGCTGTCGATGTTAATGAAGTCTGCTAGTCTGTAATGATGTTTAAGGAAGCAAGAATAATAGATCTTGATTCTACAGTTAGATCATCTATGGTAATGAAACATTTGATTTGGCAGCTGTTTAAATGTTTGTAAATAATAATGTGATGAGAACATGTCAACCCTGGTTTGGGTGTAGAGATACTGTAACATGCTCTGTCAATTCAATAATGCTATGTTTTTTTTCTTGCTTTTAATAACATGATATTCTGCGATGTAAATTCTCACGTAAAGTTGATAATACAGAAAACAAGAAAATGACAGTGCATTCGTCAGTTAATTTAATTGCTTATGAATATAATAGTTTTTCTATTTTAATTCCATCTCCCTCTATTAGTCCAATTTCGACTCTCTGGAGAAAATGAAAGAACAATGCAGTACTCCTTTTTTTTGCACAAAATAATAATACAGTGATGACAAGAATTTCTATAACGATTAGTCAAATTCAAATAACAATAAAAGAATGAGTATGTGGTTAAATAGAATGCTTGATATTGTTTTCTTTGAAGAAATAACTGAAGACCAGTAAACCCTAGTTGTTAACACAATGTTCAGCTTCAGAAATCAAAAGAGAACCTACTGCTATGACTAGTTTCTGGTAGGTTATTCAGCATACAGATTTGAACAGTAAAAACAATGCATGCAAGGATCTAATCTACAGCTACTAACATATAAGATGCATGAGGAACATAAGTCTGTGCATGGGTGGTCTCTTTGGTTTAGATATTTAGATGCATGCTAGGTTTCACTTTTAACTTAACATATTTAATGCTACCTCTCTGTACTGGAGTACGAGGCAGCTCCATGCATGGGGAAAAATGCAGAGGAGTCATTTTATCAGTTCAGCAAATATAAATTAGTTAGGCTCTAACATTTTATTGCTATTGATCATTAATAATATTACTAAGCCATTTCTGAGAGCATTCATACGATTGACCAAGAAACACAAAAGAATAGAACCTGAGTGTAATGGGAGGAACAAATCACTCAAGAAGCCTGTTCCACCCAACCTGCTCCCAAGTAGCCAAGATGTCTGCCTTAGGACCCCCAAGCCTATCCACTGATCCACCAGGAGGAAGAAGGTTCTGCAGCTTATGACCTCTACTTGCAGCAACAAGGAATTTATCCAGCCTTACAGGCTTAGTAAGTAATTGGACCAGTACCAGCAAGTCTGGTCTTTCCTTCTCATAATATTTGCAGACTTATACTTGCACTCTCCACAACCTCCCTATTCGAATCTCTCAGCCATCACCTGATGAGCATGAGGAATGTTTTTGTAGAAAACATTGTAAGAGCTCCCTGCTCAATTCAAATTGCCCTTTATAGGCTTCCTAGGTCTTTTTTGTAATTAATTGGTCATTTGTGAGCTACCTGCTCACCTCCCTCCACCTGGAGGGGGAAATGTCACAAAATTAGGGGGAGTTGTCCCATAACAATAGCTAATGGCAAAGTGAAAATGCTTCCATCTGTCCCAATCCTTCCAACAGCTTCCATTCCTCCTAGTGTGTTAGGAACCCATGTCTTTACTTTGTTAGTATATTGTTGTTGGACACATATGCTTTGTAAGTCGTCCCATAGTATTTGTTGATCAATAGTTTGTGTTATTGTTGTTGGCGCATATGCTTTGTAAGTCGCCCGTAGTATTGTTGATCCATAGTTTGTAGTGGCCCATGGTTTTGACCCATAGTATTGGCGCCTAGACTTAGTATATAAGTGTGTGTTGAAACCTATGAAGGCACCATGAAGTTATTTGTATTGAGCTTGCTCAAAGGAGGTTGCCCCCTCGAAGTGGCCTGTGATCAATATAAAAGTGATTCTGAGTTCTGTCATTTCTGCTATTTCGCATATTCTTATTAATTAATTGTTGCAGGTGCTTCTCATCTGGTATAAGAGCACTTTCTTGGGCTCGCTGGGTGAAATTTCTGCCAATTTTTTTTTTTCGCATCTGTTCCAGGTTCGAATTTGGGAATAATCCCTATCCGCTTAACTGTGGGAAGTACTTGGGCATAATCCCTAAAACTCATTGTGAGGAGTACCACAAGAACCCCGAAGTAGCTGGCCCATTGATAGGACCTGCTAGCAAAAAGGGCAACGACCCCTACCTGATTGACTAGTTCCCACCCGTGAGGTAAACCAAGAGCTGTCGTTTGTGGCAAAGCGGTTATCAGTTTTACCTGAGTCGTGGAGTGAGGGGTACTACCCCAATACGCAAGCCGTTAGACAGCATTGGTGGCCAAGTGAAACCCCTGAACTATTAGGAAGCCGCACATACATGGGGTCCATATCTATTTTCAGCTGAATTGTTGTCGATCACTGTTGCGTCGTTTCAGATCTAGCCATTCAGATCCATTCTGAAAGCCGTTCCAGATCCAGCCATTTTCAATCCATTCGACGCCATTTCAGATCCCTCTATTTCCGCTCACTTCTGGGCCATTGTAGATCTATTTGTTTCAAATCCCTTCCAAGCCGTAGTCGCTCCAGTCTGAAAAAAATTCAAATTAAAATAAAATAAAATCCAGTTTTTTCTTCATATCTCCCTTGTTTTCAGTCTGTTTCCCTTTAAATTTTTGGGGAACCCCTGTCATCCCATTCTGCATATTTCATTCCTGAGGACCCTATCCCCAATTCCACTTCCCAAAGCTTGAAATCCCACATTTGTCTATTTTTAGGGTTTGCCATAACTTCCTCAGATTTCACCCAATCACCTTCAAATTTTACCACAGAGTTCCTTTCTGAATTCTGCTTCTTTGTCCCCCTCTACCAAATTTTCCCATTCTTTCACCCCGCTTCTGAAATCCTCATTTTTTGCTTCCCTGTCTATTCGATAGTGGTGTCCAAAACCTAGTCAAACCCCAAGTACCCTTCAGATTTTTTCCCAAATCCAGATTTTCCTTTACTGAAGCAGTTTTTGTTTTTGTTTTCCTACCCAGTCAACCAAAAAAAAAAAAAAAAAAACTCCTAGTTATGGTTGTCACCCGTGCAGGAGCAAAAACCATGGAAGAAGCACTTGCAGCCATCCAAGGCAAACTACAGGATCTGGATGAAAAATTTGTCGGCCTCCATCTTGAACATTCAGCTATGAACAACAAACGGTAGTCCGAGTCTTCATCAAACAATGGGTTCTCTTCTTCCAGGAATTTCCGTGGTCCGAAGCTTGATTTTCCTCGCTTCAATGGTACTGATCCAACTGGATGGATCTATCGTGCAGAACAGTATTTCAGTCTACATAATACTTTTGATGTCAACAAAGTTCTGCTTGCATCCTTTCATTTGGAACAGGAAGCTCTTCAATGGTACCGTTGGTACATCAAGGCTCATGAAGAGCCAAAATGGCTAGACTTTTGCCAGCTCCTTTTGCAACGATTTGGTCCTAGTGCTTTTGATGACTTCACAGGAGCCCTCACTAAACTTCACCAAATTGGCACTGTAAGAGAGCATCAAACCGAATTTGAGAAACTAGCCAACCACACTAAAGGATTGTCTGATGACTTTTACCGGAGTTGTTTTATCAGTGGCCTAAAGGATGCCATCCGCTCTAAGGTCAAAATGTTCTGTCCCAAAACAATGATGGAAGCCCTAGGGCTGGCTAAGTTGGAAGAAGACAAGATTGCATCTCAACAACACTCCAATCCCACTTTTGTTCCCTTCTGAAATATGGGTTCTCAACGACCACCTATACCGCAGGCTCCTCGACCAACTCCTATCAAGCATTTGTCTGAAACAGAGATGCAAGCACGCAGAGAAAAGGGGCTTTGTTATAATTATGATGAGAAATTCACTCGGGGACATAGATGTGTTCAGCAAAAGCTCTATCTCTTGGATGTGGATTCTTCGCCTGCCTCTGAAATTGGTGACGAAGATCCAGAAGCAATGGATGCTCAGGTCGACATTCAGGAACCGCCTATTGACCCTCCGTCTCATGATGACAAGTTGATTGTTTTATCCATCCTTGCTCCAACTTTGAAGTCATGGTTGCCAATGGGGGCACCTTACCTTGCAAAGGGAAGTGTCGAAATGTGCGTATCTCTATGGGATATTATACCTTGTGCTCTGACATGTTTGCCTTGACCTTAGGTGGATGTGATCTGGTTTTGGGTGCTCAATGGCTACGCACACTTGGCCCTATCTTATGGGATTTTGCTGCACTTTGGATGGAGTTTTCCCTCAATGGACAAAAACACACATTGACAGTATTACAACTAGGGTCTCTTAGCATCATCAGTTCACATCGCATGGAAAAAATCCTCAAGAAGAATTCACATGTTGTCATCACTCAAATCCATTCCATTCAGATGCAACCATCAGTGGCCTCCACTACTCCTTTGGATCTACAACAAATTCTGGATCGATATTCAGGTGTCTTTGCTGGACCAGTGGGATTGCCACCTTCAAGGCCAGAAGACCATCGTATTCGCAAGTTTGTCAAGGATTATGGGAAGATTGTAGCTACATTAACTGCTCTATTGAAAAAGGATACTTTTACATGGACACATGCTCCTCAGTGTGCATTTGACAAACTAAACCAAGCTATGTGTACTACACCTGTTCTAGCTATGCCCGATTTTTCCAAGCCCTTCACTATTGAGAGTGATGCTTGCGGCAATGGACTTGGTGCTGTTCTCCTTCAAGATGAACACCCCATTGCATTCACCAGCAAAGCCCTTTCAGGTAAAAATTTAGCTGCCTCTACATATGAGAAGGAAATGATGGCTATTTTACATATAGTACAGAAGTGGCGACCATACCTATTAGGGAATCATTTCTGCTTCAAGACTGATCACCAGAGTCTGAAATATTTCTTGGAACATTGTGTCTCCTCCCCAACACAACAGAAATGGGTTAGCAAACTCATGGGTTATGACTATGACATCACTTATAAGAAGGGTAAAGACAATATTGTGGTAGATGCTCTATCTCGCACATTTGATGCCCAAGGTTCTCTTTCAACTATTTCTATGCCTGTTCCAAATTGGTTGCAATCTGTTCAATGGGGTTATGTCAATGACTCTTCCTTATCTCAAATCATCCAACGCTTGACCAACAACCCTTCTGCTATACCACATTACTCTTGGGATGGTACTTCTCTAAGATACAAGGGTCGTCTGGTGTTTCCCCAAAGCACAGATCTTCAACAGACTGTCTTCTATGAACTCCATGCTTCTCCATTGGCAGGGCACTCTGGGTTCCTCAAAACGTATGAACGGGCACGGCGTAACTTCTTTTGGCAGGGCATGAAAAGGACAATTCAATAGATGGTGGCTGAATGTGATACCTGCCAATGCAATAAGGGTGAAACAACACTCCTTCCAGGATTGCTCGAACCCTTGCCCATACCTACACGGATTTGGATAGATATTTCTATGGATTTCATTGAAGGGCTCCCTAAATCTAGCGAAAAGACAGTAATTCTCGTTGTGGTTGATCGCCTCTCCAAATATAGTCATTTTTGTGCTCTCATCCATCCCTATACAGCCTCCTTAGTCGCTCAAAGTTTCCTGGACCAGATCTTTCATCTTCATGGCATCCCTTCTTCCATTGTCTTGGATCGTGATGCAACTTTCACCAGTCATTTTTGGATAGAACAATTTCGCCACACTGGCACCAAACTGAAGATGAGTTCATGGTATCACCCAGAAATAGATGGTCAGACTGAAATTATCAAGAAATGCTTGGAAACTTATCTTCGTTGCTTCACCTCTGAACAACAACATCAGTGGCCAAAGTGGCTCCCTCTCGCTGAATGGTGGTACAATACCTCTTACCACACTACCTCTAAAATGACCCCATATGAAGCAGTCTATGGTCAGGAACCTCCAGTTCTTATTCCATACACCCTTGACAGTTCACCAGTCCAGGAAGTTGACACGGTCCTTCGAAACCGCGATCAGATTCTTCGCATTTTGCAGGACAATCTTCACATGGCAAGAAATCACATGAAGCAACAAGCTAATTAGCACCGTTCTGAGTGCACTTTTCAAGTAGGCAATATGGTTTTTCTTCATCTTTAGCCGTACAAGCAATCCTCCCTGAAACTCAAAGAGCATCATAAGCTCGCTCCAAAGTTCTATGGGCCATATCGGATTTTTCAGAAGATTGGGTCCGTTGCTTATGAATTGGAACTTCCTCCTTCTTCCTGCATTCATCTAGTATTTCATGTCTCTTGTCTGAAGAAAGTTCGTGGCACCAACATCAGTGGACAAACGATTTTACCTGAACTGGATAATGAAGGATCCATCCTTTTGGAGCCGGAGGCCATCCTCAATCGACGCACTCGTCAGCTTCACTCTCGCTCTATCACAGAGGTCTTAATTCAGCGGCACGGCATGCAACCAAATGATGCTAAATGGGAACCACTCCTTCAGATTCAACAACAATTTCCAAATCTAAAGCTTTGAGGACAAAGCTTTTTTTAAGGGGGAGGGGATATTAGGAACCCATGTCTTTACTTTGTTAGTATATTGTTGTTGGACGCATATGCTTTGTAAGTCGTCCCGTAGTATTTGTTGATCAATAGTTTGTGTTATTGTTGTTGGCGCATATGCTTTATAAGTCGTTCGTAGTATTGTTGATCCATAGTTTGTAGTGGCCCATGGTTTTGACCCATAGTATTGGTGCCTAGACTTAGTATATAAGTGTGTGTTGAGACCTATGAAGGCACCGTGAAGTTATTTGTATTGAGCTTGCTCAAAGGAGGTTGCCCCCTCAAAGTGGCCTATGATCAATATAAAAGTGATTCTGAGTTCTGTCATTTCTGCTATTTCGCATATTCTTATTAGTTAATTGTTGCAGGTGCTTCTCATAGCGGGCCAGTGGACACTCTTGTAACAGCTTTCTTGAGTGTTTGTCTCCCATTTTTATTTATTAAATAATAATAATGAGTCATTACATTCATCTTTGACCTAATTGGTCATAATTACAAAACTTGTAATTATAATTTAACACAAAGTATTTTTTCAAAAAGGATAATAGTAGAAAATAATTATTCTCAAAAATTGGGTAGGTGACATACACCCCCCCTTAAGCCTCAACATCGTCCTCGATGTTGCTTTATTCACTCCTTGAGTTTTCCTAGAACGGAGTTGGGTATGCAGCCCACATACTACTCTCCAACTCCCAGGTATCCTCTGCTGGACTATAGTGCTTCCATTGCACTTTTACTTGGCCAACCGTGCGGTTCCGCAGTAGAGTTTCTTTCCTTGCGAGAATATAGTCCAGTTCCACCGGAAAATTGCCGCCTTGTTCCACCTGAACATTATTCCAATTTACAACATGCGTAGGATCATGCACATATTTCTTTAAAAATGAAATGTGAAAAAAATTATGGACTTTGAGGTTTGAAGGTAAGGCTAATTGATATGCCACAGGTCCAACTCTGGACAAGATTTCGAAAGGACCACAATACCTGGGTGCCAGTTTGGCACAGCTTCCCAATTTTAAGGAACTCTTTTTCGGCCTTACCTTAAGAAAAACATATTCACCAACCTGGAACTCTTTATGAGTTCTTTTAAGGTCTGCTTGACTTTTCTGTCGATCCTGGGCAGCTTTAAGATTCCCTTGTACTTGCTTCACGATTAGTTCTAATTCTTGCAACAATTCGGGCCCTAAGGTGACCCTGCTAACCGGATCACTCCATGACACCAGTGTGTTACACTTTCTTCCATAAAGGATCTCAAATGGGCTAAGTTTGGCTGAAGCATGGTAGTGATTATTATACGCAAACTCTGCTAAATGCAAGTAGTCTTCCCACTTACCAGGTTGATCCTTAACATACATTCTGAGCATATCTTCCAATATTTGGTTCACCCTTTCAGTCTGCCTGTCTGTTTGCAGATGGAACGCAGTGCTGAAATTTAAGGTGGTCTTTAACCCCTTGAACAAATACCTCCAAAAGTTACCTATGAACTTCGAATCTCGGTTTGAAACTATTACCTTGGGTATGCCATGCAGTTGGAAAACTTGTTTCATAAAAATCTTTGCGATATCAGGAACTTTATGGGTAGTTTTGACAGGGATAAAATGGGCTGCCTTGCTATGTTTGTCTACTACCACCATGATGGAGTCATGTTGTTTTTGATTCTTTGGTAACCCAGTGATGAAATCTATACTTATGACTTCCCATTTCCAGCTGGGTATAGGTAAGGGCTACAACAATCCAGTAGGATGTTGATGTTCCACCTTCACTTTTTGACAGTCAAAACACTTAGCTATATACTCTTCTACTTCATCCTTCATCCCGGGGCAGTACTACTCATTCCTTAGAATTTTGATGGTTTTATGGTAACCTGGAAGGCAAGAATAGTGGCTTTTGTGCATCTCATCCAAAATCAGAATTTTTACTGCTGGTACATTTGGTATGTACAATCTGTTTTTGTGTAGCGGTAAGCCATTTTCCTTCAAACTGAAATCTGTTACAGAATTTTCAAAGTTGTTTTCTGCTATCCTTTCCTGTAATTTTCTGTATTCCTCATCCTCCTTAATTCCTTCAAAAATCTGTTCCTCCAAATCTGTTGCGTATGTGCTGATGGCTGAAACAAAATGTATCCTTGCAATACGACTTAATGCGTCGGCAACTTTATTCTCCTTCCCCTCAATGTGTTGAATTTTAAAATCATACTCACTCAGAAAAGTTAGCCATCTGGCTTGCTTGGCATTCAAATTTGTTTGATCTAACAAATATTTCATCCCCATATTATCCATCATCAAGGTAAATTTTCTGCCGATAAGCTGGTGACGCCATATTTTCAAGGCATGAATCACTGCTAACAATTCTAGGTCATAGGTGGAATAGTTCTTCTCATGTATTTTCAGTTTTCTTGATTCGTATGCTGTAGCATGTCCCTCCTATGTTAGGACTCCTCCCAGTCCATCATTGCACGTGTCTGTGCATACTACAAAATCTTTATTAGGATC
Source organism: Larix kaempferi (assembly GCA_027924585.1). Classification (NCBI taxonomy): domain Eukaryota; kingdom Viridiplantae; phylum Streptophyta; class Pinopsida; order Pinales; family Pinaceae; genus Larix; species Larix kaempferi. Next base: position 27,047,638 of record BSBM01000012.1, read on the forward strand.
TACAATCCTCAAAATAGGTGCTGAAGTCAGCAATTCTTTTAACTTTACAAAGTTGTCTGCACACTTTTGATCCCAGACAAACTTCTTTCCCTTTTTCTGCAGCAATGTTATGGGGTTTACAATCCTGGAAAACCCCTCAATGAATTTTCTATAATAACCAGTGATGCCCATAAATGATCGCACATCCATCACATCCTTAGGAACCGGCTATTCATTAATGGCCTTTATCTTGGTGGGGTCAACCGAAATCCCTTCCTTAGAGATTATGTGTCCTAAGTACTGAATCTTGTCCTTGTAAAAATCACATTTGCTGAAATTAGCATACAGCTGCTGCTCCCTCAGAACTTGCAGAATGATACGTAGATGTTCATCATGCTCTTCCTTGTTCTTAGAATATACCAAAATGTCATCGATGAACACAACTGCAAACTTATCTAAGTATTTGTGTAGAATTTTGTTCATTAAGCACATAAATACAGTAGGTGCATTAGTTAATCCAAACAGCATGACAATGAACTCATAGTGTCCATAATGAGTTCTAAAGGTTGTTTTGAAAATGTCTTCATCCTTCACAAGGACCTGATGATATCCTAATCGTAAATCGATCTTCGAGAACACTATTGCTCCGCGTAGCTGGTCAAAAAGATCGTCAGTGCGGGGCAGCGGGTACCTATTCTTGATCGTCATTTTATTCAGTTGACGATAATCTATGCAAAGTCTTAGGGTACCATCCTTCTTCTTAACAGAAATGATCGACGCTCCCCAAGGGGACATGCTGGGTCTTATATATTTTTTATCGATCAGCTCCTTCAACTGAGATTTTAACTCATTCAACTGTAGTATATTCATCTGGTATGGAGCTTTAGAACTTGGTACGGCACCAGGTATTAATTCAATAGTAAAATATAGGTCCCTTTTGGGAGGTAATTCTGGGATCTCTTCAGGAAAAATATCTTGGAAATATTGTAAGATAGGTATGTCATCCAATTTCAGTTTGTCCTCCTTAGTACTTATCTCATCATGCACTGCATTTACAGCAAACATTTGACACCGTTTTCTGATTTCCCTTTTCACTTGCATGGCTGAAATCTGTCGAATGGATGTTTTTCTAGGGATGCCTTTTACCTCTGCTATTTTTCCTTCATCATCTAGGCAAATGAAATTTTTTTCATAACAATTCAGAATGACACGATGGGTTTCTAACCAGTCCATACCAATTAGGATGCCATATGACCCTAATGGCAGAATATTTAGCTTAACTTGCGTTGTTAGTTGATTCATAGATAAAGCACAATTTTCCACAAAATCATAAACCTTTATTTTTGTTCCTGTCGCTAATCTAACTGTAATGACCCTTTTTCAAAATTTTATTAAAATGCCAATTTTTCCACTTTTTCCCCAATTTCGACCTTTGACTAGTTTTACTGTTTTGACCTCCAAATCAACCCAAATGCTCCCAAATATTTTGTAGGAGTGTATGAATGGTATTTAGACTTGAATATTAGGTTCAGGGATGTTTTATGGCCCTCCAAAGACTTCTACAAACTTGATTTGTATTCTGATCAATATATGTAATTTTGACTAGTAATTTGTGCATCAAATCCCCCCGGGGTAACACTGCAAATGGCCTTCCAAATGCCTCCAAACTCCCACAAATTTATGAATATAGGTATGTAATGTGTTGAGTATGTGATTAAGGTCTCATATGCACCATTAATTGATTTTTACTACTGTTCTAACTCTCTCACATTCAACAGCAAAAACCCCCAATTTGACCCTTGGGGAAATGGCACTATTTCACCTCTCAATACAAACAAACTGAGTAAAAATGCTTCAAATGCTCAAGTATAGTACATGAAACTTGTATAATATATCCATGGTAGTATATGAATCACAAATATATCAGAGAATCATCCATCCATTCGAAATAATCAACCTTATAGTGTCATACATCAAAGCATTGGGGAAATGGACATTGTTTGCTCATTAATCAATAATTTTGCCTACATTCAATGGCTATTTCGACCTGAGAGTTTCTGAATATGAATAACAGAGGATATGAAGCTATTACAATCAGAAAAATATCATATGAATCTCTCCCAATGAGTGCAAGATCTCACCCAAAGTGCAATCCCTCAAGGAGCCCGAATATGCCTTCAAAATTGGAAATGGTGGAGAGAAAGTGATGCACTAAACCAAACCATGAAACTTCCTGTAGCTGCTACCTGCAAATAAAAATCCATTAAAGCACCATGAAAGACCTGGGTGGCGTCTCCAAATACCAACTTGGATGGGAATCTTTCACCCTCGAAATTGGCTAAGGCAAGAAACTAGTCATCCACTAGTTCTCTCTTCACAAATGCAATTTTTCTCAAATCATCAAAAGCCATTCTCATACTTGATTTCTACATTTTATAACCAATGTTAGCCTTCAAGGGGTCGAAATCCTCTCAATAGATTCAATAAATTTTCATTTAGAAAATATTCCTCATTTGCCACTTGTCTCCTAGTTCCAACCTTCCATCTTCTCCCAAATTCGAATTTGAGTCTCTTTAGCTTCCCCCAACTCCATGAGCGCCTTCCTTGAGCCTATTTTTGGGGCTGACATGTCATAATGGTTAGGCGTAAGAATTCAGGTCTGAATTTTGTCATAACTGTCATAGATGCTTCATTATTATTGTCATAAAACTAGGGAATCTAGCCCAAGTGTCCACTAGTCTCTAATTTGACTCTTCCTCTCCCATGGAGGTTACTATACTATCCCATTTCGACCTAAGATGCTAAATGCCATGTGTTATGACTTACCAACTCACCCAAGAGTGTTAACCTTCCCATGAATTCGAATTGGCAAGAGAGAGCTGCCATGTGTCATTGAAAAATCAAGCTAGTGTGGGTCCCACCACCTCCATATGTCTCCAAAACCACTTGCCACTTAGAATTTATCTTGAATTTATTTATTCACCATATTTATTAAATGCTTGAACCCCTCTAATGTCTAAATATCATTTATTAGCTTCCTTATTACCATCCCACATGTGCCCATCCAACCTAGGAAACTAGTAGGATTGACGGGATTGTCTTACTATGCACTTATTTGAATGGGGCCATTACACTAACTAACCAGAATTTATCAAATTTCTCTGTTTTCAAATCAAGTCTTTCTACAACAACTGGTGATATATAACTTAGACTAGCACCGGGGTCAATTAAAATAGAAACTAGGTGGTTTTGCAGCATACCTTCGACCTCCACCATTGAGACTTGGTGTTTTGCTTGTCGGTTGTCTAATGCTGCACTAATTATGGGTACTTCTCTTGCCACATCTCCTACAGTAGCTTCAGACTGTATGGAGTGAATATGGTTGGCCACCCGTTTCTTGAGGGGACAGTCTGAGGCATAATGGGGCCCTTGGCACTCAAAGCATTTTATAGGTGGCTTTTGTTCATTGGTCCTGGCAACATTGGGGACATTTCTTGGTGCTGAAAATTTCTACTGCTGGTTATTTATGTTCTGCTGAAATTTTTTATTATGAAAATTTCTCTTCTGGAAATGCCAACATATCTAAAATTCTTCTTTTTCTATTCAAAGTTACCGGGTTTGGGGTTTTTCCATCTAGGTACCCCTTCTCTTTTCTTATTCTAGTCAAAGCAAAAAGTGGCTTTCCTCATGGCTTCCTCTAGTGTCTTAGGGTTATCGTACTCTATCCTGTCCTTTATGTGGAAAGGTAAACAACTTAGGTACCTCTAGACCTTCGATTTTTCTTCCACCATATACGACACATATCTTAGAAAACTTAAAAAAACTTGTTGTTAAGTGTTTTCATGTTCATCGTTCCCAGTTTCAGATCATAAAATTCTTTGGATTTTTCTTCATAATACTGCTCAGATAAGAATTTCTTCAGTGCCTTTTAAAAGTACTCCAACTCACATCTCGGTCTTTTATCCCTTTTACCCTTTTAAGGTCTTGCCACCAAATATCTGCCTTCCTGGTCAGATTATAAATTGCCATCATTGTCTTTAAGGATTCCGAATAGTCGTAGATCTGAAAATACTTTTTCATGCCGGACAGCCATGCTTCCGCTATCTCTCCTTTTTCTGTCTCACCATTGAAAGTTGGGGGTTTGATTTTCTTGAATTCACTAGATATCTGTTCTTACTGTTTATTCCTTTTTCTTTTTGGCTTAGAGTCTCCTTCAATGCTGTCACTAGAGTAGTTATGCTTCTTTTCACGTGGATGTTTGGCAGCTCTTGATGACGTTGAGTTGTTGTTTTCTTCAGCTGGTTCTGTTTGTTTATTCTTGCCTTCCTGGGATAGCTCTTTAGTTTCAGAAGTATGTTCCAGGTTCTATTCATATTTTGGTTATTGGTCGAACAGTGCTTGTTTCAGCTCTTCTTGTGCCCTTGAGATTCTTTCATTGTCCTATTTTACTGACTGGATCTCTGCTTTTAATTCATGAAAAGAACGCAATAATTCTGACGAATCATTACCCCGATTGCCCTGGAATTGTTGTTCCATACTTGGGTTGTTTGGTGGAAATCTGCCCCTTATGTGTTCAACTGATCCTTCCATATCTGTAAATCAAAGAAAATGTTCTGTATAGGACAAAATAATTTAAACTTGAGTTAGCGAAAATTTTCACAGTCATAAATTTTCTGTTTGCGTGTTTCTTGGACCGTATTTAGGCCTAGAGTTCGAACATGAGCTCTAATACCACATGTAACATCCCGATATTTTCATAAAAATAAAAAAAAATTAAATCGCCATTAAAAGCTAATATTTGTAAAATGCGGAAATAATAATAATTAATAAAGCAGTAATTGATAAATGCGACATTTGGTAGGAAACGATTTAATGGATGTGTCTTTTTGTTTTCTGATGGTGTATCATGTCGGTGACACGTCATGAATCCAATTAATGATTATGTTCTTTATTTATATGCTGGAATGATTGAAAATTGTGATGCATTTGGAAAACATAAATCTTCTTCTTGACAAGTGCTGACAGTTTAAATTTTCTGGATGATGATGAAAGGGGTCCCACGAGGTGCCCCGAGGCTTACTTAGCTACTCAGCTAAAGCATTGTACTCGTCCTTCATGCGCAGATACGCAGGTAAGAGATAGTGATAAAATTCAGAGTGTTTAATAAACGTGATAAAAAATGCTGATGATTTCGACGCCACAGGTATGGTTTGCTTCCAATTTGTAAGATGAACTTGGCTATCTCAAAGACTGCAGATATCGTCAATCTCAGGGTGTGCTTGTTATGAATGTTTTCGTTAGGTGTCTATGACTTTACGTGTGGTCATTCCATGAATGACTTGTGGCTATTAAAATAATTCTTTTATAAATTTTGACGGTGACAATTTTAGGACAAGGGCACATGGTCCTAAGCATATTATAGAAAGAGTGATAAGGTGGTTCTAGTATCTATTACTTGGGCAATTAAAATGGTGATGCATTAAACATTAATACCCTACCATGCAATGTATGTGATGGGTCCTTGGGTGGCAACCATACCCTAAGGGTTTATTCATATAACTTATGATGTGAACAAAGCTTTAAGAGCTTTATAATGATCCTTATGATGAACTTGATAGTAAACTTTATATGTTGGGGCGGAGTCAATCCATGCCCTATGATTGATCACGACCTAGGTGGATATTCATATGCTATGAATGTGCTTGAAATTGGTTAAATGAAACATATAAGACCTTTATTATATGCTGCCGAGAATGTTATACCTTGATACTATTTATATGTCGATGCTATTAACGTTGATCACTATGGTTGGCAGGTAGAGTGATGGCACCGCAAAAATCCTGCGTACGAAGTCGAGGGTGTAGTAAATGATTGGGTTTGCAATTAATTTCCTGGCCACCATGTTCAGGATAATGTTATGTGCATGTCATGGTGGATGTTCGGCATGTGATAAGGTTTGGAAATGCTGAGTTGTAACGGGCTTCTGCCCTGGTGTCAATAGAATTGGCAACTTCGTGGCTCGGGAGATAGATGAGTAATTTAATACTACTTCTGCCACCCTCCAACATGGATTAATGAAATTAGATCTCTGTCGTTGATGGTTGTGCATTGGGATTGAGATGAAACTTAACGTAACTTATGGATTCTTGTAACGTTTTCTTGGTCATTGTTTTGGTGGTAGGGTTTGGGAGGTGAGGCCAACCGGTCAAGAGGCACTTAGGGTTTTGATGTTTTTCTAGCCTTCCTCGGGCTCGATCCTGAGACTGGCATCAGTCCTCAAACTATAGGTGAAAGCCATCAATGGAGGTTGAGTTTTGAATTAAATGGTGTGGCAATCCATAGGTTGGAGGAGTGCATCAGTTTGGCATTGTAGTAGCTTGCAAGTCTGGGGTTTCAATCGGGTTGTAAGTTTTCGGAAGGTATCACACAGTCTGGCCTTCAAGCTGAGTGTTTTGCCTTTGCAGTGGATGGATGTTGGCTTCGTCAAGCCTCTGTCACGACTCAGGTATAGTAAAGTCCCAACAATTTTAAGGTTTCCTTTGTTGCATGCACCGTATTTCAAGATTGATATTTAACTCAGTGTATGGTTGTTTGGCAGGTAGCTCTCGACGAACAGCAGCGTGCCGGAATAGTTGATGGCAAGAAGAACTATAGAGAATCCACCGGTAAGCTTTGGTGGTATCCCTCCCTAGTGTTTCTCCTGGAATCAGACTTGATGAGCAGGGTGTTGGTAGCACGCCTTCATGGCAGTGGCTTTATCTTGCCTGCAGCATTTGGGGAAACGTTACTGTTTTAAGTTTTGTTGATAGTGTAGATGATGTAAATGTTTAAAATGTATGGCCGGCCATTCCTTTGCTTGGCGATCTTGGTAGGGTTGAACCCTCGTGTTGGAAAGAGTCTTACATCTTTAACGTTTGATGTCTACCGTCTACCGTTTTGGTACTTTTGTGTTGATGGAAGATCAATTGTGAAGCTAAAGGGAAGAGAAACCTTGACTGTAATTTTATTTTGGCATTAGCTGTGTGTGTAAATAGCATTGGGTTTTGAATGGAACCTTCAGTAAAAGAATGCGGCAATCTGTAGGATGCAACCATCGTTAATTTAAATGGAAATGATAATTGTTTAGGGTTTAAGGGCTATGTATGGTGTTTTCAAACTCTCATTTTTGAATCTGTAAATGAAAGCTTGTTTTAAGTTGTTTTTTTAAATAGTGGCTATAAGCCGAAAGTGATCTACTTGGCTTACATTGCATCTGTGCATACATGGGTTAAGCTGAGAATAGGAAGGCATTGGTTTTGTTTGAATACAAATGTGATAATTGCTAAACCCTAGTTGTCGATGTTAATGAATTCCATTGGTTTGTAATGATGTTTAAGGAAGCAAGAATAATAGATCTTGATTCTACAGTTAGATCATCTATGGTCATGAAACATTTTATTTGGAAGCTATTTAAATGTTTGTAAATAATAATGTGATGAGAATAGGTCAACCCTGGTTTGGGTGTAGAGATACTGTAACATGCTCTGTCAATTCAATAATGCTATGTTTTTTTTCTTGCTTTTAATAACATGATATTCTGTGATGTAAATTCTGTCATGTACAATTGATAATACAGAAAACAAGAAAATGATAGTGCATTCGTCAGTTAATTTAATTGCTTACGAATATAATAGTTTTTCTATTTTAATTTTGTCTCCCTGTATTAGTCCAATTTGGACTCTCTGGAGAAAATGAAAGAACAATGCAGTACTCCTCTTTTTTTGCACAAAATAATAATACAGTGATGACAAGAATTTATATAACGATTAGTCAAATTCAAATAACAATAAAAGATTGAGTATGTGGTTAAACAGAATGCTTGATATTGTTTTCTTTGAAGAAATAACTGAAGACCAGTAAACCCTAGTTGTTAACACAATGTTCACCTTCAGAAATCAGAAGAGAACCTACTGCTATGACTAGTTTCTGGTAGGTTGTTCAGCATATAGATATGAATAGTAAAAACAATGCATGCAAGGATCTAATCTATAGCTTCTAAAATATAAGATGCATGAGGAACATAAGTCTGTGCATGGGTGGTCTCTTTGGTTTAGATATTTAGATGCATGCTAGGTTTCATTTTTAACTGAACATATTTAATGCTACCTCTCTGTACTGGAGTACGATGCAGCTCCACGCATGGGGGAAAATGCAGAGGAGTCATTTTATCAGTTCAGCAAATCTAAATTAGTTAGAATCTAACATTTTACTGCTATTGGTGTTAACACCCAAAAAGTGCTCACTACCTCGTCTACCACATTATATGGCTCATTTGTCCATTTTCCTACCATATTTCCCTTAAAAACCCCAAAAATCCTACTAAAAAGCCTCCAAAAGGCCTAAAATGCCTCCAAAAGGCCACAAAACCCTCAAAATAGCCTAAAAAAGGCTAAAAAACTCCCTTTTCCTCCAAAAATAGCAACAATCCCCTAAAAAGGGAATAAAAAATATAAAATAAGGAGGAAAAGGAGGAAAAAACCCTATACAGCTACCCTAAACCATGTGTTTCCTAAAACCATGGGTCAGCACTCCACCACCAAAAAACTATAAATAGGTGATGGAGATCCCTTATTCCATATCCACAATCACAAGCACCCTTACTCTGCCAAAATCTCTCTCGAAACCCTAGTTCACCATTGAACTACTTTCACCTTGATAGCCACTTTTGGCCCATTCCCACCATTGGAGAAGGAGAAGGAGCATATTGAAGCTTGGAGCATCCTCTTGGACATTGCAAAGGGCTTCATCAAACCTTCACATTGAAGGTAATACCAATACAAAAAGCCATTCTTCAAATTTGTTGTTTATGTTTCATGCATGTTTTAGAAGTGATTTAATTTCTGTTTTAGCTTAGTTATTTACATTTATTGAACTGCTACTAAGGAGTCCATTCTCCTTAGTAGGTGCTCATTTGCACAAGCTAGGGGTAAAACCCTAGCTACAGTTTTGGCCAGATCTGAAATCGGCCGGTCGGATCGTCCAGAAATGCCACCTAAGCTCTGGTCCACTCTGATCACAGGTCAAAGTCAAACAAGTACAAATGACACATGTCATGTTGGACCCACCACTATTTATAGTCAGTTGACTTTTTCTTGTTTCGGCCATTCTGACCCCATACGGAGTCCGTTTTACGAACCATTTCCACCACTAGAATCAGCACGACGAGACCGTCATGATGGTCACCTCGTTGCATTATTTTTACCCCGTCATTTTTTGCCCATTTTTTCTAGACGCCACTAGTCGCCTCGGTTTGCGTGCCACATCGGCTGCTCTCTGATTTTCACATGTTTTATATCATCGGATTCATTTTTCCGAGCTGGTGATGATGCTTGAGATCATTTCTCGCTCTCACCCCCCGATCTTTCGGGTATTTTTTCCGAAACGCCCTCGTTGCCCCGGTGCGCGTGCCACATCGGCCGTTACCCGTTTTTCACATCCTTTATATCGTCGGATTCATTTTTCCAAGATCGTGATGATGCTTGAGATCATTTCTCTCTCTCACTTGGTACAATTTCAACATTGTGTCCCGACACCTTGCTGCCTCGGTTTGCGCGCCACATCGGCCGCTATCGGATTGTTCCACATTTTTACATGAGCCATTCACTCCTGTCATACTGCAAATGTTTCATTATTTTGCCACCATTTCATTCACCCCACAAGGAGGCCCATCAGTGTTCCCCAACACCCTCGTTCTTGGTCACCATTATTGATCCTTGATTGAACACTTCCTCCTTGCCTGGCCATTCCTTTTGTTCGGTATAATTTTATCCCTTTTTCGGGCTGGACAAGTCCTTTACGAAAAAGGCACTTAGGGAGTTTCTGTTAAGCTCTTTTCTGACTCCTAAAAGAATGAAAAGATCGCCGAGCAATCTTGCTTCCTTTCATGCTCGCTAAAGTACCTGAAAGGGCGTCTATCTAGTATAAGTTTAACCCTTTTCCGGACCTGGTAGACTAATTACGAAAAAGGAATACTCTAGTCACACCGGCTAGAAGAGTTCTTCATTACATCCTTTTATGCTTCTTTGGGCCTTGGAGACTAAATCTACGAAAAAGCAACCCCCTGGAGTCTTCTTACTTGCTTTCAGACTCTCTAAAATTGAAAGCAACCACGAGCATGAATTGTCCTGGGCTCGTAAAATCCACACGACAGTACCATTCCATTACTTCAGAGTCTTCTTATCGCTTTCAGACTCCTTAAAATTGAAAGCAACCACGAGCATGAACTGTCCTGGGCTCGTAAAATCCACACGATAGTATCATTTTACACACACTTCTTCTAGTTCCTTAACCCATGAAGAAGTCCCCTCCCGTGCCTCCTGGCACTTTGATCAATCATCTCGGCAGCACCCCCAATCGGGTCGCCTTTGTTCAGAGTATTCTGCAGTCTCCTGCCATTGTATAACCGCTTGAGTCTCCCTCAGCCCAGTAACCTTCCCAGATCCCATACAGCTATGATCCCTTTCCCCTCAGTCAGTTTCATATGCTGCCAGATCATCCCCATTATCATACTCTGAACAAAGGAAGTTTGAGTCCACCCACTCTACTTGCCCAGTTGTCCCTCCACAGTTTGTCAGTCCTGCCATCAGTACTATCACATTTCGGTTCTTCACCTCGCGCTCCTGTCAAGGAAACATCATTGCCTTGATAGTTGCAGGTCTCCCTCTGTCGACGACAGCTCCTCTATTCCAGAGGGTAGGCCCAGAGGTCCCTACACCTTGGACTTATCACCATCTGTGGTAAGTGCCTACGGATCATTCTGAGAGGAGTCATCATTGCCTCTCCGAGTGGTTGTTCCTCACATGCTCGACGTCAGCACCTTGATCGCATCGTTGAGGATCGCGTAGGATTATATCCCATCAGTTTTTAGTCGAAGACCCCGGATTTCCCCCGACTCTAGCACATTGGTGAGTCACGTCGGAACGCCCAGTTATCTGTTCCCGTGGATGTCCGGGCTGCGTTGGCGATTGTATTCAGAATCCATCCAGCTATATGCTTCCTTGAGTACCCATTTCAGTTCCAGTTCAGTGTACCATTGAGAATATGACCCCAGTCACTATGATCCAGCAGCTCATCAGTTCCTTTGGTACCACATTCAGCTGCACTGTTGATGTTCCAGTGCACCAGTTCTTCAGTTACCACATGATCAGCTCAGCAGTATGTCCCAGCTTTGTGTCCCCTCTGGACTCTTATGATGTACACAGTGGTCATGTATCTTACAGGTCCCCCTTGTCGGGCCTCACAGTTCTGTTTATATATCTTGATACGAGCATGGGTATGCCCGCCTCGTCCATATATTGAGATTATTCCTCAGTCAGTATTTGAGGTCATGTATATGTCAGGTCCCCATTTTTTGGACCCCATTGTTATTATGTTATATCCTGATACGAGCATGGGAATGCCCACCTCGTCCATATGATCAGATGATTCCTCATCCATTCTTGAGGTTATGTACTTTTAGTTCTTGCAGTTGTTCGGGATCGTTGTTCCGGGCTTCAGTTTGTTTCTTCTCTTCTCTCCCCCTCCCAGGAAAACCATTCATGACTTATGATGTCCATCGGCCATACGATGAGCTCCTGCCCTCGCACATCAGGGGGCAATCTGTTAACACCCAAAAAGTGCTCACTACCTCATCTACCACATTATATGGCTCATTTGTCCATTTTCCTACCATATTTCCCTTAAAAACCCCAAAAATCCTACTAAAAAGCCTCCAAAAGGCCTAAAATGCCTCCAAAAGGCCACAAAACCCTCAAAATAGCCTAAAAAAGGCTAAAAAACTCCCTTTTGCTCCAAAAATAGCAACAATCCCCTAAAAAGGGAATAAAAAATATAAAATAAGGAGGAAAAGGAGGAAAAAACCCTATACAGCTGCCCTAAACCATGTGTTTCCTAAAACCATGGGTCAGCACTCCACCACCAAAAAACTATAAATAGGTGATGGAGATCCCTTATTCCATATCCACAATCACAAGCACCCTTACTCTGCCAAAATCTCTCTCGAAACCCTAGTTCACCATTGAACTACTTTCACCTTGAGAGCCACTTTTGGCCCATTCCCACCATTGGAGAAGGAGAAGGAGCATATTGAAACTTGGAGCATCCTCTTGGACACTGCAAAGGGCTTCATCAAACCTTCACATTGAAGGTAATACCAATACAAAAAGCCATTCTTCAAATTTGTTGTTTATGTTTCATGCATGTTTTAGAAGTGATTTAATTTCTGTTTTAGCTTAGTTATTTACATTTACTGAACTGCTACTAAGGAGTCCATTCTCCTTAGTAGGTGCTCATTTGCACAAGCTAGGGGTAAAACCCTAGCTACAATTGGTCATTAATAATATTACTAAGACATTTTCTAAGAGCATTCATACGATTGACAAAGAAACAAAAAAGAATAGAACCTTAGTGTGATGGGAGGAACGAATCACTCAAGCAGCCTATTCCACCCAACCTGCTCCTAAGCAGTGAAGATGTCTGCCTGAGGACCCCCGATCCTGTCCACTGATCCACCAGGAGGAAGAAAGTTTTGCAACTTAGGACCTCTACTTGCAACAGCAAGGAATTTATCTAGCCTTACAAGCTTAGTAAGTAATTGGACCAGCACCAGCACCTCTGGTCTTTCCTTCTCATAATATTTGCAGACTTATACTTGCACTCTCCATAGCCTCCCTATTCGAATCTCTCATCCATCACTTGATGAGAATGAGGAATGTTTCTGCATAAAACATTGTAAGAGCTCCCTGCTCAATTCAAATTGCCCTTTATAGGTTGCCTAGGTCTTTTTTGTAATTAATTGGTCATTAGTGAGCTACCTGCTCACCTCCCTCCACCTGGAGGGGGAAATGCCACAAAATTACGAGGAGTTGTCCCATACCAACAGCTAATGGTAGAGTGCAAATGCTGCCATCTATCCCAATCCTTCCAGCAGCTTCCATTCCTCCTAGTGGGCCAGTGGACACTCTTGTAATAGCTTTCTTGAGTGTTAGTCTCCCATTTTTATTTATTAAATAATAATAATGAGTCATTACATTCATCTTTGACCTAATTGGTCATAATTACAAAACTTGTAATTATAATTTAACACAAAGTATTTTTGCAAAAAGGATAATAGTAGAAAATAATTATTCTAAAAAATTGGGCAGGTGACAAAAAATTCATAGCAGAAAGAATCCAATTGGGACCCTGCATTATCATTAAAGGAACAGTCTTTAGGTTTTGTGTGATCAATTATCCACTTGACTGCATCTGTGTAAGGGAGAAGGGCTGGTCTAGCTGCTATGGCATGTAATTGAGAATCCCATATTTTCTCATAAACAAACTAGTTATCATGGATTTCTGATAGGTCGTCGTTGTCAAAATGGTATAAATTCGTGACGAGTCCAGCTGATAGGTCTCTGACACTCTATCATTGGTATCGGCAAGGATGCCAAAGTTAGGGTCTTTGTTTATCAAGTCTTTCTGGGCTATCTTGGAACGAGTATTTCTCGACATGGTGGAAGACTGTTAATTCTAATAAATAAAATAAAACCAATCAAAAACAGTTTTAAAATGAAGAAAACCCATAAATAACCAATAGGAAAAAGTCAGAAAACCGACCTATGCTGACAAAAATGGTAGAAAAACAACCCTAGTAAAAACCGGTGACTAATGAAATATGGACTGTAGGATCGAACAAATCGACGGCTAATATCTAACATGCGGGATGCGGAAGAAGAGTTATGGAATTTATTTTTGCAAAACTGTACATCCTTTCCACAATCCGCAATCCACAATGCGGGTTGCGGTTTTTGCAAACACAATTCTAAATGCAAACAAACCAAAAGTTCCTGCAATCTGCAATTGCAGGATCGCAAATGACATAATTTAAAACAATGATCTTTCTGCATTCCGGAATCCGCAATTGCGGGTTGTGGATTGCAGAAACACAAAGCGCAAATTTATTTTTCAAATGCTTCCCACAATTCGCAATGAGGGTTGCAGGTTGCAGAAAAACAAAGTGCGAACCTAGTTTTGAAAATCCTCAATTTATTCAAAAAGATTTCCGCATCCGCAATCTGATTTGCAGATTGCAGGTTGCGGAAAGAAGAAAATTCAACTCCAAATAACCAATGCGGGTTGCGGAAAGGACAAACCTTTGGGAAAATTAATGCTCTCCACAACTCACAAAAACACACAAAAATCAATGAATTTTCAAAGGGAAAATTTTTAACTGTATTAAAATATGACAAAGAGATGAAAATAATTATTAGCATCATGAAACCCCAAAATAAAATACGGAAATCAAACATTACCTTAGCAAATAAAAATTGGGGCTCCCATGTTTTGTAATAAAAACATGGGATCTGTTGTACCTACAACAAATGGCGATAGGCTGGGCAAAGCAGTTATCTCTATGAATGCAATCTTTAGTTATGAGGAAGATGTGTCAACAAAAGGATGTCTCAACCTGCAATTTACAAAATGTTCTCACAAAACACAACCAAATACCATATTTAATCATATGATTGATATGTTCCCATCCAAAATCAATTAATGATGATGTTTATTTGAGAAGGTAGTCTAGAAGTAAAAAGACAATTCTTTACCATTATGCAATCATAGGAAGGCAATTTATGATGAGCCTTAGAACAAACTTAAAAAATTTCTGGACCTCCTCCAAATCATGAGTCACCTTGACTTATTAATCATTCATTTAAAGTATGTACAGATGCATTACTCAAAATATATACAGTTCATTTTTTTTTGTTTTTTATTGACTCTTTTCCCTTTTTTTTTCTTTTTTTTGAAAGAAAATGGCAATACACAAATAAGACTTTGTTGAAACAAGGCCATTTCCCTAATTTGGCGATCATATTTTTGCAATGCCATTCACAAACCTAATTTGGAAACTGAACAAGCTAGCTCGGTAAGGAGACTCCTTGTCTTTCAGCTTTTGACACTGAAAACAATCATCATGGCTTGGTAACCATAAGGTGATAATTCCAGTCCAAAACAAAATTCATGATCATGGTAGGGATGGCTTGTAATAAGACCCCCCTATCCTTAAATACAACAAGTTGTCTTACAAAAAGAAAAAGAAAAATTATTGGTGTGTAAATTACGAGACACTACCGTGGCTTGGTAACCATATGCTAGTAGTGTTACTCACTGATGTTTTGAAGATCGTGAATGGACCGACCTGTGATAGGATCTTCCACCTTCCAGTAGTAGATGAAAGTCATCTCCCTAGCTTGGTGACCAGATGTGGATATTTCATTCCACTAAACATCTATGAACGTAATGGTTTGGCTTGTGATAAGACCCCCCATCTTGCAATTTACAGTTATTAAATGCATTATTTTCAAGGTGATCATAATGGGATCCATAATAGATGAAGGTTGACCAGGCTATTAAGATATGTTTCCAATCCCTGATGAAACATAAGATAAGAAAACCTAATCACTTCTATAACTTCAATTAACAAAATGAAACATTTTAGAGATGGTGATTGAGGTGGGAAAGTATCAATTAAAGCTCTGCAAAAGATTGGTTGTTTCATTTCATGAAAAACATTTTGAGATATAGGCTAATTAAAGTAAAAATGGCAATAGCTACCCCAAAACTTCAGACTGTATTGATTTGGGATAAACTAATCAAAATCCTTTTCCAAATTGTGTGGACATTATCATGATTCAAATGAAAAGAAAAATTTAAAAAGAAAACAAACAAAGCAAAGAAAGAAATGAAAGCAAACCACACTTATGTATAGATGAGTGAAATACTCCTCTAAACAAAATACTTTTTGAGTAGCTGGACATTCACTGGATAGGTCTCTCAGACCCCTTCCAGTGTTTGCAACCAGGTAGTACTAGGACCAAGATTTTCCGTAATAATGAATGGTCCTAGCCATAACCACTGGAATTTCGTGTAATCATTCTTATCTTTGTGTTGTTTATCCCATTTCAACACCAAATCTCCCACTGTGAACTCCCTATTAGTTGAGGACTTCTTATCAAACCATCTCTTCACTAACTGTTGGTGCTGATATAGCTTGCTCTTATATTTTTCCCTATCTTCTTCCACCTTAAGTAATGTATCAATCCTTTGCTAGAGTGGAGAAGAATCATCTTCTTGTATTGAATGTGCTAATTGTAGTGAGGGAATCATAAGATTGGATGGTAGGATGGCCTCCTTATTGTAAACCAAACAGTAAGGGGAGTTGGCAATGGCTTCTTTTGGGGTGACACGGTCTACCCAAAGAGCATTATACAGTTGGATGTGCCAATCTTTATGGTGGGTGGCTATTGACTTCTTTAATATGTTAATCAGGTTCTTATTGGAAGACTCGGCCATTCCATTTCCTTGCAAATAGTAGTTGGCAAAATATTTCATTTTTATCCCTTTTTCAAGAGAATACTAAGTAAGGTTGATAGAGGAGAAATAGGAAGCATTGTCAAAAACCAAAAACTTGGGGGCTTCAAACCTGGTGACTATATGAATCTCGAAAAAGGATATCACTGAGTTGGTGTTAGCAACTCTGAGAGGAATTGCCTCTACCCATCAGGTAAAGTAGTCCATAGATATCAAGATATATTTTTGATGCAAGGAGCAGGCAGGGGTAATAGGTCCAACAAAATCCTTACCCCATTGTTGAAATGGAAACTGGACTGTAACTGGTCGAAGGGGAAATCCAGGTTTTTTTACTTTTCCAGCACATTTCTAACATGCTTCACACTTCCTGGTAAAAGCATAAGCATCTCTGAATAAAGTTGGCCAGTAGTAGCCTGCCCTCAGGATATTGTGAGCAGTAGTTTCCCCTCAGAAGAGTCCTTCTACAGGTTCTGCATGAAATTCCAATAAAATGTTGTCAGTCTCAGGCTTCTCCAAACATCTAAGAAACAAACCATCATAGTTTTTCCTAAACAGTACCCCATTAATAAACTGATATGGTGTAGCCTTTAATCTTAAGGCTCTACATTTTTTAAAATCAAGAGTTTCAGGAGCATACTCGTGTGTTAGGAAAAACTTAATGTCATCATACCATTCAAACGTTTGAGTTGTAATAACATGTAAAGAACCTTCTGATGTTCTTTCTTCTTGATCCCATTCAAGTTATTGATGTACAGGGTCATTGAACTGAGCAGTCAGTAAGCACAAACCCTAGCCTTTTACAATTTTAGTCAGTGTGATCTCGAGATCGTCTTCTTAGAGAGTTGTCATCCAATGAGCACATTTTTCACCCAGCTCCTGTTGTATCAGAACATTCGTGATGGTTGCATAGGGAGCAATAACCTTAGTCTGAGATTTGAGAAGATAGGGTCTATAGTGTTTTGTCGACTTATAAACTGCATAATCTTGTTTATCAATCTGGTAATAGTTTAGTTCATCCCCTTTGAACGTGGAGCTCATGAAAGAGATCAGAATCTTGACATCATTAGGATGTTTCTGCGTGAGAACAGCTGCATATGAGAATTCAGTAGCGAATGTATACAAAATAAAATCTTTGGTGAAATCGGGAGACATCAAAGCGGGAGCTTCCGCAATGGCCTTCTAAATTTCAGCAAAGGAGTTTCTCTGTTCATCAGACCACTTGAATTGAGCATCTTTTTTAATCATCTATTGTAATGGATTGAAAATCTGTGCAAAATTCAGAACAAATCTTCTAACAAAATTGATCTTACCTAAAAACGACTGCATGGCTTTTCGAGAACTGGGAAGTACGACCTTGGCAATAGCTTATGTGCATTCTATATCAATAATCATGCCATGTTTTGAAACAATGAAACCTAACATCTTACCTTCAGTGACAACAAAGATTGATTTATTTGGATTCAACGAAATCCCGTACTTTCAGCACCTCTCGAATACTTGTTTAAGAGCAAACAAATGTCCGTGCATCTTTTTAGAATAAATCGTAATGTCATCGAAATAAACAACAATAAAATTATGCATTAATCCCCTGAAAGCTATGTCCATATCTCTCTGGAAAGTGGCACCTGCATTTATCAATCCAAAAGGCATTCGTCTGTAGGAAAAGGTTCCCCAAGGGGTTTTGAGAGTTGTTTTCAATTGGTCACCAAGGGAAACCAAAACTTGATTGTAGCCTGAGAAGCCATCTAAAAGAGAGAACATCTCAGCACCTGCAACCTTTTGTAAAATATGCTCCATGGGAGGAACAAGATAATTGTCCTTTTTAGAAGCTTTATTAAGGTTCCTGAAATCAACACACAGTCTGATTTCCCCATTATTCTTCCGAACAGGTACCAAGTTTTCAATCCACTTATGTGTCTGACTAGAAAAACAATTATTGCTGCTAACAATTTCTCAAGTTCCTTTTTGATAGATGGTTCTAGGCTAGGGTGCATCTTCCTTAGTTTTTGCTGGTAAGGTTTAACATCAGGTTTCATGGGTATGCTGTGATGCATGATGTTGGTTTCAAAGGTTTTGAGCTCATCATATGTACAAGCGAACACATATTTGAAATCTTTGCACAGTTTAATGAAATCTTTCTTCTCCCCAGGAGAGCAGTCAATTCCTAAATTTATCAACCAAGTGTTTTGATCAGTTCCCAGGTTGACAGCTTCATAGTTGAGAGATGAGCTTTGAGTTTTGAAGTTTGTCTTATGTTTGAACTTATCTTGCAGATCATAATATTTTTCCAAATTGATAACTGAGTTGGGAATGAGATTAGAAGGGAGGCTAGTATCAGATAAAGACTTCTCATGCTCAGCTTCATCTATGGCCACATCTTGGAAAGTATCTTGGCCTGTGAGAAAATCTAAAATTTGTTGATCATCATCAAAAACCTTCCAACTAGTTACATTGTCAGGGATAGAAGGTCTGTAGATTAATTCAATAGAAAAAGTGTTAGGAGACAAACCTTCTGGAGGAATCAATCTGGATGCAGTGTTAGCTAACAAGTCTGCATCAAAATTCTGGGACCCGGGGACTGACTTAATATTGAATGCAGAAGAAGAATTAGTCAAATCCCTTACAAGATTCTAATAATTAATCAAACGCAAAGATAGACAATGGATTTCATTTATCACCTGTTTTACAATAATTTCAGAATCTCCATAACTTTCAATTACCTGAGCTCCTGTATCAATTTCCTTCTTGAGTCCCTGAACCAAAGCTTCATATTCAACAATGTTATTGGTACACTCAAATTCTACCCCGCAGGAAATAATTATTTTGGGCCCCTTTGGGTCTATCAAGACACATCCTGCACCAGCTCCATCTTTAGATTTTGACCCATCAAAAAACAGAGTCTGTGCATTTGGATCTATCCTAAAGTTAGTATTTACATTATGTACAATAGTACCAGAGAATGGAACAAAAGTAAGATTAAAAATTTGAGACTGGTTCTGAGCATTCTCAATAGGTGATGAATTTGCAAGAAAATCCCCAAAAAATGTGTTAAAGGTGTAGTGTTCTACATGTGAGCTAAAATAAGCAGCAGACTCACTAGAATCATTCAAATCAGTGACAGTTTTTTTTGTCCAAGGTTCTCTGCTGATTTTGATTCTATTTGGTCTTCCATTGTAGGGAAGCCATAAATGGGACCAGTCAGTAGCAAACTAGCCTTTGATATTTTCTGACCCATCCCTGCTCAACCACATTCCATACAACTCAGGGATATCAACCACAACAATATCTACAGTTTGATGGATTCTTGGGTCAGTAGACAGTGTCAAAAGAACATTCTTCAGTTTTCCCACTACCCTAACTTTGGATCGATCAAGTTGAACTATTTGGGTAGGGAAAGGCTCCCAAGAAGCATTCATATTTTTGCAGACATACAAGGGCATGACATTAGATGAAGCCCATGAGTCTAGCATACAATTATGGACATTCCTATTGAAAATCTCAAAAGTGAGCAAGAAAGGAGGTGTTTTCTTACTACCTAGTTTATGGTTTCCAGGTTTAGAATATGTCTCTAAATTGTTGTTATGGGCCTCCCTAGGTTTGCTTACAATCATTCTTTAAGGCATATTGTCTCTCATGGCAGGGATTTTCAGAAGTTCAAAAAGAGATATGTTGGATTTCACTCTTTTCAAGTCATCAATCAAACTATATTCTATCTCAAGAATGACAGTTTCCTTTTGTGTTGTTATTTTACCTCTGTTTGGGGTGGATGTTGAAGGAGAAGATTCATGTGTAGGATGTTGGACATTGAAAATAGCCTCAGGCTCATCTTCTTCTTCAGCCATGGGGAGTTCTGAAAAGTAACTGATAGTATTGACCTGATGGTCCTCCTCTTCATTTGGTGGTTCAGGATCCTGATTTTCTTTTGGATTATCATCAGTGTGATTGGGAGGGTTGTGAGACTCAGAAACCAAAGATTTAAAAATTGAAATAATTTCTTCAAAATTTAACCCCTCATCAGGATTAGGTGGAACTTGATTATGTGGGGGTTGATAAGGCCTCCTAAAAGGTGGTTTATTGAATCCCTTGTTTTTGTTTTGGTTTTCTGTGATGGTCTTTTCTAAGTCTACCATTTCATTAGAGATCTTTTGAAGAAATTTTTTTATGTCATTCATTTCAAAAGGATCCTTTTTTTGCATAGTGGGTCTAGAAGGATTGTTTGGTTTCTTGCGGGAGGTAGAAGGTTGTTCAGATGAAGCATCAAGGTTATATTTTAAGCAGAACATATCTTTCTCTACCTGGATGGATTTTGCAAAAGCTTCCTGCAAGCTATCCTTGTGTGCCCTTTTGACCCACATAGCAATGGGGATAGGTAAACCTTTGACATAATATGCAACCAAAAGCTCCTCAGCAGGAAGAACAGTGGCAGGGATTCTATTCTTTAGGTGAGAAAATCTTTCGTTATAATATTTAACCCTTTCTTTGCCCTTAATTTTCATTGAAGACAGATCTATGACAAGATCTTCTAGGGTTTTGTCATCTCCAAATTTCTGGATAAAGAGTTTTTCAAAGTCATCCCAGGAAGAAATGGATTAGGCTTCTAAGGAAAAGTACCATGTAGATGCTTTCCCCTCAAATGTGTAAGGGAACAACGTGAAAACTACATCCTCATGTATGACACTCCTAAGTCTAATAGCCTGCATAAAAGTTTTAATATGATCTAGTGCAGGTTATTTATCATCTGGGTTAAACTTAGGTAGCCACGTTTCAGGGTTCTTTGGCAGTCTATGTTGATCTCCAATAATAAACACAGCATATTCGTCTAGCCAAGGTCTGCTTTGGCCTTGTGCCATGGGTATACCTTATGAAGAAGAACTGGAGGTTGTCTCACTTTCTAATGATTCCTCATATGAGGATGATGATGATCAAGGAGGTGTTGGTGGTGGTCCACCTGTTGCAACGTTTGGTTGTGTGATTTACAGATCTTGATCTATTTCTTCGAAGAAAGATGAGATTTGAATATTAGGAAATAGTTCCTGGAAAGCAGTTTTTAAGTTGTTTGTGTTTTTATTGTCATAATTTTGATTGTCAGAATCAGTAACAATCTCAAAATTACTGATATGTTCATGTTGGGATAACCTGTGTCTCGGGCTCAGATTTTCTTCAATTCTCTGGTTAACCCTATCAATACTATCATGTGTACTTTTCTTAATTGCTCAAGGGTTAGAGGTCCCCTAGTAGGTGAGAAGAAGACAATTTCAGTTCTAGGGGTTTCTATTCATGTTACTGATGTAGCAGGTATTATGGTAGGATCTTGTACTGGTTGTTTAGTGGATGTAGATGCTTGTGTTTGGCTCCTTGTAACAACCAGTATTCTTGCTAGAGGAGGTCTGTTGGTATTTTGTCTAGGCATGTGTCATGTCCCCTTCTGCGGACCCAATTGGAGGAAGGGAACACGATGCCAATCTCTGGGTATTTTACATAAACTCAACCAATTTCATTAGATTCAGACAACTAAATCAAATGTGTGTAGATGCAAATAAAGCATACATGCACAGTGGAATAAAAACATCATCCACACAGATTTCATGTGCATTCAGCATATTAAAAACAACCATCAAATTATAACATTTCAAAAGTAAAACACATAGAAAAAGAAACACTTATCTTTATGGTGAAATGGTCCCAAGCAACTAGCTATGTTGCTTCAATGTTCCACCCAACCATAGACCAGTTGTGTTCATCAATTCTCTCAACACAACTGCCACCCCTGAGCTGGGCATGATTCTTACAAGGAAAAAGGGGACATTCAAGCTCATGCATAGCCAAAGCAATAGATACCCATAACCCACACCCCAACATACTCTTTTCTCACAAAGAAAGCACAATCATTGGGCATGGATGCACATTTTAACAAAGGGATTTTACAAACAAGATGGCCATGGGTTTTCCCAAATCGTTTCCAGCCAAAAATGGATTTGTGGGATGGGGAAAACATTCACAGGGAGGAAAATGATTTCTCCCCCCCCCCAAACTATCTAAGCATTCAACAGCCAGAACGGTCTCTATGGAGCTCCTAATTCAATTCCCCTTCTTCCCCACTAGTATACCACACAAAAACTCCCTTCTCCTAGCTGAGGATAAAGGAGAACATAGAATTTCGATGGAGAAAAATGCCCAGACAACTCCCAACTCGTGAGAGAGACAAACTGGTTTATGGTTCATGGCTTGGGGAGCAATTCATGGCTCTTTTCTTGCCCGAGAAGAAAAACATGATATTCCATGAAGGGTGGCTTGCCCATATTCAAATTTTGGATAGCCATACCTCCCATTCCCAAGGCATTAACTACCTCAACCAAATCTTGGGAGAAATGAATGATTGGGTACAAAAGTCAACATGGGTAGCTGAGGGTTCATGGGTTCTCTCATTCACATTTGGCTTGACTTGATTGGCTCAAGGGTTTGAATGTTTTCCCTCCCAATTCCTTGTAAAATCATGCCCCCATCTCTTGTTGCATTGCATAGCTAGTTGTGGGTATTTTATTAAAATGTATGTTTACATTATATTTGCAATTCCATTGTGCCTAGCTAGCACGTAAACCATATGCATCAATAAATCGATGGTGGGGCCTTTGCCTTGAGCTCCTCACCATGATTTTATAACAATATGACATCATTCACATTTTAATATAATGGGGTCAAAATAGGGACATTACATTTCCCTCCCCCATAGAATAACACTGTCCTCTGTGTTCCAATACTTAGGAACAGATACCCACTTTACACATGCTTCAGAATTCACACATGGTGGCAGGTCTGTCCTGCATTTCATCTCTTTACTTTGAGCTTTCAGGACCAAGTCCTTTGGCTTCCACAACTGCTCCTATTGGCTTTGATATTCCATCTCTGCAGGTGGGCATTGCTCCACAGCAATCCCTTTCTATTATTTACCTTCCAGCTGATCTACAAGCCTGGAATTTCATGGATGCCATATTTCTTGTTGTCCTAACAACTATTTGAGGAATATTTTCATCCAAATCAAATAGCTTTTGGCCTGCTGCAATGATCAATGTGCACACTGGCCCTCACTTTTGTCACTAGTAACACTTGACTAGTAACAGCTGCAAACAATGGCTTTTCAATTTCTCATCTGTGAGATTCATCATGGCAATTCCTGTTAGGACAAGCATAACACAATATTAAGATTAGTCAATTATTTTCCCAATTGACATGGAAAGTCCATTCTTTACTCGCAAGAATTCCACACTTTTCATGCTTTCCCAACATACACATGAACTCATTCATTTTCATCCTTTCACATGGAAATAACTAATTCATCATTCACAATTCATTTCAAGCAATTAAACACAATCTATTTTCAACTATGACATGCACTCAACAATCCTTTTTTTTAAGATGCATCAGTCAAAAGGAAAGAGAAGAGTAAGAGTTTGCCTCTCTTAGTCTTGTTCCAATCTGGAGCCACACCATCACTTGTGGTTCTATGCTCCTTAGCCTCTTTCACTTCAATGTGAATGCTTGAATTTCCCTTTCTTGGCTATGACACATAGTGTCTAAGGTCTGTCTGAGGATTTTCAACTAGGGAAACCTTCCCCGTTGTTGCTTACAAAACCTTTGGCTGCTAGGACCCACACATGTCCACTAGCACCATCTTTCATTACTGATCATACTGAGCTCTCTTTACTCTCTTTAGGACGGTAGCATGTCCACATGCATCCTTATGATTCCTTCATATCCCTTGCTTCCAGCAATACCTATACTCAACATTGAATCAATTCACATGTTTAGTTTATTTTCATAGGTTTTATCTCTAAACAAGAGTTTGATAAATCATAACCAAATCACATACACATGTATATTCATAAGCAAGAAGCTACAAGATAACCAAGTACTTATCTGTATTGGATGTCTCCACTTTGTTCCACATGCTCCTTCTTTGCTTTACAAGCATTGGATTTCCTGTGGATACAATAACGAATGTTTGGCTAGCACGCATGCTACTCCACAATCATTCGAATGGCAATGCCAGGCCAGTATGCCGACTATTTTTATCAATGTCAACATCAAGTGGTTAATGCCCCCACCAACTATTCTCTGAATTTATCAAGAATCAGATACTCTCTGGATTTACCAAGAATTTTATAGGGCCCGACCAGTTACTCTCTAGTTTACCAAGAATTTTATAGCGCCCAACCAGTTACTCTTTGGTTCTACCAAGAATTTATAGTGCACAACCAGTTACTCTCTATTTTACCAAGAATTTTATAGCACCCGACCAGTTACTCTCTGGTTCTACCAAGAATTTTATAGCGTCTGCCAGTTACTCTCTGGTTTTACCAAGCATTTTATAGCTCTTTCAGGGTCCTTGCTTTCCTGCAATGACCAAAGTTTCCAACAAAGAAACACTAGTGTATCATCTTAGCTGTTAGAAGACTTATACCTAAAAAATTCATTATTCCAAACAAGAAATAAATGAAAATGAATACTTATCTGTATGGTGCGTTTCCCCTCTAGTCCACAGGGTCCTGCTTCTCTTTGCAAGCCTTAGGATCGCCTATGTACTTGGATGTTTGGCCATCACGCATGTTTCTCCACAACATCAAGTAGTTAATTCTCAACCAGTACACCTTCACGCCAACCGGATTTACCAAGAATTTGGTGGTGCCCAACCAGTCCCATACCTGGTTGGCCCTCTCCATTGTCGAGCCAGCACATCTATCTGGGTCATCAGCCAATGGAAGGAAACTGCGCTACCTACCATTATAGGTCAAGGCTCTACCACTCTACCTTATTCTTGCATCATCCTTTCACACGTGTCACAACCCTTCATGCGCATAACAATTCTTCATCCACACAAGGATGGAACCCCTTCTCCTGTGCAAACCAGCGGTTCCCTTTAGAAACTCTATAGGTGACTTTCTTGACTGTAAGATAGCATGGCCCCACAATACCCACTCACATAAGGATGATACCCCTTTTCTTCTACACAACTCCTAGGGCCTATCCATCCCTTCTAGAGTCTTTTAGTGTGAGCATAGAAAGGTTGCCACTACCCATACAGTCCTCTTGAGCACCCTTTCTTCACTTTTCCTCTGAACGTGCAACACCAAATTGCACCTGTGTAAGCTGTTAGCACAAGAAGGATAAGCAGGGTCATCAGTATTGCTGCCCAAAAATTGTAACCAAATTTCATAACATTCACTATCAAGTATTGAAACATCAGGAATGCATCCATTCCCTTAGGGTGTAGTCAATATTGATAACCCTAACATAACCCAGCACCCAAAAGGTATGCATCCCTTTCTGATGTGAGTCATGTAGGCCCTAATCAACCTCAAGCATTCTGGAGTAATAATGAAATAATAAAACAGGCTCTACATATTAAATCTAATAACAAGACATGTCTATCATTAGTTAGGGTTACAGAATACTCATTCGTTTAACGGATGTATATTTCCTTTATTGGAGAAGAATTGGGGCTCCCTTCTCTAAGTCAACAGTCCTTCTGTTTCCCACCCCAATCTTTCCACGTTCCATAACCCACACATGCCTTTTTGGCATAATTTTACTGTCTTACTCACATGATTTACCGACATGCATTTCAGCTGAGTCAGTATCAAAATTTAATATGGTGTTTCACCCAAAACTCATTTCCAAAGCATGGGGTCCTTCCCATGGAGTTTGGCTTCTACATGCAATCACACATGATCTTCCTGCAAGGTGTCTTCCTGGCACACTTATCAAATAGCCAAACAATCAACAAAATTCAACAATAAACTTCAAATCTGATTGTTTCATAACTAATCAATGGCATTAATAATTAAATTCAATCATGAATTTACAATTCTATCTACTACAGAAATTGAATTGCTTAGTCATGAGGTTATCCTCATATTGTTTGGCTCTCGTAAGTGGTATCACTATGTTCATTATGGTTTTACACTGGATACCATACATGAACATCCACCTACAACATGTCCTCCTGACACAATTTTATATAAGCCAAACAATCATTAGCAATTATTAGCAAAATTTCAAATCTGAAATTTACAAATCTATTTTCCTACAGAAATTAGATTTGCAACCATGAGATTATTCTCATAAATTTAAATCAGACAATTTTCAGATCTATTTAATGCATAAGTTAAATTTCACAACCATGAGAACCTTCTCATAACCTTTGGCTTCTGGTCATGGTACATCCTGGTCTTTACCATGGACTTATCCTCATTGCGATACGCAAGACTTTTCTACCTGAAATCTGAAACTTCAATCAGCCAAGCACGTTGTGAGTATCTATGCATATAATATTTTCATCGCTACAATAGTCACTAAAGTGATCTCATAATTATAACACTCAATAATTCAAACACTTTCAACTGTTAATATTTGAAATGCAATGAAATATATATCTCTATATATGCATCATTATCATGATAGAATTGCAAGACACAGATACACTATCATGCAATTTAAATAAAACTCCAATATTCATTACTTCACATCCATATTCTTTTTATGCAACTCTGTCCTTCCAACAGAGCACTCTGGTAGCCCATCAACATGTCTACCTTCTTTATGCAATCATTCTCCTGCATTCACACCAGCTCATGAAATGGTCTCAGTATTAACAATGGTTCACCATTTCATCGATTATCTAATTGCATTGAACATATATATCACAACCATCCATTCACACAATGCATCTCAACATGTGCACCCGCACATATGCATGCACATTCACTTAATGCATAACTCCTTAAACAACCTTGCATTAATCCATGAATACTATGCATTCCAGCATATGATGGCCTAACCATGGCTATCTCATATGGCATGTACTATCACAACATGACTATAAGTCTTTACTTCCTTTGGTTGTTAAACTCACAACCAATATACACAAATGGCATGATGTAATTTTCATATGAATGCATTGAGGTTTCTAAGAAACTATAGGGTGCAAAGCTCCTTTCCTTTACTTACCCGCACCTCACCATACTTGGTAGGTTGACATTCACCTCAAGGCACTCAATACCACATGCAAACCAAATCAACATAGTTTAAACATAGTTGAAGGGATCTCACCAAATCCTATTTCAACATTCATGCCATTTAAGCACAAATAACCATTACCTGCATGGCTATCATTAACATTGCTTGATGTTACCTGATCAGTTGGCCTCTTACCAAGGCTACACAGTCATTTTTCCAACCTCATGATTATAGATTTGTTGCACCATCCTTTCTTCATAAGGCTGTTGGTCATATGGAACAACATCATCCACATCCTTACCCATGCTTCAGTTTTCTTTGGTCCTACAACTAATGCGAACAAAACTAATTATTAGCAACCACCATAATGATATTAAGTGGCTCATTGCATATGTAAAACCTCACTCTTTTACCAATATGCAGTATCATATACATGTACAAACATTTTCACATGCACTATGCAATGTCTGTTAGTATTCCAACTAGTACATATTCACTTCATCTATCTATCCTCTTACATTTTCAATCATGCTTCTATGGTCTGATTTGTACAAGCATTATCAACAACATTACCGGTGATCAACCATAGGGAATACCATTAATGGGCTATTGCATGTGTAACTTTCACTACCTTTACCCATATGCAACATCATGCTCATGCATAAGGAATTCACATGCACTATGCAATGAGTCTTTAATCATGCCCACTAATTCATATGCATTACTCTCTTGCATTTCTAGCATCCCTATGCCATAATTTTCAGTACATAAAACTCAAAAAATATAAATACAATAGAAAGAGAGGAGTTAAGGAATTCTCCCTTTCCAATTCCCCCTCATGACATGGAGTTCCTCCTCCACATCATAGTTGATCCATTTCTTGGCTTCCCTACCAAGCATACAAGCAATCATTAGCTATGATCTTCCCACGAATTAGCAATTCAATATATACATGCATGTATAACATTCATTTTTGCTATTTTCCAAACATGCAATTCTTATGCTATAAACAGAAATAGTTTAAGGTGAGAAAATTCCCTCTTATCAACATTTCCTTGATGCTCCCATTGCTCTTCCCCAATGCATATTACAGCTAATTACTCTTAATAAGGCTCCCACAACCTTCTATGCAATTCCTTCCTCTCATCCCAAGCATAAAGAATGCATTTCACACTTTCAACGACTCTCTCCAGGGGATGACGAGGATCAAGGGGGCTTTCATGGGGATGACGAGGGTCAAGGGGGATTTCGATTTCACGCAATATGGCGCATAAGTTCCATGGCATTTTTCAACTTTCGACGCCTGAAATTCACCCTGGAAAACCGTTGAAATTTCCTGTTTCGGTGGACTTATCATTTCTCCTCCGACCCGTTTCGGACCAACTCACCAAGTTCTGCCGATCGGTCAACTCATCTATCTCCTCCAATCTGTTGCAGAGCAACTTGCCCAGTTTCGCCGACCGCTTCGGCACAAAACTCGCCAATTATCGTCGACCACTTCAACGCAAACTCATTAGTTCCCGCCGACCGTTTTGGCACAAACTCGCCAATTCTCGCCAATCTGTTTCGGATCAACTCACCCAGTTCCACTAGTCGTGAACTCAAAGTTTCCTTCCAATCCGTTGCGGAGCAACTCGCCTAGTTCTACCGACCGTTTCGGCCCAAAACGCATAACTTCCCGTCGATCTGTTTCGGTGACCTTTTCCTTTTTCGCCAAAATTTTCCTTCTTTTTCGGCGAACTTATTGATTCTCTACCGACTGTTTTGGTGCAACTCGCAAACTTGAGCTAACCGTTTCAGAGCAACTCACCGAGTTCTGCTGAAATTTCCTCTTTGTTGCCGAAAACACTTAGAAAAATTTTGAAATTTTTCTTCCTTTCTCCGAGCACTTCCACAAACTTCATTGGCACAACTCAACGAGATTCACAGACAGTTTCAGCGCAACTCAATGAGATTCACTGAAACGCATCGCCGCCATCTCGTCGGCACAGCGCGACGAGATTCGCCGACATAGTTTTTGGCAGAATCCTCATAAGCACTTAGAAAATTTTGAAAATTTAAAATTTTTCCTAATGATCACTGTTGAGCAGGAAGCATACTTACCTCTGCAATTGTGATAGGTAGCCCATGTAGGCCTAAATGTTGCAACCTTTACTCTGATACCATTCTGTCACGTCCCCTCCCATGGACCCAATTGGAGGAAGGGAACATGATGCCAATCTCTAGGGCTTTTACATAAACTCAACTAATTTCATTAGATTCAGACAACTAAATCAAATGTGTGCAGATGCAAATCAAGCATACATGCACAACGGAATAAAAACATCATCCACACACATTTCATGTGCATTCAACATATTAAAAACAACAATCAAATTATAACATTTTAGAAGTAAAACACATAGACAAAGAAACACTTATCTTTAGGGTGAAATGGTCCCAAGCAACTAGCTATGTCGTTGCATTGTTCCACCCAACCATATGCTAGTTGTGTTCATCAATTATCTCAACACAACGGCCACCCTCGAGCTGGGCATGATTCTGACAAGGAAAAAGCGGACATTCAAGCTCATGCACAGCCAAAGAAATAGATACCCATAACCCACACCCCAACATACTCTTTTCTCACAAAGCAAGCATAATCATTGGGCATGGATGCACATTTTAACAATGGGATTTTACAAACAAGATGTCCATGGGTTTTCCCAAATTTTTTCTAGCCAAAAACGGATTTGTGGGATGGGGAAAAACATTCACAAGGAGGAAAACGATTTCGCCCCCCCGCCCAACTATCTAAGCATTCAACAGGAAAAATGGTCTCTATGGAGACCCAATTTGATTCCCCTTCTTCCCCACTGGTATACCACACAAAAACTCCCTTCTCCCAGCTGAGGATAAAGGAAAACATAGAATTTCAATGGACAAAAATGCCCAGCCATCTCCCAACTCGTGAGAGATCCAAACTGGTTGATGGTTCATCGCTTGGGGAGCAATTTGTTGGAGCCTAGGCCGCAGCTATGGTAAAGCTGTGAATTTTGAGGAAAAAGCACAAGTGTTGAGAGGAAAGTGCTAATTTTGAGAAAGCACCAATTTTGGGAAAAAGCGAACTAGTGCGCAGTACGGTGCCAGATGAACGAGCTCAGCGTAGATTGCGGGCCGGAAATCGCGGAGCTCGTGCGCACACATCAAAGGAGAATGAATGTGGCCAAGTAGAAAGCTCAGCTACCACAATAAATGAAGCAATGGAATAGAGGGTTCAGCTACCCTCATTAAGGCTAAGTACAGAAGTTATGGTTTCTCTGACCAAGGAAGAGCAACGGACTAAAGCATTGAAGGCGAAGGACAAGGAGCAGTGAATGATGAAGCGACGCCCATAATCTGCATCGAAAATCGTGGAGCCTGCAGGAAGCGGCGATGTGACTGCAAGCGGCGCCTACATTACACCTAGCCATGTCCGCGGTTAGGGTTTTTGGGGATTACTACTGGGAAAGGCCCACAATTTTGTAAAGGTGCGACCCTCAGGGCCACCTATATATATGTGTAATTATAAAGGAAGAAGGTGGGATGTTTTAGATATAAGAAGGTTAGATGTTTTAGATATAAGAAGGTTAGACGTTAGACGTTAGCCATCAGATGTTTGAGGCTATAGAGAGGTATTAGATATTAGATAAGTTGGAGAGGTGATAGTTGTAGAGCTAGTCACTGAGTTGTAGACCGTCTCAGTCGAAGTCTGAGTCATTGTAATCTATGTAGAAGAAGAGAGTAGATCTAAGAGAAGGGATCCCAGCTGTGTGCGTGGAGTTTCCTGGAAAGATCTAAGGCTGCAGCTATGTGCGCAGCAAGACTGTGTAAATTCTCATTTTGAGATAATATAAGATAACAATTCCAGTGAATGTGATTTCCCCGTGGAGGCGAACTACATAATTCTCGTTATTATGATGTTGCATTGTGCGAGTGCATGTTTTAGTTTACTATCTGTGTTTACATGAATGTTTCATTGTCTTTATGAATGAGTATATAAAGCAAGTCCTTGAAGCTCCCTTAGAAGTTATTCTCGCACACTATCGAAGGAGTCGATAAGAGCACTATCGCCACAGTGCTTAGGGAATGTGTCACTGCGCCGGGCACACAAGCAAAGATGATACATAGTGTATCGGACGCAGTGGGTAATCGCCTCGTGCGTCGGAGCAGAGATACCGCACAACTAGGCTAGTGAGCATGAATTTCAGCGCTGTTTCACTGAGAGGTCTACGGAAGAGCAAGACGTTCCGCTTTGAGGAATCCTCCCGAAAGAGAGAGGGAGAAGATTGCAGTCTTCGCGTTGCCTAGGTTAAGGAAGCCTGATTCCTTAGCCCCCCCATATCCACTTCGGGTGAGACTTCGGGCTGCTGCGCAGCTCGTTGCCGAGAGGGCCAGTGCGCCAAGGGGTGTTTGTTGCTGCGCATCCTGAAAACCCGGGTCTGTCCAAAAAGCAGCCAACAAATGGTTCCATTGCCTTAAGACCTGTTATTCCGGCGACGTGCGAGATTGATGCGCAACCTAGAGAAAAAGGGAGCCAACAAATGGTTCCATTGCCTTAAGACCTGTTATTTCGGCGACGTACGAGATTGATGCGCAGCTTAGAGAAAAAGGGAGCCAACAAATGGTTCCATTGCCTTAAGACCTATTATTCCGGCGACGTGCGAGATTGATGCGCAACCTAGAGAAAAAGGGAGCCAACAAATGCTTCCGTTGCCTTGCGACTTGTTGCCTTGAGACTTGCTCAACCAACAAATGGTTTCGTCGTCGGCTTCAACCATATTATTTTGAAGGCAATGTGCTACTGGAATCCTACAGCTAAAGAAATTCAAGACTGGTTTGATTCAAAGGCTAGAGAGTTCACTGAACGAGAAAATAGAAGCTCTAGGCTTCAGACAGAAGACTGGTTGCAGAAGCATATTTATACTGACCTTCACGAAATTTTCTTTGTCACATTTGCACTTGAGTTGCATGCGTGGGTACCTAAGCTAGCAGATACTAGACCCACTTTGCATGTTGATCAACCCGTCGCTTGGACGCCTGAGCTAGTTAGCATTTTGAAGCGGGTAGATAATCCTGTGTCCCGCGCAGTAGACTTTTGGTTGAACAGTCTGCTGGAAGGATTCATCACCGAGTTTGCAGTAGATACGAGGAAGAGCTTTAGCGAAGCTGAGAGGAGCTTCTTCAAAGCACACAGGGGTAAGTTCTTAAATTCTCTGAACTTATGGATTAAAATGCTTCTGTATGAAAAAGGAAAACTATGCATAGCTTCCAATGAGTAGTATAGACAAGTAATGTCCGCAGATTCTGATAATGATCTTGAACTTATTGGTTGCACTCGTAGTGGAAAACGGTATAAAGTAGGCCTTGACCAACATTCTTTTGAGTCTAGCCCAGAAGATAGTCAAGTTCCTAGAGCGAGCCATATAGAGAGACAAGGGAGTGCTCATATCCCTTATCACCCTTTTACACCGCAAAAGCCAGACGGGGCTCAGCATAACCCCGCAGTAACACCTTCTAGTAGCCCGCACGGTACTTCTAGTACCTCAGCACCACCTTTGTTTAACCATCCCGGAGGCAGTACTACAGCACCTCCACGTCAGCCTAGCGCAAGAAGGATGGGTGATGACATGAAGCTACCAACTTTTAAGGGAACAGGGTTAGAAGACCTTGAGCAGCACTGGTTCCTATATGAAGCCATTTGGACAATTAAGCAAATTAATGATGATGCTGTTAAGCTGGTTCAGTTAGCAACCACACTAAGAGAAAGAGCCTTAACTTGGCTCATGAAATACTCAGCAGCACAGAATAGGACGCTTGCTGATGTAAGAAATGCTATGATTAGAGAATTCAAGAAACCTAAATCAGAATCACAGTGCATAACCGAGCTCAAAGACATAAAACAGTTACCTACAGAGTCAGTATGGGACTTTGACCAGAAGTTCAAAGCCTTGATAGATCAAGTAAGCTTTGAGTTTGCACCGCAGCAGCATAAGGAATGGTTCATTGCTGCGCTGCTTCCACACATTAGACTTCCTTTGATGCAACAGAATCTCACTACTCAGGAACAAGCTCTAGAGATGGCTATGAAACTAGAAGCTTCACCAATTGCTGGAACAAGCAACGATGTTGCGCAGTTGCAGAACCAACTAGCAAACCTAACCTTGCAAGTGCATGATATTAAGAAAGGAAAGGATGTTATAGAGGAAATTTGGTGTACAAAATGTAAAGCGCAAGGTCATTCAAAGGACCACTGTCCTGTTTTCATAGAGTATATTGCAACTGGAGCACCTAACCCTTTACCACAGGCTCAGGGACCTTGGTGTGAAATCTGTAGAACTAGGGGTCACAGACCACAAGAATGTCACTTGTTATAGAAATACGTACAAACTCCAAAGAATCTATATTGCAATTTCTGTAAATCAGTAGGCCATGATGAGAACAATTGCAGAGCATATGATCTTATGATGGAAAGGAAAAATGATGTTTATAGAGTACAGTCAGGGGCAGAAAGACCCACGGTAGGTCTGCAGTATGGCCAAGCTCGCGAAGGCCGAGGAGGAAATTATAGGGGCCGCGGACGCGCAGCAGGTTTTGGTCGAGGAAGAGGACAGATCACTTGTTATAATTGCGGAGCTCAAGGCCATTATGCAAGGGATTGCCAATATCCTACAACCATCTGCAGATATTGTAAATCTTATGATCATGTCATTGAAGAATGCCCTCAGTTGATGGCTAAGATGCAAGCAAAGACGCCACAGGTTAACCAGAATATTCAGTTGATTGGAGCAGAAAAAAGAGAACCAGATCCTACAGTTAATATAGTGATGCGCAGTGGAGCGACCACTGGTGCGCCAGAGTTGGGAACTGGAAAGCAAGCGATGCAATGGGTGTGCTGCGCTAATATTAAACCATCTCCGCTCGACCTACAAAAGCAAAAAGAAGCATTCAAGCAAGCTCAAGAGTATTTCTCAGACCCGCGAGCTTCAACTTCCGTCGCAATTCCGCATAATGATATCAGATCGCAAGTGCTAAGACAAGACAACCTGGTACAAGAACCGGCCACTACATCTGGAATGCCTGATGATGAGGAGAATGCACTAGGCAGTGTCCATGCCTTCTTGAGAAACTGCTTAAAGTTGTTGCGCAATGAAAAAGCAACTATGGAACTTCAACACCTATTGGATAAGTGTCAACAATCTGCTTCGATGAATACACCGCAGCGTGCTGTTCACCAGATTGGGAGTCATACTAGAACTGGAAAAGAGATGAGGCTCACACCGCAGATTGGAGCATTTGAAATGGACGAATTCATTTTGGATTTAGGCTCAGAAGTCAATGTTCTCACCATGCAGACATGGGAACAGATGGGTAGCCCTCAGCTTACAAGATCTCCTATCCAGCTAAGACTTTCAAATCAGCAACGAGTTTCTCCATTGGGCAGACTACCCAATGTACCTATTGATATTGAAGGAGTAAGAAGTTCTACAAAATTTGAAGTAATCAAAATTATGGATGATAGTAGACCTTATCTAGCACTTTTAGGCATAGACTGGGCATTTGATAATTTGGCTGTCATTAATTTGAAGAAAAGACAGATGACCTTTGAAGATGAGCAGATCAGGGTCATCGCACCACTTGATCCACTTCAAGGACCACGGTATATTCAACCCATTCGGGTAGAAGAAGAAGTGCGCCACATGGAAAGTTTGTATCAGATGACTGCTAGTCATAGTGACTATGTCAATCCCACAGCGGATGGCCATATCAGCTGGCGATGCGATAGCTCGTGCACATCAGATTCAGAAGCAGGACTGGAAAACTGGCAGAATCGCTTACATGAGGTTTCTGCAAGGCATTGCGCCATGATGACTAAATCAATTCGATGGATTGGCACACAATTGAATAACACTCCAATCTTTGATGGTTTAACTGAAGTAAGTGAATTCATACATACATATGAACAACAGATCCCAGATGAGCAGCGCATACAAGCATTGGATGTAGCACTGCGCGCTACACCCGCAAGATGGTGGGGTGGGCATAAAGAGAATATTGACACATGGCAAGACTGTCGCAGATTGATACTACGCAGATTTCAGGGAACTACAGCAAAAGTGTTGCACAAATATGATGGACAGAGTGACCCCAGGTCACACGTTGAAGCATGTATTCAGCAATGGTCAGATATTCCAGAAGATGAGTGGGTTCACCTATTCATCCACACGTTGGATACAGTTCCAAGGAACTGGTACACTGAAACAGAATTGCGTAGAGGCACTATCACTTGGCCTCTTATGATAGAAAGTTTTCAACTTACCTTCAGCTTTGAGTCAGAACATCCAAGCATCGACCACGCTTTAAAGTGTATTAGAAAGAAGGTATTTGAAAAATGTCCATTACCAGAATATTCTCAACCAGATTGGGCTATCCAGATGGAACATGCCCTAGAATGCTATAATTTCACCACTGGAGAAGAGGATGATGATCCTCGCAACATCAATATTCCAGAATCAGAAGGGATGCGCGATGTCGAAAGTCCTCAGCTTGATATCCCTTCCATTACAGAACACATCAAGCTCAAAAAGATTAACATTGGTACAAAAGCCGAACCCAAGTTTGCTTCCATAGGAGATTATTGGGATGATGAAACTGTTGGCCATATTTCAGATTTATTACGTGACTACCAAGATATCTTTCCTACCAAGTTCACAGAAATGAAAGGCATATTAGGGGATTTAGGAGTTATGCGCATACCTCTGAAAGCTGATGCTAAGCTAGTAAAACAGCGCCCGTACAGGTTGGACCCGCGATATAAAGAAAAGGTTAGAGAAGAAATTGATAAGATGCTCGCAGCATGTATCATTGAGCCAGTAGAGGAAAGTGATTGGATTAGTCCTATGGTGGTACAAGAGAAGAAGACAAAAGGTGAAATAAGAATCTGCGAAGACTTGCGCAAGCTGAACGACACATCAGCGCATGATCCATTTCCTACTCCCTTTACAGACGAAGTGCTTGATAATGTTGGAGGACAAGAGGCTTACTCCTTCACTGATGGCTTTCCGGGATACCATCAAATCAGAATCCATCCAGAAGACCGCCATAATGTTGATGTATATGTAACTTCGGAATGTATTTCACATATATGTATATTGTATTCCTATAGAGATGGTATTATTCCTCTATAAGGAAGTGTCGTCATTTATATTGTAAGTGTCGTAACTTATACTTGATGGGTTATTAGACCACCTTATTTGGGGTCGGCCCTGTATAAGTCATGTGGGTCAAAGGGTTATTAGACCACCCTATTGGGGGTCGGCCATGTGGGTCAAAGGGTTATTAGACCACCCCATTGGGGGTCGGCCCACTCAGCATTATGTTATGTGGTTAAGTTCGAGCCTACATGAGTTAGGTAAAAAAGGCAAGTCAAGTCAAGTATAAATAGAGTGCGGGAGGCACTCTATTTACTCACTCACTTCTCACACATGCACTCAAGGAGGAGTGGCGCACTTATGGAGGAGGAGGATCTGCTGCTAGGTTATGGCTATCTCTCTTGGTTGGTTGTATCATTGCTCTATCTATCTCTGAGGAAGTTATTGGGGTTTTTCACCTTTATGGTTTTCCCCAAGTAAATCTTTGTGTCTCTTGTGTGCTTGCATTATTGTCTCCATGATTGATATGCTGTAGATATGCTGTACATGTTGTTCTCTCAGTTAAGATCCTAGATCACATTGAAGTAAATTCTGAAAATTTAACATGGTATCAGAGCCAGCCTGAAAGAAGGCATGATATGGCATGTATGGCACTTGTTGTACTTACGATGCTAGGGCTTGATATAGCAAAAACCAGTCATCGTAGCACTTTCTCTATAAATCCGTTCTGGCGACGTTTTCGGATCTGAAATTGTTACAGGACGAAGCTAAGATCTCCAGGTACCTTGTGTCCAAAGGACAACCTCTAATTCATTGTACTTTGTGATTTATGATCTGTGAAATATAGGGTTTCTGCCTCTTCCAGATCTGAGTCAAAATCAGGTGACCTTGGGAAAAAGGTCATATCTTGGGATAGGAAGATCCAAATGAAATTTAGTAATCAGTGACAGGTAGTACACAGTCTGTACTATCTCAGAAAACTTTTTCAGAGGCCGAAGTTGAACCAGTGACACGTGGCATGCCGTACAAGTTTGATCTCCTGTATTATCCCATAAACAGGTCACGTTGCGACATTTGGCATAAATCTCTCTCAGAGAATCCAATTGAGGTCAGACCTGTCAGGATGGAAAGGTAACAGGCCGAGATATCTCAGAAAACATTTTCAGAGGCCGAAGTTAAAACAGTGACACGTGGCACGCCGTACAAGTTCGCTCTCCTGTTTTATCCCAAAACAGGTCACGTTGCGACATTTGGCATAACTCTCTCTCAGAGAATCCAATTGAGGTCAGACCTGTCAGGATGGAAAGATAACAGGTCAGGCTATCTCAGGAAACTTTTTCAGACCCTGTGGATAAAAAATTTTGGAGTTACACCAGAAACAATCAGGTACATATTTCTGTCAAAACAGAATTATTTTTTGGTACCTTCATTCATGGCTTCGGGAATTTAGGGCTTTGGAGAAAGTTGGAATTTTTGTAATCGGAGACCATGGCTGGATGCTACTCATCAAAATAGAAATTTAGAGACCAAGATCATAATTTTTGGTTGGGCAGAAGGCCGGGCTTGATTAGACCCTAGTTCGGGACTTTGATCAGAAAAGTGGAAAATTAGGGCTTCTGTAAAAATGGGAATTTTTGAAATCTGTGACCACGGCTGGGAGCTCCTCAGAAAAATAGAAGCTTAGAGCTTTGGATCAAACATTTTGATGGGGCAAAAGAGTGGGCTTCATCAAACCCCAGTTCAGGGTCACGTCCAGTGAATCCGGAAGTTTCAAAGGCAAAATTGAGGAGTGAAACTTTGCAGTTTTCAAATTCTGAATATACCAGTTTGATCAGTTCATTAAGGCGCATATTCCTATCCTATCGAAAGGTTGAAATTCAAAGTTTGAATTTTTGGGGTTTCTCTGACAAACCCATATCCAGCTCAAGGTCCAGTTCTTGCAAATCAAGTGGATTGGGTTAATCCTAGAAGAAGATGGATTGATCACCTGCATAAGTGAAAGAAGTTCCTGTCTCAGAGGGAGATGAGGATAAGGCCTTACATAAGAAGATTACAAGCGATCTCGACAGGTATGACTCATCAAGGTATGTTTCGATATTTGTCCATGATTAAGTTTATGGTATGTTTGTCTTCATGTTATTACGGTTAGTACAATTTTGATTTTAGATTTGTTGTATCACCTTAACAAAATTATGAATGCATGATAGAAGATATTCATTGGTTAGGGTGTTGACACTTATGATTGTACTAATGCATTATGGTGTTGTATGAGGTTTATGTTGTCTACTAACATGAAAGGTACACCAAGAAAGACAGATCATGTTCTGGTCCAAGAACATATGATCATGATAACATGAGGACAAAGATTCATCCATTGTCATGGATCTCATACAAGATCCATTCACGAGGTATGTATAACTTGGTTAACTTATGAGACATGCAGGTTACTAGCACAAGTCACTGAAGAGAACCAAAAGACATTATACGGGTATGTTAGACATAACTAGCTAACATGATAATCCAGGTATGTTTTTCCTATATCAAGCTAGATTCCTACCTTGGGTTAGGATCTTATACTATCGCGTTGTTGATAATGATTATTCATGAAGTCATAGGTTTGAATAATCATGATTGTATGCATATTATGTTTCTTACCATAATTGATGATATGACTAACCAGAAGAATCATGATGGTATAGGTTTGAATAATCACAGGTTTTATGCATTTTATATCTCTTATCTTGATTGATGATTCAACTAACCTGAAGAGTCTTAGGCTTGATTAATTACAGGTTTAGACATGTTATGTTTCTTATGATTTGACTAACCATAAGAATCCTTGAATGCTAATGCTTACTATTTTTGTTTGAAATGATCATGACTATACATGCTTGAGATTATTGTATTTTAATAGTATACTAATGAATGTATGATTTTATATTAGACCTAGAGGATAACACAATGATGATACTAACAAGCATGCATAGGGATCGAGAATGTATATAAGTTCAAGGACAGGTAATCCAGGGAGCAAAGATCAAGAGGGAGTACACTTCAGTAGTTTCTGCAAGAATGCAGATATTCAGAGGGAGTTGACCATATTTCTACATTCCACAACAGAAAGGTGTAGAAGAAGCTACTGCAGATTAGGACTCCAGTAGCTCCTGCAAGAAAGCAAAGACTCAGAGGGAGTCCACCCAACTAACAAACAAAGATAAGTATTTTAATTATAATTTCTTGCATATGTGTTTGTTTAAATAAAATTGTTCAATGATGTATATACTGATGTTCCTAGAATTAGGTTGTGTATTATGCATATTAGAATAGTTGCATTAATGAACAATATACTACTAATATACATGGGTAAGTGGCCTATGGCACTGTACAACATTCCATTGCTACTTATCTAGAATGAAACCTCTTTGCTGACATGTTGGGAGTTGTGCACACTCTTAACAATGTTCTGGTAGAGATTGGAAGGCATCTAGAAAGTTATGGGATATGGATAAATGTTGTATTGAAGCATTGGCTAAGAAATTTGCATGACTGTATGACATATTTCTTTATGTGTAAGAATTTGTTCTGAAAACTATGAAATGTTTTCTAATCATGCAATTTAACTTGTTGTGTAGGAAAGATTGTATGCCATCTCCTACAAAAGAAGAACTACAACATTTGTTCAGCAATAAAGATATCTATTGAAGATATTGAAGTTCCCAGGATCTGGGATGAAGAAATGGAATGATCCGTCGATCATGAAGAATGATGTTTGGGTTGCAGTCCCAAGACGTGAAGGGAAGTTTGTTATGACTTCCAAATGGAACTATCAGATCAAGCATGTTGCAGATGGCAGCATTGAGATGAAATAGAAGATGCACCAGATGGATTTCAAGACAGCATGGTGTAGTCATTTATGTGTGCAGAACTTGGTATGGTAGGATAGACAGCTTTCTATCCAGTTTGGGCTTTACCAAGAGTAAAGGGGATTCCAACCCTTACTACAAGGTTGAGGAAGGAAATCTAGTGATACTACTTTTGTATGCAGATAACCTGTTTGTTACAGGTGAAAATAGATTGATTGCCGATACGCAGCGGAAGCTTAC
This sequence comes from Larix kaempferi, assembly GCA_027924585.1. Taxonomy (NCBI): domain Eukaryota; kingdom Viridiplantae; phylum Streptophyta; class Pinopsida; order Pinales; family Pinaceae; genus Larix; species Larix kaempferi. Next base: position 27,088,292 of record BSBM01000012.1, read on the forward strand.
TACCGAGTTCGAGATGAAGAACTTGGGGATGATGCACTATTTGTTTTTGGCATGGAGGTGTGGCAGAGTGCAGATAGAATCTTCCTTGGACAAGGGAAGTATGCAATAGAGATCCCGAAGAGGTTCGGGATGATGGACTCCAAGGATATGGCCACACCTATGGCATCGAATCTTCTATATGATGCTTCATCTGAGCCGGTTGATGTCTCTTTGTATCGTCAGATGATTGGGTCCTTGATGTACCTGACGAACACGAGACCAGACATTTGCTTTGCTGTGAACACATTGAGCCAGTTCCTGACGGATCCGAGGAGTGTTCACCTGGTTGCTGTAAAGCATGTTCTGAGGTACCTGAAGGGTACAGTGGATTATGGGCTCAGGTATGAGGAGAATCAAATGTTTAACCTGCAGGGTTATGTTGATTCAGATTGGGATGGCAGTGCTGCAAACAGGAAGAGCACATCTGGGTGTTGCTTCAGTATGGGATCAGGTGTGATCTCTTGGTTTAGCAGGAAGCAGTGCGTAGCACTGAGTACAGCTGAGGCAGAGCATGTTGCAGCCTGTTCAGCTAGTTGTGAGACAGTATGGCTACGGAAGCTACTGTCTGAGCTATTTGATCTCCCATTGGAAGCTACTGATATCTTCTGTGATAACCAGAGTTGTGCGAAGCTGTCCGAGAATCCAGTGTTTCATGACAGGTCGAAACACATAGAGATCAAATATCACTATATCAGGGATATGGTGCAGAGAGGAGCCGTGAAGCTCCTATATGTTGCGACAGACGAGCAGATTGCAGATGTGCTGACGAAGCCACTAGCCAGGGTGAAGTTCGAGTATTTCAGAGAGAGGCTTGGCGTTCTTCAGATCGAGGACACTTCAAGGAAGAAGTGATGGACACATTTGCTGAAGCCATTCCAAGCATGTTGGAAGGAGGATCCTTCACATGGCTGTGGATGTAAGCGCTGGATGATGAGCATCAGGATGATGTTCTGGTTTCTGCTTGGATATGATCAGTTGGATCATTTTTATATATGTATGAACGCATCATGTTGGATGCTGGATATGATCAGTTGGATCATTTTTATGTATGTATGTACGCATCATGTTGGATGCTGGATATGATCAGTTGGATCATTTTTATGTATGTATGTATGCATCATGTTGGATGCTAGATATGATCAGGTGGATCATTTATGTATGGATGCATCATGTTGGATGCTGGATATGATCAGTTGGATCATGTGTATGTATTTTGTATATGCATCATGTTGGATGCTTGGACCATGTATCTGTATATGTATCAGGTGGATACATTGTATGATCAGGTGGATCATGTATGGTGATATGTATCATGTATCAGGTGGATACATTGTATGATCAAGAGGATCATGTATGATGATATGTATCAGGTAGATACTTGGTATGCATCAGGTGGATGCATTGATGATCAGGTGGATCATGCAGCAGGACGTTGCAGTGATGATGATCAGGATGATCATGGATGGTGAGCTTCAGGATGTTGCTCCAGATGACATGCAGCAGGACGTTGCAGTGATGATGATCAGGACGATCATGAGTACATCAGGATGATGTATGGTGAGTATCAGGTTGATACTCTGTGGTCGTGGATCAGGTTGTGTAGATGAGCATGTCTGGGAGATCCTATAGGTCGGAGTTGTGTACCCGTAACAGCCTGGGATGCTCTTTCGAGACATTGCTCTGGGAGGACATGTAATTTGTGCCCTGGGAGATCTCAGGTCGGAGTTGTGTACCCGTAACATCCTGAGATGCTCTTGCGAGGTTTTGTCCTATGGCATGTAATTTGGGCCCTGGGAGATTTCAGGTCGGAGTTGTGTACCCGTAACATCCTGAGATGCTCTTTCGAGGTTTTGCCATGACCACATGTAATAGCGCCCTGGGAGATTTCAGGTCGGAGTTGTGTACCCGTAACATCCTGAGATGCTCTTGCGAGGTTTTGTGGTGGACCACATGTAATTTGTGCCCTGGGAGATTTCAGGTCAGAGTTGTGTACCCGTAACATCCTGAGATGCTCTTGCTAGGTTTTGTGGTGGACCACATGTAATTTGTGCCCTGGGAGATTTCAGGTCGGAGTTGTGTACCCGTAACATCCTGAGATGCTCTTTCGAGGTTTTGTGGTGGGGTCACATGTAATAGCGCCCTGGGAGATCCTACAGGTTGGAGTTGTGTACCCGTAACATCCTGGGATGCTCTTTCGAGGTTTTGTGACGCACGTAATAAGTCCTGAGGATTCCACAGTATGGCCAGTGATGATGAAGACCTGCAGGTGGTGGGCCTACATCCAGTATGAAAAAGGACTGGCTCTGTAGAACTTCCTATGACGAGTAGATTCAGAGATTGATTGAGATAGCAGTAGCAGTGACGATGATGATGACTCGATGACGATTATCCAGTGATGATGATCCAGAGAAGATGACTTGTGCTAGAAGAACTGTACTGAGAAATACTTTCCTAGTTAAGAGGGAGTGTTGATGTATATGTAACTTCGGAATGTATTTCACATATATGTATATTGTATTCCTATAGAGATGGTATTATTCCTCTATAAGGAAGTGTCGTCATTTATATTGTAAGTGTCGTAACTTATACTTGATGGGTTATTAGACCACCTTATTTGGGGTCGGCCCTGTATAAGTCATGTGGGTCAAAGGGTTATTAGACCACCCTATTGGGGGTCGGCCATGTGGGTCAAAGGGTTATTAGACCACCCCATTGGGGGTCGGCCCACTCAGCATTATGTTATGTGGTTAAGTTCGAGCCTACATGAGTTAGGTAAAAAAGGCAAGTCAAGTCAAGTATAAATAGAGTGCGGGAGGCACTCTATTTACTCACTCACTTCTCACACATGCACTCAAGGAGGAGTGGCGCACTTATGGAGGAGGAGGATCTGCTGCTAGGTTATGGCTATCTCTCTTGGTTGGTTGTATCATTGCTCTATCTATCTCTGAGGAAGTTATTGGGGTTTTTCACCTTTATGGTTTTCCCCAAGTAAATCTTTGTGTCTCTTGTGTGCTTGCATTATTGTCTCCATGATTGATATGCTGTAGATATGCTGTACATGTTGTTCTCTCAGTTAAGATCCTAGATCACATTGAAGTAAATTCTGAAAATTTAACACATAAGACCACTTTTGCGACTGAATGGGGCTCATTCTAGTATACGGTAATGCCCTTTGGTCTTAAAAACCCACCTGCTATCTTCTCTAGAGTCGTTGTTGCTGTTTTTAAAGAATTCATTCATAAGTTTCTAGAAGTCTATTTTGATGACTGGACTGTGTTTGGTTTACTAAAGAACCATATAGGGAACCTGCGCATGATGTTAGAAAAATGTAGACAGTATCAGATTTCCCTTAACTTGAAAAAATGTATCTTCTGTGCTCCCTTTGGTATTTTGTTGGGTCATATTGTATGCAGACAAGGACTCCTGATGGATCTTGCGAAGGTTTCCATCATTGCTAATTTACCTGCGCCCAACTCAGTCAAACAATTGCGCACTACATTGGGACATACAGGGTACTACAGGAAATTTATCAAAGGTTATGCAAAGATCACTGCACCTATGGAAAGATTATTGAAAAAGGATTTGAAATTCTAATGGACAGAAGAATGCCAACAGAGCTTGGATACACTTAAAGAAAAGATGATCACTGCACCTATTCTAGTTTTCCTAGACTGGAGAAAACCCTTTCATGTTCATGTAGATGCTTCTTCTATAGCATTGGGGGTTGTGCTGACACAACCGGGAGAAGGAGGTATTGACCACCCCATTGCTTACCCTAGCAGAAAACTCTCTACAGCCGAGAAGAACTACACCAATACAGAAAGAGAAGGACTAGCTATGGTGTATGCCCTACAGAAGTTCAGACACTACCTATTGGGCGCACATTTTAAAATGTATACTGACCATTCTGCTTTGAAATACTTGGTCAATAATCCAGTGTTAGGGGGAAGAATTTGCAGATGGCTACTGCTCTTCTAGGAGTATGATTTTGAGGTTATTGTGAAGCCAGGTAGATTGAATGCAGGACCTGACCATTTATCTAGGATAGAGTTAGGGGAGGAACCTACAAATCTGGAGGACAATCTGCCTAATGCACAGTTGTTTTCTGTTCAAGCAGCTGATGAGTATTATTCCGATATTCTTGAGTTTCTCACTACCGGGCAAGCGCCAATTGAGTTTTCAATCCAGCAGAAGAAGCAACTTGTTGTCAAATCCGCAGACTTCACTTTCATAGCAGGCCAGCTCTATAAGTTGGGCCCCGATGAAGTCTTGTGCAAATGTATCCTACCGCATGAGAAGAACTCCATAATCGCAGAAGCGCACTCAGGGACCGCAGGAGGCCATTTCGCAGGAAAGCCGACTGCGCAGAAGATCTTAGCCGCAGGTCTTTGGTGGCCAACATTGCACAAGGATACTAAGGAATTTTGCAAATGTTGCGATGTGTGCCAACAGACAGGAAAACCCTCAAGAAGAGATGAAATGCCGCTAAGACCCCAGATAACACTGCGTGCTTTTGATAAATGGGCCATTGATTTTGTAGGACCTATCAACCCACCAGGAAAGAGAACCGGCGCAAGATACATCATCACAGCTACTGAATACCTCACCAGATGGGCTGAGGCGAAGCCAGTTAAGAACTGCGACGCTGTCACTGCCGCACAGTTCATTTTTGAGAACATTATCACTAGATTTGGATGTCCACTGGTTCTAATGAGTGATCAAGGTACACATTTCCTGAATGAGACTATAGAGGCCCTTACTGAGGAATTCCACATTAGTCACCATAAGAGTACACCCTACCACCCTCAAGCTAATGGTACGATGGAGGCATTCAATAAGATTCTCGAGAATTCCCTGACGAAGATCTGTAATCAACAAAGAGATGATTGGGACCTTAGAGTCACAGCTGTGTTATGGGCTTACAGAACCACATGCAAGAAATTAATAGGTCACACACCTTTCAGTTTGGTGTATGGACAAGAAGTAGTTATGCCCATGGAATACATTGTTCCCAGCTTCAGAATTGCGCAAATTACAGAAATGGCAGATACTGATACTATGAGTGAAAGACTCTCACAATTGCTTGCCTTAGAAGAAGACAGACTTTTAGCCGGATTCCATCAACAAGTACAGAAGGCAAGACAGAAAGCTTGGCATGACAGGCATATTAAGAATAAAATCTTTCAAGAAGGAGACTTGGTACTCCTCTATGATAGTAAATTCATCAAGTTTCCAGGCAAGTTTCGTGTACATTAGTTAGGCCCTTTTCGGGTGATAAAGATAACAGAAGGAGGAGCAGTTCAGCTTGTGAAGCTTAATGGAGAATTGCTACCCACAATGATCAACGGGAGTCGGCTCAAGCTTTATCGTGACGGCCACTCCACCCTATCGACTTAATACATTGCTAAAGAAGTGCAGATGTCTAGTGTAGTTGAAATAGGCATCGCATTATCACAGTCTACACGGAAGTCGCGAGACACTTTCAGTCTCTGGCTTCCCGCGCAGTTCCTTGAAGCATCCGCGCATGTCAATAAAGTTTGTTTGGAGCGACCCTATTTGCGCTCTTGTGAAGTTTTTCCCCGGCTTGTCAAACTGTCGCTCTTGCGGAGTTCCGTGTTGTCTAGTTGTTGGTTGAGGAGTTCTCGTTGTGGACCCCTCTATATGCATAGTTACCTATGCTGAAATGACCCGCCGAAAATTTGAATTACGGTAGTCCTATAGCCGCATTTGAATATTAAATGAAGGATAAGCTCGCCAATTAATTGTATCTGCTCTGACAGAGTTGGCTTGATCTCCCTAAGATTCGCATTTATGTCATGCGCCGAAAGCTTTAGCTTCTCCCGGAAGGCTGTCAGAGCCCGTCCATCATAATTAATGCACCGCAGAGGCGCGGGGGTAGGGGGGTTGTCAACTCATGCATAGGCACCTACGGCTATTAGCCCCACTTGTCCGCATTTACTATCGCCTTTAGCTATAAATACCCCGCACTCATATATCTTCGGGTTACTTTTCTCAAGTTGCATAGTGTCTTCTTTGAGAATCTAAGTTATTGTTTTCAGAGCTGTGTCGTGCAGACTGCTTCCTTTGTTTTCAGCGTTCGTATCCTATGTTGTTCTGCCATTTGTCTGTTCAAGTCCTTGTTGTCTATCCCGGTTCACGATGGAGAACCTTTCCACTAAAGAAATTGTTTGTCAATTTAATCGCAGAGGCTTAGATTTCGGCATGACTACCCCGGTGACGACCTCGGCTTACACGCACCCTGGTTGGACTGATCCCATGCAATCTCCGGGCACAAGGGCGTCTCAGCCACAGCAGCCGAACAAACCCATTCCAGAGCCCTTGGCCACTATGGTTAATTACATTCCTCCACGTCCAGATGATGCACCCGAGGTGCATATTCCGAAGAATAAGAAGTATCCGATTCCGCTGCCACCAATGGCGGAAGTCGTGCGCCAAGAAGGGTCCCTACTTGGACACCTTCCACTGGTCAAGTTTTCTGACTTCAACTTGGGAGACTACAGAATGTATCCTCAGTTCGCGCCTGATCGCTATCTGACGGTAGTCCATAATCCCACCAGAAAGGTTGATGAATTCATCCCGAAGGAATTTGTAGCAAATTTAGAGAAGCCTGGACTTTTGAACCTATTGAAGCTACCACACTTTGGGCGTAGCAATGAAGTCAATGCAGTTGTTAAGGCACTGCTATCCTGCATTCATGGTGGTTACCTTTGGCTGGGGAGGCCAATCGATTTGAATGTAGAATTGATTCATCATATTACCGGCCTATCTAAGGTTGGTAAGGACCCCAATATTCATTTTGTTGGTAAAGATAAGGATAGAAAGTTGGCTGCACAATTGGTGCAAAAATACAAATTGACAAGAGGAGGTCGGTCTTATGACCTCACTATAGTTGAGGATGAAGCACTTAGATTTACAGGCAGTCTGCTTGCAGGCAAACTTCTCACGAAGTGCAGACCTAAAGAAGTCACTGGAGCTATCGTGGAGCTCGCAATCGTAGCTGTGGAGGGAGAGCAGTACAACTGGTCTCTCTTCCTCCTCAATTCTTTCTTGGAAGACTGCCAGAACGTCCAGGACACCGCTGGTCAGTTGTTCCATTTTTCTTGGCTTTTAATTTTATGCGCCTTTGTCGGGTGGAAGGAGCCCCCCAACACTCAGTTCCTTCCGCGCCGCACAGGAGAGGTTGCAGGAATGCGCTATGTCAACCTCTGGGATTCTAGTAATCCCACGAAGCGCAAGATGAACCGCGCTATCTTTTGTGGATATTACCATCTCCTCAAAGATACTATTCAGGAAATGTCGAGGCTGAGCGAGGAGATAGCACAAAGATATGGAACTAAGTTGGTATTTTCTTCCAACCTGCATGAAATTTACCTCCGCCCTTGCGGCATTCAAGAAGAATGGGCCATAGGCCTCTAGAGGATGACTACTGAAGATGTTGAAGAAACTATGAAGTATTGGCCAGATGAATGGAGGGAGGTCGCTGAAGTCGCTACCGCGATGCCACCCCCTACTGCGCAAGAGAAGGATAAGGGCAAGGAAGCGCCTAAGCAAAGAAGTGATGAAGGTTCGCCAGAACCAGCGGCCAAGAAGCAGAAGGTGTCGCATCCCTCTGAGACCATTGCCTCAGGGATCGACCAGTACTTGAAGGATCAATTTTGCGAGCTGCGGACCGTGCACGCTCACATCAGAAGTGCTCTGGACCTGTAGTTCATGGAGTTAAAAGGTCTCGTAGGAAGAGTTGCGCAGACCCATGCGCCAGCATCCAGTTCGCAGGCGCCACAGGCATCTACAAGTACCGAGCGAGTTGAAGTACTTGCAGAGAGGCATACTGTCATGCACATCCCGCCTACAAGCATGACACTTTCGGATCCTTTGGCTGCACTGCAAGTAAGCGCAGTTGGCCCCATTGAAATAAATTTGTCTTTGATTCCGATAGAAACCTTGCAGTTAGTGCAAGACAAGGTCTCTATTGAGATGAGAGCTAGAGAGCTCTCCACATTCCATGCAAACCAAAGACTGCAATCGCAGGAAATAGAGCTGAAGGCAGGCTATAAGAACATCTCTGAGAAGCTTGCACTTTATGAAGCACAAGACACTGGGATAAGAAACGTAGTTGATGAAATCGCCCAGGAGATGCCGGCCTGCGAGATTTAACCAGACCTTCCTCTGGTTGAGAAAGTTCAAATTATTGGTGGAAGGGTGAAAGCCCTAGAGCAGGAAATAGTTGCTATGGCTGAAGACCATAGAATGCAGATCGCCGAGTTGGAAGCTCGTGTTGCAGCGCATCCTACAGATGATAGGTAGGAACAATTTGAAGCACTGCGCAGAGCTTCCACTCAAATTAAGTCCAGAGCAGATGAAGCCAAGAACCTGATGATGCAAGCTATAGAGGCTTGGACTGAGCTTGAGAAGCTCCCTTTCAAAGTCAGCCTTTTGGAACAGGTCGAAGCAGCAGAACAGTCCCTAACTATTCTGACTGAAGAAGCTAAGGCCTTAGAAGGCTTAGCAAAAATAAGGAAAATGAGCGAAGTGCGCAGAATACAACAACAACTGCACAAGCTTAGAAATGAAGATGCTAATCTCACCAACAGCATTCATCCATTTATGGATGAGTATGCTGAAATTGCTGCCCAAGCCGAGGCAAAGATCAAAGAAATTACTGAATCTCAATAGTTGGTTGATGGGATAACTCAAGAAGAAGCCACTACAGAAATGGTGCAGACAGCTGTGAAGTGCGTCGACGAAATGGACTCCGCTATTGCGCAGTGGAAGAGCGCATTTTCCGCGACCAAAGCAAAGGTAGACGCACAAGTAAAGCGACCACACGCTAGTGCGAGTGGCTCGGGGACAAGCCACAAGTAAGTGTTAGGGGCCTGTTGGACCCTAGGCCGTAGCTATGGTAAAGCTGTGAATTTTGAGGAAAAAGCACAAGTGTTGAGGGGAAAGTGCTAATTTTGAGAAAGCAGCAATTTTGGGCAGAAGCGAACAAGTGCACAGTACGGTGCCAGATGGACGAGCTCAGCGTAGATTATGGGCCGGAAATCGCGGAGCTCGCGCGCACACGTCAAAGGAGAATGAATGTGGCCGAGTAGAAAGCTCAGCTACCACAATAAATGAAGCGATGGAATAGAGGGCTCAGCTACCCTCATTAAGGCTAAGTACAGAAGTTATGGTTGCTCTGACCAAGGAAGAGCAACGGACTAAAGCATTGAAGGTGAAGGACAAGGAGCAGTGAATGATGAAGCGGTGCCCATACCCGCAATCTGCGTCGTAAATCACGGAGCCTACAGGAAGCGGCAACGTGACTGCAAGCAGCGTCTACAGTACACCTAGCCATGTCCGCGGTTAGGGTTTTTGGGGATTACTGCTGGGAAAGGCCCACAGTTTTGTAAAGTTGTGACCCTCAAGGCCACCTATATATATGTGTAATTGTAAAGGAAGAAGGTGGGATGTTTTAGATATAAGAAGGTTAGATGTTTTAGATATAAGAAGGTTAGACGTTAGACATTAGCCATCAGATGTTTGAGGCTATAGAGAGGTATTAGATATTAGATAAGTTGGAGAGGTAATAGTTGTAGAGCTAGTCACTGAGTTGCAGACCATCTCAGTCGAAGTCTGAGTCATTGTAATCTCTGTAGAAGAAGAGAGTAGATCTAAGAGAAGGGCTCCCAGCTGTGTGCGTGGAGTTTCCTGGAAAGATCTAAGGCTGCAGCTATGTGCGCAGCAGGACTGTGTAAATTCTCATTTTGAGATAATATAAGATAACAGTTCCAGTGAATGTGATTTCCCCGTGGAGGCAAACTACATAATTCTCGTTATTATGATGCTGTGTTGTGCGAGTGCATGTTTTAGTTCACTATCTGTGTTTACATGAATGTTTCATTGTCTTTATGAATGAGTATATAAAGCAAGTCCTTGAAGCTCCCTTAGAAGTTATTCTCGCACACTATCGAAGGAGTCGATAAGAGCACTATCGCTGCAGTGCTTAGGGAATGCATCACTACGCTGGGCGCGCAAGCAAAGACAATACATAGTGTATCGGATGTAGTGGGTAATTTCCTCGTGCGCCGGAGCGGAGATACCGTGCAGCTAGGATGGTGAGCGTGAATTTCAGCGCTGTTGCACTGAGAGGTCTGCGGAAGAGAAAGACGTTCCACTTTGAGGAATCCTCCCAAAAGAGAGAGGGAGAAGATTACAGTCTCCGCATCGCCTAGGTTAAGGAAGCCTGATTCCTTAGCCCCCCCATAGCCACTTCGGGTGAGACTTCGGGCTGCTGCGCAGCTCGTTGCCGAGAGGGCCAGTGCACCAAGGGGTGTTTGTTGCTGCGCATCCTGAAAACCCGGGTCTGTCCAAAAAGCAGCCAACACAATTCATGGCTCTTTTCTTGCCCAAGAAGCAAAATGCGATTTTCCATGAAGGGTGGCTTTCCCATACCCAAATTTTGGACAGCCATACCTCCCATTTCCCAAGGCATTAACTACCTCAACCAACTCTTGGGAGAAATGAATGATTAGGTACAAAAGTCAATATGGGTAGTTGAGGGTTCATGGGTTCTCTAATGGACATTTGGCTTGACTTGATTGGATCAAGGGTTTGAATGTTTTCCCTCCCAATTCCTTGTAAAATCATGCCCCCATGTCTTGTTTCATTGTATAGCTAGTTGTGGGTATTTTATTTGTTAGTAATATTATCCACAAATGGCTTAGTTATGCCAAAGAGTGAATCACCATTCCTAAGACGTGAATATCGAGGGGCACACTCGTCACGTAAAGTATGGAAAATATGGCAGAGGTTTCAAGAGTTCCAGGGGTAGCTCATTAACAGATGAGATCTAGTCAAGGGGCGAAAGGAGCCCAGGTTTTAAATCCCCGATAGTGTCCCTGATTAAATACCTCTAGAGAGAGGTGTCACCTCCCTAGTCATTCAGGTGGCGAAGGATGGTTTTCCCAAACCATTTCTTCGAGCCCCTGAAACCACTTGGGGCAGTCAGGGCGGTTTCTGTAGGTGGGAGCCACCACACACAGGAAAGGAATACTAATGAGTGCTCATCCTTGGGAGATTAACTCGAAAGATCGATCACAACCAGTATTTCAAGGCGTCCAAGCTGTTCGATATTTAGCCCTTCAAAGTCGCTCCTAAATAAAAACCATAGTTTCCACGTGGCGCTCTTTCCTGAATTCAGGACCTTGAAAGTGGTTTCCTAAAACCACTCTAGGGGGATCCTGAAACCACTTCTATCCACCACTTACTATTTCCCGAGGCTCCACACTCTGTCCCCTCGCATTAACTTCAAACACGCATAAACGGTCATTCCTTCCGTCATCTAAGTAATTTGGTGCTTAAGAATTTAAAGAGGCCATCTACCCCTTAGTCCTGAAGCCAATCCAAACACTCCACGTATTCCTTCATTTATGATTGTCTCTCCCGAGGCTTTCCTTATAAATACTCACCTTGAACAACCATTTGATTAACTGTTTCCCTGATTCTAAGGCTCTCAAATCTTTATCCATTTCCTTCAAAGCATCCCAGAGTTTGCGGCCTGCACATTCCCCTGCACCAGCATGACCTCTGAACTCATCCCGGAGGGTGCCTCCACGCCCTTGACCAGCAGTCCAGACCGCCATTTCGGTGACAGATTCTTTGACATCCACGATCCCGTATCCTCCTTCCACAACCTGCGCTCATTAGCTCTGCAGGCCCGAGAGCAAGCGAGGAACGGAAATGACCTATTTAATGCATCAACCTCCGGATTAGCTAAAATGATCTTCCTGACGACCAAACCTTTTCCTAAACTAATACAGTGGTGTGCAGCTTGTTATGTGCCTGAGAAGAGAGCCATCATTTCTAGAAGGGGAAATGTGGTTTGTTCCATAAGCAGAGAGCTCATTATGGAGCTAACAAGCACCCGCGAAGAGTCGAGATTTCAGTTTGATGAAGAGCAGTTGAGCAATAAGATGCAGGAGTTCCCTATAGAAGGAAGAGACCTCTTCATTCGATTACTATTACCACCCAGAGAGAGCTTTCCATACAATATCTCCCTGTGCAGTCTAGAGCTATTTTCAGACTCGGCAAAGCCTATTTTGTCGATGATCTGTGTTCTCCTCGGACACAAAAATGATCGGGTAATAGATGACATGGTGTTCGGTTTACTGTTCATGATGAACCTGTCACAGCAAGAGAAGCTTGTAAAGCTAGATTGGGCTAGCTTCTTGGCTCAGTCCATCCATCTCCAACTAAAATTTTTCTCATCAAAGAAGTTGTTTTGTTTCTTCTCCTTTCTTTTATACATGATCATCTTCAGCAACAACACCCTGTTTAGCAAGGACGATCTGGAAAGGGTGATACTAACAGCCACCCTGAAGGAGGAGTTTTCCCTATTCATGGAGATAGTAGTGGCCGCTATCTATACTCTACTCTTTGATGCACCTCCACCACGAGTCTTTCCAGAAAGTAACCAATTACTTCAGCTAAATCCAAACGAGCTGGTGCGCGATTGGTTTTAATTTGAGAAACATATAGAAATTCGAGTATACGGGGCAGAGTTGGCTCCATAAAAGTTACCCATGTTTCTGACCCCTCGGATTTTTGCACTAGAGTATATTCGTCAGAGGTTCAACTGTGATGATGAGCACTTCATGAGGGGAAACAGTGCCAGGACCTTCAAGGTCACTTGCGAAGCAGGACCATTTAAGGTAAAGGGCCGAGCCACTAAAAAGGCGGTCAAAGAATTGCTGGCTAATTACAACTTTCCTAAAAGCATGAAGTATAATTACGATCCCAAAGGTATCATCTTTCTAAAGAGGCATTCAGTTCATTCCATGGCTTATCCCCACATACCACATCCTTTGTTGGACAAGATGGCCAATTTGAACAGTTGGGAAGAATGCCTGGCTATGCTAAACCCTAGTAAGATCAAGCAGCGGAAGTTATTTCGACACCCCTCAAGCTGGAGGCATCCAGGAAGACAAAAAGGTCAGAACCATCATTCTCAACCCAAAGTGAGAAATCAGGAAGCAAGGAGACTAGTGCAAAGAAATTAAAATTAGAGGGTGCTTCTAGCTCGACCTCGAAAGGTATGTCGGCATCTACTCATGTAACACCTGTCATTGTGGAAAGCTTTCCCTCGGCTACGTGGCCACAGGATCAGAAAAACCAGCCTATGGAAGGAACTTTGGTTGCTACTTCACCTTTTAAGGCCGGCTTGTTCAGGCATTACACTCAAATTAAGAAAGACAATGCAGGCCTGGAGAACTCCCTCTTTCCAAAGCAGGATTTAGATGCAGGAAGACTGTCCAGGATGTTGTTGGTTCTTTATCTTAAGGAGGGAGCCTTGAAGATGGTTGTCTTAGAACAAATCTTGTCGGGGGGAAAGAAAAGCCCCTCTAATTTTAAGGCCACCTAGATGATCATAAAGCTAGATGAGATTCCATCTAGAGATACTATGGAGCTTCATCGACAAACAGGTGAAGCAGTGTACAGGGATTTGTGCAAATTCACCATGAGCACTCACAGATTGCAGGCTGTAGTGCATAAGCTCGACAAACAATTGAAGAATGAGAAAACTTCAAATGAAGCCAAGTAGTTGAAAATAGCTGAACTGGAGCAGCAGGTCGTAAAAGCAGTACAAGACCCTAGCGACCGGACCCCCTTAGAGATTGTGTTAAAGGAGAAGGATAAAGAGATTGCAACTCTAAGGAAGAGGCTGAATATTCCTGCTAGCGAACACTCGCAGACCACAGAGGTGGTTGCAATATAGACAGAATTGGAAAAATCAGTAGCTCACAGTCAAACACTCAGAGAAAGGATCGTCTCGTTAGAAGGCGACTTGGAAATCGCTAGAAGGAAAAATCAGGAGATTCTTCAGCAGAAAGCAGTGTCCCTCCAGGTCTCCGTAGTCTCAGACCCCGCTGACAAATTAGTTCAAGGAATAGCCGAAATGAGTCTCAAGGATACCAAGCTCAACCAGGTGCAAGATGTTAGGAACCCATGTCTTTACTTTGTTAGTATGTTGTTGTTGGACGCATATGCTTTGTAAGTCGTCTCGTAGTATTTATTGATCAATAGTTTGTGTTATTGTTGTTGGCGCATATGTTTTGTAAGTCGCCCATAGTATTTTTGATCCATAGTTTGTAACGGCCCATGGTTTCGACCCATAGTATTGGCGCCTAGAATTAGTATATAAGTGTGTGTTGAGACCTATGAAGGCTGAAGTTATTTGTATTGAGCTTTCTCATAGGAGGTTGCCCCTTCGAAGTGGCCTGTGATCAATATAAAAGTGATTCTGAGTTCTGTCATTTCTGCTATTTCGCATATTCGTATTAATTAATTGTTGCAGGTGCCTCACATCTGGTATCACAGCACTTTCTTGGGCTCACTGGGTGAAATTTCGGAAAAAAAAATTTCGCATCTATTGCAGGTTCGGATTTGGGAATAATCCCTATCCGCTTAACTGTGGGAAGTACTTGGGCATAAGCCCTAAAACTCATTGTGAGGAGTACCACAGGAACCCCGAAGTAGCTGGCCCATTGACAGGACCTGCCAGCGAAAAGGGCAACGACCCCTACCTGATTGACTAGTTCCCACCCGTGAGGTAAACCAAGAGTTGTCGTTTGTGGAAAAGCGGTTATCAGTTTTACCTGAGCTGTGGAGTGAGGGGTACTGCCCCAATACGCAAGCCGTCAGACAGTATTGGTGGCTGAGTGAAACCCTTGAACTGTTAGGAAGCCGCACATACCTGGGGTCCATATCTAATTTCAGCTGAACTGTCATCGATTGTTGCTACGCCGTTTTACATCCAGTTGTTCAAATCCATTTTGCAAGCCGTTCTAGATCCAGCCATTTTCAATCCATTCGGCGCCGTTTCAGATCCCTTTCAAGCCGTAGCCGCTCTAGTCTGAAGAAAAAAAAAAAGAGTATAAAATTCAGTTTTTTCTCCATATCTCCCTTGTTTTCACTCTATTTCCCTTGAAATTTTCGGGGAACCCCTGTCACCCCATTTTGCATATTTCATTCCTGAGGACCCTATCCACAATTCCCCTTCCCGAAGCCCGAAATCCCACATTTGTCTATTTTTAGGGTTTGCCATAACTTCCTCAGATTTCACCCAATCACCCTCAAATTTTACCACAGAGTTCATTTCTGAATTCTACTTCTTTGTTCCCCTTTGCCAAATTTTCCCATTCTTTCACCCTGCTTCTGGAATCCTCATTTTTGTTTCCCTGTCTATTCAACAATGTCCAAAACCTAGTCAAACCCCAATTACCCTTCATATTTTTTCCCTAGTCCATATTTTCCCTTACTGAAGTAGTTTCTGTTTTTGTTTTCCTACCCAGTCAACCGAAAAAAAAAAAAAAAAACTCCTAGTTATGGTTGTCACCCGTGCAGGAGCAAAAACCATGGAGGAAGCACTTGCAGCCATCCAAGCCAAACTCCAGGATATGGATGAAAAATTTCTCGGCCTCCATCTTGAACATTCAGCTCTGAACAACAAACGGCAGTCCGATTCTTCATCAGACAATGGGTTCTCCTCTTCCAGCAATTTCCGTGGTCCGAAGCTTGATTTTCCTCGCTTCAATGGTACTGATCCAACTGGATGGATCTATCGTGCAGAACAGTATTTCAATCTGCATAATACTTTTGATGTCAACAAAGTTTCGCTGGCATCCTTTCACTTGGAACAGGAAGCTCTTCAATGGTACCGTTGGTACATCAAGGCTCATCCAGAGCCCAAATGGCCAGACTTTTTCCAACTCCTTTTGCAACGATTTGGTCCTAGTGCTTTTGATGACTTCACAGGAGCCCTCACTAAACTTTGCCAAATTGGCACGGTGAGAGAGTATCAAACCAAATTTGAGAATCTAGCCAACCACACCGAAGGATTGTCTGATGACTTTTACCGGAGTGGTTTTATCAGTGGTCTAAAGGATGTCATCCACTCTGAGGTCAAAATGTTCTGTCCCAACACAATGATTGAAGCCCTAGGGTTGGCTAAGTTGGAAAAAGACAAGATTGCATCCCAACAACGCTCCAAGCCCACTTTTGTTCCCTTCCGAAATATGGGTTCTCAACGACCACCTATACCGCAGGCTCCTCGATCGACTTCTATCAAGCGTTTGTCTGAAACAGAGATGCAAGCACACAGAGAAAAGGGGCTTTGCTATAATTGTGATGAGAAATTCACTCGGGGACATAGATGTGTTTAGTAAAAGCTCTATCTCTTGGATGTGGAGTCTCTGCCTGCCTCTGAAATTGGTGACGAAGATCCAGAAACACTGGATGCTCCGGTCGAGATTCAGGAACTGCCTATTGACCCTCCGTCTCAGGATGACTAGCTAGAGATATCTCTCCATGCTTTAGCTGGAATCACCACCCCCCAAACAATGCGGGTCAGGGGTTACTTCAAGAAGCTTCCTCTTACAATACTCATTGATTCGGGTAGCACTCATAATTTCATTGACCCTCGGATCGCCAAACAAGCTGATTGTTTTATCCATCCTTGCTCCAACTTTGAAGTCATGGTTGCCAATGGGGGCACCTTACCTTGCAAAGGGAAGTGTCAAAATGTGTGTATCTCTATGGTAGATTATACCTTGCGCTCTGACATGTTTTCCTTGCCCTTAGGCGGATGTGATGTGGTTTTGGGCGCTCAATGGCTACGCACACTTGGCCCTATCTTATGGGATTTTGCTGAACTTTGGATGCAGTTTTCCCTCAATGGACAAAAACACACATTGACAGGATTACAACCAGGTTCTCTCAGCATCATCAGTTCACATCGCATGGAAAAACTCCTCAAGAAGAATTCACATGGTATCATCGTTCAGATCCATTCCATCCAGATGCAACCATTAGCGGTCTCCACTACTCCTTTGGATCTACAACAAATTCTAGATCGATATACAGGTGTCTTTGCTGAACCAGTGGGATTGCCACCTTCCAGGCCAGAAGACCATCATATCTAGATCCTTCCTGGCAACGTTCCTCCCAACATTAGGCCCTATCGCTATCCATTTCACCAAAAAACAGAGATTGAAATGCTCGTTTGGGACTTATTGAAGCAAGGTATTATTCACCCAAGTACTAGCTCCTTTTCTTCTCCAGTTATTCTTGTCCGCAAAAAAGATGGGTCATGGCGCCTCTGCATTGACTTCCGAGCACTTAATCACCTCACCATCAAGGATAAGTTTCAAATTCCTGTTGTTGATGAGCTTCATGGGGCTCACTTTTTCTCCAAGTTGGATCTTCGTTCTGGGTATCATCAAATTCGGGTTCATGAGGATGATATTCCTAAAACAGCTTTCCGCACACATGATGGCCATTATGAGTTTTTGGTCATGCCCTTTGGCCTCACTAATGCTCCTTCCACATTCCAGGCCTTAATCAATAAAATATTTCGACCCTACTTGCGGAAATTCATTCTAGTATTCTTTGATGATATCCTCATCTACAGTAAAACATGGGATGAACATCTCCAGCATCTGGATCTTGTCATGCAACTTTTCTCTAACCATCATCTCCATGCCAAGCAGTCTAAATGTGTTTTTGGACAGAAGGAAGTTGAGTATCTAGGGCACATTATCTCAGCACAAGGGGTTTGTGTGGATCCTGCCAAAATCGATACCATGAACAATTGGCCACATCCTCAGACACTCAAGAGCCTTCGTGGTTTTTTGGGGTTGACTGGCTACTACCACAATTTTTTCAAGGATTATGGGAAGATTGCAGCTCCATTAACTGCTCTATTGAAAAAGGATGCTTTTACATGGACACCTGCTGCTCAGTGTGCATTTGACAAACTAAAAAAAGCTATGTGTACTACACCTGTGCTAGCTATGCCCGATTTTTCCAAGCCCTTCACTATTGAGAGTGATGCTTGCGGCAATGGACTTGGTGCTATTCTCCTTCAAGATGAACACCCCATTGCGTTCACTAGCAAATCCCTTTCAGGTAAGAATTTAGCTGCCTCTACCTATGAGAAGGAAATGATGGCTATTTTGCATGCAATACAAAAGTGGCGCCCATACCTATTAGGGAATCATTTCTGCATCAAGACTGATCACCAGAGTCTGAAATATTTCTTGGACCAGCATGTCTCCTCCCCAGCACAACAGAAATGGGTTAGCAAACTCATGGGTTATGACTATGAGATCACTTACAAGAAGGGTAAAGACAATATTGTGGTAGATGCTCTTTCTCGCACATTTGATGCCCAAGGTTCTCTTTCAGCTATTTCTATGCTTGTTCCAAATTGGTTGCAATCTATTCAACAAGGTTATGTCAATGACTCTTCCTTATCTCAAATCATCCAACGCTTGACCAACAACCCTTCTACTGTACCACATTACTCTTAGGATGGTGCTTCTCTGCGATACAAGGGTCGTTTGGTGCTTCCCCAGAGCACAGATCTTCAACAGGTTGTCTTCTATGAACTCCATGCTTCTCCATCGGCAGGGCACTCTAGGTTCCTCAAAACGTATGAACGAGCATGGCGTAACTTCTTTTGGCAGGGCATGAAAAGGACAATTCAACAAATGGTGGCCGAATGTGATACCTGCCAGCGCAATAAGGGTGAAACAACACTCCTTCCAGGATTGCTTGAACCCTTGCCCATACCTACACAGATTTGGATAGATATTTCTATGGATTTCATTGAAGGGCTCCCTAAATATGGCGGGAAGACAGTGATTCTCGTTGTGGTTGATCGCCTCTCCAAATATAGTCATTTTTGTGCTCTCAGCCATCCCTATACAGCCTCCTCCGTCGCTCAAATTTTTCTGGACCAGATCTTTCGTCTTCATGGCATCCCTTCTTCCATTGTCTCGGATCGTGATGCGACTTTCACCAGTCATTTTTGGAAAGAACTCTTTCGCCACATTGGCACCAAACTGAAGATTAGTTCAGGGTATCACCCACAAACAGATGGTCAGACTGAAATTGTCAATAAATGCTTGGAAACTTATCTTCGTTGCTTCACCTCGGAACAACAACATCAATGGGGAAAGTGGCTCCCTCTCGCTGAATGGTGGTACAATACCTCTTACCACACTGCCTCTAAAATGACCCCATATGAAGCAGTCTATGGTCAGGCACCTCCAGCTCTTCTTCCATACACCCCCACCAGTTCACCAGTTCAGGAAGTTGACATGGTCCTTCGAAACTGCGATCAGATTCGTCGCATTTTGCGGGGCAATCTTCACATGGCAAGAAATCGCATGAAGCAACAAGCTGATCAGCACCGTTCGGAGCGCATTTTCAAGTCGGCAATATGGTTTTTCTTCGTCTCGAGCCGTACAAACAATCCTCCTTGAAACTCAAAGGGCATCATAAACTCGCTCCAAAGTTCTATGGGCCATATCGGATTCTTTAGAAGATTGTGTCCGTTGCTTATAAATTGGAACTTCCTCCTTCTTCCCGCATTCATCCAGTCTTTCATGTCTCTTGTCTGAAGAAAGTTCTTGGCACCAACATCAACGGAAAAACGATTTTACCCGAACTGTATAATTAAGGATCCATCCTTTTGGAGCCAGAGACCATCCTCAATCGGCGCATGTGTCAGCTTCGCTCTCTCTCTATCACAGAGGTCTTAATTCAGTGGCACGGCATGCAACCACAGGATGCTACATGGGAACCACTCCTTCAGATTCAACAACAATTTCCAAATCTAAAGCTTTGAGGACAAATCTTTTTTTAAGGGGGAGGGGATGTTAGGAACCCATGTCTTTACTTTGTTGGTATGTTGTTGTTGGATGCATATGATTTGTAAGTCGTCCCGTAGTATTTGTTGATCAATAGTTTGTGTTATTGTTGTTGGCGCATATGCTTTGTAAGTCGCCCGTAGTATTGTTGATCCATAGTTTGTAACGGCCCATGGTTTCGACCCATAGTATTGGCGCCTAGAATTAGTATATAAGTGTGTGTTGAGACCTATGAAGGCACCGTGAAGTTATTTGTATTGAGCTTTCTCATACGAGGTTGCCCCCTCGAAGTGGCCTGTGATCAATATAAAAGTGATTCTGAGTTCTGTCATTTCTGCTATTTCGCATATTCATATTAATTAATTGTTGCAGGTGCCTCAAACAAGATCAGTTAAAATCCAAGTCTAATGAGCTTTTCCCTGCTAATGAGAAGCTGGCCAAGAGGGATCAACTCATCTCGAAAATACAACAGGCTCGGGATGAGCTCTGCGCCGAGATCCAAGATTTAACTAGGAGACTCACCGACAAACCATTAATTAGAGATGCCAAGACCGTAATATGGGATGACATGGCACGGTTGATACGTTCACGGTGGATCCATTTCAGTATAGTTCAAGAGGAATATAATATTTCTAGGATTGCCACACAAGATGCTCGGGCCGTGGAAAGTAGCATAGCCAAAAAGGATGAGGTTGCTCGGGAAGTAATTGAGTTCCTTAATGAGAAAACATTTGATGAGATTCAGGCTTATTCCATCAAAGATCGCACTAATATAGTAATGGATGCTAGCAGGGTAATTACTAAAGTATCATTAGCTCAAAACGTGGCCGATATGGCCGCTCAGCTGAAACATGATGTGCGCATTTTCAAGGATCAGTTCCAAATATTTCTCGCATTGGGCCTCCCATTTTTCTGGGATGGAAATGGTGATCTGTACCTAGAAAGAGATTACCTTTCCCAGATGGAAGAAGCAAGAAATTCTGAAATCCATCTGACAGACACTCTTCAGGAACTCAGTGAGAAGGAAGTGGTTGATAAACTGCACTCTAATTTCGAGATACTGAATCGCCTTTGTGTTATTTTCAAAGGCTTACCTAAGGCTTCTTTCGAATGCTGCACTGATTTAGATTCAGCCTTAATGGAACTCAAGTACTACACCTTCCCAGTGGGTAAGCAGTGGAAGGCCATCGCCAAGTTTATCATGGTCAAGAATTCGGACCAGTTTACTAAGGATCAATCAAAGGTCGCAGCTTCAACTAAACAACCCATGGCCGAAACATCTTCTAGTCAACACAGCATACTTCTACAGCAAGTGAGCGGTTCCTAGACTCACTAATCAGTCGTTGTCCCTAAGGTTGTTAATTTTTGTAACAATTTTGTTGGAATAACTAAGCCTTCCTACCATTTATTTAATTACATAAGATGCATTAATTAATCACTTGTTGGTTAATCCTATGTAATAATTGAGGAAATTGCCATTGTGTGGTCCACAAGGCAACATGGGAGGATAATATTCCATTCAAGGTGTGATCTACAAGTCACCTAGGCCAATTGGGTGCATTCCTAAACATTTCTAGATAAGATTTAGGAAGGAGGGTGCATTTGTGAAGAAAGCTGTTGCTTTTACTGCTTTTTCCCCCATAGGAAAGAGCTAGTCAACGTAGGAAAGTGTTTTTTACACCAAAAAATTTCCTTGACACCATTTCCACTCAAATCTCGTATTTGGCATCAATTTTGGCTATATTTCACCTTCAGCTCACTAATTAGAGAATTCGTGAGATTTTGAGCAGTTTTGGAAAGTCAACTTGCCACCTAGGGGGCATGGGTAGTTTTAGAAAGTCTGATGAATAGGAGATTCTTTTGGCATCTTTAGCCATTTGGATTATTGCTGTAATTTTATTTAATAACAGCCTACAACATTCATATGTTGGCTGATGTAATTATTGTTCATGAGAAGTAATACAGAAATCCATTCGTGTGCATTATTTTTGTGTCTTTGACCAGTTGTGTGAGATTTTTCATATGAGAGAGTGTAATTTCTTGGAGAGTTCTTGGATTTGATCTGATTTTCACATGGTATCAGAGCCATCAAGCTATTCCTTTCATCTATTGATTTTCTTGCAGGATCCAACAGTCTCAGGAAGGGCGCATTGATCAAACCACCGAGTGATTTCTATTCTCTGCAGGGTGCATTTTGGAATCCAGAAGTGTTCTAATTTCAGTCCAAAAGTTATATCAGTTGCAGAAATGGATCATACACAGCAGATCATCCTCACTCCTTTCAATTACTTTGATTGGAAAGCACAGATGGAGATTCTACTGAGGAGCAAAGGGCTCTACAGGGTGACCATGGCAACAGAAGTTGAGCCAACCTCAGCAGTGGAGAAATCTAAATGGCATAATCAAAGGGATGAATCCTATGGGATTTTATGTATCACTACATCCAAAGAACTCTTATTTCATATTGATGGCCTCACTTCACCCAATGAAGTATGGCTGAAACTTCAAGAATTGTTCGGTAAAACCAATGAATTGAGAGGCCACCAATTGGATAACGAGCTAGTCTCTTTGAGTCCGCAAAATTTCGATAATCTACAAGAATTCTTCTCCAAATTCAAGTCTCTTGTATTGCAACTGAAGCAATGTGGAATAGACAAGAAATATGAGCAATTAGTTTTGGCCATTCTCTCCAAGCTTGGCCCGGACTATTCAATTTTTGTTTCCACCTTCCATTCCACCCGGAAAGCAATTAAAAATTGGAAGAGCCTGTCACTTTTAGAATTCATGGAGTCATTAACTCAAGAACAAGACAAGCTGGTCTTAATGGGAGCCATTAAAAATCCATCCAAAGACCATTGTCTAAATGTTGGAGACTCAAGGAATTCGAAAGGAAAAAAGAAGAGCAACTTCTAGAAGCCCACCGGTGAGCGGAAAGACAAGCAGAATTTTAATGGAGAGCCATCAAACTTCAAGAAGAATCCGAACAAGAAGAATGAGAGGACAAAGTGCACTTATTGCAGCAAGGGCTTTCATCCCAAAAGCTCTTGTATGAAGAAGACCATCGACCAATTAACTCAGGCATTGGAGAAAGCCAACATCTCTCTCCTAGAGAGCGCAAGAAGGAAGGATGGATGATCAAATTCCGATGACAAAGAGAGATTTCATGCACTGATAGCCGGCACTTCCCAATCTTCATCATTCATCATTGATTCTGGTGCTTCAAGATACATGGTGTCTGCAAGTAAGTATTTTACTTCACTTGACTCTTCTAGTGGTTTGAATATTGTATTGGGAGACAATTCTGAAACTTCTAGCAAAGGCAAAGGTAGCATAGATCTCGAGTTTGGGTCATTCAATAATGTTTTATATGTCCCTGGACTTACTGCAAACCTACTATCAGTTTATCAAATGACCCATACAGGGCTTCCCAAGAGAGTAACCTTTACCCCCAATGATGTTGAGATAGCAGAAATTTCAACAGGAAAACTTATTGCATTTGGTACTGCTGACAACTATTCTAGAATCTACAAGTTTTCTCATTTTGTGCCAAACTCCTCACCTTCTGCTCTATTGATTCATGCCAATGAGTCCAGCAAGCTATGGCATGAAATATTTGGCCACCTAATGTTGATGTATATGTAACTTCGGAATGTTTTTCATCTATGTATTTCATATATATTTCTTGTACGCTTATAAGAGATGTGTTATTCCTCTATAAGGAAGTGTCGTCATGTGTATTGACAAGTGTCGCAAGTGTGTGTACTTGGCGAAGGGTTATTAGACCACCATGTGTGGGGTCGGCCCTAAAATATATATTATATGGTTGACATACCTAGCTAGACAAGTCGGCCCCATAAGGTCACTGGGCAAACAGACTAATAAAAATAGAGATCGGGAGATCTCTATTTGGATCACTTGGAAACTCATACTTCTCTCACTCAGAAAGTGGCGCACTAGTGAGCAGGAGGATCATCTGCTACTAGGAGACTATCTCAGTGTATTTTGGTTGTACTTTGGTTGATCCATTGCTCTCTCTATCTCTGAGGAAGTTGTGGGGTTTTTCACCTTAGGGTTTTCCCCATGGAAACTCTATGTCTCTTGTCTCTCTTGCTTTTGATTCTTGTGATGCTTGTCATGTTTATTATGATTGTTATGCATTGATATACTGCACATGTTATTCTCTTAGTAAAGATCCTAGAGTATTGTGAATTAATGCTCAAAATTTAACATGGTATCAGAGCTAACCTGAGAAGAAGACATTGTGCAGTGACGAAAACTAGGGTTTCTTGTTTATTGGGTTTCTCTCCACAGATTTTGGAAAAGCAGTATAGTAGATTGACTCTACTCATCAAGGAGAATCTATCTGTCCAATCAGAATTCAATTCTGAGCATTTTCAGATTTGGCCCTAAATATTAGGGTTTCCTCAAAAATAGGAATTTCTGGAATTTGAAGACATAGCTGGAAGCTCCTTGCAAAAATCGATGTTTAGAGCTCTGGATCGAGATTTTTGGTTGGGTATATCTCCAGGAAACTCAAACCCTAATTCAGGGCTCTCCCTAGTGAACCCGGGAGGACAAAAAGGAAAATCTGAAGGGTAAAGATTTGTTGATCTCAAATTCTAAATACACCAGGCTGATCAGCTCATCAAGGCGCATCTTTCTATCCTTTCAGAAAGATGAAATTCACATTTTGAATTTTTAGGGTTTTTTTTCGACAAACCCTAATCCGGGACTAGATCCAGTTTTCAGCATTTCAAGTGGTAAGACCTAAATATTTTCTATTTCCATTTGAAGTACTCTTTAAGATGTCTCACCACACCAAGCTTGAGGATAAGCTTGAAGGGGATGATAACTTCCGAGCTTGGAAGTATAGGATTGGGTTAATCCTGGAAGAAAATGAGTTGGACTCATACATAAAAGAAGACATCCCTATCCCAAAGGATGAAGAGGCTAAGGTATTGCATAAGAAGAACTTGGTCAAGGCAAAGAGAATCATTGCTGATTCCATCAAATACCATCTCATACCCCATGTGTCTTCTCTAAAGACACCCAAGGAGATGTTTGACTCTTTGACCAACTTATTTGAAGGGAAGAACATAAATCGGAAGATGACTCTGCGGAATCAATTGAAAGGGGTCAAGATGTTGAATGGAGAGACCATTCAATCTTACTTCTCCAAGGTCTCTCAGATCAAGGAACAACTTGAAGATGTGGATGAAGTAGTGGACAATGGTGAAGTTGTTATGACCACTCTGAATGGCCTTCCTAGGTCATGGGACTCCTTTATTCAAGGAATCTGTGCAAGAAAGAAATTGATCTCTTTCAGTAAATTGTGGGAGGAATGCTCTCAAGAAGAAGCTAGGCTTGTAGCTTGTGAAGAAAAGATGGGAGGTGAAGATCAAGCTCTCGTAGCCCACACCAAAAGAAGCAAGCCCAAGAAGGAGCACTCTCACCACAAGAGATCCTATCACAATCAACAAAAGAATAAGAAGGATATAAGATGTTTCACATGCAATGAGAAGGGTCACTTTGCTTCAGAATGTCCCAAGAACAAAAGGGATAACATCAACTCCAGCAAGAAGAAGAAGGGCAACAAAATAAAGTTCCATGCTCATTTTGCCGAAGATGATGAACCTCCAAAGAAGAAGTCTAGGGAAGAAAGTGATGATAGTGATGATGACTCATCAAGTGAAGAAGAGTATGTTCTAATATCTGCTCTCACAGGTACTATCTCCCATGGTTGTAATGATTGGTTAATTGACAATGGGGCTTCCAAACACATGATTGGGTTTAAGGAATATTTTGTAAACCTATCTAAACATGAATCACCCCATAAGGTGAAACTTGGGGATGATTATCAATACCCAATCAAAGGAAGTGGTGAAGCCTCCTACAACCTAGATTCTGGAAAATCTTTGAAGATGAAAAAAGTCCTTTATGTACCTGGGCTCAAGAAGAATTTACTCTCCATCTCTGCATTGGATGCAAAAGGTATGAGGGTTGCATTTGTGGATGGCCAAGTCCTAATGTGGCCAAAGGGAAAGACCATAGATGATGCAGTGGTGATTGGAGAGCAAGAGGGAGGTTTGTACAAATTGAAGGGACAACCTGAACTTGCTATGGTGACATGAAGACAAAGATTCATCCATAGTCATGGATCACATGGAGGTATGTATGATTTGGTTTTGAAAAGGTTAACTTATGAGTTATGCAGGACATTGAAGAGAACAAGAAAAAATTGCTAGACATAACTAGCAAATATGGTGAACAGGTATGTTTTCCTTATATCATATGATCTCTTATATAAGTATGCATGGCATGATTGATGATGATTGTTCATAAAGACATAGGTTTGAATAATCATGGGTATATGCATATTATGTGTCTTACCTTAATTAATGATATGACTCACCAGAAGAGTCATAGGTTCAAGTAATCATAGGTTCAGACATGTTATGTTTCTTATGATATGACTAACCATAAGAGTCCTATATAAACCTTGAATGCTAATGCTTATTATTTTTGTTTGAAATAATCATGACTATACATGCTTGAGATTATTGTGTTTTGATAGTATTGAGAATATACTAATGAATGTATGATTTTGTATGAGACCTCGAGGATAACACAATGATGATACTAACAAGCATGCATAGGGATCGAGAATGAATATAAGTTCAAGAACAGGTAATCCAAGAAGCAAAGATCAAGAGGGAGCACACTCCAGTGGCTTCTGCAAGGATGCAGATATTCAGAGGGAGTTTACCATCTCTCTACATTCCACAACAGAAAGGTGTAGAAGAAGCTACTTCAGATTAGGACTCCATCAGCTCTTGCAAGGAAGCAAAAACTCAGAGGGAGTCCCAAGACCTGAAGGGAAGTTTGCTATGACTTCCATATGGATCTATCAGATCAAGCATGTTGCAGATGACAGCATAGAGAAATATAAAAGTGATGAAATTGAAGATACACCAGATGGATGTCAAGATTGCTTTCTTGAATGGTGTAGTTGAAGAGGAAGTATATGTGGAGCAGCCACTCAATTTCGAAAGACATGACAGGGAGTCATATGTGTGCAGATTGAAGAAAGCCTTGTATGGCTTGAAGCAAGCTCCCAGAACTTGGTATGGTAGGATGGACAGTTTCCTATCTAGTTTGGGCTTTACCAAGAGTAAAGTGGATTCCAACCTTTACTACAAGGTTGAGGAAGGGAATCCCGTGATTCTACTCCTGTATGTGGATGACTTATTTGTAACAAGAGATGATAGATTGATTGTAGATACTGAGAGGAAGATTGCTGTCGAGTTCGATATGAAAGATTTGGGAATGATGCACTATTTCCTAGGTATGGAGGTGTCGCAGAATGCAGGTGGGATCTTCCTTGGTTAAGGGAAGTACACAGTAGATATCCTGAAGAGATTTGGGATGATGGATTGCAAGGCCATGGCCACACCTATGGCATCGAACCTGAAGCTTCTATGTGATGCTTCATCTGAGCCAGTTGATATTTCTATGTATCGTCAGATGATTGGGTCCTTGATGTACCTGACAAACATGAGACCAAATATTTGCTTTGCTGTGAACACATTGTGTCAGTTCCTCACAGATCCGAGGAGTGTTCATCTGATTGCTGTAAAGCATGTTCTGAGGTACCTAAAGGGTACAGTGGATTATGGGCTCAAGTATGAAGCGATTCAAAGGTTTAACCTATGGGGCTGGCAGTGCTGCACATAGGAAGAGCACATCTGGATGCTGCTTTAGTATGGGATCAAGTGTGATCTCTTGGTTTAGCAGGAAGTAGTCCTGCGTAGCACTGAGTACAGCCGAGGCAGAGTATGTTGCAGCCTATTTAGCTAGTTGTGAGGAAGTATGGCTTCGGAAGCTATTGTCTGAGTTATTTGATCTCCCGTTGGATGCTACTGGTATCTTTTCTGATAACCAGAGTTGTGTGAAGCTGTCCGAGAACCCAGTGTTTCATGACAGGTCAAAACACATAGAGATCAAATATCACTATATCAGGGATATGGTGCAGAGAGGAGCTGTGAAGCTCCTGTACATTGTGATGGACGAACAGATTGTAGATGTGTTGACGAAGCCACTAGCTAGGGTGAAGTTCGAGTACTTCAGGGAGAGGCTTGGTGTTCTTCAGATTGATGACACTTCGAGGAAGAAGTGATGGACACATTTGCAGAAGCCATTCCAAGCATGTTGGAAGGAGGATCCTTCACATGGCTGTGGATGTAAGCACTGGATGATGAGCATCAGGACGATGCTCCAGTTATTGCTCTGTATATGCATCAGGAGGATGTTGGATATGATCAGTTGGATCATTTATATGTGTATGTATGTATGCATCATGTTAGATGCTGGGTATGATCAGTTGGATCATTTATATATATATGTATGTACGCATCATGTTGGATGTTGGATATGATCAGTTGGATCATTTATACGTATATGTATGTACGCATCATGTTGGATGCTGGATATGATCAATAGGATCATTTGTATATGTTTTGTATATGCATCATGTTGGATGCTTGGACCATGTATATGTATATGTATCAGGTGGATACTGTGTATGATCAGGTAGATCATGTATGTTGATATGTATCATGTATGATTAGGTGGATCATGTTTTTGTATTTGTATCAAGTGGATACATTGTATGATCAGGTGGATCATGTATGATGATATGTATCAGGTAGATACTTGGTATGCATCAGGTAGATGAATTATATGATCAGGATGATCATGGATGATGAGCTTCAAGATGTTGATCCAAATGACATGCAGCAGGATGTTGCAGTGATGATGATCGGAATGATCATGTATACATCAGGATGATGTATGGTGAGTATCAGGATGATACTCTGTGGCCGCGGATCAGGTTGTGCAGATGAGCATATAATTTGGCCCTGGGAGATTTGCAGATAGTCTTTCGAGGTTTTTCCTATGGCATGTAATCTGCCCTGGGATATCTGACAAATGCTCTTTCGAGGTTTTGCTCTGGGAGGACATATAATTTGGCCCTGGGAGATCTGTAGATAATCTTGCAAGGTTTTGCCTATGGCATATAATTTGGCCCTGGGATATCTGGGAGATGCTCTTTCGAGGTTTTGTCCTATGGCATATAATAGCACCTTGGGAGATCCGATAGGTTGAGCTGTGTGCTCGTAATAAGTCCTGGGATGCTCTTGCAAGGTTTTTCCATGACCACATGTAATATCACCCTGGGAGATCCAATAGGTTGGGATGTGCTCCCGTAATAAGTCCTGGGATGCTCTTGCAAGGTTTTGTGGTGACCACATATAATAGCACCCTGGGAGATCCGATAGGTTGAGCTGTGTGCTCGTAATCATTCCTGGGATTCTCTTTCGAGGTTTTGTGGTAGGGTCACATGTAATAGCTCCCTGGGAGATCCGATAGGTTGGGCTGTGTGCCCGTAATAAGTCCTGGGATGCTCTTGCAAGGTTTTGTGATGCACATAATAAGCCCTGAGGATTCCACAGTATGGTCATTGATGACGAAGACCTACAGGTGGTGGGCCTACATCTAGTATGAAAAAGGACTGGCTTTGTAGAACTTCTTATGATGAGTAGAGTCAGAGATTGGTTGAGATAGCAATAGCAGTGACGATGATGATGACGATGATACCAAGAAGAGGACTTGTCTAGCAGAACTGTGTCGAGAAATACCTTCCTAGTTAAGAGGGAGTGTTGATGTATATGTAACTTCGGAATGTATTTCATCTATGTATTTCATATATATTTATTGTACCCTTATAAGAGATGTGTTATTCCTCTATAAGGAAGTGTCGTCATGTGTATTGACAAGTGTCGCAAGTGTGTGTACTTGGTGAAGGGTTATTAGACCACCATGTGTGCGGTCGGCCCTGAAATATATATTATATGGTTGATATACCTAGCTAGACAAGTCAACCCCATAAGGTCACTGGGAAAACACACTAGTATAAATAGAGATCAGGAGATCTCTATTTGGATGACTCAGAAACTCATACTTCTCTCACTCAAAAAGTGGCACACTAGTGAGGAGGAGGATCATCTGCTACTAGGAGACTATCTCAGTGTATTTTGGTTGTACTTTGGTTGATCCATTTCTCTCTCTATCTCTGAGGAAGTTATGGGGTTTTTCACCTTAGGGTTTTCCCCACGGAAACTCTATGTCTCTTGTCTCTCTTGTTTTTTATTCTTGTGATGCTTGTCATGCTTATTATGATTGTTATGCATTAATATACTGCACATGTTATTCTCATAGTAAAGATCCTATAGTATTGTGAATTAATGCTCAAAATTTAACACCTAAACTACAAATACCTTTCCCAACTTCATGAGAAAGAGATGGTTATAGGGCTGCCCAATATCAAATTTTCGAAAGGTGTCTGTCAATCCTGTATCCTAGGGAAACACCCTGAGCACAAGTATGGGAGATGTACCACTGAGAGAACCACTGCACCATTGGAACTTATACACAATGATATATTAGGTCCATTTCCTCATGAGTCATTGAATTCAACAAAATATATTCTCACATTCATAGATGATTTCAGCAGGTATTGTTGGGTTTATTTCATCAAGCATAAATCAGAAGTTTTTGGGTTATTCAAGTTATTCAAAGCCTCAGTTGAGAATCAGTCTAGTAGACATATTAAAGTGTTAAGATATGATAATGGTGGTGAGTATGTGAAATCATAGTTTTAGCAATTTTGTGCTTCATCGGGCATACAGATGCAACATACAGTTCCATATACACCTCAGCAAAATGGGGTTGCTGAGAGAAAGAACAGATCTCTTAAGGAGATGGCCACATGCATTCTTGAGGAAAAAGGTTTGTCTCCTAAGCTATGGGCTGAAGAAATAAATTGTGCCACCTATATTCATAATAGAGTGCCACACAAATCTCTCAAAGGTGTCACTCCTTTCGAGGCTTGGACAGGTAACAAACCAAATATCTCTCATTTCAGGATTTTTGGCTCAAAGGCTTGTGCTAGGATTCCGATTGAGAAGAGGAGGGATATGTAGCCCCAAAGCCAACCATGTTTGTTTGTGGGATATTCATAGGAATACAAAGCTTATAAGTTGCTGAAAATGACAACTCATAAAGCATTCATCGAAAGAAGTGTGCAGTTTGAGGAAGAGCCCTCTCAGAGCGCAGAAATTGGAGATTCATCTTCACCGCCGACTAAAGAAGAAGTAAGTGATGTTCTTGATATTTTTTATTCTGATATTTCTGATGATGAGGATCAATTTACTGCAGATGATAACTCACCTACAAGGCCTAAGTGGGCTGCAAAAACTTTTCTAGCAGCAGGTGAACTAGCAGGCAATCCTCAGGACCAAAGGAGGACTAGATCACAGTTTGAGACTGCTCTCAATGTGAATGATCCTTATCTTTCTGAAAAGTGCTATATGATGATAGATTTTGATCCACAAACATATGAGGATGCCTCACATTATCCTAGATGGCAGATTGCTATGGATGAGGAGTTTCAGTCATTGCAGAAGAATGAAACTTAGGAGCTAGTCAAGCTCCCCGCAGGCAGCACGTTGGTAAGATGCAAATGGATTTATAAGACTAAATGTGCAGCGAATGGTACAGGCATTAAGTACAAAGCAAGTCTGGTAGCAAAGGGGTATTCTCAGGTCCAAAGACTTGATTATAATAAGACATTTGCACCAGTAGCTCAGAACGACTCCATTAGACTAGTTTTGGAAGTGGCAGCTTCCAAGCGGTGGGAAGTACATCACATGGATGTGAAAAGTGCTTTCCTCCATGGGGAACTTGAAGAAGAGATATATATGAAGAATCCACATGGGTACACATCAGATCCAAACCTTGTTTGCAGGTTGAAAAAATCTTTGTATGGACTCAAGCAAGCCCCTAGGGCTTGGTATGCGAAGATGGACAGTTTTTTGCTGTCACAATCCTATGTTCGGTGTAAATCTGACCCAAATGTCTATATGAAGTTTGCTGATGGTTTTATTATGTCAATAGTTTTGTATGTTGATATTTTGTTGATCACAGGTGATAGCACTGAAAAAATAGCATCACTTAAGACCGCAATGCACCAAGCATTCTCCATAAGTGACTTGGGAATTCTCAAGCAATTTTTGGGGCTTGAAATTTCACAAACAAAAGAAGGAACCAAGGTATGTTAGTCAAAGTATGATTCTAATTTTTTGAATAAGTTTAAGATGGCTGATTGTAAGCCTTCTAAGACTCCATTCCTTTCTGGAGTCAGAATGGAAGAAGCAGAATCTACACCGCTCTTTGACAGTACACTCTACAGACAGTTGATTGGCAGCTTACTCTACTTGACTCACACTCATCCAGATCTTGCATATGCTGTGAGTGTGGCATCTAGATACATGGAGCAGCCACATGAGTTATATTGGAGGGCTGCAAAAAGAATCCTTCATTATGTGCAGGGCACAAAGAATGATGGGATTCACTATATGGCAGATTCGAGCTTAGATCTCTTGGGTTTCACAGATTCGGATTGGGCTGGTGATAGCCTTGACAGGAAATCCACATCAGGATTTGTATTCATGCTTGGAGGTGGCCCTGTTTGCTGGTCCAAAAGGAAACAAAATGCCATAGCACTATCTTCAGTGGAGGCAGAGTGCAAAGGAGCAGTGAATGCTGCTACACAGTGTGTCTAGTTGCAGGGGATTTTGTCTGAGTTTGAGATTTCTTTCAGTACTCCTACTATCATTTATTGTGACAACCAGAGTGCCATTAGAGTTTCATTTGATCCAGTACAGAGGCAGAGGACCAAGCACATAGAGATTCATATGCACTACATCAGAGGCCTAGCACATGACCAAATCATAGATTTGCAGTATTGCCCCACAGGTGATCAAACTGCAAATATCTTCACCAAGGCTTTCACAGAGAAGACATTCAGCTATCTTAGATCACTGCTTGGGATGCTTGGACATGTGGTGGAGTGAAGGGTTGATCAGCAACCTTTCAATTTTGATATGTCCATGTTTTGAGGGAAGGTTTTTCCCATGAGGTTTTCCTTCTATCCTTGTTTTGTGGACCGACAGTATTTTGTACGGGGTGACCAAGTTTTGTTACTGGGCCCTTAGCATTTTTTATATATTCTGATATTTAGATCATTTAAGTCAAACTTAAGAGGGGGTGTTGGAATAATTAATCATTCCTACCATTTATTTAATTACATAAGATGCATTAATTAATCACTTGTTGGTTAATTCTATGTAATAATTGAGGAAATTGCCATTGTGTGGTCCACAAGGCAACATGGGAGGATAAGATTCCATTCAAGGTGTGATCTACAAGTCACCTAGGCCACTTGGGTGCATTCCTAAACATTTATGGATAAGATTTAGGAAGGAGGGTGCATTTGTGAAGAAAGTTGTTGCTTTTACTGCTTTTTCCCCATAGGAAAGAGCTACTCAACCTAGGAAAGTGTTTTTTACACCAAAAACTTTCCTTAACACCATTTCCACTCAAATATTGTATTTGGCATCTATTTTGGATATATTTCACCTTCAGCTCACTAATTAGAGAATATGTGAGCTTTTGAGCAGTTTTGGAAAGTCAACTTGCCACCTAGGGGGGATGGGCAGTTTTAGAAAGTCTGATGAATAGGAGATTATTTTGGCATCTTTAGCCATTCAAATTACTGTTGCAATTTTATTTAATAAAAGCCTACAACATTCATATGTTGGATGACGTAATTATTTTTCATGAGAAGTAATACAGAAATCCATTCTTATGCATTATTTTTGTGCCTTTGACTAGTTGTGTGAGATTTTTCATATGAGAGAGTGTAATTTCTTGGAGAGTTCTCAGATGTGATCTGATTTTCACAAATTTTTGTTAGGAACCATGAGTCGATTTTATTGAGCCATTGGGATGAAACAATATTTGTAATATTTTTATATTTTCTTAAGCCGTTGAGGCAGAAAAACAATTTTTGAAAGAAGTATCTTGTTTTAAGATAGAATAGAAAGACTATATAAGAGAAACAGAGGCATTGGCCAAAAGGTCGGCTCTCTTATGTAAGAAGTATTACTTCTATGTTAGATGGTTGATCAATACAAAGAGAAACATATTATTTCCCTATCTTGGAGCTTGATGGATTCAAAGTTTTGATGTGCACAGTTAGTATCTTCTGTTGTTTTTTCATCTCTTCCATTTATGTATGATCTATAGAGCTATTCTGAGTTTATATGAGTGCTTATGCTTAAATGTATTTCTTTTATGGTGATTAGTAATTGAAGTATTCATGCTGATTTATCTTGAAGTGATATCCTCGTATTATTCAGTGGTGTTTTGTGTTTCATTTTGTTAAGGATGTTGAATTCCTCTCTCAGGCTCAAAAGGTCATTCTATAAATGTAAAATAAAGATTTACTTTCATGGTACCTTTATCTTGCACCATTCCATTTTCATTTGCTACTCAAAAGTATGATTTCTTGGCACACTTAAATACTACCCATTAACATTTCAAGATCGGAATTCGACATTATTTCTATCAGCTATGTTGTGATTCAATAAAGTTTTAGAAGTGATTATTGATGCCCAGTTACAGTTCTAAAAAACAGCTTTAGAACGTCTCTGGGACTAACATCTTTTTTGGCATTGTTGTCGGGGAGGCAATCAAGAAGATAAATCTTCCCTAGGTATAACGACAAAATTCTACGCTCTCAGTTTTATGGTGGATGAGATTGAGTTGCAGGCTGTTATCCACCTGCGAGTCCACACTAGAAAACCTCGCATATGGACAAAGACACACTCGCCAGAACCCAATCCACAAAGAATTTGTGGCCTTTGAAGACTCAGTTTCTTGGAGACATAAACGTAGGAGATTCCAGTCTACCTCACCAAGCTATTAGCGAAGTCTCGCTTCTCCTATGTTTGACCCCTGATCCCCTTCATGTAAGTTCGTCGTCCAAACCCCTGAGCAAGAACCATTTTCCCGCATTCCCTGTGATTTTCCTAGCTTCCTAAAGATTCCTGCTACAAACGAAGAAGTTTCATCTCATCAGCTCGATTCCCTCATTACCCCATAAGGAGTAACGCCAAGCACCAGCCATCTCATGTTGGGAGAAAGAGGCGAAAGGCCATCATCACTACCCAGAACCTCAAGATGGGTGGCAGGCCAACATGGGCCTCTGCAATTGCCCATTTCCCTAAATAATATTCCTACCCACTACCTGAAGCTGCTCCCAAAGTATGATGGAAGAGAAGGGACTTCTGCCAAAGACCATATAGACCGATTTATAGATTTTATGGAGAACATCCTGATCAAGCACAATGATGTACTTATGAGGATGTTCATTCGAACACTGGAAGGAGAGGCCATAAATTGGTTCAACACTTTTCCCACTAGCTCCATCAACACAATGGGATTCTTGGAAAAGACCTTTACCAAGAAGTGGGAGATTAAATGAGACGGTCTTTATTACTTAACAGAGTTCTTCGCCCTAAGAAAAAACAGTGCAGAAGACATACTTGATTTCACTGCAAGGTTTAATAAGTTCTACTCCAGAATCCCTGCGGACATTCATCCTACTGAAGCAACAGCTCAAGTAGCTTACGCATCTGCGTTTCCCTCTCATTTTTCTATAGCATTGAGAAAGAGAAGACCGATCTCGCTCCGCGACATGCAAGAAGATGCCATGGACGTCGAAGGGAGTTGGAGAGTGGGATGCAGAATTGGCATGATGAATAAGACTGAACCCAAAGATAAGAGAAATCCCAAAGAAAGTTACGCTGCTTTAGAAATAGGAGACTCTCGGGGCGCAAAGATCGACAGGATGGCCCGTCTTATCAAGAGTCCGGCAAACAAAATTTCTAAAATGGAATTAGGTAAGAGCAATCTTAAAAAGCAAACACGGACCCAACCTCTTACGTGTTGTAGGCAGTCTCCTGATCCTCGAATGGTATACAAAAAGAAAGAAAATAAAGAAAAACCATTGAAACCACCCATTATCAAGAAAAAGAATGGCCTAGCCAAAAGTTTGACGGAAGTACTTCAGGAGGAGTTCAAGGAACACATGAACTGGATGGAAGAAAATCCTTCTCTTATGCACCTTGCTAAAGAGGATTATGAGTCTTCATGCACATATAAAAAGAATGCCTCAGAGATTATGAAATCCCATGGAAGAGGTGTCCTTGGACATAGATATTTGCACAATGATCTATCGGGAGACCTACGAAAGAGATGTGACGAGAGGTCCACACCCAATTTGACATATGAGTCAAATATTGCTTCTCCCAAGAAGTCGCCTTAGAGATTGGATCAATTTAATACCTGTCAAGGAAACTCTGCAGCTTTTGATCTGGAACATGAATTTAGTAAGCTAAAAGTAGCTATCCCCCTCACTAAATTATGAAGAATCCATTATATCGAAAAAGTATCAGAAGTCTATTGGTCAAGGCCAAGAAGGGTGAGGAGCATGATTCTATAATTCTAAGTGATCGAGCCCCATTTTTTCAGTATAATCCCCAAATTGATGATCAAGAAACATCCACTGCTCCCTTTTTATCACCCTAAGATTGCACGGAAAGTTGCTTCACAATTGCATGCTGGACTCTAGAGCATCTCATAATTTGATGCTCAGATTAGTCATGGAACAACTAGGACTGAAAATTACCAGACCATGTCACGACCTCTATGGTTTTGATTCAAGAGAAGTAAAATGTATAGGCACGATAGCAGGATTGACAGTCATTTCTACTCAACTGTCGGACAAGAATGTGAAAATGGATGTTGTAGTAGCAGATGTTCCTGCAAAGTATGGCATACTGTTATCAAGAAATTGGGAAATAAAGTTGGGGGGAACTGTACGAATGGACATGAAGTAAGCCACAATATTGACGATTGCAGGAGAATCTAGAAAGTTGTATCATGAGACCATGATGGCATATACCGTAAGCAAGTTTGATAGCCCTGAAAACTATCCTGCAGATTCAG
The DNA here is from genome assembly GCA_027924585.1 of Larix kaempferi. NCBI lineage: Eukaryota > Viridiplantae > Streptophyta > Pinopsida > Pinales > Pinaceae > Larix > Larix kaempferi. The sequence goes on from BSBM01000012.1 coordinate 27,125,020, forward strand.
AGAATAAAGAGGTGAACGTCTGCATATTGTCAATGGAAAACTAGTATGTAGGAGAAGCAACATTATTAGTGTTGAGATATTGTAACTTCAAAGAATATTATATTTGTACTTTATTATTCTGGAGATGTTTCATTCCTCCGTGAAGATCTTATTGTATATCCAGAGATGTTTATTCCTCCGTCGGAATGTGGTAACTCGGGTTATTAGACTTCCCTAGTGGGGGTCGGCCCTGTATGTGTTATGTGGGTCAAAGGGTTATTAGACCACCCTAGAGGGGTCGGCCCAGTCAGTTGTAGCGGGGTCTTTAACCCATTGGTTAAATACGAGCCTACGTGTACTTGTGTAAAAGATATGTCAGAGTAGTGTATAAATAGAGGAGGTGTGTTCCTCATTTGACACACACACTCACTTGAGAGAGAGGCGCACTTGTGGAGGAGACATCTGCTATGGTGGAGGAGGAGATCATATCTTTGGTTTGCATCTTTGTATATTGCTGGTCATCTATATTGAGGAAGCTTTATTGGGTTTTCTACCCCATGAGAGTTTCCCAGGATAAATCTGTGTCTCTTGTGTTTATGCTATGCTTGTTGTTTCTTCAGTGATCCTATATATGCTATTATTGTGAAATGGAATGTAATGCTTCTATTTTCTGTCTTAGCATATTAAATCTTAACATGGTATCAGAGCTAACCTGAAGGAAGGCAAGGTATGGCACTTACGACACTTGCTTTACTTATGACAATTTGAAGGTTAGGGTTTTACATAGCAAAAACCAATCATCGTGGAACTTTCGCTATAAATCCATTTTGGCGAATGTTCAGGATCTGAAACCTTTACAGGTCGTAGACAACATCTCCAGGTATCTTGTGTCCAAAGGGCACCCTCAAATTCGTTGTACTTTGTAAGTTATGATCAGTACAAGTTAGGGTTTCTGCCTCTTCCAGATCTCAGTCAAAATCAGGTGACCTAGGAAAAAAGGTCATAACTTGGGCTAGGAAGCTCCAAATGAAATTTCATAAAAAGTGACAGGTAGTACACAGACTATACTATCTCAAGAAACTTTTTCAGAGGCAGAAGCTAAACCAGTGACACATGGTACGCTGTACATGTTTGCTCTCCTGTTTTATCCCATAAACAGGTCACGTTGCGACACTTGGCATAACTCTCTCTCAGAGAGTCCAATTGAGGTCAGAAATTTTAGGATGTAAATATAACAGGGCGAGATATCTCAGTAAAATTTTTTAGAGGCCGAAGTTCAAATAGTGACACGTGGCACACCGTACAAGTTCACTCTCCTGTATTATCCCAAAACAGGTCACGTTGCGACATTTGGCATAACTCTCTCTCAGAAAATCCAATTGAGGTCAGACCTATTAGGATGGAAAGATGATAGGTCAGGCTACTGCAGAAAAAATTTTCAGACCCTGTGGAGCAAAAATTTCAGAGTTATAGCAGAAACAATCAGGTACATATTTCTGTCAAAACAGAATTATTTTTGGAGCACCTTTATTCATGGCTTTCGTAATTTAGGGTTTCGGAGAAAGTTAGAATTTTTGGAATCGGAATCCACGGCTGAATGATACTCAAGAAAATCGAAATTTAGAGACCAAGATCAAATTTTTTGGTTGGGTAGAAGACCGGGCTTGATTAAACCCTAGCTCAGGATTTTGATCGGAAAGATGGAAAATTAGGGCTTCAGCAAAAGTTGGAATTTTTGAAGTCTGTAACCACGGCTGGAAGCTCCTCAGAAAAGTAAGAGTTTAGAGCCTTGGATCAAACCTTTTGATTGAGCAGAAGGGTGGGCTTCATCAAACCCTAGTTCAGGATCCTGTCTAGAAGATCCAGAAGTTTCAAAGGCAATTTTGAGGGGTCAAATTTTGGAGATTTCAAAATTGAAGTATGCTAGTTTGATCAGCTCAGCAAGACACATCCTTCCATTCATTCGGAAGTGTGAAAGTCAAAGATTGAATTTTTAGGGTTTCTCTAGCAAACCCTAATCAATCTCCAGATCAAGTTTCAGGGGGAGTTGAGGCTAAGGCCTTACATAAGAAGACTACAAGAAGTCTCAACAGGTATGACTTAAGGAGGTTTAGGTATGTCTTGAAATCTGATTCTTGATTAATTTCATAATGTGTTTGTCTTCATGTTATCTATTAGTACAATCTTGATTAACGTTAGAATTGTCTTATCACCCTAGTAACAGTATGAGTGCATGTGAATGATCGAAGACATTCATTGATTAGGGCTATATGATTGTACTAATGCATTATGGTGTTGTGTGAGGTTGATGTTGTCTGCTAACAAGATACAGGTACATCACAAAAGACAAATCAAGCTCCATGGCCATGACATCATGAAGACAAAGACTCATCCATAATCTTTGTTCTACTTACGAGGTATGTATGACTTTGTTATATTATGCTTAACCTATGAGACATGCAGGTTCTAGCTCAGGATCTCTAAATCATTGAAGAGATTATTTAGGTATGTTGTACATAACTAAGCAGGTATACTAATCCAGGTATGTTTTCCTATGTCATGTTAGGATCCCTTATATAAGTGTACTTGGTATGATTGGTTATGCTTATTCATAAAGTTAGTAATCAAGGGTTTATGAATATTATGTCTCTTATCTTGGTTGATTATTTAACTAACTAGATCAAACAAGAATATACATGAGTAAAAGAAGACTTCCCTGAAACCTTGAATATTATCTATAATCATGACTATACATATTCAAGATTATTTAGAATTAGAATGTTTTGAGAATATACTAATGAATGTATGTTTGTGTATGAGATCATGAGGATGACACTAGTGCACACTTGAGCATGCACAGTGGTACAGAATGAATAGAAGTTCAAAAGACATATAGAAGATCAAGCGGGAGGCAACCACACAAACATAAAAGATAAGTATTTGAGTTGTTATAGTAAATGATATTGCTTGTATTCATATTTGTATTCCTAGAATATATCATGCTGAGTATAAACATTCATAGAGCATAGAACAGTATACTACTAATATGCATATGATTGGTAAGTTGGACAAACATTCCATTGTTGCTTGTCTAGAATGAAACCTCTTTGCTGACATGCTGAGAGCTGTGCAAACTCTCAATAGTATGTTCTGGTAGAGATGGAAGGCATCTAGATAGCCACTGTATGCATACAGGATATGGGAAAGTGTTGTGCCAAAGTATTGGTCAAAATAGTTACATAACTATGTAAATGATATCTGTATGCATAATAGGTTATCATGTCAATATGATTTAATGATTATGAAGTATTACTAATCATGTACTTAATTTTGATTTGTAGGAAAGATCATGATGAATGATGAACAATGAACAAGCGATGGATGTTCAACAAAAGGATTTACAAATCAAACACACTATAGAAGGCTTGTGGCTAGAAAATTCTCTTAGAAAGAGGAAGAGAATCATGATAAGATGTTTGCTCCAAGTGGATAGATAAGACCATTCTCTTAATGGTGTAATTAAAGAAGAAGTGTGAATCAGGTTCTGTATGGGTACCCAGGATCGATAATCAATTGATGAGCTTAATGATCACCATGGGTGATGAGGATCTCAACCTTTGCTACAAGGTTGAATATTGTTTCTATACATAGACGACATGGATGCAAGAAGGAACTCACCACAGAGTTCAAATGATATTGAGGCTCATATCAGTAGACCCATCTAATGAGAGATGGCACAGGTAGATATGAAGAAGACCATTCAATGCAGAGTGTGAATGATGTTCAGTCACAAAGGGAGAATTGACAGTTTCTTGATAAGCTTGGGCTTTACCAAAAGTAAAGTTGTTCCTAACCTTTACCTTAAGGTTGTGGATGATGAACCTATCATACCATTATTGTATGACGATGATCTCTTCTCTGACAAGGAATGAGAAACAGATCATGAAAAGAAAGAAGAAGATGGCTGAAGAAATGAAAATGAAAAATATCAGATTGATGCATTACTTCCTAGGTCTGGAAGTATGACAAGGCTCAGAAGGAATCTTTCTCAACCAGGGAAAGTATCCTGAGAAATATTAAAAGGACTTGATGTGTTGGAATGGCCACTCTTGAAGTTGTTATTAGATGACTCATCAGAGTTAGTGGATAGAACTCTGTACAGACAAAATATTGAGTCATTGATGTGTCTAACAAATACTAGGTCAGATATATGCTTTGCTGTGAACACCTTGTGTCAGTATCTAGTGGAAAACCAGATGTGTTCACCTGTTAGTTGCAAAGCATGTGATGAAATACCTAAAGGATACGATAGATTTTGATCTATGTTATCTTAGAGATCATGACTTTAGATGGCTACATAGATGTTGATTGGGAAGAAATTGTATCAGACAGGAAGAGCACATCAAGAGGATGTTACTATCTGGGATCATCCATGATCTCATGGTTTAGAAGGAAGCAATATAGTGTGGCTCTTAGCACAAGCATAATATATGGCTTCTTGCTCTGCTAAGTTATGAAACAATATGGCTTCAGGATTGTTTGACTTAGAGATAGACCCAACTATGATCCTATGTGACAAACAGAGTTGTATCAAGATGGCAGAGAATCTAGTGTTCCAAGATATGGTGCAGAAAGGAACCAAAAGTTTGAATTTGTAACAAGTTACCAATGTACTAACCAAACTTCTACCGATCCGATGTACTAACCAAACCTCTACCTCAAATAAAGTTTTCTGAGACAAACTTAATATAGTTCAGAAGGACCCTCCTCGAAAGGGGGAGTGATGTGATAACTCATGATGAGATTGCCTGCATCGACAGTGAGGTCGATGATGAGGATACCTATATTAGTGATGCCGACAGAGAGGTTGGTGGATGGTCCTTAGATAGGGTCTAAGGTGACAAGAGTATTGCATCATCCTTGAACATATATTCTAAAGAGATCCATCGACGTATGTCTTCGAGAATGAAGTCCTTGGTGGACTTGAGGGGATTGGATCATCCCTGGACTTCAGTCCTAAAGAGAGCCGTAGACGTATGTCTTCGAGAATGAAGTCCTTGGTGGACTTGAGGGGGTTGGATCATCCCTGGACTTCAGTCCTAAAGAAGATCCGTAGACGTATGTCTTCGAGAATGAATTTTTTGGTGAACATGTGAGGGGATTGGATCATCCCTGGACTTCAGTCCTAAAGAAGTGCCGTAGACGTATGTCTTCGAGAATGAAGTTTTTGGTGAACATGTGAGGGGATTGGATCATCCCTGGACTTCAGTCCTAAAGAAGAGCCGTAGACGTATGTCTTCGAGAATGAATTTTTTGGTGAACATGTGAGGGGATTAGATCATCGCTGGACTTCAATCCTAAAGAAGAGCTGTAGAAGTATGTCTTCGAGAATGAATTTTTTGGTGAACATGTGAGGGGATTGGATCATCCCTGGACTTCAGTCCTAAAGAAGAGCCATAGACGTATGTCTTCAAGAATGAAGTTTTTGGTGAACATGTGAGGGGATTGGATCATCCCTGGACTTTAGTCCTAAAGAAGAGCCGTAGACGTATGTCTTCGAGAATGAAGTTTTTGGTGAACATGTGAGGGGATTGGATCATCCCTGGACTTCAGTCCTAAAGAAGAGTCGTAGACGTATGTATTCAAGAATGAATTTTTTGGTGAACATGTGAGGGGATTGGATCATCCCTGGAATTCAGTCCTAAAGAAGAGCCGTAGACGTATGTCTTCGAGAATGAAGTCCTTGGTGGACGGTTGAGGATTAAGTCATCCTTGGACGTAGGTCCTAAATGTACGGTGGAGGATTAAGTCATCCTTGGACGTGGTCCTAAATGTACCGTGGAGGATTAAGTCATCCTTGGACGTGGTCCTAAATGTGCGGTGGAGGATTAAGTCATCCTTGGACGTGGTCCTAAATGTAGGGTGGAGGATTAAGTCATCCTTGGACGTGGTCCTAAATGTACGGTGGAGGATTAAGTCATCCTTGGACATGGTCCTAAATGTACGGTAGAGGATTAAGTCATGCTTGGATGTGGTCCTAAATGTACAGTGGAGGATTAAGTCATCCTTGGACGTGGTCCTAAATGTACGGTGGAGGATTAAGTCATCCTTGGACGTGGTCCTAAATGTATGGTGGAGGATTAAGTCATCCTTGGACGTGGTCCTAAATGTACGGTGGAGGATTAAGTCATCCTTGGACGTGGTCCTAAATGTACGGTGGAGGATTAAGTCATCCTTGGACATGGTCCTAAATGTACGGTTGAGGATTAATTCATCCTTGGACACGGTCCTAAATGTACAGTAAGGATTGGATCATCCTTGGACTTTGGTCCTGTGAACTGAGCCGTAGACATGAGGTATTCGAGAATTGATAGGACTAGATGGTCCCTGGACTTCGGTTCAAAAGGTACATGTTAGGACTGGATCGTCCCTGGACTTTGGTTCCAAAGGTACATGTTAGGACTGGATCGTCCCTGGACTTCGGTTCAAAAGGTACATGATAGGACTGGATCGTCCCTGGACTTCGGTTCAAAAGGTACATGACTGGATTGCATCATCCTTGGACATAGGTCCTAAAGAGAACTGGATTGATCGTGTGATGACGATGTTGCTGATCGTGTGATAATGATGCTGCTGATCGTATTGATCTAGATGACGATGCTGCTGATTGTATTGATCTAGATGATGATGCTGCTGATCGTGTTGATCTAGATGTCGATGATGCTAATTGAGTTGATGTAGATGACGATGATGCTGATCATGTAGATTGAGATGATGATGATGCTGTAGATCGAGATGATCCAAGTGCTGTAGATCGTGATGATCCAGATGCTGTAGATCGTGATGATCCAGATGCTGTAGATCGAGATGATCCCGATGCTAATGATCGTATGATGATGATGCTGACAATCATGAGGATATAGATGTTGATGTTATTGTAGCTCTTCGAGTGCTGCAGAAGATAAAGACTCAGTACTGAAGATGTTGATGTTCCAGTATTGAAGATGTTCCAGTAACTAGTTGAGTTACTGATGATGTTGAGAAAGCTTCCAAATGATTATAGATGTATCATGTATGATGTTGATGACTCCTTGCTCGTGCAGATGCTGTTATAATATCCTTTTCGTTAAGGGGGAGTGTTGAGATATTGTAACTTCAAAGAATATTATATTTGTACTTTATTATTCCGGATATGTTTCATTCCTCCGTGAAGATCTTATTGTATATCCGGAGATGTTTATTCCTCCATCGAAATGTGGTAACTCAGGTTATTAGACTTCCCTAGTGGGGGTCGGCCCTGTATGTGTTATGTGGTTCAAAGGGTTATTAGACCACCCTAGAGGGGTCGGCCCAGTCATTTGTAGTGGGGTATTTAACCCATTGGTTAAATACGAGCCTACGTGTACTTGTGTAAAAGATATGTCAGAGTAGTGTATAAATAGAGGAGGTGTGTTCCTCATTTGACACACACACTCACTTGAGAGAGAGGCGCACTTGTGGAGGAGAGGTCTGCTATGGTGGAGGAGGAGATCATATATTTGGTTTGCATCTTTGTATATTGCTGGTCATCTATATTGAGGAAGATTTACTGGGTTTTCTACCCCATGAGGGTTTCCCAGGATAAATCTGTGTCTCTTGTGTTTATGCTATGCTTGTTGTTTCTTCAGTGATCCTGTATATGCTATTATTGTGAAATGGAATGTAATGCTGCTATTTTCTGTCTTAGCATATTAAATCTTAACAATTAGAGGAACAAAGATACACTGACAGAGGCAGCGTGGATGAAGCAGAGAAGACATGTTTTGAAAGGGTCGTAGCAGAGGTGAAATTTGGGAAGAGAAAAACACTTGTCCCACTCATCCAGGACAAAAGCAGTTTGCTTAGCAAATCAAGCTTAACCAAAGCAAATAATTTTGAAAGATGTGAATCTACACGTCCTGATCCTCAGATTTCAAAATTTTCAATGGACACTAAAGGGACTACCCCAGGAAGAGTTGGGTTGGCGGGGAAGTATTTCCAACTACTAGGTAGGTCCGCTTTTCTAAAAAATTCACTGCCTAGCTTAAAGGAAAAAGGAAAATCTCATAAACCCACCCCAAGAAGTCGCAACGAGGGTCAACCTCCTAATGGTCTCAAGAAAAAGGTTGAAGTAGCAGTCAGTTGGAGATTTCGAAAGGGCTTTTTTCAAAAAGAATGTTTGGAAAAGAAATCCAATCATAGAAAATTCTATAATCCATGGGAAAGCCTTTAAGGGTAATCCCAGAGAAATGCTAGAGTTCTTCATCCGTCATGAGCAGGGAGACCTCCACATCGTATATATAACATAAAGATTCTATACCATAACCACGGCACTGATATTCCAGTATTATCACTAATCCTCAAGTAGCGGCAGTCACTCGTCGGAAGGAAGACAAAAAGGGGGGGGGGCATGACTCCATAACCCAATAGACTTGAAAGGCACTGGTCTATTGTTCTCAGCCTCTCCTAGAGTAAAAGGTTTTCCTTGTTGAAGGAGATGTTAGTAATATTATCCGCAAATGGCTTAGTTACACCAAAGAATGAATCACCGTTCCTACGACGTGAATATCGAGGGGCACGCTCATCACGTAAAGTATGGAAAAGCCAGCAGAGGTTTCAAGAGTTCCAGGGGTAGCTCATTAACGGATGAGATCTAGTTAGGGGGCAGAAGGATACCGGGTTTTAAATCCCTTATAGCGTCCCTGATTAAATACCGCCAGAGACACGTGTCGGCTCCCTAGTCATTCGGGGGGGTGAAAGATGGTTTTCCCAAATCATTTCTTCGAGCCACTGAAACCACTTGGGGCAATCAAGGTGGTTTCTATAGGTGGGAGCCACCAAACAGTTAGACGACAACGAAGGTAGGCCACACACGGGAAAGGTATACTGATGAGTGCTCATCCCAGGGAGATTAACTCAAAATATCGATGGCAGCTAGTATTTTAGGGTGTCCAAGCTCTTCGATCTTTAGCACTTCAAAGCTACTCCTGAATAAAAACCACCAGCTCCACGTGGTGCTCTTTCCTGAATTCAGGACCTTGAAAGCAGTTTCCTAAAACCACTCTAGGGGGACCCTGAAACCACTTTTATCCACCACTTATCATTTCCCGAGGCTCCGCACTCTATCCCCTCGCATTAACTTCAAACATGCATAAATGGTCATTCCTGCCATCATCTACATAATTTGGTGCCTAAGCATTTAAAGAGTCCATCTACCCCTCAGTCCTGAAGCCAATCCAAACAGTCCACGTATTCCTGCATTTATGATTGTCTCTACCGAGGCTTTCCTTATAAATACACGCCCTGAACAACCATTCGATTAACTGTTTCCCTGATTCTGAGGCTCTCAAATATTTATATGTTTCCTTCAAATCATCCCAGAGTCTGCAACCTACGCATTCCCCTACACCAGCATGACCTATGAACTCATCCCTGAGGATGCCTCCACACCCTCGACTAGCAGTCCAGACGACCATATCGGTGACGAATTCTTTGACGTCCACGACTCCATATCCTCCTTCCACAACCTGCACTCATTAGATTTGGAGGCCCGAGAGTAAGCAAGGAACGGAAATGACCTGTTTAATGCGTCAATCTCCGGATTAGCTAAAATGATCCTCCCTACGACAAAACCTTTTCCTGAAATAATATAGTGGTGTGTAGCTTGTTATGTTCCTGAGAAGAGAGCCATCATTTCTAGAAGGGGAAATGTAGTTTGTTCCATAAGCAGAGAGCTCATTATGGAGCTAACAAGCACCCGCGAAGAGTCAAGATTTCAGTTTGATGAAGAGGTGTTGAGCAATAAGATGCAGGAGCTCCCCGCAGAAGGAAGAGACGCCTTCATCTGATTACTATTACCACCCGGAGAGAGCTTGCGAGACAATAGCTCCTTGTGCAGTCTAGAGCTATTTTCGGACTCGGCTAAGCCTATTTGTCAATGATCTATGTTCTCCTCAGATACAAAAATGACCCGGTAATAGATGATGCAACGTTCGGTTTACTGTTCATGATGAACCTGTCACAATAGGAGAACCCTGTAAAGCTAGATTGGGCTAGCTTCTTGGCTCAGTCCATCCATCTCCAGCTAAAAGTTTTCTCATCAAAGAAGTTGTTTCATTTCTGCTCCTTCCTTTTATACATGATCATGTTCAGCAACAACACCCTGTTGAGCAAGGACGATCTAGAAGGGTGATATTGACAGCCACCCTGCAGGAGGATTTTTCCCTATTCGTGGATACAATAGTGGCCGCTATCTATACTCTACTCTTTGATGCACCTCCGCCATGAGTCTTTCCAGAAAGTAAGCAGTTATTTCAGCTGAATCCGAATGAGCCGGTGGGAGATTGGTTTTGCTTTGAGAAACATACAAAAATTCGAGTATACGGGGCAGAGCTGGCTCCATACAAGTTACCCATGTTTCTGACCCCTCGGCTTTTTGCACTAGATTATATTGATAAGAGGTTCAACTGTGACAATGTGCACTTCATGAGGGGAAACAGTGCCAGGAACTTCAAGGTCCCTTGCGAAGCAGGACCATTTAAAGTAAAGGTCTGAGCCGCTCAAAAGGAGGTCGAAGAATTGCTGGTTGATTACAACTTTCCAAAAAGCATGAACTATAATTACGATCCCAAAGGTATCATCTGTCTGAAGAGGGAGTTAGTTCGTTCCACGGCTTATCCCTACATACCACATCCTTTCTTGGACAAGATGGCCAATTGGTACAGTTGGGAAGAATGCTTGGCTGAGCTAAACCCTGGTAAGATCACAGACGCAGAAGTTATTCCGACACCCCTCAAGCTGGAGGCATGCAGGAGGAGAGAAAGGTCAAAACCATCATTCTCAACCGAAAGTGAGAAGTCAAGAAGCAAGGAGACTGGTACAAAGAAATTAAAATTGGAGGGTGTTTCTAGATCGACCTCAAAAGGTATGTCGGCATCTACTCATGTAACACTTGTCATTGTGGAAAGCTTTCCCTCAGCTACGTGGCCACAGGATCAGAAAAACCAACCTATGGAAGGAACTTTGGTTGCTACTTCGCCTTTTAAGTCCGGCTTGTTCAAGCATTACACTCAAATTAAGAAAGACAGCGCAGGCCTGGAGAACTCCCTCTTTCCAAAGCAGGAGTTAGACGTAGGACAATCCAGGCTGTGTTGATGTATATGTAACTTCGGAATGTATTTCATTTATATATTTATTGTACTCCTATAGAGATGTATTATTCCTCTATATGGAAGTGTCGTCATTTGGATTGACAAGTGTCGCAAGTGTGTTAACTTGCCAATGGGTTATTAGACCACCTTGTAAGGGGTCGGCCCAATATAATGTAATATGATGTTATTGTACCTAGCTAGACAAGTCGGCCCCATAAGGTTATTGGGAAAACAGGACAAGTATAAATAGAGATCGGGCGATCTCTATTTGGATCACTTCAGAACTCACACTTCCTTCACTCGGAAAGTGGCACACATGTGAGGAGGAGGATCAGCTGATAAGAGGAGTCTATCTCTTGTACTTTGGTTGTACTTTGGTTGTGCTATTGCTCTATCTATCTCTGAGGAAGTTATGGGGTTTTTCACCTTAGGGTTTTCCCCACGGAAACTCTGTGTGTCTATTGTCTCTCATGCTTTTGCTTCTTATGATGATTGACATGCTTGTTATGATTGATATGCATTTATATATTGTACATGCTATTCTCTCAGTAAAGATCCTAGAGTATCTTGAATTAATGCTTAAAATTTAACACGGTATCAGAGCTAACCTGAGAAGAAGACATTGTGCAATGACGGAATCTAGGGTTTCTTGCTTATTGGGTTTCTATCCACATATTTTGGAAAAGCAGTATAGTAGATTGACTCTACTCATAAAGGAGAATCTATCTGTCTAATCAGAAATCAATTCTGATCATTTTCAGATTTGGCCCTAAACATTAGGGTTTCCACCAAAATAGGAATTTCTTAAATCTGAAGACATAGCTAGAAGCTCCTTGGAAAAATCGAAGTTTAGAGCTATGGATTGAGATTTTTGGCTCGGTAAATCTCCAGGAAACTCAAACCCTAATTCAGGCTCCTCCCTAGTGAACCCGAGAAGACTAAAAGGCATTTCTAAAGGGTGAAGCTTTGCAGATCTCAAATTCTGAATACACCAAGCTGATCAGATCATCAAGGCACATCTTTTTATCCTTTTAGAAAGTTGAAATTCACTTTTTGAATTTTTAGGGTTTTTCGACAAACCCTAATCTGGGACCAGATCCAGTTTTCAGCAAAGCAAGTGGTAAGACCTAAATCTCCTCTATTTCCATTTGAAGTACTCTTTAAAATGTCTCACCACACCAAGATTTAGGATAAGCTTGAAGGGGTTGATAACTTCCGAGCCTGGAAGTATATGATTGGGTTAATCCTGGAAGAAAATGAATTGGACTCCTACATCAGCTCTGAGGTCCCTATCCCAGAGGATGAAGAGGCTAAGATATTGCATAGGAAGAACTTGGTCAAGGCCAAGAGAATCATTGTTGATTCTATCAAAGACCATCTTATACCACATGTGTCATCTCTAAAGACACCCAAGGAGGTGTTTGACTCCCTAACCAATTTATTTGAAGGGAAGAACATAAATCAGAAGATGACTCTGCGGAATCAATTGAAAGAGGTCAAGATGTTGAATGGAGAGACCATTCAATCTTACTTCTTCAAGGTCTCTCAGATCAAGGAACAACTTGAAGCTGTGGATGAAGTAGTGGACAATGGTGAAGTTGTTATGACCACTCTAAATGGCCTACCTAGGTCATGGGACTCCTTTATTCAAGGAATCTGTGCAAAAAAGAAATTGATCTCTTTCAGTAGACTATGGGAGGAATGTTCTCAAGAAGAAGCTAGGCTTGTGGCATGAGAAGAAAAGATGGGGAATGAATATCAAGCTCTCATAGATCACACCAAGGGAAGCAAGGTTAAGAGGGAGAAATCTCATAACAAGAAACATTCTCACCCTTATCACAAGAAGAAACATCTATCTCATGTTCGATGTTTCGAATGTAATGAACTGGGACACTTTGCTTCAAATTGTCCCAAGAAGAAGAAAGACAACAACTTCAATAAGAAGAAGAAGAATAACAAAAGAAGATATCATGCTCATGCTACCAAGGATGATGAACCTTCCAGGAAGAAATCTAGAGCAGAAAGTGATGATAATGACTCATCAAGCGAAGAAGAGTATGTTCTAATCTCTACTCTCACAGGTACTATCTCTCATGGTTTTAATGATTGGTTAATTGACAGTGGGGCTTCCAAACACATGACTGGTTTTAAAGAATCTTTTGTAAACCTATCTGAACATGAATCACCCCATAAGGTGAAACTTGGGGATGACTATCAATACCCTATCAAAGGAAATGGGGAAGCCTCCTACAACCTAGAATCTGGAAAGTCCTTAAAGATGAAAGATGTGCTATTTGTACCTGGGCTCAAGAAGAATCTAGTCTCCATCTCTGCATTAGATGCAAAAGGTATGAGGGTTGCATTTGTAGATGGCCAAGTCCTAATGTGGCCAAAGGGTAAAACTATTGATGATGTAGTGGTGATTGGAGAGCAAGAGGGAGGATTGTATAATTGAAGGGAAAACCTAAACATGTGTGGAGAACCTGCAATAATTGATTAATGAAAACACACGAGATAGCAGAAATAACAGAACTCAGAATCACTTTTAGATTGATCACGGGCCACTTCGAGGGGGCAACCTCCTTTGAGAAAGCTCAATACAAATAACTTCACGGTGCCTTCATAGGCCTCAACACACACTTATATACTAAGTCTCGGTGCCAATACTATGGGTCAAAATCATGGGACAATACAAACTATGGATCAACAATACTATGGGTGACTTACAAATCATATGCGCCAAACAACAATAACACAACTATGGATCAACAAATACTATGGGACGACTTACAAAGCATATGCATCCAACAACAATATACTAACAAAGTAAATAGAAGGGTTGACATGGGTTCCTAACAACATGCCATGGTACATGATTCCATGGAGCCAAGTGAACTTTGGCATAGAAGACTTGCACATATGCACTACAGAGCATTACCAATTGCAAGTAAGGCTGTAGAAGGTCTTCCTAAAATTAAGACCAACCATGAAGGTGTTTTCAAAGGTTGTGCAAAAGGAAAGAACATAAAGAAGGCATTTCCAAGTAGTGAAAGCAAGGCAAAAAGTATCTTGGAAATTATCCACTCCGATGTATGCGGCCCGATATCATCCAACTCTCTGAGTGGGTATGTTTACTATGTCTCTTTCATTGATGACTTCTCCAGGAAGACTTGGGTTTACTTCTTGAAGAACAAAGATGAAGTTTTGGATAAGTTCAAGGAATTCAAAACCTTGATGGAAAACCAAACTGATAAGAAGATCAAAACATTCAGATCTGAAAATGGTGGAGAATTCATCTCAGGTGACTTCAAGAAGCTATGCAGTGATTCAGGGATTAAGAGGGGCTTGACTGCTCCTTACAATCCACAACAGAATGGAGTTGCAGAAAGAAATAATCGAACAATCATGGAAGCAGCAAGGGCAATGCTGCATGACCAGGATCTACCTATGCATCTATGGGCAGAAGCAGCTAGGACAGCTGTATATGTGCAGAACAGAACACCCCACAAGATATTGGACAACAAGACACCAGAAGAGGTCTTCTCTGGTAAGAAACCTAAAGTCAGCCATCTCAAAATATTTGGTTGTCCAGTATACACTCATGTCCCAAAAGAAAAGAGGACCAAGCTAGATCCTTCAGGAAAGAAGGGTATCTTTGTGGGTTATAGTGAAAGCTCGAAGGCTTACAGAATATACTTTCCAGAGTTCAAGAAGATTGATGTCAGAGGGACGTAACATTTGATGAAAAATCAGCATTCATCAAATCAAGGAAGACACTTGTTGAAGTTTATGAAGAACCTAAGGAAACTAGATTTCAAGACACTACCATGACTGAAGCAATTCCAAATGTTGATCGTGAAATTGAAGATCCGCAACAACCAGTAGATCCACCCCATGAGAACAACTCTCACAAGAGAAAACCTGCATGGGCTTGAGAGCTCATTCAAGATGCAGAAAGATATGGCATTCCAGAAGAAGAACATAGAGCAAAGAAGAGAACTAGATCACATACCAGCTATGTTGCTTTACTCTATGATATCATGAACAAAGAACCTTCTAGTTATGAAGAAGCAGCGAAAAAGAAAGAATGGAAGGATGCCATGGTCGAAGAATACCAATCAATAATGAAGAATGATGTTTCGGATGTTGTCCCAAGACCTGAAGGGAAGTCTGTTGTGACTTCCAAGTGGATCTACAAGATCAATCATGCTGCAGATGGCAGCATAGAGAAATACAAGGAAAGATTCGTAGCTCGTGGCTTCTCTCAGAAAGAGGGAATAGATTATGAAGAAACTTGTGCTCCTATAGCCAGGTACACTTCAATTAGAATAGTACTTGCTCTAGCTGTAGCGATGAAATGGAAGATACACCAGATGGATGTCAAGAGTGCCTTCTTGAATGGTGTAGTTGAAGAGGAAGTGTATGTGGAGCAGCCACTCGGTTTTGAAACACATGACAGGGAGTCATATGTGTGCAGATTGAAGAAAACCTTGTATGGCTTAAAACAAGCTCCTAGAACTTGGTATGGTAGGATGGACAGTTTTCTATCTAGTTGGGATTTACCAAGAGTAAAGTGGATTCCAACCTTAACTACAAGGTTGAGGAAGGAAATCCTGTCATTCTACTCCTGTATGTGGATGACCTGTTTATAATAGGAGATGACAGATTGATTGCCGATACAAAGAGGAAGCTTGCTGCCGAGTTTGATATGAAGGACTTGGGGATGATGCACTATTTTATAGGAATGGAGGTGTGATAGAGTGTAGATGGGATCTTCCTTGGACAAGGGAAGTATACAGTAGATATCCTGAAGAGGTTCGGGATGATGTATTGCAAGGCCATGGCCACACCTATGGAATCGAACCTGAAGCTTCTATGTGATGCTTCATCTGAGCCGGTTGATGTCTCTATGTATCGTCAGATGATTGGGTCCTTGATGTACCTGACAAACACGAGACCAGATATTTTCTTTGCGGTGAACACATTGAGCCAGTTCCTGACGGATCCGAGGAGTGTTCACCTGGTTGATGTAAAGCATATTCTAAGGTACCTGAAGGGTACAGTTGACTATGGGCTCAAGTATGATGCAAATCAAAAGTTTAACCTACAGGGTTATGTTGATTCAGATTGGGCAAGCAGTGTTGTAGATAGGAAGAGCACTTCTGGGTGCTACTTCAGTATGGGATCAGGTGTAATCTCTTGGTTTAGCAGGAAGCAATCCTGCGTAGCATTGAGTACAGCCGAAGTAGAGTATGTTGCAGCATGTTCGGCTAGTTGTGAGGCAGTATGGCTCTGGAAGCTACTGTCTGAGTTATTTGATCTCCCACTAGAGGCTACTGGTATCTTTTGTGAAAACCAGAGTTGTGTGAAGCTGTCTGAGAACCCGATGTTCCACGACAGGTCGAAGCACATTGAGATAAAATATCACTATATCAGGGATATGGTGCAAAGAGGAGCAGTGAAGCTCCTGTATATTGCGACGGTTGAGCAGATTGCAGATGTGCTGATGAAGCCACTAGCCAGAGTGGAGTTTGAGTACTTCAGAGAGAGGCTTGGTGTTCTTTAGATCAACGACACTTCGAGGAAGAAGTGATGGACACATTTGTTGAAGCCATTCCAAGCATGTTTGAAGGAGGATCCTTCACATGGCTGTGGATGTAAGCACTGGATGATGAGCATCAAGACGGTGCTCTAGTTACTGCTCTATATGTGTATGTATGCATCATGTTGGATGATGGATATGATCAGTTGGATCATTTATATGTATGTATGTATGCATCATGTTGGATGCTGGATATGATCAATTGGATCATTTATATGTATGTATGTACGCATCATGTTGGATGCTGGATATGATCAGGTAGATCATGTAATTGTATATGTATCAGGTGGATACTTGTATGATCAGGTAGATCATGTATTTGTATATGTATCAAGTGGATACTTGTATGATCAGGTAGATCATGTACTTATGTATATATCATATGGATGCATTTGTATGATCAGGTAGATTATGTATGATGATATGTATCAGGTATATACTTTGTATGAATCAGATGGATATACTGTTTGATCAGGATGATCATAGATGATGACCTTCAGGATGTTTCTCCAGATGATATGCATCAGGTTGATGCTATGATGATGATCAGGATGATCACAGATGACAAGCTTCAGGATGTTGCTCCAGATGATATGCATCAGGTTGATGCTATGATGATGATCAGGATGATCACAGATGATGAGCTTCAGGATGTTGCTCCAGATGATACGCATCAGGTTGATGGTATGATGATGATCAGGTTGATCATGTGATGATGTACATTAGGATGATGTATGGTGAGTATTAGTTTGATACTCTATGGCCGTGGACAGGTTGTGCAGGTAGCATAGAAAAGACCCTGTAAAAATCGGACAGGTAGAGCGGTGCGCTCGTAAAATCCTGGGTTTCTCTATCGAGATTCAGACAGGTAGAGCGGTGTGCTCGTAACATCCTGGGATTCTCTGAGTAGGTTTTTCTATAGTTTTGCATAGAAAAGAGCCTTTAAAATCCGGACAGGTAGAGCGGTGTGCTTGTAACATCATGGGATGCTCTATCGAGATCCAGAGAGGTACAGAGGTGTGCTCGTAACATCCTGGGATGCTCTGAGTAGGTTTTGCGAAAGTTCACATAGAAAAGATCCTTTAAAATCCGGACAGGTAGAGCGGTGTGCTCGTAACAGCCTGGGATGCTCTATCGAGATCCAGACAGGTAGAGCGGTTTGCTCGTAACATCCTGGGATGCTCTTCGTAGGTTTTGTGAAGGTCAACATGTAAAAGAACCTATAGTCTGTGCTAGGTTTTGTTGACGCACATAATCAGTCCTAGGTTCCACAGTATGGCCACTAATGATGAAGACCTACAAGTGGTGGGCCTACATCCAGTATGAAAAAGGACTGGCTCTGTATAACTTCTTATGATGAGTAGATTTAGAGATTGATCGAGATAGCAGCAGCAGTGATGATGACGATGATTCGAGGATGATGATTCATTGATGATGATCCAGAGAAGAAGACTTGTGCTAGATGATCTGTGTCAAGAAATACCTTCCTAGTTAAGAGGGAGTGTTGATGTATATGTAACTTCGGAATGTATTTCATTTATATATTTATTGTACTCCTATAGAGATGTATTATTCCTCTATATGAAAGTGTCGTCATTTGTATTGACAAGTGTCGCAAGTGTGTTAACTTGCCAATGGGTTATTAGACCACCTTGTAAGGGGTCGGCCCGATATAATATGAAGTTATTATACCTAGATAGACAACTTGGCCCCATAAGGTTATTTGGAAAATAGGACAAGTATAAATAGAGATCGGGAGATCTCTATTTGGATCACTTCAGAACTCACACTTCCTTCACTCGGAAAGTGGCACACATGTGAGGAGGAGGATCAGCTACTAAGAGGAGTCTATTTCTTGTACTTTGGTTGTACTTTGGTTGTGCTATTGCTCTATCTATCTTTGAGGAAGTTGTGGGGTTTTTCACCTTAGGGTTTTCCCCATGGAAACTCTGTGTGTCTATTGCCTCTCATGCTTTTGCTTCTTGTGATGATTGACATGCTTGTTATGATTAACATGCATTGATATACTGTACATTCTATTCTCTCAGTAAATATCCTAGAGTATCTTGAATTAATGCTCAAAATTTAACAGGCTGTTTTCGGCTCTTGATCTTAAGGAGGGAGCCTTGAAGATGGTTGTCTTAGAACAAATTGCACTGTGGGAAAAGAAAATCCCCTCTAATTTTAAGGCCACCTAGATGATCATAAATCTGGATGAGATTCCATCTAGAGATACTATGGAGCTTCATCAAGAAACGGGTGAAGTAGTGTACAGGGATTTGTGCAAATTCACCATGAGCACTCACAGATTGCAGGCTGCAGTGAATAAGCTCAACAAACAATTGAAGAACGAGAAAAATTCAAATAAAGCCAAGCAGTTGAAAATAGCTGAACTAGAGAAACAAGTTGTAAAAGCAATATAAGACCCTGTTAAATTTTCAGAATTTAATTCAATCTGATCTAGGATCTTAACTGAGAGAACAACATGTACAGCATATCTACAGCATATCAATCATGGAGACAATAATGCAAGCATAAGAGACACAAATATTTACTTGGGGAAAACCATAAAGGTGAAAAACCCCAATAACTTCCTTAGAGATAGATAGAGCAATGATACAACCCAAACATAAGAGATAGACATATCCTAGCAGCAGATCCTCCTCCTCCATAAGTGCGCCACTCCTCCTTGAGTGCATGAGTGAGAAGTGAGTGATCAAATAGAGTGCCTCCCGCACTCTATTTATACTTGACTTGACTTGCCTTTACATAAATCATGTAGGCTCGAACTTAACCACATAACATAATGCTGACTGGGCCGACCCCCAATAGGGTGGTCTAATAACCCTTCGACCCATATGGCCAACCCCCAATAGGGTGGTCTAATAACCCTTCAACCCACATGGCCGACCCCCAATAGGGTGGTCTAATAACCCTTTGACCCACATGACTTATACAGGGCCGACCCCAACAAGGTGGTCTAATAACCCATCAAGTATAAGTTACGACATTTACAATATAAATGGCGACACTTCCGTATAGAGGAATAATACCATCTCTATAAAAGGACATACAACATACATATATGAAATACATTCCGAAGTTACATATACATCAACACTCCCTCTTAACTAGGAAGGTATTTCTCAGCACAAGTCTTCTTCTCTGGATCATTGTCACTGGATAATCATCATCGAGACATCATCATCGTCACTGCTGCTGCTATCTCAATCAATATCTGAATCTACTCATCATAGGAAGCTCTACAGAGCCAGTCCTTTTTCATACTGGATGTAAGCCCACCACCTGCAGGTCTTCATCATCACTGGCCATACTGTGGAAACCTCAGGACTTATTACGTGCGTCACAAAACCTGGCTGCAGCATCCCAGGCTATTACAAGCACACAGCTCTACCTGTAGGATCTCCCAAGAGCACATTACATGTGACCCATCACAAAACTTGGCTGAAGCATTCCAGGTTGTTACGAGCACACGGCTCTACCTGTCGGATCTCCCAGGAGCACATTACATGTGATCTCACCACAAAACCTGGCTGAAGCATCCCAGGCTGTTATGAGCACACGGCTCTACCTGTCGGATCTCCCAGGAGCACATTACATGTGGTCCACCATAAAACCTGGCTGAAGCATCTGAGGCCTTTTTCATCCTGTCCAGATCTCTCAGGAGCAAATTACATGTGGTCATGGAAAAACCTGGCTGAAGCATCTGAGGCCTTTTTCATCTTGTCCAGATCTCCCAGGAGAAAATTACATGCCATAGGACAAAACCTCGAAAGAGCATCTTCCAGATATCCCAGGGCAACGAATTACATGCCATAGTCAAAACCTCGAAAGACTATCTGCAGATCTCCCAAGGCCAAATTATATGTCCTCCCAAAGCAAAACCTTGAAAGAGCATTTGCCAGATATCCGAGGGCACCGAATTACATGCCATAGGCAAAACCTCGAAAGACTATCTGCAAATCTCCCAGGGAAACGAATTATATGCTCATCTGCACAACCTGTTCCACAGCCACAGAGTATCATCTGATACTCGTCATACATCATCCTGATGTACACATGATCACCCTGATCATCATCACTGCAACATCCTGCTGCATGTCATCTGGAGAAGCTCGTCATCCATGATCATCCTGATCATACAATGCATCCATCTGATGCACACCACGTATCTACCTGATACATATCATCATACATAGTGTATCCACCTGATACATAGATACATGATCCACACAATGTATCCATCAACATACATGATCTACCTGATCATATCTGATACATATCAATATACATGATCTACCTGATCATACAATGTATCCACCTGATACATATACAGATACATGGTCCAAGCATCCAACATGATGCATATACAAAATACATACACATGATCCAACCGATCATATCCAGCATCCAACATGATGCGTACATACATATAAATGATCCAACTGATCATATACAGCATCCAACATGATGCATACATACATACAAAAATGATCCAACTGATCATATCTAAGCAGAAACCAGAACATCATCCTGATGCTCGTCATCCAGCGCTTACATGCACAGCCATGTGAAGGATCCTCCTTCCAACATGCTTGGAATGGCTTCAGGAAATGTGTCCATCACTTCTTCCTCGAAGTGTCCTCGATCTGAAGAATGCCAAGCCTCTCTCTGAAGTACTCGAACTTCACTCTGGCTAGTGGCTTCGTCAGCACATCTGCAATCTGCTCGTCTGTCGCAACATACAGGAGCTTCACAGATCCTCTCTGCACCATATCCCTGATATAGTGATATTTGATCTCTATGTGTTTCGACCTGTCATGAAACACTGGGTTCTCGGACAGCTTCACACAACTTTGGTTATCACAGAAGATACCAGTAGCATCCAACGGGAGATCAAATAACTCAGACAGTAGCTTCTGTAGCCATACTACCTCACAACTAGCTGAACAGGCTGCAACATACTCTACCTCAGCTGTACTCAGTGCTACGCAGAACTGCTTCCTGCTAAACCAAGAGATCACACCTGATCCCATACTGAAGCAGCACCTAGATGTGCTCTTCCTATCTGTGGCACTGCCATCCCAATCTAAATCAACATAACCCTGCAGGTTAAACTTTTGATTCGCTTCATACTTGAGCCCATAATCCACTGTACCCTTCAGGTACCTCAGAACATGCTTTACAGCAATCAGGTGAACACTCCTCGGATCCATCAGGAACTGGCTCAATGTGTTCACAGCAAAGCAAATGTCAGGTCTCGTGTTCGTCAGGTACATCAAGGACCCAATCATCTAACGATACATAGAGACATCAACTGGCTCAGATGAAGCATCACAAAGAAGCTTCAGATTCGATGTCATAGGTGTGGCCATAGCCTTGCAGTTCATCATCTCGAACCTCTTCAGGATCTCTACTGCATACTTCCCTTGTCCAAGGAAGATTCCATCACTCTGCCACACCTCCATGCCAAAAACAAATAGTGCATCATCCCCAAGTTCCTCAACTCGACCTTGGCAGCAAGCTTCCGCTGTGTGTCGGCAATCAATCTATCCTCACCTGATACAAACAGGTCATCCACATAGTAGTATCACTGGATTGCCTTCTTCAACCTTGTAGTAAAGGTTGGAACCCGCTTTACTCTTGGTAAAGACCAAACTGGATAGAAAGTTGCCTATCCTACCATACCAATTTCTGCACATATATGATTTCCTGTCATGTGTCTCAGAACCAAGTGGCTGCTCCACATACATTTCTTCTTCAACTACACCATTCAAGAAAGCTGTCTTGAAATCCATCTAGTGTATCTTCTATTTCATCACTTTTATATTTCTCTATGCTGCCATCTGCAGCATGCTTGATCTTGATAGATCCATAAGGAAGTCATAACAAACTTCCCTTCAGGTCTTGGGACTACATCCCAAACATCATTCTTCATGATCGATGGATCATGGCATTCCATTTCGTCATCCCAGATCCTAGGAACTTCAATATCTTCAATAGATATCTTTGTTGCTAGAACAAATGTTGTAGTCCTTTTGTAGGTGAAGATATACGGTCTTTCCTACAAAACATGTTAAATTGCATGATTAGAAATACCTCATAATTTTCAGAACAAATTCTTACACATAAAGAAATATGTCATACAGTCATGCAATTATCTAAGCCAATGCTTCAATACAACATTTATTCATATCCCGTAACTTTCTAGATGCCTTCCAATCTCTACTAGAACATTGTTAAGAGTGTGCACAACTCCCAACATGTCAACAAAGAGGTTTCATTCTAGATAAGTAGCAATGGAATGTTGTACAGTGCCATAGGCCACTTACCCATGCATATTAGTAGTATACTATTCATCAATGCAATTATTCTAATATGCATAATACACAACCTAATTCTAGGAACATCAGTATATAGATTATTGAACAGTATTATTTAAGAAATGACAATTCAAATACTTATTTTTGTTTGTTCGTTGGGTGGACTCCCTCTGAGTCTTCAATTCCTTGCAGGAGCTACTAGAGTCCTAATCTGAAGTAGCTTCTTCTACACCTTTCTATTGTGGAATGTAGAGAGATGGTCAACTCCCTCTGAATATCTGCATCCTTGCAGAAACCACTGGAGTGTACTCCCTCTTGATCTTTGCTTCCTAGATTACTTGTCCTTGAACTTATATTCATTCTCGATCCCTATGCATGCTTGTTAGTATCATCATTGTGTTATCCTCTAGGTCTCATACGTAATCAAACATTCATTAGTATAATCTTAATATTATCAAAACACAATAATCTCAAGCATGTATAGTCAGGATCATTTCAAACACAGATAATAAACATTAGTATTCAAGGTTTCAGGGAAGTCTTCTTTCACTCATGCATATTCTTATTTGATCATAGGACTCTTTTGGTTAGTTAAATCATCAATCAAGATAAGAGATATAATATGCATAAAACCCGTGATTACTCAAACCTATACCTTCATGATTCTTCTGGTTAGTCATATCATCAATTACGGTAAGAAACACAATATGCATACAACCATGACTATTCAAACCTATGACTTCATGAATAATCATTATCAACAACACAACAGTATAAGATCCTAACATAAGGTAGGATTCTATCTTGATATAGGAAAAACATACCTGGATTAGCATGCTAGCTAGTATGTCTAACATACTCACATGATGTCTTCTTGTTCTTCTTCAATGACTTGTGCTATTAACCTGTATATCTCATAGGTTAACCATTATAAAACCAAGTTATACATACCTCGTAAATGGATCTTCTATGAGATCCCTGAAAATGGATGAATCTTTGTCCTCATTGCATCATGATCATATGTTCTTGAACCAGAACATGATTTGTCTTTCTTGGTGTACCTTTCATGTTAGTAGACAACATAAACCTCATATAACACCATAATGCATTACTACAATCATAAGTGTCAACACCCTAATCAATGAATATTTTCTATCATGCATTCATAATTTTATTAAGGTGATATGACAAGTCTAAAATCAAGATTGTACTAACCGTAATAACATGAAGACAAACATACCATAAACTTAATCATGAACAAATCTCAAAACATACCTCGATGAGTCATACCTGTCGAGATCGCTTGTAATCTTCTTATGTAAGGCCTTAGCCTCATCTCCCTCTGAAACAAGAACTTCTTCACTTATGCAGGTGACCAATCCATCTTCTTCTAGGATTAACCCAATCCACTTGATTTGCAAGAACTGGACCTGGAGCTGGATATGGGTTTGTCAAGGAAACCCCAAAAATTCAAACTTTGAATTTCAAACTTCCCAAAGGATAGAAATATGTGCCTTGATGAGCTGATCACACTGGTATGCTCAGAATTTGAAAACTGCAAAGTTTCACTCCTCAATTTTTCCTTTGAAACTTCCGGATTCACTGGACGTGACCCCGAACTGGGGTTTGATGAAGCCCACTCTTCTATCCCATCAAAAGGTTTGATCCAAAGCTCTAAGCTTCTATTTTTATGAGGAGCTTCCAGCCGTGGTCACAGATTTCAAAAATTCCCATTTTTGTAGAAGCCCTAATTTTCCACTTTTTTTATCAAAGTCCTGAACTAGGGTCTGATCAAGCCCGGCCTTCTGCCCAACCAAAAATTCTGATATTGGTCTCTAAATTTTGATTTTGATGAGTAGAATCCAGCCGTGGTCTCTGATTACAAAAATTCCAACTTTCTCCGAAGCCCTAAATTCCGGAAGCCATGAATGAAGGTACTCAAAAATAATTCTGTTTTGACAGAAATATGTACCTGATTGTTTCTGGTGTACCTTTGAAATTTTCAATCCACAAGGTTTGAAAACATTTCTTGAGATAGCCTGACCTGCTATCTTTCCATCCTGACAGGTCTGACCTCAATTGGATTCTCTGAGAGAGAGTTATGCCAAGTGTCGCAACGTGACCTGTTTATGGGATAATACAGGAGAGCGAACTTGTATAGCATGGCACGTGTCACTGTTTCAACTTTGGCCATTGAAAACTTTTTCTGAGATATCCCAACCTGTTATCTTTCCATCCTGATAGGTCTGACCTCAATTAGATTCTCTGAGAGAGAGTTATGCCAAGTGTCGCAACGTGACCTGTTTATGGGATAATACAGGAGAGCAAACTTGTACGGCATGCCACGTGTCACTGTTTCAACTTTTCCCTTTGAAAAACTTTCTTGAGATAGCCCTGCCTATTATCTTTCCATCCTGATAGGTCTTACCTCAATTGGATTCTCTGAGAGAGACTTATGCCAAGTGTCGCAACGTGACCTGTTTATGAGATAATACAGGTGAGCGAACTTGTATGGCATGCCACGTGTCACTGGTTCAACTTCGGCCTCTAAAAACGTTTCCTGATATAGTACAGTCTGTTTACTACCTGTCACTTTTTACGAAATTTCATTTGGAGCTTCCTAGCCCAAGTTATGACCTTTTTCCCAAGGTCACCTGATTTTGACTCAGATCTAGAAGAGGCAGAAATCCTATATTTTACAAATCATAAATCACAAAGTACAACGAATTAGATGTTGTCCTTTGGACACAAGGTACATGGAGATTTAATCTTTGACGTGTAAATATTTCCGATCTGAACACTTCACCAAAACGGATTTATAGTGAAAGTGCTATGACGACTGGTTTTTGCTATATCAAGCCCTAGCATCGTAAGTGCAACAAGTGTCATACATGCCATATCATGCCTTCTTTCAGGCTAGCTCTGATACCATGTTAAATTTTCAGAATTTACTTCAATATGATCTAGGATCTTAACTGAGAGAACAACATGTACAGCATATCAATCATGGAGACAATAATGCAAGCACAAGAGACACAAATATTTACTTGGGGAAAACCATAAAGGTGAAAAAACCCAATAACTTCGTCAGAGATAGATAGAGAAATGATACAACCCGAACATAAGAGATAGACATATCCTAGTAGCAGATCCTCCTCCTCCATATGTGCGCCACTCCTCCTTGAGTGCATGAGTGAGAAGTGAGTGATCAAATAGAGTGCCTCCCGCACTCTATTTATACTTGACTTGACTTGCCTTTTACATAAATCATGTAGGCTCGAACTTAACCACATAACATAATGCTGACTGGGCCGACCCCCAATAGGGTGGTCTAATAACCCTTCGACCCACATGGCCGACCCCCAATAGGGTGGTATAATAACCCTTTGACCCACATGACTTATACAGGGCCGACCCCAACAAGGTGGTCTAATAACCCATCAAGTATAAGTTACGACATTTACAATATAAATGACGACACTTCCATATAGAGGAATAATACCATCTCTATAGGAGTACATACAACATACATATATGAAATACATTCTGAAGTTACATATACATCAACAGACCCCAGCGACCGGACCCCCTTAGAGGTTGTGTTAAAGGAGAAGGATAAAGAGATTGCAAATTTAAGGAAGAGGCTGAATATTCTTGCTACCGAACACTCGCATACCACAGAGGTGGTTGCAATACAAACAGAATTGGACAAATCAGTAGCTCATAGTCAAACACTCAGAGAAAGGATTGTCTCATTAGAAGGAGACTTGGAAATCGCCAGAAGGAAAAATCAGGAGATTCTTCAGCAGAAAGCAGTGTCCCTCTAGGTCTCCATAGTCTTAGACCCCGCCGACAAATTAGTTCAAGCAGTATCCTAAATGAATCTCAAGGACTCCAAGCTCAAACAGGTGCAAGATCAGTTAAAATTCAAGTCTGACGACCTTTTCGCTGCTAATGAGAAGTTGGCAAAGAGGGATCAGCTCATCTCGAAAATACAATAGGCTGGGGATGAGCTCCGTGCTGAGATCCAAGATTTAACTAGGAGACTCAATGGCAAACCATTAATTAGAGATGCCAAGACTGTAATATGGGATGACATGGCACGGTTGATATGTTCACGGTGGATCCATTTCAGTATAGTTCAAGAGGAATGTGAGATTTCTAGGATCGCCACACAAGATGCTGGGGCTGTGGAAAGTAGCATAGCCAAAAAGGATGAGGTTGCTCGGGAAGTAATTGAGTTCCTTGATGAGAAAACATTTGATGAGCTTCAGGCTTATTCCATCAAAGATCGCACTAATATAGTATTGGATGCTAACAGGGTAACTACTAAAGTATCATTAGCTCAGAACGTGGCTGATATGGCCGCTCAGCTGAAACATGATGTGCACATTTTCAAGGATCAGTTCCAAACAGTTCTCACACTGGGCCTCCCATCTTTCTGGGACGGAAATGGTGATCTATACCCAGAAAGAGATTACCTTTCCTAGATGGCAGAAGCAAGAAATTCTGAAATTCGTCTGATAGACACTCTTTAGGAACTGAGTGGGAAGGAATTGGTTGATAAACTGCACTCTAATTTCTAGATACTGAATCACCTTTGTGTTATTTTCAAAGGCTTACCTAAGGCTTCTTTTGAATGCTACACTGATTTAGATTCAGCCTTAAGGGAACTCAAGTACTACACCTTCCCAGTGGGTAAGCAGTGGAAGTCCATCTCCAAGTTTATCACGGTCAAGAAGTCGGAGCAGTTTACTAAGGATCAAGCAAAAGCCGCAGCTTCAACTAAAAAACCCATGGCCAAAACATCTTCTAGTCAACACGGCATACCTCTATAGCAAGCGAGTGAGTCCTAGACTCACTAATCAGTCGTTTTCCTTAAGGTTGTTAATTTTTGTAACAAATTTTTGTTAAGAACCATGAGTAGATTTTATTAAGCCGTTGGGATGAAACAATTTTTGTAATATTTTTATATTTTCTTAAGCCGTTGAGGCAGAAAAACAATTTTTGAAAGAAGTATCTTCTTTTAAGATAGAATAGAAAGACTATATAAGAGCAACAAAGGCATTGGCCAAAAGCTCAGCTCTCTTATGTAATAAGTATTACTTCTATGTTAGATGGTTGATCAATACAAAGAGAAACATATTATTTCCCTATCTTGTAGCTTGATGGATTCAAAGTTTTGATGTGCACAGTTAGTATCTTCTGTTGTTTATTCATCTCTTTTGTTTATGTATGATCTACAGAGCTATTCTGAGTTTATATGAGTGCTTATGCTTAAATGTATTTCTTCTATGGTTATTAGTAATTGAAGTAGTCATGTTGATTTATCCTGAAGTGATATCCTCGTATTATTCAGTGGTTTTCTGTGTTTCATTTTGTTCAGGCTGTTGAATTCCTCTCTCAGGCTCAACATGTCATTCTATAAATGTAAAATAAATATTTACTTTCACAATACCTTTATCTTGCACCATTCCATTTTCATTTGCTACTCAAAAGTCTGATTTCTTGGCACATTGAAATACTGGCCATTAACATTTCAAGATCGGAATTCTACATTGCTTCTGTCAGCTATGTTGTGATTTAGTAAAGTTTTCAGAAGTGATTATTGATGCCCAGGCACAGTTCTAAAAAACAGCTTTAGAACGTCTCTGGAACTAACATTATTAAAATGTATGTTTACATTATATTTGCAATTCCATTGTGCCTAGCTTGCACGTAAACCATATGCATCAATAAATCGATGGCGGGGCCTTGGCCTTGAGCTCCTCACCATGATTGTATAACAATATTACATCATTTACATTTTAATATAATGGGGTCAAAATAGGGACATTACAGCATGACTAGTCATGGCTCTCCTTCTAGTGCCATTTGTTGAAGCCCCGGATATGTAAGTTGCTGGTATGTTTTCCAAGGCTAGAAACAGAGGGTGAAAACACAATCTAAAAGGCTTCAAACAACTATGCGCAAGATCATTTCTATCCCCGAACTGTTTGGTATAGTTAACTCCCACGGATATTACGCCTCCACTAGCACTTAAGTGGTTTGATCCTGAAAGGATTTGTCTTCCTGTGAGGGAATATTAAAAGATGGTCTATTTCTAGAAGTAAGTTTGATTTAAAGGAAATCTAATGTAAGTTAGATCTAAATTAAAGGATATGTTTTGGTGTGCAGAATAACCTGATTTGGAAATTAATAAGTGTTTTCACCAGTTGACATAAATGTGAAGTGGATCTGTTGGTTGTGGAGCCTGCTATTCCAGATTCAGAGATGTTATTCAATCGTGTTTGTACCCCAAGCTTAACATACACTCGTTTCCCCCACTTTGGGGTTCGGGGTTGAAACCCCTGAGAAAAAAATTTGGGGCTGTTTTCGCCAATAGTTTACGGGCCCATGGTTTTGGGTAACCCATGGTATTTTCCCATTGTATTTCCCCTATAAAAGAAAGACATTGTAACATGTCTAGGGTTTAGGTATAGGTATTATGCATTGTAAAGATATCTGAGATCGTGAAGAGAGACTGTGAGACAGTGAAGAGGAAGTGCAGTGGATGTGCTGCAGGTTGTATCCCTTCATTTGTTGGATGGTATAATATTAAGGACTGGAAATTTTAGTGTGGACATAGCCCATCTTGGGTGAACCACGATATATTGGTGTCTCTCTTGTAATGTGTTTGTGTGATTATATTTGCATTTATGTTTATTGTTATTGCTCTGTGATCCTGTTTTTCTAACAGGATCTTTACTTATTAGCTTAAGACACAGTCCAAAAAATGAAAATTGAATGATCATAGCTTAAGGGTTGAAGCACATGCAATATTATCCTGTTATATCATGCTAATTGAAAAAATGGCATTAATTTAATAATATCTCTTTATCATTTGCAAAAATAGATAAATGATTTAAATAAGTAAATTCATTTAAAACATGAGACACACAGATTGAAATTTAAGACAAATCTAAAATTTCAGATCAATGTATAAATTATGATTGCAAAACAAAACAGTGTTCATTCATGAGCTAAAGCGAAAATCAGAATCCATCAAACAAATTTGATAAATAAACAAAAGAGATATCAAGAGAAAACTAACTACATTTCTTCAAGGCTGCAAAAAATTACAATCTCTTAATGAATCAAAGTATCTCCAGTCCTCTTTCAGTGATTTTCTCCCCCCTTTCCTATGAGATCCCTACCCCTTAAATAATAATTACAATAAAGATACAAAAGGTAAACTTCCCATAAAACAAGGATTACAAAATCAAACTAATCTAATAATAACCAAGGGTGCCTTGCCACTTGGCCCAAAATTCCAACAACTTGTCCACATTAGGGTAATTAGCGAATTCGAGTCCCAACTGGGAATGACACGTAAAGGACTCCATCTCATTCTTAATTAGCTTGTGCCAAGTACGCAGAAAAATGTGGATCCATCCCTCCAGACTGACAGGTTGCTTAATGAATTTTTCCACTTCTAAAATATCTATGTGCTCGAGCTGCTTAATCTATTCTTTGACCTTCTCACACCTACTATCAACCTGTTCAATCATCAGCTTTGGTGGACAAGCCTTCTCAATAATTTCCATAGTGGAAAAATCTAGCATGACCATGATACTGTATGAAGCATACCATGTTCTTCCACATATTGCATGTGCCTTCTTAATTGTTTCTTCAACCATTTCACAAGTATTTTGACAAGCATCCAAAGATTTTTATTCTCCTGAACTTGAAGCTATCCAAAACTAGGATGTATTCAAGTTTTTCCTTTATATGCATTTGCCAATCAACAATGTCTTCAACGGCCTTGGAAGCTTGTTGCCTTTTCTCAATGTGTTGCTCAAGGATAATTGACAGTCGCTCAAAATCATTATGAGTTTCCTGAATATCATTCAGGGAACTAAATAACTCAGCCAAGAGTTTGTGATGTTCTTCATTTACTTTGTTATCCAAGTCCCTGAACTCTTCCTCAGAAAACTTGGAGAAAGAAGAAGTGGCTGCATTGGAAGCTGCATCCTTCAACTCCTGTTCCAGTACTGCTATCTTCTCAACATTGGCAGTATTCAAGACCTCTGCATCCTGCAATTGGACCTGGAGAGAAGTGTTCTATTCCTGTAGATCCTTGAGTTGACTTTCATACTGATTTCTCAATTCATGAATCTGAGATATTCATGTTCTTCATTAGTTTTGATCAGCTGCTCCTAAAGCTTCTTCAACTTCTCTTTCTTGATGTCAATCTCCTTATTCAGTGAAGTCACTGAATCATAATTGGGTCCAGCAAATTCCCCCATTGTTGCAGCAGTGTCTAATGCTTCATGTTGGATTTCATCAGACTGTTTTGCCCAGATTATTTGATTAGTAACAGGTGCTTGCAACATAGTTGGTTCTCTGCTTCTCTTATTTCCTCTTTTCACCACTGCTTTGGTTGATCTACTGTAAACGTATTCTCCAATCGAGACCATGGAATCATCTCCAAAATCAGCTATCAACTATGGAGAAGATGTAGCTATATTACATGTTGCAACTGTGGGGCTGTTTGGGTGACAGTATAATTTCGGATGGTCATGGTGATTTGGGAAGTAGACATAGAAGAGGTGGAAGAGATAGTAGAAGTGGAGGTACAAAAGTGGAAGAAGTATTCAAAGTGACAACCTCAAGGAGAGAAGTAGAAGCAATGGTAACTGATGGTTGTAAAGAAATAGTTGAGTCTTGGACATCAGTAACTGGTGGCAGTAAGGTGATAGGTGGAGTTAACAAGGTTGGTTGTGAAGTAATGGAAAAAGTGGTAAATATTTCAACTATGGTAGTTGATGGAAGGGTAACATCAACATATGAGGTGAGAGGGAGCTCATTAGAAGTGAGTGGGAGTGTATAATTTAATGCAACAACTGTGGTGGTGACTTTTGGAAAATGAACTTCTGGAGTGGAATCATCCATGACAATGCTATCAAGAAAATCTGCAATGGTCTAAGAAACTTCAATTACCTCTTGCGTTATAGGCACAGTAGGAAAAAGAGACCTTACGGGAAGCCTTTCATCTTCTGCAACACTATTTTCAATGTTCAATGTAGGAATATGAGACATAGGGGCTTGAATTTTCTATCTTTTTGTTGATGTACTTGCAGCAATCACCTGAGTGTCAACCATTGTGTTCATGTGTTCCAATTGCTTCTTTAGCTCATCAGCTGATTGAATTAGAATCTTTTTGTCTTGTTGCACATCCTCCACAAGGCCTTTTCCTTTTCCATCATCTGGGTATGTCAACATCAAGGGAGTACTTGCCTTTTGTGCATCTTTCTCTGCTCTGTCTTTCTTGGCATGTTCCTCAAGTTGTAGTTCCATTTTCCTGTAACTAAAAACCTTAATCTTGAGCTCCTGTTGGCAAATAGAGTCATCAGGGGAATTCTCATGGGCATAGGTAGTCTTCATGTGTTCTTGGGCAAAGTTAGCAGCTAGGAATGCCTTGGGATCATGCATCCTTTTGGGAGCTTGTCCCAGCTTTAATGAAACAATCTTCTTTCCCAATACTGCAGCATGTGTTGAGTTTTAAATGACCAAAGGCCCAAGGTTCTAAGGGAATTTGGGCCATCCTTTTCTTTTAGGTCCAGTTAGCTTGAGGAATACTCCATCTGTAACAGTTTGGTAAGATATTTATTCAAGCAACAATTTATCTAGGACTATCCTTGGCAGAAAATGAACTATGCTACTTCACCAAACCCTGATATAGGAGAAATATTATCCTACATACCAGTCACCAATTGTCGGGATGAGAGTTTTTGCATTAGCATAGAAGGCAGGTGCATCTTCTCTGAATATCTTGTGATAAATTGTTCCAAATAAATGATCACAGATATCATACAGTAAAGGAACATAGTTGTTTTCCCACAATGTTGAACAATATATGTGAACTGGAGGAGTTGAAAGGGTCCAATTCCATCCCATGGAGGGTTGCTAGAATTATGAGCAGAACACATCAATAATATAAGCTGAATAAAAGAAAGGAGGATCCCTTGAAGCCGGTGTTTTCTGATAACGCTCAATTGTTTTCTTTAACTCAGTTGGCAGAATCGAAGCAAAATTAAATGATTCCCCTGTTGTGAGGACGTGATGAGCCACCGGTGCCCATTCAGTTTTGAACACAGAACAGTTAGGTAGGTCGTACAGCCTGCAAAGCCTGGCTGCTAGGAGAAAAAATGGTTCCTTGAACCATGAAATAGGGTATGAATTATTGGCTCTAGGTATGAAGTTGGTCGGGTTGTTCATCCATGATTTTATCATCTCATCGAAATTAAATGTGGTCTTAACAGATCCTAGGAAAGCGACATTGATAAGTTGGGTAGCAGGCTTAAGGGCATGTGCTCTAATGAAAACTTCAGAGTGGAAAGAAGACAATTGTTACCCTACATTATCGTTAGAGGAACGGTATTTAGGGTTTGCGTAATCAATTATCCACTTGACTACATCTGTGTAAGGGAGAAGGGTTGGTCTAGCTGCTATGGCATGTATTTAAAAATCCGTTATTTTCTCATAAACATACTGGTTATCCTGGATTTCCGACAGGTCGTCATTGTCAAAAATGGCATAAATTCATGACTAGCCCAACTGATAGGTCTCAGACACTCTATCACTGGTATCGGCAAGGATGCCAAAGTTAGGTTCTTTGTTTATCAAGTCTTTTGGGGGTGTCTTGGAATGAGTATTTATCAACATGGTCAAAGACTAGTAATTCTGATAAATAAAATAAAACCAATCAAAAATAGTTTGAAAATGAAGAAAACCCATAAATAACCAATAGGAAAAAGATAGAAAACCGACCTGTGCTGACGAAAATGGCAGAAAAACAACCCTGGTAAAAAGCAGCAGTAAAATCCTTGTCGCAGGTAAATTCTCGAAATTGAAAAATGGTAAAACAAAATAGAAAATTCGAAATATTTAACAAGTTCATCGGATGAATTCTGGACCGTAGGATCGAACAAATCGACGGCTAAGATCTAACATGCGGGATGCAGAAGAAGAGTTGTGGAATTTATTTTTACGGGTTGCAGAAACACAACTCTTAATGCAAACAAACCAAAGGTTTCCACAATCCGCAATTGCGGGTTGTGGGTTGCGAAAATGCAACTTTAAATATGAATGAATCAAAATTTCCCGCAATCCGCAATTGCGGGTTGTGGGATCGCAAACGACACAATTTAAAACAATGATCTTTCTGCATTCTGAAATCTGCAATTGTGGGTTGTAGATTGCACAAACACAAAGGGCAAATTTATTTTTCAAATGCTTCTCGCAATCTGCAATGCGGGTTGTGGGTTGCGGACAAACAAAGTGCGAACCTAGTTTTGAAAATCCTTCTGCAATCCGCAATTGCAGGTTGCGAGTTGCGGAAAAGAAAAAACCCAATTTATTCAAAATCATTTCCACATGCAATCTGCTTTGCGGATTGTGGGTTGCAGAAAGAAGAAAATCCAAATCCAAATAACCAAGCATCCGCAATCTGCATTGCAGATTGCACATTGCAGGTTGCGGCAAGGAAAAACTTTTGGGAAAATTAATGATTTCCGCAACTCACAAAAACACACAAAAATCAATGAATTTTTTAAGGGAAAACTTTTAACTAGATTAAAATATGACAAAGAGATGAAAAGCATGATAAGCGTCATGAAACCCCAAAATGAAATAAGGAACTCAAACATTACCTTAGCAAATAAAAATTGGGGCTCCCATGTTTTGTAATAAAAACATGGGATCTGTTGTACCTACAACAAAGAGAAACTGGGTCATCAAATGTGCGAGAAGGAGCATCTGCCACCAGATTTTCCTTACCCTTCTTGTAAGTAATCTCATAGGAATAACCCATGAGTTGGCTAACTGTTTCAGGTGTGCTTGGGAGGAGACCCATTGTTCCATGAAATTTTTCAGACTCTGGTGATCAGTCTTGATGCAGAAATAATTCCTTAATAGGTATGGCTACCATATCTATACTGCATGTAAAATAACCATCATTTCCTTCTCATATGTAGAGGAGGCAGAATTATTACTAGAAAGGTCTCTTGAAAGCAGCAATCCCACTGGTTTAGCAAGGACACCTACATATCTATCCAAGGGATTTGTTGGCTTACTACTATTTTCTTTAACTTTCTTGTACTGACCCAGGTTCTGCGCAGTGATGGGGCCAACAACTCCACTTCTCCACCAACCCTTTCGGCAACAACCTATGAATAGGCTGAGGTCTCACCCGAGGTGAAGTTATGGGGGATTACAGAAATAGGTTTCTGTAATTAGGTGATGCACAATTATGAAATTGGTGTGGGCGAATTCCTTCTGACTTCACATATACTGGTTATTACTATGCACATACAGGACTTTGAAATTTGCAAACTCACACGATATGATGCAATACAACGCAACAACACAACTTCGGGACTGCACTTCTAGGGAATCGCACATATTACAGACTTCAGTGACTTAGTGTTTTCCCAAATAACTTATGCATTCAACATACTCAGAGTCATTTGCTCATTCATTCATATATGTTTAGGACTTAGCATATTATTCTCATCCACCATACACATGAACATATATATGAAAGTGAGAACACACATAAATGTAAGTATGAATGTAAACACAAACATAAGCATACACAATCACACATTCATCCAATCGCATAGCACACTTATTTACATGGTTCACCCCCAGGATGGGAGCTATGTCCACATGAACTGTTGTTTATATCAATGGGAATGGTTCAACAGTTCCACTCTATGCACTCAGCTGCAGACTCTTCTCTCTACAATATGTCTCTATGCACTCAGTTGTAGAGCCTCTTTTCTCTCTGCTTCTTACAATACAAAACTGAGATCCAAAATGACCAATGAAGATCAACAAAAGACCAACAAAGATAAACCCTTCCCATACAAAATTTCCCTTTTATATATCGTGCCCGAAGGTCACATCTTTACAATGATTGTGGGCCAAAAACCCTATAGTACCAAAAATCCCCCCAAAATGGTGCGGTTACCTTGTGAACCCGGCCTGTCGTAGTCGACAACTACTTCACTTTCCTTCGGCCGCCTTTCTACACCGCTCTTGGCTTTGACACCTCTTCTGATAGCCGCCGTTCTGACTGCGTGGCTCTGACTGCACTTTGGCACATAATTTTCCTCCGCTCTGCTTCATTTGTCGCTATCGGCCCGTCGTTCTGCTTCTAACGGTTTTCCCCGCTCTGGCCGTACTAAGGCGACAGTTTGCTTTCCTCCACTTCTGCACCGCTCCTTACCCTACTCCTGGGATTCTGCAGAGTGGCTTACCCAAAATAGGTCATTGTTGGACCTCGCTATGCTTGTACTTTGCTACCAAAAATAACTATTGTGTTGGCACTATGCATCATCAAAACTGTGTCAGCTTTAGACTTCGCTTTTCCAACTGCGCTTACATGGACTTCGCATTTCCAAAAGTTGTGCCACTTGGGCCATGCCCAAAAGGAGTAGTGGAGACCGTTGATGGGTGCATCTGAATGGAATGGAGTTGAACGATGACACCATGTGAATTATTCTTAAGGATCTTTTCCAGGCGATGTGAACTGATGATGCAGAGAGACCCTGGTTGCAAGCCCGTAAATGTGTGTTTTTTCCCATTAACTGAAAATTGCATCCAAAGTTCAACAAAATACGATAAGATGGTGCCAAGTGTGCGTAACCATTGAGCACACAAAACCACATCACAGCCTCCTAAGTACAAGGAAAACATGTAAGAGCATAGTTTGTAATCTTCCATAGAGATACACACATTGCGACACTTCCCTTTGTAAGGTAAGGTGCCCCCATTGGAAATCATGACTTCAAAGTTGGAGCAAGGATGGACAAAACAATTAGCTTGTTTGGCAATCCGAGGTTCAATGAAGTTATGAGCGCTACCAGAATCAATGAGTATTGTAAGAGGGAGATTCTTGAAGTAAACCTTGACTCGCATTGTTTGTGGGGTGGTGACTCCGGCTAAAGCATGGATAGATATCTCTGGGTGGTCGTCTGGAGATGGAGGGTCAACATGAAGCTATTGAATGTCAACCTGATCATCTAGTGTATCTGGAGCTTCTTCACTAAGTTCAGAGGTAGGCGAAAAATCCACATCTAAGAGATGGAGCTTTTTCTCAACACATCTATGTCCCCGAGTGAATTTCTCATCGCAATTATAACAAAGCCCTTTTTCTCTACGTGCTCGCATATCTGCTTCAGACAAATGCTTGATAGGAGTTGGTCGAGGAGCTGGCATGATGGGAGTTCGTGGGGAAACCATATTTCTGAGCGTTGTTGGGTTGTGATCTTGTCCTCTGCCAACTTATCCAACCCTAGGACTTCCATCATTGTTTTGGGACATAACATTTTAACCTCTGAGTGGATTTCATCCTTGAGACCACTGATAAAACAACTCCTGTAGAATTCATCAGAAAATCCTTCTGTGTGATTGGCCAGTTTCTAAAATTCTATCTTATAATCTCTCACAGTGCCAATTTGTCGAAGTTTAGTGACTGGTCCTGTGAAGTCATGAAAAGCACTAGGACCAAATCATTGCAAAATGAGTTGGAAAAAATATGTCTAGTTTGGCTCGTCATGAGCTTTGATGTACCAATGGTACCATTGAAGGGCTTCCTGTTCCAAATGAAAGGATGCAGGTGGAACTTTGTGGGACATCAAAAGTATTATGCAGACTGAAATATTGTTCTTCACGGTATATCCATCCAGTTGGATCAGTACCATTGAAGCGAGGAAAATCAAGCTTCGGCCCACGGAAATTGCTGGAAGAAGAGAACCCAATGGCTGCAGAAAATCCTGGCTGTCGTTTATTGTTCATGGCTGAATGCTGAAGATGGAGGCGAAGAAAGTTTTCATCCAAATCTTGGAGTTTGGTTTTGAGGGCGGCAAGTCCTTCATCCATGATTTGTGCTCCTGCGCAGGTGACAACCATAACCAGGGTTTTTTTTTTGTGAATGGGTAGAGAAACAAAAACAGAAGTATCTTTAGTAAAGGAAAACTTGGTTTTGGTAAAAACTATGATGGGTAATTGGGGTTTGACTAGGTTCTGGACACTTTCTAATGGACAAGGAAGCAGAAAATGGGGATTTCAGAAGCAGGGTGAAAGAATGAGAAAATTTGTCAGAGAGAGACAAAGAAGCAGAAATAGGAAATGAACAGTGTGGAAAAATTTGAAGGCAATTGAGGGAAAATCTAAGAAGTTATGGAAAACCCTAAAAATAGACAAATGTGGGATTTCTAGCATAGGGAAATGGAATTTGGGATAGGGTCCTCGTAAATGAAATATGCGGAATGGGATTTAGGGGTGTCAGTGACCTTTCAAGGGAAACAGAGTGAAAACAAAGAAGATATAACGAAAAAACATTTAAAAAAAAAAAAATTGGAATGGTGTGGAAGTGATCGGCAACAAAAATGGATCTGCAATAGATATGGATATGGATCTGCAATGGATTTTGATCTAGATCTACAATGGATCTAGATCTGCAATGGATCTACAACGGATCTAGATCTGGATCTGCAACGGATCTGGATCTGGATCTACAATGGATCTGTAACAGATCTAGATAGATGTGATCTGCTATTTATCAGTTGGTAAGAGAAATGGACCCTAGGTATGCTCGGCTTCCTAACAGTTCTGGGGATTCACTTAGCCACCAATTTTGTCTAACTGCTTGCGTATTGGGGCAGTACCCCTCACTCCATGCCTCAGGTAAAACTGATAACCTCTTTGCCACAAACGATAGCTCTTGGTTTACCTCACGGGTGGGAACTAGTCAATCAGGTAGGGGTTGTGGCCATTTTCCCTGGCATGTCCTCTCAATGGGCCATCTCTTTT
Source organism: Larix kaempferi (assembly GCA_027924585.1). Lineage (NCBI taxonomy): Eukaryota > Viridiplantae > Streptophyta > Pinopsida > Pinales > Pinaceae > Larix > Larix kaempferi. Next base: position 27,163,974 of record BSBM01000012.1, read on the forward strand.
GGGGTTCCTATGGTGCCCCTCACAATTATTTTTAGGGATTATGCCCAAGTACTTCCCACAGTTAAGCGGATAGGGATTATTCCTAGATCCAAAACTACAACAAATGCAAAAAAAAAAATTGGCAGAAATTCCACCCAACGAGCCCAAGAAACTGCTCTGATACCAGATGTGAGGAAGTTGCAACAATTAATTAATGAAAATGCACGAGATATCAGAAATAACAGAACTCAGAATCGATTTATTGATCGCGATCTACTTCGAGGGGGAAACCTCCTTTGAGCAAGCTCAATACAAATAACTTCACGGTGCCTTTATTGGCCTCAACATGCACTTATATACTAAGTCTATGCCCAATATTATGGGTCAATACCATGGAACATATAATACTACGGGACGACTTACAAAGCATATGCATCCAATACTATGGGTCAATACCATGGGCTAATACAAACTATGGATCAACAAATACTACGGGACGACTTACAAAGCATATGCGTCCAACAACAATATACTAACAAAGTAAAGAGAAGGGTTGACACGGGTTCCTAACGGGCTCCTTTTGAGCAAGCTCTTTGGCCTTATCTTTTACATTCTCTTTTATGGTGGGGGTTTCCCATGTTTTTTTTTCCCTCTTAGTCAATTTTTAAATAATTTTTTGTACATGGGTACCTAATAATGCCTGCAAATTGTCATGACACAACTTTTTTCATTTAGTCAGTATTATGGGGGGGGATGTTAGAGAAAAATAGCCCTCTCCATAGCATCATTCTCCTACCTAGTGACTTATACCATGGCTTCATGACTCTAGTGGGCCAAACCTCATTCAATTTGACCACTTGAGTCACCCTAGGGTTGCATTCCTTGATTTGGGGAACTTTTCCATGATTTTAGGATTGTTTGAGTCAAGGGTTAGTTAAGGACCTAATATTTCATGCCACAATTTATTGTGCTCATCAACAGTTGAAACATAGGAATAAAATGGTTTCTTGTTGGGTGAATTGAAACTAGTGAACTTAAAGAAACCTGCTTCATGATCAACCAAGCCAAATGAAACAATTTTGAATTTTTTGTTGATGTCCTTCAGAACATATATATGAGTCCATGCTTCAAACTTATATCCTTTTGGCAACCATATTAAATAGAAAGGAGATTCATGGGAATGCCTTCAACATGAAAAACATCTTCTAGTATGCCATGTTAGGTACCTGAATATTACCATAACCAACTACCAACTACTAAAAGTTTATTACCATCGCTTATTGAAAATTTCTAAGCCTTGCGCTTATGTTTTTCATAAGAGGTAAATAGTGAAGCAGTACCAGTCATATGATTTGAGGCACTTGAATCCATAGTCCATTCCATTGGAGAAGAGGAGTTACTTGTTTGAACATAATAGGAATAAAGAGCTACCCATTGTTACTTAGAGGATTTATTCTTGGCTTTTGCAAGTTCATTATGTCTCTTAAATCAATTCTTCTTAGCGTGATTGGTTTTGTATCAATGCTTGCAAGGTTTCCATTATTTCTTCTTTAAAGCCTCTACATGAACATCATTAGAAGTTTTATGGGAGGTACTAGAAGCATGAGGTTTGTTTTTCCTATGAGAACATCTGAATGAATTATTCTTATTGTGTGCCAAATGAGATTTCGTAATGACCAGTTGACCTAATGAGAGTAACATATCCTGCTCACAAGTCAACCATTTGCAAAACTCTTCAAAATTAGGTTTCACAGTTCCCATATACATTTTAGTGGCGTTATTCCTAGTTTGTATGAACACATCATAGGCTAAAAGAAATTTCTATCCTACAAGAATAGTGAGGACTGCATCATTTTTCTTATAATATTTACCACATTTGTTAATCTTATCATTATAGGTTTTCAATTCAATTAGAAAATGTTGGATTCGATCGAAATCCTTAGGATCTAGTTCAAAAAAATTCTTTTCAAGGAAGTAGGTACAAACATATCAAAGTTATTATAAAAAAATGTTAAGGTTTTCCATACCTCAATAGGGGAATCTTCAACTTCCATATGTACCTATAGAGTATCTAAGATAGTTTGGCCAATGAAACTTCTTGCTTATTCACAATAATCCTCCCTTACAACTAATTCTTTAAGGTTAGTTGGTTTATTGTTGTAACCATCAATAATACGTCAAATATTATTTCCCCTAATAATGTCAATCATCTTTCTCTTCCAAATAGTATAGTTAGTGCTAGTTAAATCAAGAGCAAAAACAACCCCGAAAATCATGATGATAAAACTGAAAAAACTGAGAAACTAATGCAAAAGAATTCACGCTGACCTAAATAAATAGAAGCAAGTTATGGGATTCTTAGAGGACTAAAGCCACGTGTTTGTTAAAGCTGCAAATAAACAAACTATAAATGGCAGGAATATACTATAATTATAATTATATTTGAGAATCTATAGTAATTAAAAAAATACTAATTGAAGATATGCTACTTTAATTAATGTATGGAAATGGTGGCATAAATTTTTTTTGGAAGTGGAATATCCTTCTCAAAGTTAAATGTTTTATTTGATTGTGTTTAAAAAATAGGATTCTTTCATGGGATAACTTACTAAAAAGAGGGCTTGTGGGCCCAAATATGTGTATCCTTTGCAAAAGAGAAGCTGAGTTTATCAATCATCTTTTTATGGAATGTTGTTTTTCTTGTACATTTTGGACAAGGGTGCTTGCTAATATTCATCATATAGGTGATCGGATTCAATCTTCTACCGAGTCTGCCTTAGAGTGTAATCTGAAAAATTAGATACACCAGGCCCCTCAACATCATGAGATTCCTTCATTTGTTTGTTGGGGAACATGGAAAGCTAGGAATTTAAGGATTTTTTAAGATGTCCATCAACAGGCTCACGTGACCAGTTTTAAAATATTGGGATTATATAGAGATTTCATAAGAATCATAGATTGCAGAAACAAAAATTCCTCAAAGAACCAATCTTTCCTGAAAATGAAATCATTGGTTTTTTTGATGATGATGCTTCTTTAGGTCTATGTGGAAGAGGCATGATGATAATATTTCTTGTTGGAAAATATTTCTCTTTATGGATTAGTTGTAGATTGGGTAAAAATAGTTGGTCTGAGTTATTGGCTTTATGAAAACTGCTACATTTTGCCTCATCTAAAGATTTTTCATCTCTTCGAATATATGGTGACTCCAAAACAATGGTGGATTAGGCTAATGGTTTGGATACTCTTCATGTGGTTGTTCTCGATCAATGGTGCGACACGATCAAACAATTGTAGACCTTCTCTCAATTATCCTTTCTCGTATCTACATAAATTTCAACAAGCCGGTTGACCATTTATCCAAAAGAGTCGTTCGTGTTTTTTTTTTTTAAAGAATATGATGAATTCCTCGAAGTTTCTAAAAGCTCCTTTAAAGTTTATTAGCATTTTATTTTCAAGTGAGTTTTTTCTCTCTCATGACCGTTGTAACTTCACTATCAGTGTGGATCTAGTACTTACTATTTTCTTTGTTATGTAGTTTTGAGGCTCGTGTTAGGAGGAAAAAGACTTTTACTGTTTATCATACTGGTCCATATGTTTTTTATCAATGTAGAGAGGACAGTCTAGATATTACAGTCACCATTATGGTTGAAGATCTCTTTTGTAATAATCATTATAACTTTGATTATATCTTGGAATATCAAATTATAGCTTTTTTGGCTGGAAAAAAATCAAATTTTTATAATAATAAATTTGTTTTTAAATTAAAAAAGTAAAATAAAATATTTATTATAATAATAAATTTGTTTTAAAATTTAAAAAATAAAATCAAATAATTATATAAAGTTTTTGATAACTTATATTCAAATTTTCAATCTTAAAAAAAATGAATTTTAGTATTTTAAAAAATGTTGACAATTATATAGTTGTTGACAATTTAACAAGTTTAAAATGTCCACAATTTTTTTTTGATAGTGACTTTTTCATTTTTTTAAATTTTGATGTGATTATTAGAAACAAAATTTTCTCCAATAACCAAAATATTTTTGTATATAGTAAAATACTCAATAACTTTATTTTATTTTTTGTTATCATATACACAATTTTATCTTCTTTGATATTTGACTTTTTTTTTTTTAATTTTGATGTGAATAACCAAAAGATTTTATATAGAGCAAAATTATCAATAACTTTATTTTAATTTTTGTTGTCATATACATTAGGTATATCAAAACATCTCCCATACTTGTTATAAAACAATTTACTAAATATTCTGAATGTAATGAAAAATATTCTCGATGTAATGAAAAATACTTTAATATATTCATTGTTTGAAAGATGATTTTATAAATGAAAAATGAGATAAATTATAAGTAAATAACAAATTATAGTGTTCAAATTAATATTTATTAGTTTATATATCTATTTGAAATCTTAATTTATTAAATATAGAAATGATAACATAAATATATTAATTATTTTCTATCAAATCATAAAATAATTTAAACTTCAATGAATTTGATTTTTTATATACTTAATAAATTCAAATTTAAAATATATTTTTAATAATTTTTTAATTTAAAATTGAAATAATATTGAATTTATGATTTAAACTTTATTGAATTTGATTTTTTTTATATACTTAATAAATTCAAATTTAAAATATATTTTTAATAATTTTTTAATTTAAAATTGAAATAATGTTGAACAATTTTGTATTTAAGTTTTAAGTTGGGATAATAAGGTAGTTATTTAGCAAGGTCTTTACCACATGAATGGAGCAACATAAAGACAAATAATTAAATGAGGCTTCATTAGAAGGTAATATAATATCAAGTTCATTTATATTGGGGTATTAAATAATCATGAAAACCTAAAAAATATATTGCTTATATATTAAGGGGCAAATGGTTTTTCTTATTTAATGTAACAATACCAAAATACTTTGGGGTATTTTTTATATGGGTGGGCTGACAAATATCCGCCAAATGGAGATGGCGGGATCATGACTGGATGAGAAATCGAGTTGAGGCAAGGCTTGGGATTACCAGTACGCAGAGAAATAGCATCTTGAGGCATGCTCAAGGCCAGGGGTTTCGTGGTGAAGAGGGTTTCTAGTCAATCATAGTCGAGAGACAGTGGTCATTGACAGCGAGTTGTTACCAATAGCACTTAGCCTCCAGGTCTTGTTATAGGCCCTCGATAGGCCTTAGGGGCTTCAATACCCAACCACTCGTGTCTATTAGAGGCCTTGGGAAGTTCAGTCAGCCTCCTAGAGCTTGTTACAGGCCCTGGGGGCTTGGATACCTAGCCCACAACAGGCTTAGTCAACGATTGGGGAACTACAACATGCAATCTAAATGTTGTACTATGTGCATTGGCTCTAGTGACATACAAGAAGTGATCTCCTATCTCTTCATTAGACCATTAGATGTTGCAAATCATAATGATATGTGGTTGAGTAATTGCATTGTGGATGAAGTAATGTGCATCCACAATATACATCGAAATAAGTAAGGTGCATTGTAAAATGCATGTGGAGTCATAACAGGGGTATCATATCAATATACTAGGTAGAAATATAAAGGGGTATAAAAAATGTTAATGAAAAAATTGATACATAAAATATCTAGTGAAAATAGGGGTTTTTTAAAATTGGGAAGGCATATTGGGAGGGGGTTAAAAAAAACCATTTTGGAAGGTATTTTCCAATATTTAGTGAAATTAGGGGTATTGTTTCATATGCCACGAATGAATGTGTTATGATAGCGGTTTATTGAGTGAAGCCCCGTGCCTTTTCTAAAGAGACCAAGGTTCCCGTGCTCTATGAGATGCCAACTTGTAGGTATGCCATTTGTTTTTTCATCTTTGTTTTTAGTGAATTATCATAGCTTTTGGTGTAGTTAATGAACTTCCAAATTCACGATAGCTTTTGTTGTAGTTAATGAACTTCCAACACCGTGGATTAGCCAAAGCAATGAGCTTGAATGAATGTTTTTTCAATTACCTTGCATCTTACAATGTTCTAAAGTCTTTCTAGGCTGACCCAATTGCTTATAAGTTGAAATAACTAAGTATACCCAGAAAAATAAGGTAGATGTAATGCCCTAAAAAGAATATTGGAGATTGGAATTATTGAAGTACAATGTGAAGTAATAAAGAATATTGGAACATGTTATAAGTTCAGTACACCATCTCTTTTTAATGTCATACAGTAAAAGTAAATTTTTTTTAAGTATTATGTAAACGTGTAGCAGATTAAACCAATTGGAAAGTGTAAGAGGCATGACCAGAGTCGTTGATGGTCGGCTCCATTTGTTCTTTTTCCTTATTTGATAACCACATACAGGTAATCTTACAGTTGGAAAGTATCGAAGATAACAACACTAGTTAAGTCATTGTTCTTAAGAGACCGACATACCATAATTCTTGAAGGTTGAGTAGGGTTAGTTTGTAGGATTTTTAGTGCATGGTCGTGAAATAAAGAGCAAGAATTATATTAGCATACCTTGCAAATAAGTGAATGTAATGTGTGGGATGGAAAGCTATTTATTATATAATAAGAAATAATTTGAGGAACAGATCGATTATTTAAGTAAAAATAATTAAAATTTTGGCTTCATGACATACATTGGCTTCCTTTATTAATCAATCATGCATAAGAATGCGACCTCTAATACGAAGTGCCATATCTATTGGTCTATCATAGATTAACAAGACTATTGTACATGCGACCTTCAACACAAAATATAATCACACACTTTTACTTTCATTTGCTGCCACGGGAAAGGTCACTCATACTTGTCTGTCTCGTGTAATCATGTATTCTATCATGAGTGTAAGAGTAAACAAGTTTCAAACATAGGTTAACAGGTGTTGTGCATAATGCATCTATTCTTCTGCCATTTCCGTAAAATGTCCACAACAGTTTGTAAATAATTGACATCCTTACAAGTTAGATTACAAATGGAAACTAGAACATCTAAAAGTATTTATATGTTTGACTAGCCAAGTGACCGCAGCAATTACGTTCTGCGCCACAATATTCAATATCAACGTTTCATAATAATCTTATTGTACGTATAACATGTAATATAGTTAGAGGGATCAGGTGCAAACCTCTCCTTGAATAGCTCCTTAAATGTAATGCATGAGCCACCTAATCCTAAGCTCTAAAGTCTCTAGTTTAAGTCTCATATTTACTTTTTACTTTGTATTATTTTTTTTATTTATGGCCAACATAATATTTATTACATTTTACTTTGTATTATTATTTTTTGTTTACTTTGTACACTCCACAAACACTCTAAAGTCTCATATTTACTTTTTACTTTGTATTAAAAGTAAAAAATAAAGTCTCTAGTTTAAGTCTCATATTTACTTTTTACTTTGTATTATTCTTTTTTATTTATAGCCGACATAATATTGACCACCTAATCCTAAGCTCTAAAGTCTCTAGTTTAAGTCTCATATTTACTTTTTACTTTGTATTGTTATTTTTTGTTTATGGCCGACATAATATTTATTATTTTTTACTTTGTATTATTCTTTTTTTGTTTATTTGCATTATTTTGTTACTCGACTAACAAGATCTCCCCTATACTGGACTATAGAGCGCCTCTCCGCGCAATTACCAAGACTTGTTGATAATTGATGTTTTGCAGAATCAATGTTTATTTTAGGTTGCAGGTGTTTATTAAATAAATTTGTAGCAAACTTCACTGCATGCTAATGCATGTGAAGAATTAAATAATTTACAGAATTATACACCAATCTACAGCTGATTTTACGGCATGCAAATAATGCTTTTATTTCTATGCAATGTAATCTATATAAGTATGTAGCTGTGAAGTCTAAAGATCAATGAGAAATAAACAATTAAGTTTTCTTTTCCTGTGTTTGATTAAAAGCTTTTCTCTTATTTTCTGTGTTGTTTCATTTCATTGTGCTATTTTAAACTAGGCTCTGTTATAATTTTCATTTGGTATCAGAGCAGGTATTTTGTTTAAAGTTCATAATGTCAAATTCTAACTCTTTGCCCATTCCAGAATTTGATGGAAGTGATTATGATTATTGGTGCATCAAGATGATGACCTTTTTGACAGGAAAAGATTTGTGGGAGATTGTAGAATCAGGTTATGAAGAGCCAGCTAATTGGAACACACTTACAGCCAATGATAAAACAACTAAAAGAGAATCCAAGAAGAAGAATGCCCAAGCTTTATTTCATATTCAAATAGCTCTAGATAAGAGCTTATTTCCAAGAATTGCAGGAGCAAAGTCAGCTCAGAATGCTTGGAAGACTCTACATGAAGCTTACCAAGGCAGTGATCAAGTTAAAGTTATCAAGTTACAGACACTAAGTATAGAATTCGAGAATTTGAAGATGCAAGAAGGTGAGAAGGTGAGTGATTATTGTGTAAGAGTAAATGATGTTGTCAATAAATTGGCTAATCTAGGAGAAACTATTGATAAAGAAGTTATGATTAAAAAGGTGTTGAGGTCTCTAACACCAAGATGGAACCATGTTGCTATAGTCATTGAAGAAAGCAAGGATTTGACTAACCTTCACTTTGATCACCTAGTTGGATCTCTTATTTCTCATGAAGACAGAGTGAGAGATTCATTTGGAGAAAGTGATGAGAAAGCTTTTTCCACATAGCTACAGATTACAAAGAATGCAGATGCTAGTTCTAGCTCCAGAAGAAACCAAGCCCAAGGTAAAGGTCAGTATCAATTTTTTCCAATAGGAGATAGAGGAAGAAGAGGTGGTTTCAGAGGAAGAGGTAGAGGCAGATTTGATAACAGTGTTCTCATTGTCAAAGGTATGGTCATTTTGAAAGGGATTGCAGATTAAAAGAAAATAAAAGTGTTAATTATGCTCAAGAGGGTGATGATGCTTCTCCAAACAATTTGTTTTTATCTAATGGAAAAACTGAAAATACAGTTAAAGATGTTTGGTATTTAGATTCAGGTTGTTCTAACCACATGATAGGAAATTGCAAGCTTTTCTCTACAATGGATGAAAGTTTCAAATCTAATATCAAACTTGGTGATGAAAAAACCTTAGAGGTTTCTGCAAAAGGAGATATGGCAGTCCATACAAAAGAAGGTATGAAAAGTGTTAAAAATGTTTATTACACTCCATAGTTAAAGCATAATTTATTAAGTGTTGGGCAGCTGTGTGAAAAGAATTACAGAGTAGTGTTTGATGATAGACAATGCACAATTTATGATAAGAATCAAAGCAATAGGGTGGTTACAGTTGTGCCTATGTCAAAGAATAGGATGTTCCCATTTAAGTTTGGATAAACTAGCATCAACCTTGCTAATATGGCATATGAGGACAAAGGTTGGTTGTGGCATCTCAGGTATGGTCATTTGAATTTTCACAATTTAGAGCTTCTAACATCAAAAGAATTAGTTTATGGTTTGCCTAAGGTTGAAGAGCACAAAGAGGTTTGTGAAGGATGTGCTAAAAGAAAACATGCAAGAGAGAAATTTCCTAGAGGCAAGGCATGGAGGACCCATTATCCACTTCAGCTAGTTCATTCTGATATTTGTGGTCCTATGCAGACAGAAAGTTTGGGTAAGTCATCATATTTCATTACTTTTATTGATGATTACTCAAGAATGTGTTGGGTTTATTTTTTGAAGAGCAAGGGTGAAGCATTTGATACATTCAAGAGGTTTAAAGCCCTTGTAGAAAATGAAAGTGGTTACAAAATAAAATGCTTAAGGACTGATCGTGGAGGAGAATTTTGTTCAAGAGGTTTTTCAGAATTTTTGTGATATGAATAGCATTAGAAGACAACTCACCACTGCTTACACACCTCAACAAAATGGGGTAGCTGAAAGAAAGAAAAGTACAGTGGTAGAAATGGCAAGGAGTATGTTACATACCAAAGGATTAAACAATTCCTTTTGGGGTGATGCAGTTGCTACAGCAGTGTATATTTTCAATAGAAGTCTCACTAGTGCACTTCACATGATGACTCCTTATGAAGCCTGGTATGAGAAAAATCCTAATGTTAATCATTTCAAAGTTTTTGGTTGTTTAGCCTTTCTTCATGTAGCTGATCAAAAGAGACAAAAGTTAGATCCAAAAAGTGAAGCATGCATTTTTGTTGGATATAGTGAGAAAAGTAAGGCTTACAGGTTGTATAATCCTCTCACCAATTGCATTGTGGTGTCAAGAGAAGTAATTTTTTATGAAGGGGGAGTTTATGGTCATCAAAAAGACCATGTTGAGAAATCAAAATCTGGTTTGGATGGTGATATTATTGATGATATTAATAATGAGAATCCCACTAATGTTTCAGTTCCAAATGCTACAAATCCACCAAGTAGCCCCTCATCTAGTACTCCATATTCAAATCCAAGTACCGCAAGGAAGGTGAGAAGCTTGAATGAAATTTATCAGAGAAGTACAAGTCTGGCACATGAAGAAAATCCAAGAGGTGAGACTGTAAATTTTGCTTTATTTTCACAAGTTGATTTTGAGCCATCAAGTTTTGAAGAAGCTTCTACTAATGAGGTTTGGGTGCAAGCTATGCAAGAAGAGATAGATTCAATTCATAGGAATGATACTTGGGAGCTTATAGATCTTTCACATGATAAGAAAAAAAATGGTACTAAATGGGTCTACAAGACAAAGTATAACAGTGATGGTACTGTTGAAAGACATAAAGCAAGGCTAGTTGCTAAGGGATTCACACAAAAGTATGGCATTGATTATGAAGAAACCTTTGCACCTGTAGCAAGGCAAGAGACTATCAGAATGTTGATTTCATTGGCAGCACAAAAGAAATGGAGCATTCATCACATGGATGTGAAAAGTGCCTTCTTGAATGGGTACTTAGAAGAGGAAGTATATGTGGAACAGCCACAGGGTTTTGAAGTGCAAGGAAAAGAACATCAAGTCTACAAGTTGAAGAAGGCTTTGTATGGCCGAAAGTAAGCACCAAGAGACTGGTATGCCAGGATTGATGGATATTTTCAAGAGAATGGCTTCAAAAGAAGTAAGAGTGAACCTATCCTTTACTATAAACAAGAAGGTAATGATATTCTTATTATCAGTTTATATGTTGATGATTTGTTGTATATGGGTAGCAGTTCTAAGATGAAGGATGAATTCAAATTTGCTATGATGCGTGAGTTTGAGATAAAAGATTTAAACCTCATGCAATATTTTCTTGGAATGGAAGTTTATCAAAGTGAAGATGAAATTTTTATTTGTTAGACAAAGTATGCAAAGGATATGTTGAAGAAATTTGATATGGCTAATTGCAAACCATCTCCTACTCCAAATGCTCATGGAGTTGTGTTGTGTAGAGATGATGGTGCTGAAATGGCTAATGAAACAGTTTACAGAATTATTGTTGGAAGCTTAATGTTTCTAACACACACAAGGCCTCATATTGCTTATTCAGTTTCACTTGTTTCTAGGTATATGATAATGCCATCTGAAATGCATATGAATGTAGCTAAAAGAATTCTGAGGTATATAAAAGGAACTCTAAATTTTGGAATTCATTACTATACTTCTAAGAGTTTTGAATTGGTTGGCTTCAGTGATTATGATTGGAGAGGTAGTTTGGATGATAGAAAGTCTATATTTGGCAACTGTTTTTCTTTTGGTTCTGGTTTGATCACTTGGAGCTCAAAGAAGCAAAGTATAGTTTCTCTTTCTTCTACATAAGCAGAATATGTTACAGTCTGGCTTAGAAAAGTTCTTGAAGAAATTGAAGAAAAACAAATTCAATCTATAGTAATTTTTTGTGATAATATGAGTTCCATCAAATTGACCAAGAATCCAGTACATCATAGCAGGACAAAACATTTTGACTTGAAGTATCATTTTATTCGATATTTGGTCCAAAAGAAGCAAGTTGAATTGAAATACATCAACACTCAAAAACAACTAGCAGACATCTTCACTAAGGCAGTCTCAAAGGCCTAGTCTTTTTTATTCTCAGAGATCTTATTGTGAGCCCTCTCAGCATCAAGGGGGAGTATGTTGATAATTGATGCTGTGCAGAATTTGACAGTGTGACAGTGTCTATTTTAGGTTGCAGGTGTTTATTAAATAAATTTGCAGCAAACTTCACTGCATGCTAATGCATGTGAAGAATTAAATAATTTGTAGAATTATATAGCAACCTACAGCTAATTTTACGGCATGTAAATAATGCCTTTATTTCTATGCAATGTAATCTATATAACCATGTAGCTGTGAAGTTTAAAGATCAATGGGAAATAAACAATTAGTTTTTCTTTTCCTGTATTAGATTAAAAGCTTCTCTCTTGTTTTCTGTGTTGTTTCATTTCATTGTGCTATTTTAAACTAGGCTCTTTTATAATCTTCAAGACTTGTGTCTTATGCCATTTGTTCAACCCAAGATAAAGAGTTTTTTCCTTCTTCATGTTCCAAGCAATAGTGTTTGAGCAGTTATGCTAATGGAATTCCAGTGTAGTTGACAACCAGATCTAAGTTATTAGAGAGATCGAGGCTGCTAAACCATTTCAATGGCTTTCGCCGCTATTTAGAGGCGAGGGAAAACCTCCGAGTAGATGATGCTTAGCCTCACATGAAAGGGATGAGCACGCTTTCAGAATAGATCGCTCTCTATTTTAAGAAGGGAGAAGCCATGGCTAATCCACATATAGAGTAAAATGAGTAACTTTTTAAGGTCAATCCACCCAATCTCTAATTTAAGATTACATGAGAAGAAGAACCCATATCTGACTTAGAGCATCGGTTAAATTGTCACGTAAAAACGCCAATAATTGAAAAAAAATAACCATGTCAAGAACAGAAAATTGAGTAATGATTATAGAGATATCTTCACAATAAAATTAAGAAAACTCAATGATATACTCCGTCACGATAATTTCTTGATCCATATGAACGTCGACACAAATTGTTCTGAAGAGTTCGGTGAACCTACATACTCCAAAAACTATATAAACTGGGACTGGTAAACCAAATAATAAGAAAAAGTTATTTTTGAACTAAAAGTATCTCTAAATTCGACCCAGAGGAAATCCAGTGGACAAGTTTTGATTGTCAATACTGAACCCTTTATAAAAGTATCTCCAAATTCAACCCAGGGGAAATCCAGTGGACAAGTTTTGATTAAATAATTCAAACCACATGTATATGTATATACACCCTTCTTTTACGCCCCGGAAGTGGTAGATGATCTCATATAATCTTTGAACCTAGCAGGTCATCGAACACGAACCAATACCTTTGAAATTGTTCAGAAATAAAGCTTCAGTACTTATCAACCGTCAATATTATTGAAACCTCTTCTACACAATTATACCAGTGGTAAAAGCAAATATATCCTAGTGGCACACTTTAAGTTAGAGGTCGCTAGTGACCTGGAGGAGAAACCCGATAGCATATTAATGTCGCAGTTAATTTTATGCATTCTTCAACAAGCGAAAAACAAAATGACATGTATTTATGATATACTCGTTATCATTTGCATCACCGAGAGTAGAAGGGCATAATGATTAAAAGAAATTTAACTCTAGATATTAGCATAAAGAATTATCTGAATGAAAACTTTTTACCTAAGCACGTCTTGATGTAGATTCCAATTTTTAGATCTGAATGTAGAAACTAATGGAGAGTTGTTTTGATGAATCTCCACGACGTAGAGGTATATCTAGATCTTCTCCTTCAAAACCCTATTGTTCTCGAAAACTTAGCTCGGACAGAACCCCAAGAACTGTGGGTATTGAAAGAGAGAACCCTTAGGTTCTCGTCCTACCTCTGAACTCCGGAAGCGACGCTTCGAAAAGAACTTGAAAAGGGATGATGGATCTAGCCTTAGGTGTTCTTATGGAATCTTATCTCTAGAATTAGAGAGTGTCCATATTGCGTAGTTCTTGGTTTTTTTTTTAACTATGGGAATAGTAATCTTCTAAGGGTATATTTAACAGCTTGCAAGTCAGATATACTAGAAATTTGTGACTCAGCAAGGGTCAAGACATCCTGAGACTTTTTTATCCCAGGAGTTACCTATCCTTCAAGCCTTGTCACAAAAAGCCAATAAACAACCCTACGACACCATAACAATTATACCCATTAAAACCATCATCACCAATACGAAGGTGGTCATATATAGGTGGTCATATATGCGCTAGTATGAGGGCCATCCTTATATGAAGGAGAAAGTGGCAAAAGGCGCATTCCTGTGAAGGACAAGGGGGTGAAAAAAGTATAATATGGCTCCAGTCTATAGTATAAGCCGCAAAGGCAACCCTGTATTTGGTGGTTTGAGAGCCACGTAGCTATCAATATCTCATGAACAAGTAGTAGCAGATCCATATCGACGTGCAATAAGTAACATGTACCATGTAGGGCAGTAGTTAATGTTGTGCCTGTGGATTCGGATAATGGATTTGATCCAACGCTCAATCTAACTGTTTGTATACCCTAGCCACAGCATTAATGGTTGGGCTACCAAATACTTATTATAGATAGTGAAATCCAAAGTACCTTTATATGGAGCCAAACAATCTCATGATTGACCAGAATGCAAATACATTAAACAAAACTTAGAATAAATTGCTAGAAAATCATGCAAGAGATAATATACTCGATATGAAACCAAATAATCTCGTGATAAGCAAGAGTGCAAATATATTTAAAAAATTTAGGATAAATTGCCTAGATGATCATGCAAGGGATAATATAATTGCTATACAATAATTGGGAGGGACTAATAACTCCCTCAGACTGGATGCATAACTGGATACAAATGAAAAGCTTAAAACAAGAACCCGGTATGGAAGAAACTGTGGATAATATCAATACAGACTGATAATATCAGGAAACATAAACCTAATGTCACAATGGCTACAACATATACATTGTCATAATATCAATTTACTAAAAACAAAACAAGAACCGCAGAACTTGTTTCTACTTTCAACGGCCTTTATTGATTCAACCAGCCAATCAAAGCTCTCTGCTGAGGAGTTCGACGCTGATAAGCTAAAATATGTACATGATAGTCTAAGCGAAAATCGATACTGCTTATAAGCTAAAATATGTAGATGATAGTCTAAGCGAAAAAAGGATATTTCGAGGTTCTACATCGTAGTTGGGGGATTATCACTGTTATTGTTGTGTTCAGAAGAATTCTTCTCCCAGAAAAAAACGAGACTCTTGCTTTTTAGGGCATGGATCTGTAGAGAGAGGGGAACTGGGGGAAGAGAGGGCACGTCTACAATGCCTTCCAATATCTGCACCACATTACTCATCGAGGGCCTTTCATCTTCGTTGTCCTGGATGCACCATCCAGCTACGATGGCGGCCCTCTTCACCTGTTCTGCGTCTGCATCATTCATCAATTCCTGGTCGAGCACCTCCATGGCGGTTCCGCTGTTGATCTGAGTTACAGCCCACATGGGAAAGAACTTCTCGCTGGATTCCGAGTCCCCGGCCATGTTTCTCCGCCCTGAAATTATTTCGAAGAGTGTCATACCGAAGCTGTAAACGTCTGCCTTTGCAGTGATGGGCAGGCCGGAGAGCCACTCTGGGGCCAAGTACCCTCTGGTTCCTCTCATAGTCGTTAGAGCACGACTAAACTCTCGGCCCAGAAGTTTGGCCAGCCCGAAATCGGCGATCTTGGGGCAGAAATTGGAATCCAAGAGGATGTTTTCTGGCTTGATGTCGCAATGGATGATGCACTCCCTGCACTTCTCGTGCAGGTAACCGATTCCACGGGCAGTCCCCACCGCGATGTCGAAGCGCGTTTTCCAGTCCAGCACATTTTTCTGAATCTCATCATCTCTCTGGAATAAAACGGAGTCGAGGGAGCCATTGGGCATGTATTCGTACACCAGCAATCTACTGGAGCCCTCGGTGCAAAATCCCCGCAGCCGAACTAAATTAACATGTTGTGTTGTTCCAATGGTGCTCACCTCCGTGCGGAACTGCTTCTCTCCTTGGCTCACACCCTCCAATTTCTTAACCGCCACGACAGAGCCGTCTGTTAGACTTCCTTTGAATACTGAACCAAAACCCCCTCCTCCCAGCCGCTCAGAAAAGTTCTTCGTTGCATTCTGCAGCTCTCTGTAAGTGAATACAGCCAGTGTTCCTGGCGCGTATTCTGTTGCAGACCATCGCAAGCGCCTGCAGCACCAGAGAAACAGCAACACAAAGGCCAGAATAGCAATCAGCCCGCCCACGACGCCACCTACTAAGGCTGCAAGAGTTGCCTTCTTGTTGGAACTGGAGGAATCTGGCACATCAGAGGCATCTAATCGCAGAAAGAGAAAGGTTTCGTTGGAGGAACCGTAGAGAATTAGCGATTCGCTGAACCACATTACACAGGTCTGGGAAGTGCCGTTAAGAACGTAGGCATATGCAGTGCACGAACAATTGGCGAGACAGGCCTCCCTGCACTGCCCTTGGCCTTTGTATGGAACCCCATCGAGGGGGGTAGATTTGCCACTCAACTCTAGAAACCGGTCGGTAGTGGTCCGGTTTCTGGAGTGGCTGCATTGTAACGGCGTCTTTCGAACACAGCCACTCGACCACTGCTGAGATTCCCATTCGCGGCTGTCTTTGGGGACAAAGCCCTGCACGCAGTTGCAAGACTGAACATTGTTATCGTTGCACAATCCATAAGGCCCGCAAACGGCATAAACCTCGCATTGCGTGAGGGGTTGTAGCCAGATCTGACCCCATAATTTATTTACCTGCAACACGTAGACTCGAATTTCACCGGATTTATCCATTACGAAACGCGTTAGATATCCTAATCCATTAGTTAGATCAGTTACATTACTTACATAAGAATAAGTGAAATATTTGTACGAACCGTTATTGACATAGCTGTAATCGCGGACGGAACTATCTGCTGTCATATCGGGAACTTTGGGAAAAAATTTACCGTTCCAAACACCGGTATCCCAGTATTTGGTCTGATTCTCCCACATCAGCACGAACTGGTCTCCGGTTGGATCCATCTCCAGGGCGAAGGGCCCTGGACGTGGATCCCAAGGCTTCCTCCACGACGTCAGCCTCTGGCCCATACCGATCTTCGACCCTGGCAACCACGTATCTCCCGGGTAGTCGAAGCTCTGCCAAATGCTTTCAGAGGTATTATCGGCACTCAGCACGACCAAGTTACCAGAATCCATTATCACAGCCGAAGAAGGCTTCTTTCCGTTTCCCTTGGTGGACCAGACCAGGGATCTCCCATAGGACAGACGGAGACTCCCATTCTCTGCGAGACTCAGAACGCTGGACGAGTTCTCCAGCGGCTGCTCCGCGTTGGCTACCCACGCGATTGTCTGCGGAGAGACCGTAGCATACCAAATACCCACATACCATTTCTCAACGCCGTTGTTGTTGAGATTGAAAAATCCCAGTTCGAAGATACCGCCCTCAGAAATCCTGGTCTGGTTACCAGTGAGAGAGGAGCCTAACACTAAGCTGTCGGAATTAGCTGCGGCTGCCGCATGGGTGGGCTTTATCTGAAGCAGCGGCACAAGGAGGAGGAAAAAACAAGCCACAATCTGCGAGCGTTGATCTCTCATGATACTCCTCTCACTCTCCATTGTGAAATCAATGAGCTGCGCTGCTGCAAGACCGCGATCTCAAGCACCTTATAACGTGTTGGTCTGTTTGAACTACTTTGACCACTGAAGCTGGCAAACATTCAGTGGTTAAAGTAATTTCCCGTCTCAACAAAGTTTACACCACGGAAATCAGCAGTCAAACTTTTATATATATTATATTTATAAAGTAAAAATTTAAATAAAAAATTAATTTTCAAATAGAAAATTTAAGAACAAATCAAGTCTAACAATAATTGATTTATTTGAAGACAGTAAAATTTCAGATTCGAGGTCGATTAGTTTTTTTTTTTTTCAGCGGAAAATGTTGACATCTGTTATTCTGAAAGAATAAGGTATGGCCAGATTTACAATAAGGTATGGCTAGATTTACAATCATTACATAGAAAATCGGCTCCCAAAAAGCATGTATCAGCAAAGCAAAATTTGAACCTGGGCAGGAAAGATAACAACATTCCTAAGATAACAACATTCCTCCTAACTACCTAATCGAAATTGATTATTTATATAAATTAAGATTCCAAATTTAATTATTTATACAATTTAATATTCAAAATTAAAAAAATCATAATATAAAAACAAATAAAAAAAATAGAGTCTATGCCTATGGCATGGACTAAAAACTTGTTATCAGTCAAATATTTGGAACCGATATTCCAAGGATTTCCAAGTCTCTAACAGTGTCGCCGAGACGCGTTGATCCTGCTCCGGCTATATTCTTTTTCTAGCCTAGTCATGTCTGCATCTTAATCTAGTCGAGTTTTAGTCACTCTCGTGAAACAGTTTTTCAATACTTGGACAGAAAACACTGAATGCGACCTTAGCTCAAGTTGGGACGTCTCACATGATAATATATCACGTTTAGTCAAAGTATGCCTGCCAGCAGAGTATATTATAATGGGTTAGTGTTCAAATATTTTGACTTTTAATTTGTTTGTTTCTATATAAAGTTTTGTGAAAAATCTATATACTAAATTAAATAGTATAACAATTAAAAATTAATTTTTAAAATATAAATGGGTTAATATTTATATGGAATATTTAAATTTATGTGAAATTGATTCAATTTTAATAATGAGTTATTGTACTTCATCTATTTTATTACTAGAACAACCACATTTTTAAAAGTGGTTGATATATGATGGTTGATCAGCATATATCAACTATGGCTACGCATTTAAAGTACTTCATATATGATGGTTGATCGGCATATATCAACTATGGCTACGCATTTAAAGTGGTTGATATAGGTCTAGTGGCGTATATCAACAACTTTTAAAAATGTGGTTGTGCTAATTCACGTGTGGTGTGTGGGAAATAATGGTGAATCATTATAATTATTATTATTGTAATAAAAAACTATAAATGAAAACATAGAAAATGAATAATATAAATATATATATAATAATTAATTGTATGCCGAAGGCGTTCTTTCTCCGAAAGACAATCCATGCTCCTGTAGCAGGATTCCTCGCCTATGGATCCATCAATTTGAGAGCAAGCGTGTATTACTGTCCGTCTTCTATTTTGGCGGTCCGTCTGATATTTTGGCGGCTTACTTAGGGGTGTGTGCAAGAAGATGAGGGTCACTTTAGATGCAATGCTACTTTTTTCAAATCTCGTTCCTGATACCTAAAACATAACACGTTTCTGATATTTACCACCTGCCATGGTAAGACCCGAGCCTAACATGTCATTGGACATGTAGGCTAGGTAACCATAACGCGTACGCGTTATGTAGTTACAAAACGCGTACGCGTTATGTAGTTAAAAATCGCGTACGCGATATGTAAAACTAAAAATGAATTTAAAAACACAGTCCCGACGATTGCCGACCACCCGCGACACTCACGCATCAGAAACGCGAATAGAGGCGAAATTGACCCTGGACGAGGACGGTTTGTGGCCCACTCAACTATCCATGTTGCTCGATTTAGCTGGAGGGGAGACAAATTCACCGGTGCATTCTCATCTAGTCAGGTAATTCATTCACCCATACCATTTTTTTGTGATTTTTTAATCCAAATTACTATTTTTTTATTGTTTAACCTAGTTTTGTAATATTGATAAAATTGGGAATAACTCAATTTCTAATTAAATTCACACCTCAAAATGAAACCCTTTTCAAAAACTCAAAACTTCATAATCAAACCAAAAATTGAAAAAAATAAAACTCCCCCCTTTCTACAATGTATTCATCTAAGTCACCCGACACGAGGACACGGGACACGAGTGTCCCCACCAGGCTTCAAATTTGAAGCCTTCAGGCCACTTCAAATTTTACCCACACGTCATAGAAGGCCACTTCAAATTTTACCATGCAAAAAAAATTTAATTTCATGGTAAGCCCTTCAATAATTAAATTAACCACTACTGTTTAAAATTGCAACAGAAGGGTAGCTTCAAATTTCACCCATCAACAATTTTTAGTGGGAAATTGGGAATGCGGCTACTAGCTAGGTGACTTGGGAGTGGGACTCGGTTACTCTCCAATATCCACGTGTTCGATCATCCATGGATCATGGACCATTGGGCCTCTAATAATATCATTGAGCAACTTACGTGGACGGGCTTACACTGAGTAGCCCATGGCTTGAACGCTTCGAAGTTCTCGTGTTTGTAGCGAGCGCTTACGTGTTTAACACATTTAATGGCATCAACAAAATTATTAAACCTGGAAGGTGGCTCATACGTGTTGTTGCTAGCGGGCTTACCAAGTTACAAGTTATCACATACCAATTCGTGAATGCTGACTCCGTGAGTTAATTGAGTATTCAATGTATAATATATTATGTTAATGTGCCCCCGCGAATTTGGCATTTCAGACAAAATCCACAATCCATAAACTTCTTGTAATGTTGCAGGTTGTTGCTCCTGCCCGTGGCCCCTACCTATAGACCTGTGTTTTCTTTGTTGTATCAAGTTAATCCTACCATCTACGGCTCCCAGCCTCACACCCTGTGTTTTCTTTGTTGTATCAAGTCAATCCTGCAGCTCCCGAGTTCCACCTTTTGTTTTCTTTGTTGTATCAAGTCAATGCTGGAATTCCATGCTTCCATGGCTCCGACCATCAATATATAATATTGCATGAATAGAAACAAGCTTTTTCTTATACCCCTATTCCACTGTGGTTGAGCTACTTCCAAGTTCCACCTACCCTATCTCCTCCAGTCCTCCAGGATAGTTTGCGGAGCGAAGCTGGCAATGCCAGCCTGCCATAAACATATTTAAAGAAATTCGTTTTCTTTGAGGAGCTCAACTTCAAGGCTGACTAGATTTTTGACATCCTATGAATTTACAGGTCTGCTATATCCACTGAAAAATAAAGCCTCTCAACTTTACTACGTTAGTTAACATTGAAATTTTGATGTACTATTACATTTTCAAATGAAAAGAATAACTTATTATTAATAAAAAAATCAAATCATATTAATATATTAATGAATTTGAATTTAGCTTCCCAATATTAAAATAAATTATACATTTTAAATGATCCACAACCAAATATTATCCTGAGAAGGAAATGGAAAAAAAAGGAATTTCCTCAACACAACATGCTATTTCCTTATGATGATGCTTTTACGTTTATGATTACCAACCTTGGAATCAGGTTTGGTTATCCGAAGGTGTAATATCTTCTAAGCTAAGTCAATAGGTAGGGATGTTGGTATTGATATAATTATGACAAAGTTTTATAAAGGATTAGGAACAATTCCGTTGGCTTGTAGATGACATATTTATGGATAAAAAGCTTGTTGTTATGAGATAATGACATCATGCCTCAAAAACATGTCCCATACACTCTAATGTTAATGGGCGCTCTACATAGAAATTGGAATGTCAACATTTGTGAGTACAATAAATATGTGGATGATTTTGGCCTACTACAACTTTAATATATTGAGTGGATTGATAACCTTCACAATTATATAAGAGATTGTAGCTATGACTAGGAGGAGAGTTAACAATGCAACAAAATCAAGTAATCGAATTTTGTGCATAAAATGAACATAAGACTCCCACCAAATTTCACTGAATCTACGTTTTAACAAAAGAACTCATCGTTTCACGGGATTCCACCCCATCAATCCTTTTAACAGTAATGGCCATAACAGTTGCTACAACCCTAGCGCGAGAAAAATCAATCGAGCTACGCATGACAATACTTGAAACCAGACTTTTTGAACTCCCTATTACGTCATAGGAATCAATACTACTTTCTCTACAACATGTGGCACCCTCAATATCTTCCATCACCGCAATTTACATTTGATAAAAAACTTGTTTCCAAATAGTAATTACCCCATTCTTTGCTCTAAAAAGGTCTCGGTTAACCTAGAATCCAATCCATGCAACATGAACACATCCATATATACACATAGAATAAATATTAATAAATTTCTCATAGCCCTTCAATAGTGTTCAATATCTCATAGCCCTTCATAGTGAAATGGGACCCCACCCTTCAAATTTGATCCCTGGTCCCCACTAGACACGGTGACCCCCGGAATTATGACACGTAGGACACGGTGACCCCCAGAATTAATATATTTTTAAAATATATTAAAATTTAAAAATATAGACATATAGATCATCCAATAAAATTTAACATTTACAATTACAAATATTCAATAGAAATTACATTTACAATTACAAATATGAAATATTCAATAGAAATTAGATCATTCACAAATCACAACACATTTGTCATTCACAATCACAAAACACAATGAGACATTGAGACACATAGATGCAAACTCATCACTGCCCTGATCCTCCTCCTCCATGCCTGAATCAACAAACTCATCACTGCCTTGATCCTCCTCCTCCTCCTCTCTGCCAATCTGACTAACTTACTTTTTAATTGTCAAATGTTTAATTTTAAGTTTTAAATGTATGTAAGTGAATGCCATTAAATTGCTTATGTGAGTTTGATTTAATACATGTTCAATTTTGAAGATACGTCATTATATACCATGTATATGTTTCTAATGATTTTCGTATTAATGTCTTTATTGCAGTTGCGGCTATGGATACCAATGCCGAAATATTGATTGAGCTTGCCCAATTGAGGGGCATAAGTGCAGCTTTTAGTGGTGGCGACAGGATTCGCCGTTCACTTGCATCAACCTTGGATGCAATTGTGGACACCATTTCACAATCTACGAATGTCCTATATGATATTGCATCTTACAGAGAAAGAAAAAGACAACAATATGGTGATGGACTAGATTACAATGCAGTAAAAAAGTTGAAAATATCCAAAGAGCTTATATTTGCATTGTTCAGGGACCCTCGAACGGGGGAAATCCCAAATGCAAGCAGGCCGCATATCTCCATTGAGTGGTGCACGTTTCAACCATTTGTTGATAACTGGATGGACAGATGGTACATGGTTTTTGATATGCCACCACACAACAACAGGGAAATTCCCTTATATTTCCTTCGAAAGATGTACGCAGAGTTTGTGTTGCATAAACACGTTAACTATTTTGACATCTTACAGTTTCAGGGGATCGGTGGGGGGATGCCCCAAAACCGACCCAATGCCAGGCTTTGAGACCAGGATCGCCCTATCCCTGCACCTCGCAGGCAGTTTCCTGGGCCAGATGTCCCACCAGCACATCGCATTATTCCGCAGACACGGGATGCATTTTTGAGTTTGGCACGGGCGGTTGTTCGCCATGGCAGGATGGTTCAACATATGGGTGAGGAAGGGACATCTGTCCCTGGTGTGGTACATACACCAGCTCGCCACCATGCAGGACCATCAGCTAGTGCAGGACCATCAGGACCATCCACTAGTGCAGGACCATCAGGACCATCCACTAGTGCAGGACCATCGACTATTCCCCATCCTAGTACTGATCCTCACGAGTGCACATCATGTGGTCGTCCCTGCTATGGTATTGCCTCAGATGTTGCCTTCAGTGGGTTTTTGAGAGAGGTATGTTGATGGTTAATTGTAATAAATTCTTCATTTATTTTCGTTTTTGTACACATATATATAGTTTGAGCTAATATATTATGTTTGTGAACTTGCAGTTGATGCTTTATGCCGGCAGTGACGCCCCAGAGCCGGATGTTCCAGACTCTACAGGGGGGCATGATGCTACCCATTCGGTAGGCCCATCTTATATACCACCTATTGCCGTATCTCACACCGAGGTAAACATTTTAAAATTTCAGTTTTTTAATACTTGTTAATTTGTTAATTTCCACATACTTTACATTTTAGTTCATTAATGCTATCTACGGTCTAATATTTACAATTATTAAACTTGCAGATGGCAGATCCTTCACTGGGGCAAGGTAATGTGGAGGTAGTACCCATGGTCATACCGTCCCCTGAAACGTCTGGGCTCCAGGTAAACAATTAAAAATGACATTTTTTAAATACATGTTTGTTTGTTGAATCATGCATGTCTAACTACATGAACACTTGCTGACTGTAGGCACCATCCGAGACATCTGGCCCATTGCCTGGATTTGTATCTCCCTCCAGGCCATTCGTGAACAAGGGTCGTGTGTATGTGAGGCGTTCTACTCCTAGAAAGACTCCAGCTGCCCACGACCATGGGCTTACTCACACCACGGTAATGTATATCCTTCGATGATATTTGTTGTTTAACTTGAAATCCAGTGCATAAATCGTTTTTGTTAATGTTTGAATTGCATGTTTACTGCATCAGGAACCCGAGTTGTCTACTGAGAACCTCGCATCGATGGTTGATGCAGCAGTTAGTGCCGCATCTGCAGTGGCGACTGATCACACACAGGTATGTAACTATTTCAACATTATCTTTACATAATTTATTATTGTTGGACCTATTGTTTATTCATGCATTTCTAACTATTTCAACATTTTTTCATTGTAGCCACCACCAGCAGGAGCAGTGCCTGGCCC
The DNA here is from genome assembly GCA_027924585.1 of Larix kaempferi. Lineage (NCBI taxonomy): Eukaryota > Viridiplantae > Streptophyta > Pinopsida > Pinales > Pinaceae > Larix > Larix kaempferi. The sequence continues at coordinate 27,188,467 of BSBM01000012.1, forward strand.
CCCTGGTTCGACCATCCTGGATGTTCAACCGACGGCTCCATCTGCTACACAAGCAATGCAATCTCCTTTGTCAGTTGAGGTGAGATGTCCTTCAGTGACCAAATGTTTCATGCACTTTCCATGCACCAGTTGATAATTGTTGAGCTAATGTATTAGTGTACATAGTTAGTTGAATTTAACAATTGATATTTAATTTGCAGGATCCAGGGATGCACATTGATCCTAGGGATGTGCCTAGAGGATCAACGTCGCGAAAGAACAAGAGAAAGCTTGAGTTTTGATAGTTTTGGATAGTTTTGGACACATGTGCTTTTGGATACTTTTGTATATATATGTACTTTTCGATACATTCAGTTTTGGGGACATGTACATTGACTTTATTGTGCATGTACTTTTGGAGACATGTACATTGACTTCATTGGATACATGTACTTTTCGATACTTTTGGATATACATGTACTTTTGGAGACATGCACTTTTGGAGACATGCACTTTTGGAGACTTTTGGATATACATGTACTTTTGGAGACATGCACTTTTGGATACTTTTGGATATATATGTACTTTTGGATACATGTACTTGTGTCAATCTAATGTGTTGATTTGTGTGGATTATCTATTACTCATGAATGCACTATGTCAAAAGAACAAACTATTATATTCAAAGGTTTCAACGAATTCACTACATGCATGCACTAATTGGTATCTAATTAAAATTTATGATTTTGGATGATCATTACAAGTTATGTCAAAGTTCTTGCTCGTGTAATTTAATCAAACTAAATGCAATACAATGTTTTCAAGGTTTCAATGAACTCACTCATGCACACCCATTTCCATCAACTACCAATGAAAGTCTAACATTATGAAGTTCTTCTTTAAAAATGGGTAATATTTCCTTGATGATCGTAAATTGAGAACCATTTGTAGCCACTCATATAATACCATCTTCACTTATCTTTGTACATGATAATCCATATAATGTGCTATGTTTTTTAACCTAAACAATCATCAAAAACCTAGAATTATAGGGATATGACAAAGAACCTTATGGGGCACCTTATATATTAACCTTGTGTATACATTAGGATCTTTGTCATACCATTGTTTGAAATGTCATTCAATACCTTCAATTTTATCAACATCAAATTAGTAGACAAAGTGACTCATCTTTGATCTCTTGTATAGGCCTTTGTGTGCCTTATCAATAAGATGTACATCATGAATATTATCATAGGTCTCATACATAGGTGCATCCTCATCCATGCAAACAAAGGTGTCATGGATCAACCTATTATCCCTTTATTCTCAATAATATTAGTATCATTATCTTCCATAGGATCAAATTCAACTCCATCACCCCCATTATTGCTACTCTAAATTGCAGCCTTAGGAGTTTTGATCATGTGTTTTTGTCTCTTTAGGAGTTTTGAAATATTATACTCTTTCCAAAATAATATAGAAGTTCAAATATTTAAAAGTGGCTTAAATTATAAAATGGGCGAAAATTCACCAAGTGTCCCTGAACGACATTTTCATGTGACTTGCAACTCGACATAACTCAGAAACCGGACGTCGGACCGACGAACTGTCGACTCCTTTGGTCTCCTGGCGTGCGATTACCTCTAGGGGCCCTCTCCCTCGTCTCCCCATGGCCCAGCGGCTTCATTGTGCATTCATTTCGTAAACTAGGGTTTTGCTCAGTTTAATTGCATGCAATCTCGCATTGGTGGGTCAACTCTGCAAAAACCTCCCCCGAGCCAGTGTTGGCAGTTTTCCCTCGTCGGCATTTCCCACACACACTTGCGGGAGCCAACGGCATGCAATCTTCCTGCTCCGTTTTCTTTTTGGCTCTCGGACGGAAATTCACCAAGTGTCCCTGAACGGCATTTTCATGCGATTTGCATCTCGACATAACTCGGAAACCGGACGTCGGACCGACGAACCGTCGACTCCGTTGGTCTCCTAGCGTGCGATTACCTCTAGGGGGCCCTCTCCCTCGTCTCCCCATTGCCCAGTGGATTCATTGTGCATTCATTTCGTAAACTAGGGTTTTGCTCAGTGTAATTGCATGCAATCTCGCATTGGTGGGTCAACTCTGCAAAAACCTCCCCCGAGCCAGTGTTGGTAGTGTTCCCACATCAGCATTGCCCACACACACTTGCGGGAGTCAACGGCATGCAATCTTCCTGCTCCGTTTGCTTTTTGGCTCCCGGATGGAAATTCACCAAGTGTCCCTGAACGGCATTTTCATGCGACTTGCAACTCGACATAACTCGAAAACCGGACATCGGACCGACGAACCGTCGACTCCGTTGGTCTCCTGGCGTGCGATTACCTCTAGGGGGCCCTCTCCCTCGTCTCCCCATGGCCCAGTGGCTTCATTGTGCATTCATTTCGTAAACTAGGGTTTTGCTCAGTGTAATTGCATGCAATCTCGCATTGGTGGGTCAACTCTGCAAAAAAATCCCCCGATCCAGTGTTGGCAGTGTTCCCACGTCGGCATTGCCCACACACACTTGCAGGAGCCAACGGCACGCAATCTTCCTGCTCCGTTTTCTTTTTGGCTCCCGGACGGAAATTCACCAAGTGTCCCTGAACGACATTTTCATGCGACTTGCAACTCGACATAACTCGGAAACCGAATGTCGGACCGACGAACCGTTGACTCCGTTGGTCTCTTGGCGTGCGATTACCTCTAGGGGGCCCTCTCCCTCGTCTCCCCATGGCCCAGTGGCTTCATTGTGCATTCATTTCGTAAACTAGGGTTTTGCTCAGTGTAATTGCATGCAATCTCGCATTGGTGGGTTAAACTTGCTCACCTTGCAAACATCATCCATCAAACAGAAATGTGATGGAGTTGAAATCAATGGATTGCTTGTCACAATAGGCATTCATAAGTTTGCGTAATTGAATACTCCTCTTAATCCCTAAAAAATACTTCATTCCCATCCTGCAGATCCCAAACAATGTCAAAGGTAAGAAGGATTTCCATATAATCCAAATATATGTTTTTTTTTAAATATATTTTACATGGAAACATAGCAAAATGGAATCTAATATTTCATTTGCATTGGGAAGAAAAGATTGGCAAGGCCAACATTGGCTTCCTTTTGGATTAATATCTCCATTTATAATTCCATAGATTTATACAGTTGTCTTAATCCTAACTGTATACATTGCATGAGAATAAACACCATCAATCTCATTTTTGAGACTTGGTTGTCATGTTAATGCAAATGTAAATGTAAAGGTTGCCTTTACAGGACTTTTGAAACTGAGTGTGGGAAAGGGGATCATGATCGAGATGTTGTGTGCATAAAAATTACATTCTGCAGGTAAAAATGGAAGTTTACGAGAAATTCTCTCATTAGTTACACAAAATCTATTGTTGAATGGTGTTCTTCAATAATTGTAGATGGAACAAGAAGACGAGAAGAGGACTCAATAAGGAAAGGACATGTGCAAAGATATTTTTGGGAGGTGGTTGATGTAGATCAATCACATAGAATAATGCATGGAATTTGTGGATTTCATTTAGTTTGAAACTCAAACAATGTTATAGTAGAAATATGGACAAGAAAATTCTATCACTCCCCATTATTCTAGGTATAAATATTGAATTATCCTAGTTGGATGAGGACTAATCAACCATTTCACCACATTATGATCATGTCTCAAATCTTGTACAACCAAGTTTAGGGAATATGAGATTAAATCTTATCAACTAGCATGAATACATTACATTTTGTCTATTTAGTGGACTCACACGTTGGAACTGATGTTTTTTAAAATGAACATATATGCAATGGTTTCCCTGAAAGATAATGAATGGGGCACTCACTATTTGTTGGCATGTTCCTTAAAGGCGAACCAAACCCTCATGTCTCACTAATAGATGACAATGGTGATCAACTTGTAATCAGTTTGATGGTTATTAAAGGATAATATCTAACACTGGATGACCAAACATGGAAGAAGGTTGGTTATGTATTTCAAGATTAGACTAGGTGAATCTATATACCACTTTACAAACTTAGTTTTCGATACAAACCTCAAACTACAAACAATGCCAAGGAAGCACCCATCAAAGGTATGATACTTCAAGCCTCATTGTGAACATGAAAAGTTAATGGAGATCATTAGTAATAGACATGATCCAAATGGTCTACTTAAATGACCATAGGTAAGTAGATAAGTAAGATTGCCTAACATGTTCACTCTTGTGTTATATTCCAAGGTATATGGGTTGTTTGTTATTCTTGTTAATTTTTGAATTCATTTATGTAGATTACTCATATTAAATTGTTCATAATGAATTAGTCTAATAATGGTGTCCTTGTATGTGTCCAGATTATCCAAAGAATCATAAGCACATGAAATCCCATCAATAAGAACAATGGTCTTTTTCAACACCACCAAAGAAAAAATCAGAAAAATGAAATGACCTACTTCAAAAATTATTTTATTACTTATTGTGCATGGTCCATCAAACAAAAGGTAAACAAACACAATTATATGGCCTACAATGTAGGTCTTTTGATGCTCTATTTCACAAGGTTTTAACAAACACACTTGTTGTGATCATCATTAAAGTCTACAATTTCTTTCAATGAATGTGCCAAATTGACCTAACAACATAGGAAATTGAAAACCACATCCATTGAAAGGAATAATTCAGTTTTTTTTGTCATGAATTAATTTACTATCATGGATTTATGGCTCCCGGCAGTGTTCCCACGTCGGCATTGCCCACACACACTTGCAGGAGCCAATGACACGCAATCTTCCTGCTTCGTTTGCTTTTTGGCTCCCGGACGGAAATTCACCAAGTGTCCCTGAACGGCATTTTCATGCGACTTGCAACTCGACATAACTCGGAAACCGGACGTCGGATCGACGAACCGTCGACTCCGTTGGTCTCCTGGCGTGCGATTACCTCTAGGGGGCCCTCTCCCTCGTCTCCCCATGGCCCAGTGGCTTCATTGTGCATTCATTTCGTAAACTAGGGTTTTGCTCAGTGTGGGAGTGTGCAATTTTTGCACACAGGGGTCAACTTTGGAAAATCATCCACCGGGCAAGTATGGCTAGTGTTCCTAGCCCGAACCTGTCTAGACACACCTGTAGGACTCCCCGGAACCCGATTTTGTTGCATGGTTGGAGTTCTATGCCCCCGGTAGGTATCCAACAGGTGTCCCTGAAGGCCTTCTGGTAGTGAGACGGGACGAGCCATAGAATGAAGACCGTGGCTCGGATCGACGAACCGTCGACTCCATTGGATTCAGCACACCGGGATAGTGCCAGGGGTGCCCCTCCCCTCCTACCCGGTGGCCCATGTGTCACCTTGCAGGTCCATCTTGGAAACTAGGGTTTTGCTCAGTGTGGGAGTGTGCAATTTTTGCACACGGGGGTCAACTTTGGAAAATCATCCACCGGGCAAGTATGGCTAGTGTTCCTAGCCCGAACCTGTCTAGACACACCTGCAGGACTCCCCGGAACCCGGTTTTGTTGCATGGTTGGAGTTCTATGCCCCCGGTAGGTATCCAGCAGGTGTCCCTGAAGTCCTTCTGGTAGTGAGACAGGACGAGCCATAGAATGAAGACCGTGGCTCGGATCGACGAACCGTCGACTCCGTTGGATTCAACACACTGTGATAGTGCTAGGGGTGCCCCTCCCCTCCTACCCGGTGGCCCATGTGTCACCTTGCAGGTCCATCTTGGAAACTAGGGTTTTGCTCAGTGTGGGAGTGTGCAATTTTTGCACACGGGGGTCAACTTTGGAAAATCATCCACCGGGAAAGTATGGCTAGTGTTCCTAGCCCGCACCTGTCTAGACACACCTGCATGTCTCCCTAGAACCCGGTTTTGTTGCATGTTTGGAGTTCTATGCCCCCGGTAGGTATCCAGCAGGTGTCCCTGAAGGCCTTCTGGTAGTGAGACGGGACGAGCCATAGAATGAAGACCGTGGCTCGGATCGACGAACCGTCGACTCCGTTGGATTCAGCACACCGGGATAGTGCCAGGGGTGCCCCTCCCCTCCTACCCGGTGGCCCATGTGTCACCTTGCAGGTCCATCTTGGAAACTAGGGTTTTGCTCAGTGTGGGAGTGTGCAATTTTTGCACACGGGGGTCAACTTTGGAAAATCATCCACTGGGCGGGTATGGCTAGTGTTCCTAACCTGAACCTGCCTAGACACTTTGGAAACTAGGGTTTTGCAGGTCCATGATGATGATGATGGTGATGATGATGAAGATGTTGATGATGATGGCTTGGTCTAAGGTGGTGCTCTCAACTAGCTAATTCATTATGAAATATTTAACAAGACATGAATTAAATTTAATATAAGTGTATTGTTTAATATAGTGAGCATGAATTGAATTAATTTTGTTGGGTGAAGCCAATAACCAACATGATGAACATAATATAATTTTAGGGTTTACTGATCATATGTAAAAAATGGCATATTCATAAACTTGACATACAAGAGAGCTTTTGGCATATTTATAAACAACGTAAACGTAAATTTGGCATATCAAGAACGCAAAATTGACATATTCATATGAAACATACATGTGAAAATTGAGCATATATCAATATTCAATTACAAATAGTATAAATAGTATAGTATTAAAAGTATGTAACGTACCTCATCATGCTAGATCCCACCTATTATCATACAACCAAGCCCTCCGGATCATCTCTTATACTGATGGTCTCCATTAGTCTCTCGTGCTCTGTATCCGGTAAGAAGTAGCGTACCTTCAATGTATTTCGACTACGCATTGTTCGTACCTGAAGGTTTGTGCCAATGATTAAGTTGGTAAAGTGATACACACTTGCACCTGGTTTGTAATCCCTATAAACATATCCACCCTTCTTTCTTCCATTGCTGTCCCGTGTCAAGTATTCACCTTTAACAACCATAGACCCAGTTGGAAAGTGGTTGTTTTCATCGTCAGTCATGGACACAATGAGGGTTTTCTTTCCATCTATATAGCGTGCCAACCAGTATTCATCACCCCATTCAGTATCTTTTGAGGCAACCACTGCGTATATGTGCCTTGCATTATATGATTGTAGGTATATGATCAAAATATTTTTCGTGCGATACAAGGCAATTAATGTGCATTTGAAGACTACGTAAAAAAACAAAAAATGTTAAGGAAATGCATCATACCGGGTTGTACAAGGTCTGAGACATGATCAAAATCTGCAGAAATAGATGATTGGTCTTCTTCCAACGGAGTTAACTCAACAATTGCACGCTGATCAAGTGGAAGTGATATGCGATCCCATCCATCAACCCAATCCAATGATTCACACCCATCCCAGTCACCATCACAACAAGGCGGGCAAAAACAAGCGATTTTTCTGGTCCAAATTTCAAATACTGGGTTATCAGAGCTTCAAACCGAATGAAAGCCACGAGTCCCAGGCACAGTCTTGCATTCCCATGCATGTGAACAATCTATGTCTACCACCTCCCAAAAAAATCTCTCCACATGTCTCTTTCTTGTGGATTCTACTCGCATAGTTGATTCCTCTCCCATTACTGACGTGCACCACCTGACTATAGATTGAGCATTTAGAATAGTAGATTCTGTAGATACTTTCAATTCCTCTCTTCGTAGGGCTGTTTTGACACATGCTCCGGCTCCATCATGCTCTCCTTTACCATGCCCAGTCTCAAAATAGTTCCACATATGTGGCACTTTGTAGTTTTTATGCAATGAACACAACCACTGAAATATGCGTGCATTTTTGAACTGACCAGCACACCCATCAGACCAAATCCAGTGTCGGTCCATCTGTATGTTCCTTCCCTTCAAGTGATCATAGAACATGATGAAGCAATGACGTACATAGTGGAAGTCATGGCACCTATCATCACTTATGTAGAAGTGATATTCCTTCAGAATTTCTCTTTGCTCTTCAGTGCTATTTGGGCCATGCCTATATGTGATATGGACCATCAAGGAAACCTGCTCAGAGTGATAATACTGACTTTGGATCTCATTTTGAGGTTGCAGAGTGTAGTTCTCGGCAAAATCAACAACTGAAAGTATAGTACCAAGGGGAAATGTATCTCTGCATATTCTAAACTTCTCATCCTGCCATCGTGCCACGTGGACATGCTGAACATATTGATGTGTCTTTTCAATAAATTCCTTGATGAAGTCACTAACTTGTACCTGGTGACACAAAATGATCTCAATGTCAGTTTTTTGTTGTAAGTAAGGATTGAAATGTAACCGTTACAACATAATTTTATAGATATAAATGCATACCTGAGATGTCACCAATTGTATTTTTTTGCTTTCTTTCCCTGGGACTATTTCATAGTTGATATATTTGAAACTTTTCATGTCTGTAACCATTTTCCCAAATTCACTGTCTCCATTCTCGTGCATACATTGGCTCAACAATGCCATTCCAGCACAGTTGGAGCATGTTCCATCCAAACAAGATTTTGCATAGTATGTTTGCCCCTCGGGCCTATTGCACATGATGCTATGAATGAATTCTCTTGATGAAGTCGGTGGTATTGTCATGGAGCAATCCTGCACAATGTTAGTATGCAACACACGACGAATGTACAAAAATGTTTCATAGTAATATTCATATTCTACATGGTATCTACAACAACAAGTGTTACGAAGAGTATTTATTCTAACATACCATGGCTTACATTTCTCAAAAGATCTTTGCCCCAAGTTCAATTGTCTATGCTCAATCTTAAATTTCTCATAAAGCTCTGTCTGTGTTATATCAAGAAGATGCTTAGTATGTGGTTCACGATCCTTTGAACCCCTTCTTAGTTTTAGTACATCCTTCCGGTTTGAAGAAGGCCTTGTGTGATCATGCCAAAAACTGTGCACTAGTCCCTTTACTGCATCAACTAGCTTCATGTCACGACGTGGCAACCGACCAACAAAGGCCCAAAAATCTGTCTGATCGGTTGTGTCAAGATGTTCTCTTCTAATAGAATACCTACGGAGGGTTTTTACATTCAAATTAACTAGTTCGGATGTAGGCCTGAGAATATGAAGGGCCCTGGTGTTCTTATCTGCAATTGATTGTGACAACACACAACGAGCAGCATTGCGGTCCTTTGAACGTGTGTTCTTACCAATTTTACCAAATGCATCTACTAGGCTTTTAACTATATGAGAACTTGGTTCAGAATTCTTTATCATCTTTATCCCTAACTTTTTCCTAACAACATTCATGCTCCTAGATTTTAACAATGATAAAAATAATCTACATTTATCTCCATCACATTTAGAAACAAAATATTTATCAAGTATCTGTTGAGTTTGATAAGCAATACTACGTTTAGATAGCATACCTTCAATGGAATTCATAAGTCTTTCATCAACTTGTATACGCTTCGGAGTTCTTCGACGTGTGCTTGCTAATGGAGGTAAGGGGGTTGGAATTGTACCATGTAGCGCATCACCAAGACGCTCTGGCGTTTCAGTAGTAGCTTGGTGTCCTTCATTCTCTTCCTGGTAGTTGGATGGTGGAAGTCCAACATCCTCATCCATGGTCTGTGGAAGTCCAACATCCCCTTGTGGAAGTCCAACATCCTCATCGATGGTGTGGATAAAATTCTCTTCTTCAACAGTAGGCAAAATGTCCAATGCCTCTCTGACTTCATCGCTTGTATAACCACATCCGGATAGCAAATTGGGTGTTTCTTCGTGAGCTTCATCTTGAGATGGTAACTTATCACTTTGAATTGAAGTGGGAATTGAAACATCCCCTAATGAGCACCTACGTTTTGCTTCTTGATTACTTCCATGGGGTGCTTGTTCAACAACTATTGTGGAAATTGAAGGTCCCTCTTGTCGTGGATTAATAGGATGAACCATGGTATCCTCTACAATTGAATTTGGATTAGTTTCCAAAGAAAGCCTCCGATTCATCATGTATATTCTTTTCTTTTCTTTCTCTTCTTCAATGACTTCTTGAGATCTCTTCTTCCTTGTTGATTTGTTTACTCAGTTACGTGCATTCCCCATCACCACAATGATCAATTCAATATAGTTTGTTTTTGTTGCTCCTCAATTACAAGCTCTTCAATAATAAGCAAATGGAAGTTCTTCCTTGTTGGTCTTGAAGCTTGATATCTTATCTTGTGTGCTCCTCAAATATAGGCAAAATGAATCTTTCAAAGGCCTTATCTTTGGTGTTCTTCAATTGGAGATTCTTAAAGCTTGCTAATTATTTTCTTCAAATATGGCCATATAACCCAACACCACAGTGAGCAACCATGAAAGATGTCCTCAATGCTACACCTGCATAAAAAAAAATGATGGAGTTGGTGTAGAATGTGAAAATTTTTAGACGCGGGCTCGTGCTGTTCGAAAAATCGCGGGATTGTTCGGACAGAGTGAAGTTGCTCTCGGACAGCAACAGTCCATTATTTCTGGAGTTCCAAAACGCGTACGCGTTATAGAAATACAAAACGCGTGCGCGATATGTAGTGAAAAAACACAAACGCGATATAGTCAAGCACAATAAATAGGTTAGGTGCACGGCTAGGGCAACGAACAAAATCAAAGAAAACTAATAATTTATATGATTGCATACAAAACAAATGTTTTGTATGGTTTAATACCCCCTAGCTCTCTCCCAATAATCCCTAGATACCCCCTATCTCTTTCTAAATATATGTCCCTCATTCTCCCTACATGTTTCTTTCATGTTTCTTTCTCTCCCTTCAGCCATGTCTCTACGACCCCACTCTCCATCTCTCCACCTTCTCTTTATCTTCGTCATTATCCCTCCTTATAGCACTCTCTCCCTTCTTCTCCCTTAATCACTAACCCTCTACGCCTTTATCCCTCCCCCCTGCCCTCTCTGTCTTACCTTGTTCCTAGAGCCCCTCCCCCATAAATGCCTTTAGACCCTCTTATAAACATTAATCCCTAAGTGCATAAGTGCACAAGATGATGAGGAGGAGGAGGGTGATGACAATGAAGATGATCATGATGTAGATGAAGATGATAAAGATGATGAGGAGGAGGAGGGTGATGACAATGAAGATGATCATGATGCAGATGAAGATGATAAAGATGATAATGTTGATGAAGATGATGGTTATGATGATGAAGATGTTGATGATGATGGTGATGAAGATGTTGATGATGATGGTGATGATGATGGTGATGAAGATGATGGTGACATGATGGAGATGTTGATCTGATGAGGAAGATGATGATGATGATGGTGATGATGGTGATGATGATGAAGATGTTGATGAGGACGATGATGGAGATGAAGATGATGATGATGATGAAGAAGATGATGATGATGGGGATGTTGTGTTGATGGGGAACCTAGAGATGACAATGATGATGAAGATGGTGATGGTGATGGTGATGGTGATGACGATGAAGATTTTGATGATGATGCTGATGGCGATGATGATGAAGATGTTGACGATGATGGTGATGGTGATGTTTAGATGATGATCATGATGATGTTCAGAAGATCATGATGGTGATGATGGTGATGATGATGGAGAAAATGACAATGATGGATATGTTGATGAGGAACCTGCAGATGCCAATGATGATGATGATGGAGATGATGATGAGGAACCTAGAGATGCCAATGATGATGGTGATGACGATGAAGATGTTGATGATGATGGTGCTGGTAATGATGATGATGATGATGATGACGAAGATGATGGTGACATGATGGAGATGTTGATCTGATGAGGAAGATGATGATGATGATGATGGTGATGATGATGAAGATGTTGATGACGATGATGACGGTGATGAAGATGATGATGATGAAGAAGATGATGATGATGGAGATGTGTTGATGGGGAACCTAGAGATGACAATGATGATGCAGATGGTGACGGTGATGACGATGAAGATTTTGATGATGATGCTGATGGCGATGATGATGAAGATGTTGACGATGGTGGTGATGGTGATGTTTAGATGATGATCATGATGATGTTCAGAAGATCATGATGGTGATGATGATGATGATGATGGAGAAAATGACGATGATGGATATGTTGATGAGGAACCTGCAGATGCCAATGATGACGATGATGGAGATGTTGATGAGGAACCTACAGATGCCAATGATGATGGTGATGACGATGAAGATGTTGATGATGATGGTGTTGGTAATGATGATGATGATGATTATGATGATGATGATGAAGATGAAGATGATGGTGACATGATGGAGATGTTGATCTGATGAGGAAGATGATGATGATGATGATGGTGATGATGATGAAGATGTTGATGACGATGATGATGGTGATGAAGATGATGATGATGAAGAAGATGACGATGATGATGGTGATGAAGATGATGATGATGAAGAAGATGACGATGATGATGGTGATGAAGATGATGATGATGAAGAAGATGACGATGATGGAGATGTGTTGATGGGGAACCTAGAGATGACAATGATGATGAAGATGGTGATGGTGATGACGATGAAGATTTTGATGATGATGCTGATGCTGTTGCTGCTGCTGTTGATGATGATGATGATGATGATGAAGATGTTGACGATGATGGTGATGGTGATGTTCAGATGGTGATGATGATGATGATGATGATGATGATGGAGATGTTGATGAGGAAGGGGGAGATGACAATGATGATGAAGATGTTTATGGTCATGAAGATGATGATGATGGTGATGGTGATGATGATGGAGATGATGGAGATGGCGATGAAGATGATGATGATGATGATGATGGTGAAGATGATGAAGAAGATGATGATGATGGAGATGTTGACCTGATGACGATGAAGATGATGATTATGGTGATGATGATGAAGATGTTGATGCTGATGATGATGGTGATGAAGATGATGATGATGGAGAAGATGATAATGATGGAGATGTTGATGAGGAACCTACAAATGCCAATGATGATGATGATGATGGTGATGACAATGAAGATGTTGATGATGATGGTGATGGTAATGATGATGAAGATGATGATGATCATGGTGATGGTGATGGTGATGTTTAGATGATGATGAAGAATATGATGGTGACATGATGGATATGTTGATCTGATTCAAGGAAGATGATGATGATGATGATGATGGTGATGATGATGAAGATGTTGATGATGATGATGATGGTGATGAAGATGATGATGATGAAGAAGATGATGATGATGAAGATGTTGATGTTGATGGGGAACCTAGAGATGACAATGATGATGAATATGGTGATGGTGATGGTGATGGTGATGACGATGAAGATTTTGATGATGATGGTGATGGTGATGATGATGAAGATGTTGATGATGATGGTGATGGTGATGTTTAGATGATGATCATGATGATGATAATGATGATGGAGATGTTGATTTGATGAGGAATATGATGATGATGATGATGATGGTGATGATGATGAAGATGTTGATGATGACGATGATGGTCATGAAGATGATGATGATGAAGAATATGATGCTGATGGAGAATATGATGCTCACAATTCCCTCTAGTCTCTCTCTCCCCAACCATCAATCTCTCTCTCTCTCTCTCTCTCTCAAACACACACACATACACACACATTATGTCACTTTCCATTCTCAAACCCATCCCCCCTCCATCCATATCTATCTCCAACTTTCTCCCTCCATCCCTCACCCTACCTTCTCTCCCTCCCTCTCTCATCGCCTGTCTCTCACCTTCTATCCCTCCCTCATCTTTCCCTCAACCTATCCCAATCTCTCCATCACTCCCTCTCTCTCCATCGCCACCACTCTCTGCATGTCTCCCACCAACAATTTCTGTCCCTCCCTTCCTATCTCTTATTTCGTTCTATCCCCATCTATCTCTCACTCCCTCCAAATCCATTCCTCCCCATTGTCCCTCTCCCTCCCTCGCTCTATGTATCTCCCCCCCTTGTATTCTTTATTTCTCTCTCACATCCCCCTTGCCTCCATCCATTCCCCCTTGTCACTCAAGTCTCACTTTCAACTTCTAACCCTATACCTCTTCAGAACCTATTCTACTCCTAATAGTGCTCTCAAGCTCCACTTCCCTTCACCCCCTGTAGCCCATCATGTTCTCATTCCCTTCATCTCTCCCCACTCAAGCTTCCAACATCCTTCTAAGCCCTTGACCCTTTCCCACCCCTATTAAATATTAACCATAGATTCCCTTGACCCTTCCCCACCCCTTCTCAAATATTAAACAAAAATTCCCTTGGCTTCCACACCCCCTCTTTCTCAAGTATTAAACATGTATTTTATGATTTGAATAACGCGAGCGCGTTTTGTAACTATATAACGCGTACGTTTTATGTAGTTATATAACACGTACGCGTTAAGTATTGATATAACGCGCACGCGTTATTTAGTTATATAACGCGTACGCGTTATTTAAATCTAAAAGCACGGCAATATTTTTGAATTTAAACAGGCCGAGTCACGTGCTCACATGTCAACAATAATCCTATGTGTATGCTTTGGAGTTTGCTTCGGTAATTCCAAACCTGTGCTATGTTAATGAAAAACCAAAGCTAATTGGGTATTTCTTCCAGTTTCTGGAGAAGCCTGTGCTTAGCCACTCGTTACAATATGCTACACAGAGTCATTTTTGACGAAATCTTAGACACAAATAGCATTTTTTCTGCAGATTCCAAATATGTAACTTTTATTTTGAAATATTAATTTTTCCTATTTTCTTTCAATTTCTTTTCTGTCCTACCTCCTTAACTCGTGAAACACATTGTTAGTGTTTCTTCCATAACTTTTTCAATTCTCAATCATTTCAAAAAAAAATTGTATGGTGCACAAGAGGACACTAACCTCCACGTTCTATGAAAAACCCATTTCAAGATTTTTGCATTAAGACCTTCAAAGGCTCTACCCACAAAAGAGGTACTATTTTTGAGGTTTGATCACTTAGACAATTATAAAAAAATTATAAAATTACTAATTTAATTTTCGAAAAATAATGGTGCACAAGTGCTATGTGTTCTCTACATGCATGCCGATTTTTGTAGCTTGATTCCATCATTTAGGCCCTCAAAGGCTCTACCCACAAAAACATATACCTTATCATTTGCCTGAAAAATAAAAAGTGTCTGTTAGGAAAAATGAAACTTGACATAGCTATGCAAATTTTCAATACATAAAAGTTATATATTCAGAAACGTGATTCAATTTCCTACATTTCATCTTTTTTACTCAATGCAAGATCTTTTCCGTAAGTAAATCAAAAAATCCAAGTAAGTTGAGGGATGCCTGCTTTTTCAGTTTTCTATTGCATCTAACGTGCCAAAAGTGACCCTCATTAGCTTGCACTGACCCTTAGCATTCATTGCATCACTGATAGATTGAAATATATGCGTGTTCGAATGGGATACCCTATGAATGCCGCCATGTATATGATACATGACATTTATAGTTTTTTAACATGAGTATTAAAAGCACATCTTACCTCGGGTACTGGGTGATCTTATCTCTAGGGTTATGTTGTCAACCGAAGAATTAGTATGGGGTTCTACCTAGCGATCCACGGTTGTAATTAAGGCACAAAACCATTCGTAGTTGCTTGTTTTCTGTCTGGACTCTGTACCACAATGTATTTAATGAGGTATTCGTAGAGGCTACGCATCAATCTCTTTTTGTTAACACTTGGCCAACGTGACATTCCTAGTTTTACTATTTAATGCATAGCTCTCACAATATATGTGTAACCATTTCTTATAGCCATATGCAATGCATTCTTTCCATTGCTTCTGGCAATTCCTATCAACTGTCTCTTGTTAGCAAGAAGCTCCTTGACCACCTCAACATGACCCTTAGTTGCACCAGAAATAAGAGGTGTTTCATTTCATAAAATCCAAAGTTTTCTCATATTAGGTTGGTGGTTCAGAAGCTCCTTGACAATACCCATGTACAAATTATGAGTGAACCTCATTTGAGTGCATTACATTGCAAATCCTAGGTAGCCACGATGATCCTCCAGCTGAAATTTAGCTCTTGCACTGAATAAAAGCGATGTAGATAAGGTAATGAATTTTATGGTTATTAAGATAATCATAGGCCACCCTTTGTCACTCCCAGGGGGAAGACCTAAGAGCTTGGAAACAGACCTATGCCAAAAAGAATCGACGTGTTCCATTCAATTGTAGCTTCTAGCTCCCAGCTCCCAATTGAGGCGGTGCGAAACTGTGGAGCAACTCGAAGATGAATATTTGTGCGAAGACTGGTGGAAAAGAGACCGGGGTTTGCTAAACCGACATTCTGTGGATGAATGGTTGACGTTCGAGGATGCTTATCAGGCATTCTTTCTCTTCTCACTTCCATCCTTTAATTTTTGTTGCAGATTGAAGACATACAAGAATAATTACTCAACCCTATCTTAGCACATATAGTATCTGCAGGTTTGGGAAACTGAAAGGAATAGACGAGAAGAAAGTCAGAAGAAGATATGAAGGGAAAACAAGGGCAGGAGCAAAACACAAAAACCTATATTTGCGTTTCTTCTGGATATTGAAGTAGGAATTATTCACACATTCCAAACAAAGCCCAATTTAAGTCCCAATCTTTAACATCTTCATAGGCAGTTATTGGTGCAAAGTGAACCTTTGAAGTTAAACAACGAGAGCCAGCCATTTAATTTCAGCAGGTCACCAAAAAATCGAAGATAGTCACACAGAATCTAGCTACAACATCGACATACTCCCATACTTGGGTAGCGACATAGACGCCATTAACATCGCAGACCTCGCCTTTAGAGTAAGCGGAAGACGAAGAGCCAAAAAGACATCCGACAGCTGGCAACATAACCACTAAATTCACCTGCAAGTGTAAATATTATCAAAGACAAATGGACAGTTGATTGTTAAAGGTAGATGAATGGATCTGATAATTTCAACCTCATCTAGTGAGTGCTTACTATTGTTTGGGATAAAGGTTTTATCCCATTTATAAAACCTCGTTCTATTACTTACGATTTGATATTTGCTTCAATTTTTTTTTAGCATTTAAACTTTTGCAATTTGTTCATGGTTAAATTTCTTCACAGTTAAAGTACCAAGCATTCCACGACTCTACATGATTCACGTGATAGGCTGTGCTCTCGCTCACAAATGCAAACTGATCAACTATTATATCATTCACCATTTCAGCTCGTTATTTCCCTATCTCATATCAATTCTACATTGAGTGGCCATGGGAACCCCAAAGCCTCATGTTGCCATCTTTCCTGGCGTAGGAATGAGACTCTCCATCACCTTCATCACCCGCAAATGGATGTTCTCCCCTCGCCTCATGTCTGTTCATTCTGACACCATGGCCTCTTCGGGGCTCGACATCACCTTCATCCAGCTGCCGGAGGTGAAGATCGAAGTTGCAGAAACCTAAAACTCCCATATCTAAGCATCTCCAGAAATCCAAAGGATCAATAGAAAATGCTCTCAGATCCCTCGTCCACTCTTCCTTTCCCATCTCTTCTTTCATCACTGAATTTTTCTGCTCCACTATGTTCAATGTGGCCACCGAGCTCGGCATACCCACATACGTATTCTTCACTTCCACTGACATCTGTCTTCTGTGCACTTCTTTATCAAAGGAACCATAAAGGGGCACCTCATGGCTTCAAGAAAAAACATAAATTTATGGTGGGAAGACATCTCCTCTCACCATTCCTGGAAGAGCATTTCCCAGAAGCTGAAAGTCAATTAAGTACAGAAAATTGTAGAATGCTTGTTTATGTTATTGAAATGAATTATATAGAGTCCTTTGAAACAAAAAAATGACCTTGTAATCTGAAACCTATACGGTTAAATCATTCATTGAATCTATAGAAACTACCCTTGAAGCTACAGAATGCATACACAGCCAAACTGCCTTTTTTTTCATCGAGCTTCTTTCTTTTTGGAAATATGAGCTTCAGTAGTTACAACTATTGTTAGTTCTTTGGATCAAGGTATTTCATGTTTTGTTAACCATGAAGTAGATTGGGCCTTATTGCTTTTCAAATTTGCATTTTCATCTAGTTCACTGTTCAAATATATCTCTGACTCTCATCCACTAGTATATCCTTCTACATATTTGTGGTCATATCGATCATGCGAAAATGTGGATTCCATATTGTGTTGTAGATTGGGCCTCCACTCCATAGGACTATGATAACTTTGACCTCAATCAAATTCCAAGCCTCTGTTTATCACTGTAACATCTCGAAAAATTACAAAAATTTTAAATTTTTTAAAGTAGCAATAAATACTGAAATTGCTAATGCGGAAAATAAAATAATGGTTAAATCTTTTAACTAATGTAATTAATGATAACGAAAGGTCGTAGTTCTTAAAAAAAATTACGATGATGGTTGTAAATGCGGAAATAACATAGATACTAATCTTTTAACTATAGAAAAAATACGATCATAACACAAAATACATCTTCAGTTCTGCTTGTGTTTAATTGTAATCTACATGTTGTAATTAAGTTTGTCTTGTGATATAATTTCTTGATAAAATACTAACGGTTTTCTTTTGGGTGATGAAGAAGAGGTCCTACGAGGTACCCTGAGGTTTACTTAGCTATGTTTAGCTAAAGCATTTGAACCTGTCTCTTTGTGCAGAAACGCAGGTAAGAGTAATACAACAATTCAAGTGTTAGAGTAATTCCAATTTCGTTATCAGTTAACCGTCAATGCTTTACGATACTCTAAGTACTTCTTTGCATGAGGGTTATTAATGGTATGGATCTTTTGTTTTATTTCTCATTTACGTGCTAGTTTACAATTTATAAGTGCTATTAGAATCCTGTCACTATTTCTCCATTTTGTAAGGAATGGTAAAATCATGTGCATTATAATTACTCTATGAATTCTTGATTATGTATTAGACTGCAATATACTCATGGATTCACTTGAAATCATCAAAATAACTATAATAGTTTGGACATCTCTCCTTTCATAATTTAGGAAGAATCATTCAAATATAGCAATTGTTATTATCATAATTATAATGTTACTATTGTGACTTTGCAACATTTATAGGATTTAGATCCTTTTAATTTAATGTTTATACTATGTAAGCTTTTGTCAAAGAGGTGACATTATAAACTAACATTCACAATGTGCATGAAAATGAAACCTAGACTATACATTACGTATCGAAGACCTTTTATGATCAACGACCTTTATCAACTGGGAAATAATATACAAAAATATATAAGCTGTGCATTCGATGACCAATACTTTGGAATGAAATGAACCTTACAATGTATCCCTAAGTATTTGTACTCATATGTGATAGTGATTGAGCATTGAATGCTTATCGTGCTGGTAGGTTTTCGTATCAGAACTGGCATTAAAGTCACCTGCCTACCATGTCGAGTGGACTTCCTAGTGGGTGCCATCGTGGCTGTTGTGCACGATGATAGTGATCCCAAAAGCTACCAAAGTGCCGAGCTATACACTACTTTGATCCTTGGTTGATAGAGCTGGCATCGTAGTGGATATGATAATAAATATAGCATTAAACTGGTTATTGCCCAAACTTCAACGTGCATTGTTGGCTTCTTCTCCGTCATTGATTTCACCTTTTCTTGGGTTTTGAATTGGAACCCTAGTCCTTCGTTATGAATTGAAATTGAGTGGTTTTCTCGGCTTTCATTTTTGTTTGGGTAGTGTTAAGGTGGAGAGGCCGTCTGTTTGCAGTAATGTAGGGTTTGGTGGTTTGCTTCTCAGAGGACTTCTTCCCCGAGTTCAATCCTTGGACCTGTTGGGAAATCTTTAAAAGTTGCAGGTGTTTGTATTTGCTGAAGAGCCGAGTTACTAAGAAGCCTCGAAGATGTTTTTAGGAAGTAGAAATTTAGGGTTTTCTATTAGTTTTTGAAAGTAGAGTTTGAACCAGAGAACGGTTTTCTTGTAAGAAGAACAGTAAGTGATTCTCAGAGTATGAATAGTCTCTTCACTGTGTTTACTAGATGGCGTCGTTATTGTCTGTTACCGGCATCTTAAACTTGGAGTGATGTTGCACAGGTAATGTTTCAATAGAGAAGTGATAGTGTTATCTATTGTGTTAGTTATTAATAACTTTACATTCATCGTTTAACCTCAGAAGGGTTCTTGTGGCAGGTTTGTCACTTCATTGAAGGATTACAGGGTTTGAAAGCTTGTGGAAGAGAAACTGCTTGACCACCGATAAGCTTCGGTGGTTCTTTACTTTGTAGGTTCTCCTGGCATGTTGGACGAAACTTGATGAAGGAACAAAAGTTCCTCAATAAAAGAATAGCCAGAACAAGTAACGTAAGAAAGCCATAAATGGATCAATAGTAATGTAAAAATGTAATGTATGATAGATGATAGATTACAATTGCTAGCCGCCATTATATATGGTGTGGGCAACCATGAATGAAGGGACACGTCCTTTAACCTAGTATTACATATCAATAGTTAATATTTAATGCATTATTATTGTTGTTACATTGCCTTCCCCTAAAGGGAAGCTTTGTCCTTAAAGCTATATTGACAGCAATGTCTGATTTCCTTTGAACTGTTGTCTCGGGATCCTTTCCTTTTTGTATTTGCGACATTTGATGAAATGAGACAATACGAGTTAAGGATTCACAAGGAGAATTGTCGCATCGTATTTGCTGTGGTCCATCCCAGATCTATTTTTATTGGATCTCTGAGATCATTTTGTGGGACGATTTGTCTCAATTGTTGCTTAGTATGTCGATATTTTCGCATGTCAACATAAGTCTTATGTGAATATTCGTTTTGACCCTGTCATTGGTCAAAATGACGATTATAATTAGGATGTTTTTAAGGCGTATGTGTTGTTTCTTTTTCTTTCTTTTGGATTATGGCGAGGACTGTCTTCACTTCCTTGATTTGATTTTTGGATGCATTTTCCTGGATTTGTGCTTCTTGGTTTTCTAGTAGATTGTTATGATTCTGAATCTTTTCGATTCTTTCATCTTGCGACTTTTTTTCAATTTCTAACTTCTTGATTTGATTCTCTAGTTCCTGATTACAATTATTTAGACACTGGTTTTCTTCTTGCTTTTCCACTATTCTTCCTTCAAGGTCTTAACTGGAGTGTTCCCTCTTACTATTGTTTTTCAGTTTTTAAATCTTTGTAAGCAATGTTTTGTTATGATTTCGTAGACGAAAAATCTCTTCGGTATTGCTTGATAACACATTGTTGACTTTTGTTAGTTCCTACTTATGTGCCTTCTTACTGTCGTCATACTGTTGCTGGAGTTTTTCTTCTTGTTGTTGACGATGGCATAACTCTGTTTCTTGATTTTCTAACTTTTCATGTATTTGTGCCAATTCGTCTTCCTTGTCCATGACGACTAATTTCCTCTTCTAAGTCGACACTATTTCCATACGGATATTCTTCGACTTTGTTTGGTTTTTTTATCTGGTCTTCAAGTTTTTGAATGATACTTTCCAAACCTGATATTTTCTCATCTTTATCTGCTAACATTTCTATGAGTCTTCCTTTACTATCTTCCAAAAATCGAATATTCATTTCCAAGGTAATAATCCTTAGTTTTTGCTTGTCGATTTCGAGCAGTAGATTATTATTGGTGACTTCGCATTGTTTTAGCTCAATCGAAACTGGTCGTAACTTTGATTGCAATTGTGAGTGAACTGGATCATCCCTCATAATAAAACGTTTATCACATATTGGACAGGATCGATCGTAATTTTTAAAGGCTGTCGGATATTGGAATTCCATTTCGCAATAAGGACACTTAGTCCAAAATTTGAATTTATATATGTCTTCCATATTTTCTTCCACAATTGATGTCAATGAATACTTTAATATCTTCTGGGACTTTGACTTTTTTTACTCTTTCGAAGGTTAATGGTCTCGACTTTCGATGATACTTGTTCTTCCTTAATGTTTGACTCTTCGATGATTTCCGATTTTCCTTGATTTTTGGCTTTTTTTCACTGATAAATAATCGTCGTCTTGATGATCAATGCTGGTGCAAGGAGGGGGGGGTGAGTATGTGAATGTGAGTTTGGATTTTGGGGTTAGGGTCAAAGAATTTTTTGTGGTAAGGAAAATAATAATAATTTATTATATTTTAATATTTTTTTCATAAACAAATAATAATAATATAATATTTTTTTTATTAAAAATATAATATTAATAATTGTTTTTTTTATATTTAATAAAAGATTTTAAAAAATAACAAATATAATAATTATTAAAATAGTAATTACAATATAAATTATTTAATAAAAAAAATTAAAAATATATAATACAATTATTAAACTATATAATAATAATGTATTATTATTATAAAAAATATATTTAAAATGTTTTTGTTGCAAGTTGGCAGGAAGGAGAGGTCGTGGGGGAGAGGGAGGAGAGGCAGAGGGCGGAATTGTGAAGGTTGTGGGATGTGGCGGAGGAGATGGGAGGGCGCAGGGATGCAGGGAGAAGGCGCTAATGGTGTGGAACGCACAGCAGGGGAGTTGTAGGTAGGAGGAGTAGCATGGGGATGAGGGGGTCGCAGGGGTTGCAGGTGGGGTGGCAATGGAATATAGGGGGTGTTTTGGTAGTGGAGCGCGGAGGTAGAAGGCGCTGGTGGGAGTGAAATAAGGAGAGGCTGGGCAGAGGTGGACGTAGGCTGGACGCCGGAAAGAGCCGTGAGGGAGCCAATGGTTGGGGAGCTGGAGGCAAGAGGAAGAAGGTGCAGGGAGGGGGGGCTACATGGAGCAGTGAAGGAGGGAGGTTGTGATGGCGTGGAGATGGGTGGACACGAGAGGACGTGGAGGGTCGTGGGATGGAGATGGAGAGGGCGGTGAAAGGAGGTGGAGTAGGCAC
This sequence comes from Larix kaempferi, assembly GCA_027924585.1. Classification (NCBI taxonomy): domain Eukaryota; kingdom Viridiplantae; phylum Streptophyta; class Pinopsida; order Pinales; family Pinaceae; genus Larix; species Larix kaempferi. Next base: position 27,211,300 of record BSBM01000012.1, read on the forward strand.
AGTGGAGAGCGGTGTGACGGTGTAGCACGTTGGGGGGGTAGGGAGGAGTTAGGCAACGGTGGCGGATGGCACGATGGAATGGGAGGACGGGGGATGTGAAGCGCATAGGAGAGAAGTGAGCAGTGCAGAAGGAGTAACGAGGGACATGTGAGAGGTGAGACTGGTATGGGGAACACGGAGATGCAGACTGCGTTGAGCTAATGGGGGTGAAGTGGGGATCAACGATCGAAGCTGGGGGTGAAGTGGGGATCACCGATCCAATTCAAAGAAGCTCTGCGAACGATGGCTAAAATCCAGTATTGAAGATGCCCAAGAAGGGGCTCTAATACCAGTAAAGGAACAAACGTTCCTCAATAAAAGAATAGCCAGAACAAGTAACATAAGAAATCCATAAATGGATCAATAGTAATGTAAAAATGTAATGTATGATAAATGATAGATTACAATTGCTAGCCGCCATTATATATGGTGTGGGAAACCATCAATGAAGGGACACGTCCCTTAACCTAGTATTACATATCAATAGTTAAATTTAATGCATTATTATTGTTGTTACACTTGATGTTTGACGAGGTCCGTGGAAAGTTTTTGGCAGAGGAAATTTATTCAACTGTTGACATGTTTAAATGAGAGCCTCATGTCATGTGTATAGAGGATGGATTCCTTGGCTCGTTTTGCTTCCCTGCCAATGCAGCATTACGCTTTAGCTTTTAATGAAATGTAAAACTTGTTTTTGATGTAATGTAAAAGGGTCGAACCCTCGGTCGATTTTAATGGAAACACAGTATTAAGAAAACTTTACATCGTGTTTGTATCTAAAATATCTAAGTTCATGTTTGAGTAATTGATACAATGTTTAGGTGAAAGTAGAGAGTCATGGGCTGATTCATTTCTGTGAAAAAGATGGTTATGTGTTACGATACTTATACTTTTGATTTGAATAGTAAAATTAGATTTAGTTTGCATTGAACATAACTTATAATGGTTTCTATGCAGCCCCATATTTATATAAATTGTTGTTTGTTGTGTTTGAAAATTGTGTGTTTAAAAATGGCTACGTTCCAAAGGTTTCTACCTTACGTTTTTCAATTAAAACCCTACTCTTTAGGTTTCGATGGTAAATTGTTTTTAGCTAACAACTGTACTGTCATTTTGATAAAGGCCAAGAGTCGTAGGTTAATTGGCCTCTCGAAATGAAACCCCGTATTCTCGTTGTTGAGGTTAAGGTTTAGAATGGTGATAATGGTTGATAATAATACTCTTGTCTGCAATGGTTTTGTATAAATAGCTATCGCAAAAGTGATAGTCGAATAGTAAATTTCATTTGATTTTGGAAAGGAGATTGATATAAAAAAATAGGTTTTACGATTGTAAGTGTAGACTGTAGGCTGGCCATAAAATGGTCTTAGGGTTTTAAAAACGAACCTGTAGAAGTTTGCATCTTTTAACAGTTGAAAGTTCAGTCTTGCATCTTCTGTTGCAGAATGATAATTATTTTGTTTATAAAACTATATGGAAGACTTTCTAAAATAAAACCTAACATAATCCTTTCTGTAGATGTTAGTACATAGTAGATTATTTTAAATAATGGAAAAATGCTAAGTTTAAATCATGAATATTGATGAAGGAAACGCAATGAACTTATGATACTTTTATTGACTTTGAATGGAACGATAGTATAATGCAGTGTATGTGAAATCTGGAAAGAAATAAATAACCTAAGTTCAAACCCTAGGTTTTTCATACAGAAAAGTACTATTCATTTTTGACAGTATGTGAAAAATAACATTAGAATGCCTATACTAAGAAATATCATTTCGATCTTAAATCTAGACATAAACTCCATATCATAGAACATGTTTGATAAGAAAATTTAGTGAAAGTCAACAACATTAGTCTCTTCATTCATTAGCAATCAACCTATGAAAACATCTATCTTACTTAACCAACATTATACAAAGTCATGCTTAGGTTAGAAAATGAAACAATTGCTTTTGTATGCTATTAACTGTAAATACTAAACCTACAAATGCAGAAAACATATAACTAAAAATGAACAGGACAGAATAGTAGAACTTGGTGAATGTAGGGAAATAAACAACCCAAGGAGCTTGTTCCACCCAACCTATTCCTGAAGACAGCCAATTTACTTGCCTTAGGACCCCCGAGCTTGTTCACTAAACCACTAGGAAAAAGAATGTGTAGAAGCTTTAGGTCATCAACTTGAAGCAACAATTTGGATTATTCAGTCCTATAGACTTAGCAGTCAAACAGACCTGCACTAGCACCTCTAATTCCCTTCTCAAAATATTTCAGTAGACTCACAATGCACTTCCACTTAGCCTCCCTATTCGAATCTCGTAGTGATCACCTAATACACTTGAGGTATTATTTCTGCAGAAAATAATGTGGAGCTCCCTGCTCAATTCGAATTGCCTTATCTAGGATTCCTAGGCCTTTTTAGTGGTTAACCTGGTCATTAATGAGCTAACATCTCTCTTCCACCACCTGGGGAATAATGCCACAATTTTAGGGGTTGTTGTCCCATAACCAACAGCTAGTGGTGGAGTGCAAATGCTGACACTTGTCCCATGCCTTCTAACAACTTTCATTCCTCCTAGTGGGTCAGTGAACACTCATTTAACAGTTCCCTTGGGTGTTTGTCTCCTGTTTTAATTTATTAAATAACAATAATATTTCATTACAATCATCCTTGACCAGATTTGGTCATAATTACAAAACTTTGTAATTATAATTTTAACATAATGTTTTTGCAATAAAAATAAATAGTCTCAAAATTTGGGTAGGTGACATACACCCCCCCTTAAGTCTCAACATCGTCCTCGATGTTGTTCATTCACTTTCTGAGTTTTCCTAAAACAAAGCTGGATATGCTACCCGCATACTACTCTCCAACTCCCAGGTTGGCTCTTCTGGGCTAAGGTGCTTCCATTGCACCTTTACCTACCCAATGGTGCGATTCCGGAGTATAGTTTCCCTCCTTTCGAGGATACAGTTCGGTTCCACCTGAAAATCGTCGTCTTGTTCCACCTGTACATCATTCCAATTTATAACATGAGTAGTATCATGTACATATTTCTTTCAAACTGAAATATGAAAAACATTATGTATTTTTAGATTTGGTGGCAAAGCTAGTTGATATGCCATGGGTCCAACCCTTGACAGAATTTCGAAAGGACCACAATACCTGGGTGCCATCTTGGCACAGCTTCCCAGTTTTAATGAACTCTTCTTTGGTATTACCTTAATGAAAACATGCTCACCAACCTGGAACTCTTTATGAGTCCTTTTAAGATCTGCTTGACTTTCTTTCCTATCTTGGGCAGCTTTAAGATTTCTTTGTACCTGTTGCATAGTTAGTTCTATTTCCTTGAACAATTCAGGTCCTAAAATAACTCTATTAACTGAATCATTCCAAGAAACTGGTGTATTACATTTCCTACTATAAAGAATTTCAAAAGGGCTAAGCCTAGCTCATGCATAATAATGGTTGTTATATGCAAATTCTGCTAAATGCAAATAGTCCTCCCACTTACCAGGCTGGTCCTTAACATACATCCTTAGCATGTCTTCCAATATCTGATTCACTCTTTCTGTAACATAGTTATGGTTTTTGATAACCTGGATGACCTATATAATGAATTTTATGCATCTCATCTAAAATCAGAATTTTTATCTTTGGTACATTGGGCACATCTAATCTGTTCTTGTACAGCAGCAATCCATTTTCTGTTAACTTGAAATCTGCCATAGAATTTTCAGAATTATTTTCTACTGTCTTTTCATGTAAATTTATGTACTCTTCATCTGATTCAATCCCTTCGAAAATCTGATTTTCTAAATCTGTTGTGTATGTACTGATGGCTAAAATAAAATTTAACTTTGCATTATGACTTAAAGCATCAACAACTTTGTTCTCTTTACCCTTTATATGCTGAATTTCAAAATCATATTCACTTAGAAAGGTTAGCCATCTAGCCTGTCTAGCATTCAAGTTCGTTTGATCTAGTAAATACTTCAGCCCCATGTTATCTATCATCAAAGTAAATTTTCTGCCAATAAGATGGTGACACCACATTTTTAAGGCGTGTATTACTGTTAATAATTCCAGATCATATGTAGAGTAATTTTTCTCATGTATTTTCAACTTTCTAGACTCATATGCAACATCACGTCCTTCTTGTGTTAGGACTCCACCGAGTCCATCATTACATGCGTCGGTGCATACTATAAAATATTTATTAGGATATGCAATTATCAAAATAGGCGCTGTAGTTAGTAATTCCTTCAACTTCTTAAAACTGTCTGCACACTTTTGATCCCATACAAACTTCTTCCCCTTCTTCTGTAAGGAGGTTATGGGGTTTGCAATCTTTGAAAAACCTTCTATAAATTTTCTATAATATCCTGTAATCTCCATAAACGATCGTACATTCGACACATCCTTAGGAACCGGCCATTCATTAATGGCTTTTATCTTGTCGAGATCAACCGAAATTCCTTCCTCAGAGATTATGTGACCTAAATACTGAATCTTATCCTTATGAAATTCACACTTATTAAACTTAGCATATAACTGATGATCTCTCGGAACTTGTAAAATAATACGCAGATGTTCGTCATGTTCTTCCTTACTTTTAGAATATACCAGAATGTCATCTATGAACACAATGACGAATTTATCCAAATATTTGTGCAGAATATTGTTCATTAAGCACATAAAAACTGTCGGGGCATTAGTCAACCCAAATGGCGTGACCACGAACTCATAATGTCCATAGCGAGTTCTAAATGTTGTTTTAAAAATATCCTCATCCTTCATACGAACTTGATGATATCCTGACCTCAAATCAATATTTGAAAATATCATTGCTCCACGCAGCTAATCAAATAGATCGTCTATGCGGGGCAACGAATATCGATTATTGATTGTCATCTTATTTAGTTGGCGATAATCTATACAAAGTCTTAAAGTGCCATCCTTCTTCTTAACAAATATAACAGGTGCTCCCCAAGGAGACACACTGGGTCTTATGTATTTTTTATCAATAAGTTCCTTCAACTGTGATTTCAACTCATCTTTAATTCCAGTATATTCATCCTATATGGAGCTTTAGAGTTTGGCATTGCACCCGGTATAAGCTCAATGGTAAAATCTAGATCTCTCTTCGTGGGTAACCCTGGAATCTCTTCTGGAAAAATGTCCTGGAATTCTTTTAGGACAGGTATATATTCTAGTTTCAGTTTGTCCTATTTAGTAATTAACTCCTCATGTACTACATTCACTGCAAACATCTTACATCCTTTTCTAACTGCTCTTTTCACCTGCATAGCTGAAATCTGTCTAAGTGATGTCCTTCTTGGAATACCCTTTACTTCTACTATTTCTCCTTCACCATTTAGACAGGTAAAACTTTTCTCATAACAATTCAAAATAACATGATGTGCTTCTAACCAGTCCATTCCAATTAAAATGTCATAGGATCCTAAAGGTAAAACATTTAACTTGGTTTGTGTCTTTAACTGATTCATAGATAAAACACAACTTTCAACAAAATCAAACACTTTTCTTTTTGTTCCTGTTGCTAGTCTAACTAACCAGGATTTATTAAATTTTTTTGTTTTCAAATTAAAATTTTCTACAATATTAGGAGATATATAACTCAGGCTAGCGCCTGGATCAATCAAAATAGAAATAGAGTGGTTTTGTAGAATACCTTCAATCTCTACCATAGAGACTTGATGCTCCGCTTGCCTGTTGTTTAAGGATTCATTAATTCTGGGCATCTCTCTTGTCAAGTCTCCCACAGTAGGTTCAGCTTGTATGGAGTGAATATTATTGGATGTCCGCTTCCTTTTGGGGCATTTTGAAGCATAATGAGGACCTTGACACTCAAAACATTTTATAGGTGTCCTCTGGCCATTAGTTCTGGTAACATTGGGTGTATTTCTAGAAGCTGTAAAATTGTGTTGATGATTATTTCTGGGACTGTTTCCTTGGAAATTTTGATTTGGAAAGTTTTTCTTTTGAAACCCAGAATTTCCATTGAACCTGAAATTCTTCTTTTTCAACTCAAAGTTGTTGGGTTTATGATTTTTCCAATTAGATATCCCTTCCCTTTTCCGGTTTGTATCATAGCAGAAAGTTGCTTTTCTCATGGCTTCTTCTAAGGTCTTTGGACTGTTATACTCTATTCTGTCCTTGATGTTGAAAGGTAGACAACTCAGATACCTCTGAATATTTGGCTTCTCCTCCACAAGGTATGGCACATACCTTAGCAAATTCAGAAATCTGTTGTTCAGCTCTTTCATGTTCATGGTTCCTAGTCTTAAATCATAAAATTCCTTGGACTTTTCTTCATAATATTGTTCAGATAGGAATTTCTTCTTGAAGTACCTCTTAAAAGTACTCCAATTCACATCCTTGTCCTCGATGCCCTTCACTCTTTTGATGTCCTACCACCAAATATCGACCTTACCAATCAGGTTATATATGGCCATCTTTGCTTTTAAAGATTATGAATAATCATAGATTTGAAAGTATTTCTTCATACAAGACAACCATGCTTCAGCTGTCTCTCCCTTCTCAGTTTCACCATTGAAAGTTGGGGGTTTAATTTTCTGGAACTCCCCATAAATATGTTCATACTGTTTATGGCTTTTTCTTCTTGGTTTGTAATCCCCTTCACTGCTATCACTTGAATAATTACATTTCTTTTTACGTATCTCATTTGCAACTCCTGATGATGTTGAACTATTATCATCATTTTTCACTTTCTTATCCTTGTTACCATGAGGTAAGTCTTCAATCTTGGAGGTATTTTAAACCCTTCTATCTTGTTCATCAGTTGGACACTGATCGAACAGTACTTGGTTCAATTCTTCTTGTGCCTTCAGAATTCTCTCATTATCTTGTTTAACATATCTTATTTCTGCCTTCAACTCCTGAAATGCACGTAACAATTCTGATGAATTGTCATTCAATTTTGATGAATTGTCGTTCAATTCTCCATGGAATTATTCTTCATAATGTTGTCCAATACTATTGTTGGTATGACTGTTTGGTTGAAATCTGTCCTACATGTGTTCAGCTGATCCTTCCATACCTGTAACTTAGAAAACAAATTTATGTATAACAAAATAATTTAACTTGAATTAGTAAAGAATTTTGTTGTCATAATTTTTTTTTATGTTGCGTGTTCTTTGGACCTTTTTAGGCCGAGAGTTCGAACATGAGATCTGATACCACATGTAACATCCCGAAACATTACAAAAATTTAAAAATTTTATGCAAAAAATAAAATAATGGTTAAATCTTTTAACTAACGTAATTAATGATAACGACACGTCGTAGTTCTTAAAACAAATTACAACGATGGTTGTAAATGCGGAAATAACATAGATACTAACCTTGTAACTATAGACAAAATAAGATCATAACACAAAATACATCTTCAGTTCTGCTTGTGTTTAACTGTAATTTACATGCTGTAATTAAGTTTGTCTTGTGATATAACTTCTTGATATGGAGCCAACTAAAGGGCGATGGTGAGCGACGAGGGTTTGAAGGTTCGAGACGGGCGGTGGGCGGCACCCTGCAGACGAATGCAGGTCATCAGCAGGTACGAACAGTCGCACGTCACCCCAGATGGAATTCTACCATGGTAAAACCATTTGGGATTTTACTCCACCGGATCGTTTTCCTCATTCTGGCTCTCTCCCACAGCGAAGGTTACTGTTCCGTTTAGGGTTCCGTTGGGGGTTACTATGGATGATGTAGACTATAGCAGTGATGACCTACGACACCATGATATCTGGCGTTCGCCACCTGGCGCTTTCCGGCATCAGGAGGAGCATGGCGGTTTAGGGTTTGGTGGTTTTACTGGTAACCGGCCTCCTGATGGACCTCTGTCCCCCCAGGTGAACGCCTGTCAACCCTTTCATTCATGCTCGCCGTTCTGGGAGGAGTCTACTGCTCGTTTGTCACCTGAGACTCATGCCGTGAACATCTAGGGCGTCAGGGGTTTTTGCACCTCTCCATCACCGGAGCCGCTGAGTGCAGGCATTGGAGACCTGCCTGAATTCATTACTTCCGCGGATAGCGAAAACCATCCCTCTACTGCCCTGGACCGTCGAGCCGAGGTGGAGGGTTTTGAGGCACGGCGGACTGAATCTCCGTTACAACCCTGTGGGTTTGTCGCAGCTAATTTGGACTTCGTTGAACAAAGAGGATTCTCTAGTCCTTCTGGGGACTCAGACCAGCGCGATTGTGGTCGTGAAGCGGGTTCTGCTGGGGTTGCATCTAAGGAACCCATCGTGAAAAGCCGTAGAAAATGGATTAAGAACTCTGGGAAGGCACCTAACTACGCGTTGGGGGAGGACATTGGCATGCATCAGATTGTAGGGATGGTTAAGTCGTTTTTGGTCGGTAGGGTTTATGGGAAATCTGTCAGCCTCAAGACTGTGATCTCGTGGGCCACGGGGGCATGGCTGGGACACTGTGGTTATGTGCCTCGTATCGTTGGGCTCTCAGGTGGGTGGTTTGCTTTTCATTTTTCCTCGGATGCACATGCACACTGGGCATTAAGCCTCAATTGGTCTATCCTTAAAGTCCCTCTTCTGTTAAAGCCGTGGAACCCCCTCTTCGATGCCAGTCGTGAAAGATTGGATGTTATCCCTCTCTGGTTTTGTCTCCCAGGACTCCCCCTTCACTACTGGACAGAGGAACACTTCAGAAGGATTGGGAACAATTTGGGATCCTATCTAGATGCTGACTTCTCCTTTGTGGCATCGGCGATGCAGAAAGTTGCACGCATCCTGGTGAGCATTAACGTCAGAGATGGACTATTTGAGACTAAGGACCTGAAATGGGGGCCCTATACCTTTGTTCAGACACTGGACTATGAGAATGTGCCTTTCAAGTGTAGGCGGTGCCATGAATATGGCCACCCGGCCGTCGAGTGTCCTGTTCCTGTTCGGGTGCGGTTCGGTAATACCCACAAGCGCAGGGTGGTGGCCAAGGAGGTTGGACTGGATTCGGCTGAGGATTCTGACGGTCAGCAAGGTTTTGCAACTCCTACTCTGGAGACGCCGTTGGCAAGTCAGCCGGATGGTGAAGTTCCCATTGGTGGCGAGGTGGTTGCTGAAAACGATGATGAGGATGGCTCGGTCCCTGTTACTGGTAACACGGTCGTTGCTGAAGAACCGCACATTACACTTTCTCGAGACTCGGCATGGGAGGGTACATTGTTACCGATTCTTAGATCACCGGACTTGGCTGCAGGTGCTCCTTCTGTTACTCTTTTCAACCCTTCCTTCTGTCTTATTTTTAACAACTTTTCATTTCCTGGTCAGGATTGGGTGGATGGCTTTAAAAATTTGCACATTTCCCCTCAGATGTTGTCTTCCATCACACCCCCACATAACACTGTAGCTCCTAGTCTTGAAGTGGATCATCCACTTCTTGAATGCCCTCCGGAACCAAGCCATTCTGCCATCTCTGAGCCGGTTTTTTCCTCTCCCGAACCCTCCTCTCCCACTGGCTCCTCTAAATCTGGCTATTGGCTGAGATCCCTGACCAGTCCACCTGCGGGGGGGTTAGGGAAGGTGAATCCTAAGCCCTGCATTCCCCGAGGAAGGAAATATTTCCTTTCCCATGCCAAGACCCGAGCTTGCTCGGACCTTAAAAATGGTAAACAACTGTCTATTGAAAGGGAACTTAGAGCGGTGGATGCCCATTCGAAAGGGTTGAAATGAAGGTCATGTCCTTCAACTGCCGAGGTCTTGCTGGTCCCTCCAAAAGACCAGTACTTCGTAGGATGCTGCAACTGGAACATCCTGATATTTTGTTACTACAAGAAACTATGTGCACTGGGATTGATGCTGTCAACCGTCTGAAGGTTTGGTTCCCTGGTTGGGGATTTGAAGGCTTGGATGCCAGGGGACGCTCTGGTGGTCTGGCAATTGGCTGGAATGAAGCTAAGGTGTGTGTTTCCACCCTTTGGGGAATGCACTCTGTGTTAGGCATGACCTGTAAGTCCTTGGACTTTGCTGAACACTTTACTATTGTTAATATTTATGGTCCTTACTGTGATCGTGAACCCTTTTGGAATGCTCTGTTGGATAAAGATCTGCTTAAAGGAACTACTACAATACTTGGAGGGGATCTTAACTTTTCTCTGGGGCATGCTGATATTTGGGGACCACATGCTCAAGTGGATCCTCTCACAAATTTTTTTATTCGTAAGCTCTCTGATGGCAACTGGATTGATGTGGAGCCGGTTTCACTGAAACCTTCCTGGCGTAATATGAGAGCTGGTATGGAAAGAGTGGCCAAAAGGCTTGATCGTTTTCTTATCTCAGAACATATTGCGGAGACTTTTTTCTATGTGAGGCAATGGATTGGGGCCGGGGGATGCTCTGATCATGATCCGATTTTTCTTGAACTGAAGGCTGGGCCTAACAAGCCGCCCGCTCCCATTAAATTCAACAAGGTGTGGCTGGAGGATCCTACCTTTTTTTATTTGATCCAGCAACACTGGCTACCTTACCACCAGGGATCCAATCTTACTGCAGCCTTTCATTTTGCGGAGAACATCAAACTTCTCAAGGAACCTATCAAAGCTTGGGCAGTAGCCAAGAGGAAAAGGGAGGACAAGGAGCTTAAAGACATTGAAGAAGCCATCTCCATCCTTTCGGGGGGACCTGGAGGAGGGTTTGACTCACAGGCTACTAAGGAACAACTTGTATCTCTGATGGACAAAAGGAATAGGATACTTTTACACAATGAAGAGGCTTGGAGGCTTAAGAGCAGGGCCATTTGGATGGAGAGCGGTGACGAAAACTCAAAGTTTTTCCATGCTTATGCTAAGGGTCGTAGATCTGTCAATACTATCTGGAGCCTTGAAGATTCGGAAGGAAATTCCCAGGCCACCTTTGAAGGATTGGATGGGATTGGGGTTAAACACTTTCAGGAACTTTTCAAAGCCAATAACAGGGTAAACATTGAAGAGGTCCTCAGAGTTGCCCAACTATTTCCTCGCTTCGCTGAGGAGGAGGACAACAGGAGGCGTATGGACAACATTACTATGGATGAATTGAAGAAGGTACTTAGCAGCTTTCAGAAGGACAAAATTCCGGGGCCGGATGGATGGACGATTGAATTCTTTATAGCTCTCCTTGATATTATTGGTGAAGATCTCTTACAGCTGATTGAGGACTCCAGGAGGGAAGGCAGAATCCCGACCAGTATTAACTCTACGTTCATTGCTCTTATTCCCAAAGGGGACACTCCCTCCACGCTCAATGATTTTCGACCCATCTCACTGTGCAACTGTGTGTATAAAATTGTTACAAAGGTGATCGCTAGCTGACTAAAACCTTTATTATCCACACACATCTCTGAGGAGCAGTTCGGGTTCCTCGAAGGTCGTCATATACATGAAGCCATTGGATTAGCACAGGAGGGTCTTCATAGTATCAAATCCAGTAAGCAGAAAGGTGCAATTCTCAAAATTGATCTTTCTAAAGCTTTCGATAAGGTCAGTTGGTTGTATATCCGTCTCATGCTTACTCATTTGGGGTTTGAGATTGGTTTCATTCGATGGATCATGAGTTGTATTACCACTGTCTCTTTTTCGATACTTATGAATGGAGCAGCGACTCCTTTCTTCCACTCTGGGCGTGGTCTACGTCAGGGTTTCCCTCTATCCCCTCTGTTATTTTTATTGGTGGCTGAAAGCTTGAGTAGGGCCATTAAGGAAGCTAAGCGATCCGGAGATATCGAAGGGATCCTTGTAGCTCCGGGTACCGCTCTCACTCATCTACTCTTTGTGGACGACATCCTGATATTCTGCTCTAGCTCTAGAAGGGAGGCCGCTAAATACAAGGAAATTCTGGACCTCTTCTCCGTTGCAACTGGTATGGAGATCAACATTGATAAATCTACTATTACGGCTTCACTACTGGATGAGGAGGATCTTCACACCCTCACTGAACTGTTCCCCTTCCAGCTCCTTAACCTTTCAGTGGGGCTACGTTACCTGGGATTTCATTTAAAGCCTAATAACTATCTAAAACACGACTGGGTTTGGCTCTTGGAGAAACTGGAAAAGAGACTCAAGAGCTGGAGCTTCAGGTGGCTCTCACGTGCTGGCAGATTGATCTTGGTGAAGTCGGTTCTGGAAGCCATTCCAGTTTATTGGATGTCCCTGGCCTGGATACCTAAGGGGACACTGGAAGCCGCACGTAAAATATGCTTTCGCTTCTTGTGGAATGGTAAGGAAGATGTTCATGTTACGCCTTGGGTGAAATGGGAACGTATTGCCACCCCCAAAGCATTGGGAGGCTGGGGTCTCAAAAACATTTTCTTCTTCTCTCAGGCTTTGGCTGCCAAATGTGGTTGGAGGCTAATCACATCTGGAGGGTTCTGGGCTCGTATTATGACTCTCAAATATATTGCACCGGACTCTGTGGAGGACTGGATTAGGTCCCCGAACAAGACACATAAAGGAGGGTCTGTCATTTGGAAAGCACTTGTCTCCTCCTTTCATGTAATCGAACAGCACCTTGTTTGGGATGTAGGTAACGGACGAAGGTTGAGGGTTGGCAGAGATCCTTGGGTCGGTTGTGAAGCACAGCATATCCTGTCTGATGGACTGATCCTGGAATTGCGGCAACGGCATATTACTGCTCTTCATCACTTGGCGGATGGGGAAAATATCTGGATGGGAAGACCTATTTGGAGGCGAGCTGAAACTTTTGGACTTGACTTGGTCTTGGAAGATGAACTTAGAACATACTTGCGAGCTCTCAGCAGGGATTAGATCTATCTCAATGATGAGGATGACACCATGGTCTGGGATGGGGATCCCTCTGGTTCTTATACTCCGAAATATGGTTATCAATGGATCTGTGCAAATTTTTGGGACAGGGAACAGGTGTGGTGGTGGAAAACTATCTGGATATTGCAGAGCCCTCTTAAAGCGCGCCTTTTCTTGTGGTGCATCCTTGCTAATCGCGTTCCCACCTGGGATTTCCTGCAAAAACGAAACCTTCAGGGGCCTAGTAGGTGCAACCTGTGTTCACATGACAAGGAAACAGTTTTACATCTTTTTCTACACTGTAGCTTCATTAAGGCGGTCTGGCAAGTTGTGTCTCGGATCCTAAAAGTAAATTTCAGATGGGATGGGCACTCTCTGGTTGAAGCCTGGCGTAGTTGGAATGAGAACTCTGTGTATGCTCCTTTCAAAGGTCTCCCCTCTATTGTCATTTGGGGCACCTGGTTATCCCGTAACAACTGCCTATTCTCGGACAAAGTTGGTCTACCAGCTTTAGTGGCCATCAACAGCTGTGGCATCCATCTTGCTCTTCATCGATACAAACAGGCCACTTCCATTAGGAACATTCAACCCTTGAACCTTGATACTACACTGCCTTGGGGTTTCTTCGACGGGGCCTGCCAGAACAATATTTGTGGGGGAGGGGCGCTACTATTTTTATCCCCCACACACTATTTTGTGATGTCATTTGGATTTGGGAGAGGAACCAACAACTGGGCTGAGATTCTCAGCCTTAAGCTCTTACTCTCCTTTGCTTTGGAACAAGTGGTCAGAACTATTACTGTTTATGGGGATTCATTGAATGTGATTAACTGGGTCAATGGATTGTATCAATGCAACAATCGGAAAATTGCTGGGGTTTTGGAACACATTCAGAATGTCACTTACACCTTTGATACTTTTACTTGCAAGCATGTATTTCGGGAAAACAACACAGAGGCGGACAAAGCCTCGAAGGAAGGCCTGACACTTGCTCCCGGTCTCTGGAAAGTAACTGAATTTTTGGATGGGGTCAGCAGGGAACTTTACCACAGGCCTTACATCGACTGATCTATGCTTTGGCATCTATGTTATTACTGGGAGATCTTTTTTCTTACTGTTTTCACTGTCTGTACATATTAACTAGCTCAATTTTGTATCTAAAAGATCCACACAGACTACAACTTCTATGAAAGTTTTATCGCCTATTTTATCGGCTATTTACATATATGATGTAATGGATGTTATTTCTCACGTGGTGAGAACATCACACTTTTGCTCAGACATAGTACCACTGGTTTTCAAAGACCTCTTCCACTCATTATGAGTGTTGACTTTATATGTAATTTCGTACTCTTAAGGATGAAATGAAATTACGCTTTTTTTTCGAGGAAAAAAAAAAAACTTCTTGATAAAATACTGACGGTTTGCTTTTGGGTGATGACGAAGGGGTCCTATGAGGTACCCTGAGTTTTAATGAGCTATGTTTAGCTAAAGCATTTGAACCTGTCTCTTTGTGCAGAAACGCAGGTAAGAGTAATACAACAATTCAAGTGTTAGAGTAATTCCAATTTCGTTATCAGTTAACCGTCAATGCTTTACGATACTCTAAGTACTTCTTTGCATGAGGGTTATTAATGGTATGGATCTTTTGTTTTATCTCTCATTTACATGCTAGTTTACAATTTATACGTGCTATTAGAATCCTGTCACTATTTCTCCATTTTGTAAGGAGTGGTAAAATCATGTGTATTATACTTACTCTATGAATTCTTGATTATGTAGTAGACTCCAATATACTCATGGATTCACTTGGAATCATCAAAATAACTATAATAGTTTGTACATCTCTCCTTTTATAATTTAGGAAGAATCATTCAAATATTGCAATTGTTATTATCATAATTATGATGTTACTATTGTGACTTTGCAACATTTATAGGATTTAGATCCTATTAATTTAATGTTTATACTATGAAAGCTTTTGTCAAAGAGGTGACATTATAAACTAACATTCACGATGTGCATGAAAATGAAACCTAGACTATACATTACGTATCGAAGACCTTCTATGATCAACAACCTTTATCAACTGAGAAATAATATACAAAAATATATAAGCTGTGCATTCGATGACCAATACTTTGGAATGAACTGAACCTTACAATGTATCCCTAAGTCTTTGTACTGAGATGTGATAGTGACCGAGCATTGAATGCTTATCGTGCTAGTAGGTTTTTGTATTGGGACTAGCATTAAAGTCACCTGCCTACCGTGTTGAGTGGACTTCCTAGTGGGTGCCATCATGGTTGTTGTGCATGATGATAGTGATCCCAAAAGCTACCAAAGTGTTGAGCTGTACACTACTTTGATCCTTGGTTGACAGAGTTGGCATTGTAGTGGATATGATAATAAATATAGCATTTAACTGGTTGTTTCCCAAAATTCAACGTGCTTTGTTGTCTTCTTCTCCGTCGTTGATTTCACCTGTTCTTGGGTTTTGAATTGGAACCCTAGTCCTTCGTTATGAATTGCAATTGAGTAGTTTTCTTGGATTTCATTTTTGTTTGGGTAGTGGTAAGGTGGAGAGGCCGACCGTTTGCAGCAATGTAGGGTTTGGTGGTTTGCTTCTCGGAGGACTCCTTCCCCAAGTTCGATCCTTGGACCTATTGGGCAATCTTTAAAATTTGCAGGTGTTTGTATTTCCTGAAGAGCCGAGTTACCAAGCAGCCTCGAAGATGTTTTTAGGAAGTAGAAATTCATGGTTTTCTCATAGTTTTTGAAAGTAGAGTTTCAACCAGAGACCGGTTTTCTTGTAAGAAGAACAGTAAGTGATTCTCAGAGTTTGAATCGTCTCTTCGCTGTGTTTGCTAGATGGCTTCGTTATTGTTTGTTACCGGTGTCTTAAAGTTGGAGTGATGTTGCATAGGTAATGTTTCAATAGAGTAGTGATAGTGTTATCTATTGTGTTAGTTATTAATAACTTTACATTCATCGTTTAACCTTAGAAGGGTTCTCGTGGCAGGTTTTTCACTTCGTCGAAGGATTACAAGGTTTGAAATCTTGTGGAAGAGAAACTGCCCGACCAATGGTAAGCCTCGGTGGTTCTTTACTTCATAGGTTCTCCTGGCATGTTGGCTGAAACTTGATGTTTGTGGAAAGTTTTTAGCAGAGGAAATTTCTTCAACTATTGAGATGTTTAAATGAGAGCCTCATGTCGTGTGTATGGAGGATGGAGTACTCAGCTGATTTTGCTTCCCTGCAAATGCAGTGTTATGCTTTGGCTTTTAGTGAAATGTAAAACTTGTTTTTGATGTAATGTAAAAGTGTTGAACCCTCAGTCAATTTTAATGGAAACACAGTATTCAGAAAACTTTACATTATGTTTGTATCTAAAATATCTAAGTTGATGTTTGAGTAATTGAAACAGTGTTTTGGTGAAAGTAGAGAGTCATGGGCTGACTCGTTTTTGTGAAAAAGATGGTTCTATGTTACGATACTTATACTTTTGCCTTGAATAGTAAAATAAGATTCAGTTTGCATTGAACATAACTTATAATGGTTTCTATGCAGTCCCATATTTATATAAATTGTTGTTTGTTGTGTTTGAAAAATGTGTATTTAAAAATGGCTACGTGCCAAAGGTTTCTACCTTACGTTTTTCAATTAAAACCCTACTCTGTAGGTTTCGATGGTAAATTGTTTTTAACTAACCATTGTACTGTCATTTTGATAAAGGATGAGAGCTGTAGGTTAACTGGTCTCTCAAAATGAAACCCCGTATTCGCGTTGTTGAGGTTAAGGTTTCGAATGGTGATTATGGTTGATAATAATACTCTTGTCTGCAATGGTTTTGTATAAATAGCTATTGTAAAAGTGATAGTCGAACAATAAAATTTCGTTTGATTTTGGAAAGGAAATTGATATAATAAAATAGGTTTTACGATTGTAAGTGTAGACTGTAGGTTGGCCATAAAATGGTCTTAGGGTCTTAAAAATGAATCTGCAGAAGTTTACATCTTTTAACAGTTGAAAGTTCAGTCTTGCATCTTTTGTTACAGAATGATAATTGTTTTGTTTATAAAACTATATGGAAGAATTTCTAAAATAAAACCTAACATAATCCTTTCTGTAGATGTTAGTACATAGAAGATTATTTTAAATAATGGAAAAATGCTAAGTTTAAATCATGAATATTGATGAAGAAAATGCAATGAACTTATGATACTTTTATTGAATTTGAATGGAATGATAGTATAATGCAGTGTAAACCCTAGGTTTTTCATACAAAAAAGTACTATTCATTTTTGACATTATGTGAAAAATAACATTAGAATGCCTATACTAAGAAATATTATTTCGATCTTAAATCTAGACATAAAATCCATATCATAGAACATGTTTGATAAGAAAATTTAGTGAAAGTCAACAACATTAGTCTCTTCATTCATTGGCAATCATCCTATCAAATAATCTATCTTACTTAACCAACATTATACAAAGTCATGCTTAGGTCAGAAAATGAAACAATTACTTCTGTATGCTATTAACTGTAAATACTAAACCTACAAATGTAGAAAACATATAACTAAAAATGAATAGGACAGAACAATAGAACCTGGTGAATGTAGGGAAACAAACAACCCAAGGAGCCTGTTACACCCAACCTATTCCTGAATACAACCAATTTACTTGCCTTAGGACCCCCGAGCTTGTTCACTGAACCACTAGGAAGAAGAATCTGTAGAAGCTTTAGGTCATCAACTTGCAGCAACAATTTGGATTATTTAGTCCTATAGACTTAGCAATCAAAGAGACCTGCACCAGCACCTCTGGTTCCCTTCTCAGAATATTTCAGCAGCCTCACAATGCACTTCCACTTAGCCTCCCTATTCAAATCTCTCAGTGATCACCTGATACGCTTGAGGTATTATTTCTGCAGAAAATAATGTGGAGCTCCCTACTCAATTTGAATTGTCTTACCTAGGCTGCCTAGGCCTTTTTAGTGGTTAACCTGGTCATTAATGAGATAACAGCTTGCTTCCATCACCTAGGGAATAATGCCACAATTTTAGGGGTTGTTGTCCCATAACCAACAACTAGTGGTGGAGTGCAAATGCTGACATTTGTCCCATGCTTTCTAACTATTTCCATTCCTCCTGTTTTAATTTATTAAATAATAATAATATGTCATTACAATCATCCTTTACCAGATTTGGTCATAATTACAAAACTTTGTAATTATAATTTTAACATAATGTTTTTGCAATAAAAATAAATAGTCTCAAAATTTGGGTAGGTGACAATCACATACACTCTAATAGGGGACTACAATCAAGCATTGGGCAATATGTAGCTCAAATCTATTTTGCGTCTCACAGACATCGATCATCCCTCCTCTCCCATTTTTGTTTTGTAGACCGGTCTCAGACTAGATCAGTAGGGTAGACCTAAAAATTTGTGACATTTGGAGGACATAGTCACTCATTTGGAATCTAGAAACAAATCTTATAGATCATGGATTTGTGTTTTTGTAGGCTCTTTTTTGCATATTCAAAATATCTATGGTGTGTAGATCATACTTATACCACTTAGATATGAGACGCATTTTGTGAATTCCTATTTCCTGTAGCCTTGTGGCATATTCAGAACTATTTCTCTAAAACTATATTGAGGAGATCGTTGATACCCTATTTCTATATTTCCAATCAAATACAGATCTGAGTGTGGCTTGGCTCAGTGCGCAATGTTTTTTATTTCGGGTTGCAAACAAATCACATTTTGATAATTTTTAAACCATGGCATCTCTCCCTACCACACAAGCACATCCATAGATGATTTTTGGGTGGCTTGGCCCTCCTAATCACATAAGTCGTATGCCTCCTCCGTACTTAAATTCACACACTTATATTGTGGTATCTCTTATCAGGTTGGAGACAATTTTATTTTCCCACAACTACAAAAGTTTAGCAGCTAGGGATTTGTTTTCCAGGCCAAGTTCCTTTTTGGTTAGGAACTTGGCTTTCACAGTATTCCATTTGATGTTTTAGTAACACTACTATTTTGATAAATTGCAAAGCTTATCATATTTTAGCATTCTCTAACTAACAAATTCCTAAAAAGTGGATAGAAAATAAATTTTGTATTCCTGCCTACTATAGTGATAATCATGGAAAATACTATTATATATCTCCTTTTTGACGCCAACTCTTATGCCTATACATTTCATTCATTCTATTAAATTTTATGCTATACTATGAAATATCCTGACATTTCATTCTTTTATTTGGTTTTCTACTTTGCAATCTTCAACCATTGATTGCATGTGTGTTCTAAAATATTCATGGCATTTGTACTCCAAATTGAGAACAACTGTAAAGTCCATCAACTGTTGGTCAATGTCCATCGGTGTATCGGTGTATCATTTCCATGTAAATTCCATCATCGTATCAACATATTCCATTATTGATCAACGCCCATCAATGGGGTAGATTCCTTTCAGCATAAGAAGTATTTTCATCACACTACACATGTAGAAATTTTCCGGCCATTTATATCTTAAGCATGTACCCTGTATATGTGCAAGAAATTAGCAAGAGGATGTGTTTTTAGGGATGCGATATATTTGGGACAGCAACATGAAAAATCTTTGGTGTATTGTTGAATTTGTGAGCTTTCCAAAAGAGGGAATCAAGCCCTAAATCATGAGTTGATTTATTTTTCAGATCTAGACTTTTATGGCATGCATCATGTGAAGGTATGATAGATTGGAGCCACCATCTAAACCATTAATGATTGAAGGGATGAAAGGTGATTATCATGGCAACCAAGGACAGTTATGGGAGCATGTATATTAGCATTTGGAGGGGCATTTGCATGTCCATGGAGGAAATTTGTGGCTTGATGATGGGATGCCATATTCACATGTTAGAGGCGATGACTACACTATCCATTCTTGGATAGAATAAGCATGTACCGATACACACCAACCTTTGTATAATTTTGATGCTTGATTTCATCTTCAAGAGTACACACTTTAGTTTTCAACTATATAGTGATTGAGATTCCAGCTTAGTCATGCACGATGTTTGATGTAGCCTTCTTTTGGCTTATTGCAAAACAAAAGGGAAGATCTTATGTTTCAATGAGATTATAAAATAGTTGCAATGCCTCTTTGATTTTACCTAGCACTTGCATCTTCCTATTGTAAAGTAGGGTAGGAAGAATAAGCTTGTAGGGTAGGAAGAATAAGCTCGATCTTGACAAATGACATATTTCATTTATATGTGTTCCCGTTGGCATTTTGGGCTTATGCCTTTATTTCTAGCACCCCTTGGGAATGAATAGTTAGATGTTTTTTCACTTTTGTACTTTAAAGCCTTTTAGTTATGTTAGGTAAATTAGTTCAATTCCTGTTGCATTTAGACTCCTTTTTTTTCCAGAAATGGGAGCATTGCCACCATTTCCTCCAGATTCATGGCATGAGCTTCTAGAATCATCAAGCATTATTCAAATTAGTGGTGAATAAATAAAAAGTTAGGTTAGCTAAGATTGGAAACCAAATGAATTGATTTTATGCAGGTTTGCAACAATTCCAGGTAGAGTATGTGCATCCATTCATGTTTAAGAATGCACACTTTCAATGTGAGTATGCATATATTTTATGTTCAATATAAATTCTTAGATCACTCTGTAGAGCTATATAAAATTACCTTTATTGTTGAAAGTGTAAAATTGTGTAGAGAAGGGAAGATGACTTCATGGAACTTGTAAGATTCTGCTAGTGTTATTTAAATGTCTATTCACTCTTTAATTTATTTAGATTTTCTCTTGATTTCTTTCCTTTTTCCTGTGGAACTTTCCAAATATCATGATTTCATGTTTTAATTTCTAAGTACACAAACAACAAATTAATTTTTTATTATTAATTTTTAAATTACACTTGGAAGGAACATCTAGAACTTATGTTAGAAAGAAATTCATATTCAAATCCATGGTGCATTTGCTTCTAGAGAAGCCAATTGATTATATTAAAAAATACAAGTGACATTAACCGAACATAAATTGTTTGAAAAACAGAGCTCGAGTTCAATTCTCAGCCCCAAACATCTTCTCATGTTTCATTTTCTAATCAAATTAATAAAAAACACTACATAAATTCTTAGAAAAAACTGAGTGCCAAATTTCATAAGCCCCACTAATTGAAATAAGTAGTGTCCTGGTACATATGGGTCTTTTGCAATCTTGAAAACATATAATTCATAAGCATAACAAAACAAGAAGTAATTATGAACAAATAATTCACTATTTCTCAAAGATATTAATGTGCCACCCAATTTTTTATCACTCCTCGTGTTTTCACTTCTATATAAGCCATACTCAAGCAGTTGCAAATGTAACTTGAGTAGCCTCCACATTATTGGACTCTGGGTTTTTTGCAATCTTCAAAACATAACTTTCACAAGCGCAGAAAAACAAGAAGTAATTGTAAACATATAATTCAAAAAAAATAAAGAAATGCAATATAAATTTAGAATTGCATTTTAACTTGTTCTCATTTAGAAGTACATTGAAAGTTTTAAATATATCAATGTGAAGAACATTGTCTCAAAATTTGCAAAGAGTATAAAAAGGGATTAACTTGTTCTCATTTAGAAGTACATTGAAAGTCTTAAATCTATCAATGTGAAGAAAATTGTCTCAAAATTTGCAAAGAGTATAAAAAGGGGAAGAAAAGAAACAAACATTATGCTAGTCTATAAATACAACAGAGAAGTCAATGGTATCTCATGAGGAGATAAGTGGAGCAGCAACTACTGCAATTATTGAAGAAATTCTTCATCATATTAAAAAAGCAAAGTAGAAGATTGTTCTCTCTATGAGAGATTCAGAATAGTTTATTAAAAATTACTATTGTATCCCCTGAAAAAGGCCTCATTATATTAAATTTGCAAAGTAGAAGATTGTTCTTTGTATAAGATTTATAATAATTTATTAAAAACGGTTGGTGTCTGTTGCTTTAGTATAGTAAAAAAATGATTGTAATAATTATTATTGAGAGATATTATAAATGGTAATGCTTCCTAAATATTCTAAGTAAGACATGCTTCTTAAATTTTCAAACCAATGTTGCTCAAGTCATTGTTGCTCAGTCAAACAACAATAGCTATTAGAATTAAAAGTGGACAAAACTTCAAACCAATGTTGCTCAAGTCATTGTTGCTCATTCAAACAACAATAGCTATTAGAATTAAAAGTTGACAAAACTTTAGATCTTTTTTCATAATATTCTTTAGCATGGAGTAGTTAACACACACACACAAAAAAAACTTTGAGATACCTTAGATCTCTTTCATTCTTATTCTTTCCAGTAAGTTGAAAATTGGACCCCACGTTGAAAGAATGAATTGGTAGAATTATTCAATCACATATATGTAATGGATGTACACCTCTAGTGATGGTGTTATGAATAAACTTGCTAGGTTGAAGCATATCCTACCAGGTTAGGGATAAAATTGTGTTACGGATAATCTTGCCAGGTTTGGAAAACCATAGGTTTGTAAAGTGCACCATGAAAATTCTATTTACTTTTTTATTTTGACGGTTGATAAAAATCATGGGTCACCACTTTTCAGTTTCAAAGATACTATGACTTGTTTTTTTTAATACAAAATGATAATAATAATTTAAAATTTAAGGTGATAGTTTAATTAGACATTTTAATAATACAAAATAATAATATATTTTTTTTAATACAAAATAATAATAATAATTTAAAATGTAAGGTGATAGTTGAATTAGACATTTTAATAATAAAATAATAATAATATTTGTGATTCTTGGTTGTGTTATAAAATATAAAATAGCAACATGCTTAAATTAGTTTATAGGGCACTTTAGAATAATGTACATTGGGAAATTAAATGGTGGTGGAATAAAATCTGGAAAAATAAGATGTATTATGAGGAGAAAATTATTTGTTAGTATTGAAAAATAAGGTTTTTACTTGGGAGATGCTTCAAAAGTATAATAAAGAGGGTCTTAGTATATATATGTCACTTTAGAACAATATATATTGGGAAATTAAGTAGCGGTGGGATAAACTATGGAAGAACAAGGTGTTCATTAAGAGAAAATTGTTTGTGGTTAGTATTGAAAAATAAGGTTTTACTTGGGAGATGCTTCGAAAGTATAATAAGGAGGGTCTTAGTATATGTATTATATGTAAGCTCATGGAGCATAAACTAATATTTTTTATCGATGGTGTTTTTTCTTAGTGGATATGGAAGGATTTGGGTCTTTAATGGGTCATCATGATGATTGGATTGGGTTGTGTGTTGGAGATTGTTTAAAGCCTTGCTATGATAGGCATGACTTGAAGAAATTTAGATTTATACCTTTCTTGGTTTTGTGGGGTATTTGAATCGCATGCAATGTATTTTTATTTGACAATAAAAATATGCTTACATTCCAAGTCATTGCTTAGGTATGTGTCATCTATCAATAGTGTAATTCATCTTCCAACATCATAATACATAGACAAGCTGGTGAGGTGTTGGTTGACAACACCTTTGAGAAGCATTGAATCTCTTCACAATAAGGATTACATCTTTAAAGTTGTGAATTGTTTTTTGGTTTTTGCACCATCAAAAGAGTAACACCTCTATGAATTTGATCTTTCTCATCCCTTGAGAAATTGAGGATTAAGATGGATCCATACTTCATATATTCTAGGTTAATATGAGTGTAAGTTTATTATAATGAACTACTATCAACTTAGTGAAAATGAATTTCTAATTAAAAGTAAAAAGGTAAATCAAATTGAGTAAAACTAAGAATTTATTGCAACCTAACTGTGACCTAACTAATAATGATTAACCTACTCATTAAACTCTTACCAACTAATATAAGATGGTAATAAAGTAGTGTAAACTTACCACTAAATCAAACTTACCACTAAATCACAAGGTAATCAATAATAATTAGTTTACTCAATAAACTCTTACCAACTTAGAATATAGTAAACTTATGAAAACTTATCATTAAAACATAGACTATAGTAAATTTAGATACACTTACCACTCAACCACAATGCAACTAACTCTTTGTATGTATGGACATTGTTAGCTTGTATTAGGAAAAGGGGATTAAACTTTATTGTTCACTATATACATTTCCTTAGATAATATGAACTATTTATGGGGTATGGTACTCCACCTGTATTATTCACATATATAGATCCAACCCCTATAACAATTTCTAGAGGTTATTTATGGAGTATCTATTTTTGTCGTTCACATACATATATTTACTTGGCCAATAATTAGTTATGGTATGATATCTTGAGATAATTTTACTATTATGATTTAATTTAAAGAAAGTGATTAAACATCTAATATTCAACTCTTATTATTTGTATTATAAATAGAGGGTGCAAATAGCAAAATTATAGGGATGTAAGTTTTGAGATACATACAAGTAAAGTTTGAAAGTTTGAGAGAAAATCCAAGACAAAAAACTAAACTTTGTATTTCAAAAGTAAACAGTTACATTTTCTATTGTGTTAGGGATCACTAACATAAAAATAAAATTTGAATAATTATAAAACAATTTCTTATTAACTTTGCATATAAACTTAAACATCTTAGCACTAAGCCTACACTAAAAAAATAGTCCTTTGAGCATCTACAAACAACATTAGTACAAAATAATAACAAAAGAGTAATAGTTCCATGGAAAATAAATTTACATATGTATATGTACAAAAACATCAATGTCCCAATGACTATATATGGAATTGATAAACATGCATCAATTTTTCATTTGTAATTCAAATTAAATGCTTAAGGAGATAGACTCCATATAATATTTTTGGGAATAAATGTCTTCTCTATTAATCCTCCTCAAATATTATTTCCAATCATAGTCTAGCATGCATTTTCTATTGTTCTCTCAAAACCCATTCATAAGAAATAAAATGGCAATAAAATATCTCTTTATGAAAAATAAAAAATAGAATTTGGAAAATTTTCATGTCTTTAATGTGTGGACATTTCATTGCCAAGAACGTCAAGAAAATTTAAAACATCATATCGAATGCTTATGCATGGGTGAAAATTATATGTAGGACAAATAGGAAAACTCTACGCTCAAACTTTTCTAGAATCACTTTCCCTTCCCCACCTATGAGAACAATTGTTTTGTTGCTCCAATGCAACTTGTGTTTGTGTTTACCTATGTCTACACATCACTTATATATAATTGTTGTCAAAATGGCTCTTAAGGTCTTCAATTCTTGACAATTCCACATAAATCAAGGACACTCACCTCACCCCTTAATGTTGCAATTCATTAATTTAAAGAACTAATGTGCATTTCAATCCTTCCATGATTGTTATCTAGACAACTATTCTTTGTATACAACTCTCTCCTTCCACTTCTTAGCATCTTCCTTTTCTTCCTCTTCTTCTTATGCCATCAATAGTTTATCTTTGGCTTTCTTTGTCTTATTTTTAGACATAAAAATAAATATAAATAGAGTCATTGTCAGATATACTACATCTTTTTCACAACTCTATATAATTCATCATTCTTTACATACAATAATTCAGTTTGTGTTTCCCCTTTCTATCCAATTCACCCTTCAACATTGACTTATCGGTGTATCATTGCACCTTTTTGGGGCAATTGCTAGTTAATTAATAATTAATAATTATATAAGTTCAATTATTTATACCATGTTTAGGCATGGTTGACTTTAATCCATACTTGAAATTAAACCAAGGTAGACTTTGAACAATGGTTGACCATTTTTTAGGCACAATTGTATTTAGTGCAACATGATTGACAGAACCGCGAGAACATGGTCAAGGTTAACCATGTATGACATGAGCATGAGAACATAGCCAACCATTCTTTGACAATATTAAGAAACCACAACCACATTTTCAAAAGTGGTTGATTGACTTTGAACCATGGTTGACTTCAGTCCAAAGTTGACTTTTAAGTAAGGTTGACTTCAAGCCATTGTTGAATTTTAAGCAAGTTTAACTTTGAATCGTGGTTGACTTCAAACCATTGTTGACTTCAAACCATAGTTGACTTTTAAGCAAGGATGGCTTTGAATCATGGTGGACTTCAATCCATAGATAATAATAGTTCATGATTGAATTCAATCCATGGTTGACTTTTAAGCAAGGTTGACTTTGATACATGTTAGATTTCAATCCATAGTTGACTTTTAAATAAGGTTGACTTTGACCCATGGTCAACTCTAATCCATAGATAGTAATAGTTCATGTTTTCCTTCAATCCATTTTGTTGATGTATATGTAACTTCGGAATGTATTTTATCTATGTATTTCATATATATTTATTGTACCCTTATAAGAGATGTGTTATTCCTCTATAAGGAAGTGTCATCATGTGTATTGACAAGTGTCGCAAGTGTGTGTACTTGGCGAAGGGTTATTAGACCACCATGTGTGGGGTCGGCCCTGAAATATATATTATATGGTTTATATACCTAGCTAGACAAGTCGGACCCATAAGGTCTCTGGGCAAACAGACTAGTATAAATAGAGATCGGGAGATCTCTATTTGCATCACTCAGAAACTCATACTTCTCTCACTTAGAAAGTGGTGCACTAGTGAGGAGGAGGATCATCTGCTACTAGGAGACTATCTCAGTGTATTTTGGTTGTGCTTTGGTTGAGCCATTACTCTCTCTATCTCTGAGGAAGTTGTGGGGTTTTTCACCTTAGGGTTTTCCCCACAGAAACTCTGTGTCTCTTGTCTCTCATGCTTTTGATTCTTGTGATGCTTGACATGCTTGATATGATTGTTATGCATTGATATACTGTACATGTTATTCTCTCAGTAAAGATCCTAGAGTATTGTGATTTAATGCTCAAAATTTAACATGGTATCAGAGCTAACCTGAGAATAAGACATTTTGCAGTGATGGAAACTAGGGTTTCTTGTTTATTGGGTTTCTCTCCACAGGTTTTGGAAAAGTAGTATAGTAGATTGACTCTACTCATCAAGGAGAATCTATCTATCCAATCAGAATTCAATTCTGAGCATTTTCAGATTTGGCCCTAAAAATTAGGGTTTCCACAAAAATAGGAATTTATGAAATCTGAAGACATAGCTGAAAGCGCCTTGCAAAAATTGAAGTTTAGAGCTTTGGATCGAGATTTTTGGTTGGGTAGATATCCAAGAAACTCAAACCCTAGTTCAGGGCTCTTCCTAGTGAACCCGGGAGGACAAAAAGGCAAATCTGAAGGGTAAATCCTTGCAGATCTCAAATTCTGAATACACTAGGCTGATCAGCTCATTAAGGCGCATCTTGCTATCCTTTTAGAAAGTTGAAATTCACATTTTTGAATTTTTAGGGTTTTTTCGACAAACCCTAATCCAGGACCAGATCCAGTTTTCAACAATTCAAGTGGTAAGACCTAAATCTTTTCTATTTCCATTTGAAGTACTCTTTAAGACATCTCACCACACCAAGCTTGAGGATAAGCTTGAAGGGGTTGATAACTTCTGATCCTGTAAGTATAGGATTGGGTTAATCTTGGAAGAGAAAGAGTTGGACTCATATATAAAAGAAGACATCCCTATCCCAGGGGATGAAGAGGCTAAAATATTGCATAAGAAGAACTTGGTCAAGGTAAAGAGAATCATTGTTGATTCTATCAAATACCATCTCATACCTCATGTATCATCTTTGAAGACACTCAAGGAGATGTTTGACTCTTTGAATAAGCTATTTGAAGGGAAGAACATAAATCGGAAGATGACCCTGCGGAATCAATTGAAAGCGGTCAAGATGTCGAATGGAGAAACCATTCAATCCTATTTCTCCAAGGTCTCTCAGATCAAGGAACAACTTGAAGCTGTAGATGAAATGGTGGAGAATGGTGAAATTGTTATGACCACTTTGAATGGCCTACCCAGGTCATGGGACTCTTTTATCCAAGGGATCTGTGCCAGAAAGAAATTAATCTCCTTCAGTAGATTATGGGAGGAATGTTCTCAAGAAGAAGCAAGGCTTGTGGAAAGAGAAGAAAAGATGGGGAATGAAGATCAAGCTCTCACAGCTCACACTAAGAAGGGTAAGTTCAAGAGGGAGCCAACCCATCACAAGAAGAAATCTTCTCATCAATATCACAAAGACACGAAAGATCTAAGGTGTTTCACTTGTAATGAGAAGGGTCACTTTGCTTCAGAATGTCCCAAGAACAAAAGGGACAACCACAACAACAACAACTCCAGCAAGAAGAAGAAGGGTATCAAAAGAAGGTACAATGCTCATGCTGCCGAAGATGATGAACCTCCAAAGAAGAAAGCTAGGGCAAAAAGTGATGATGACTCATCAAGTGAAGAAGAGTATGTCCTAATCTCTGCTCTCACAGGTACAATCTCCCATGGTTGTAATGATTGGTTAATTGACAGTGGGGCTTCTAAACACATGACTGGGTTTAAAGAATCTTTTTTAAATCTATCTGAACATGAATCACCCCATAAAGTGAAACTTGGGGATGATTATCAATACCCCATCAAAGGAAGTGGTGAAGCCTCCTTCAACCTAGATTCTGGAAAATCATTGAAGATGAAAGAAGTCCTTTATGTACCTGGGATCAAGAAGAACATACTCTCCATCTCTGGATTGGATGCAAAAGGTATGAGGGTTGCATTTGTGGATGGCCAAGTTCTAATGTGGCCAAAGGGAAAGACCATAGATGATGCAGTAGTGATTGGAGAGCAAGAGGGTGGATTGTACAAATTAAAGGAACAACCTGAACATGTTACGAAGACAAAGATTCATCCATTGTCATGGATCACATAGAGGTATGTATAATTTGTTTTTGCAAAAGTTAACTAATGAGTTATGCAGGTCATTGAAGAGAACAAGAACACATTGCTAGACATAACTAGAAAATATGATGACCAGGTATGTTTTGTTATATATATCATATACTTTTGTATGATTGATAATGATTACTCTTGAAGTTACAAGTTTGAGTAATCTAGGACTTACGCATATTATGTTTCTTACCTTAATTAATGATATGACTAACCAGAAGAGTCATACGTTTGAGTAATCACGGGTTTAGGTATATTATGTTTATGACTAACCATAAGAATGCTTATTATTTCTGTTTGAAATGATCCTGACTATACATGCTTGAGATTATTGTGTTTTGATAATATTAATATTATACTAATGATTATGTATGAGACCTCGCGGTTAACACAATGATGATACTAATAAGCATGCACAGGGACCAAGGATGTATATAAGTTCAAGGACAGGTAATCCAGGAAGCAAAGATCAAGAGGGAGCACACTCTAGTAGTTTCTACAAGGATGCAGATATCTAGAGGGAGTTGACCATCCCTCTACATTTCACAACAGAAAGGTGTAGAAGAAGCTACTTCAACAGCTCCTACAAGGAAGCAAACACTTAGAGGGAGTCCACCCAACAAACAAACAAAGATAAGTATTTCAATTATCATTTCTTGCATATTTGTTTGTTTAAGTAATTGTGCATATTAGAATGATTGAATTAATGAACAGTATACTACTGATATGCATGTGATGGGTAAGTGGCCTATGGCACTGTACAACATTCCATTGCTACTTATCTAGAATGAAACCTCTTTGCTGACATGTTGAGAGTTGTGCACACTCTTAACAATGTTCTAGTGGAGATTGGAAAGCATCTACAAAAGTTATGGGATATGGATAAATGTTGTATTGAAGCATTGGCTAAAATAATTGCATGACTGTGTGACATATTTCTTTATGTGTAAGAATTTGTTCTGAAAATTATGAGATGTTTCTAATCATGCAATTTAACTTGTTTTGTAGGAAAGACCGTATACCTTCACCTACGAAAGAAGGACTACAACATTTGTTCCAGCAACAAAGATATCTATTGAAGATATTGAAGTTCCCAGGATATGGGAAGAATGCCATGATTTGTCGATCATGAAGAATGATGTTTGGGATGTAGTCCCAAGACCTGAAGGGAAGTTTGTTATGACTTCCATATGGATCTATCAAAATCAAGCATGCTGTAGATGGAAGCGTAGAGAAATACAAGGCAAGATTCATAGCTCGTGGCTTCTCTCAGAAAGAGGGAATAGATTATAAAGAAACTTTTGCACCTGTAGCCAGGTATGCTTCCATCAAAACAGGACTTTCCCTGGCTGCAGCAATGAAATGGAAAATACACCAGATGGATGTCAAGATTGCTTTCTTGAATGGTGTAGTTGAAGAGGAAGTATATGTGGAGAAGCCACTTGGTTTCGAAACACATGACAGGGAGTCATATGTGTGCAGATTGAAGAAAGCCTTGTATGGATTGAAGCAAGCTCCCAGAACTTGGTATGGTAGGGTGGACAGTTTCCTATCTAGTTTGGGATTTACCAAGAGTAAAGCGGATTCCAACCTTTACTACAAGGTTGAGGAAGGGAATCCTGTGATTCTACTCCTGTATGTGGATGACTTATTTGTAGCAGGAGATGACAGATTGATTGCAGATACTAAGAGGAAGCTTGCTATTGAGTTTGATATGAAAGATTTGGGAATGATGCATTATTTCCTAGGTATGGAGGTGTGGAAGAGTGCAGGTGGGATCTTCCTTGGACAAGGGAAGTATACTGTAGATATCCTGAAGAGGTTCGGGATGATGGATTGCAAGGCCATGGCCACACCTATGGCATCGAATCTGAAGCTTCTTTGTGATGCTTCATCTAAGTCGGTTGATGTCTCTATGTATCGTCAGATGATTGGGTCCTTGATGTACCTGACAAACATGAGACCAGATATTTGCTTTGCGGTGAACACATTGAGCCAGTTCCTGACGGATCCGAGGAGTGTTCACCTGGTTGATGTAAAGCATGTTTTGAGGTACCTGAAGGGTACAGTGGATTGTGGGCTCAAGTATGAAGTGAATCAAAAGTTTAACCTGCAGGGTTATGTTGATTCAGATTGGGCTGGCAGTGCTGCAGATAGGAAGAGCACATATGGATGCTGCTTCAGTATGGGATCAGGTGTGATATCTTGGTTTAGCAGGAAGCAGTCCTACGTAGCACTGAGTACAGCTGAGGCAGAGTATGTTGCATCCTGTTCAACTAGTTGTGAGGCAGTATGGCTTCGGAAGCTACTGTCTGAGTTATTTGATCTCCCGTTGAATGCTACTGGTATCTTTTGTGATAACCAGAGTTGTGTGAAGCTGTTCAAGAATCTAGTGTTTCATGACAGGTCGAAACACATAGAGATCAAATATCACTATATCAGGGATATGGTGCAGAGAGGAGTTGTGAAGCTCCTATACATTGCGACGGATGAGTAGATTGCAGATGTGTTGACGAAGCCACTAGACAAGGTGAAGTTTGAGTACTTCAGGGAGAGGCTTGGTGTTCTTCAGATTGATGACACTTTGAGGAAGAAGTGATAGACACATTTGCAGAAGCCATTCCAAGCATGTTGGAAGGAGGATCCTTCACATGGCTGTGGATGTAAGTGCTGGATGATGAGCATCAGGACGATGCTCCAGTTACTGCTCTGTATATGCATCAGGAGGATGCTGGATATGATCAGTTGGATCATTTATATGTATATGTATGTACGCATCATGTTGGATGCTGGATATGATCAGTAGGATCATTTGTATATGTTTTGTATATGCATCATGTTGGATGCTTGGACCATGTATCTGTATATGTATCAGGTGGATACTGTGTATAATCAGGTAGATCATGTATGTTGATATGTATAAGGTATGATTAGGTGGATCATGTTTTTGTATTTGTATCAGGTGGATCATGTATGATAATATGTATCAGGTAGATACTTGGTATGCATTAGGTAGATGCATTATATGATTAGGATGATCATGGATGATGAGCTTCAGGATGTTGCTCCAGATGACATGCAACAAGATGTTGCAGTGATGATGATCAGGATGATCATGTGTACATCAGGTTGATGTATGGTGAGTATCAAGTTGATAATCTATGGCCTTGGATCAGGTTGTGCAGATGAGCATATAATAGCACCTTGGGAGATTTGCAGATAGTCTTGCAAGGTTTTTCCTATGGCATATAATTTCGCCCTGGGATATCTGGCAAATGCTCTTTCGAGGTTTTGCTCTGGGAGGACATATAATAGCGGCCTGGGAGATCTGCAGATAGTCTTGCAAGGTTTTTCTGCTGGCATATAATAGCTCCCTGGGATATCTGGCAGATGCTCTTTCAAGGTTTTGTCCTATGGCATATAATAGCGCCCTGGGAGATCCAATAGGTTGAGTTGTGTGCTCGTAATAAATCTTGGGATGCTCTTGCAATGTTTTGCCATGACCACATGTAATATCGCCCTGGGAGATCCGATAGGTTGGGATGTGTTCCCGTAGTAAGTCCTGGGATGCTCTTGCAAGGTTTTATGGTGACCACATATAATAGCGCCCTGGGAGATCTGATAGGTTGAGCTGTGTGCTCGTAATCAGTCCTGGGATTCTCTTTCAAGGTTTTGTGGTAGGGTCACATGTAATAGCTCCCTAGGAGATCCGATAGGTTGGGCTGCGTGCCCATAATAAGTCCTACGATGCTCTTGCAAGGTTTTGTGAAGCACGTAATAAGTCCTGAGGATTCCATAGTATGGCCAGTGATGACGAAGACCTACAAGTGGTGGGCCTACATCCAGTATGAAAAAGGACTGGCTCTGTAGAACTTCCTATGACGAGTAGAGTCAGAGATTGGTTGAGATAGCAGCAGCAGTGACGATGATGATGACGATGATCCCGAGAAGAAGACTTGTCTAGTAGAACTGTGTCAAGAAATACCTTCCTAGTTAAGAGGGAGTGTTGATGTATATGTAACTTCAGAATGTATTTCATCTATGTATTTCATATATATTTATTGTACCCTTATAAGAGATGTGTTATTTCTCTATAAGGAAGTGTCGTCATGTGTATTGACAAGTGTCGCAAGTGTGTGTACTTTGTGAAGGGTTATTAGACCACCACGCGTGGGTCGACCCTGAAATATATATTATATGGTTGATATACCTAGCTAGACAAGTCGCCCCCATAAGGTCACTGGGAAAACAGACTAGTATAAATAGAGATCGGGAGATCTCTATTTGCATCAATTAGAAAGTCATACTTCTCTCACTCAGAAAGTGGCGCACTAGTGAGGAGGAGGATCATCTACTACTAGGAGACTATCTTAGTGTATTTTGGTTGTACTTTGGTTGAGCCATTGCTCTCTCTATCTCTGAGGAAGTTGTGGGATTTTTCACCTTAGGGTTTTCCCCACGGAAACTCCGTGTCTCTTGTCTCTCATGCTTTTGATTCTTGTGAGGCTTGACATGATTGTTATGCATTGATATACTGTACATGTTATTCTCTTAGTAAAGATCCTAGAGTATTGTGATTTAATGCTAAAACATTTAACACATTGCTAACTTCAATCCAAGCTTGACTTCAAGGTCGACTTCAATCCAAGGTTGACTTCAAGGTTCTCTTCAATCCAAGGTTGGCTTCAAGATTGACTTCAATCCAAGGTCAAATTCAATCCAAGGTTGAATTCAGTAATGGTTGAATACAATACAAGGTTGAATTCAATCTAAGGTGGAATTTAATCTAAGGTTGACTTCAATCCATGGTTGACTTCAATGCTGCCTTCAATCTAAGGTTGACTTCAATCCAAAGTTGACATTAATCTGAGGTTGAATTTAATACAATGGTTGACTTCAATACATTAATAATATTAACCTTAATGATTTCAATCCATGGATGACTTAGAACATTCCAACAATGGATGACTTCCATCCTTTGTTGACTTTTAAGCAAGGTTCACATCAATCCAAAGGTTGATTTCAATCCAAGGTTGATTTCAATCCAAGGTTAAATTTAATCCTAGGTTGAATTCAATCCATAGTTGACTTTTACGTAAGGTTGATTTTAAACCATGGTTGACTTCAATCCATTGTTGATTTCAAACCATAGTTAACTTTTAAGCAAGGCTGACTTTGAGTTACAGTTGAGTTTAATCCATTGATATTAATAGCTCATGGTTGATTTCAATCCAAGGTTGAATTAAATCCATGGTTTACTTTAATCTAAGGTTGACCTTAAGGTTGACTTTAATCCATGGTTTACTTCAATCCAATGTTTACTTTGAAGAAAGGCTGACTTTGAACCATGGTTGGATTCAATACATAGTTGACTTCAAACCATAGTTAACTTTTTAAGAATGGTTGACTTCAATCCATTGATAACAATAGTTCATTATTGACTTCAATCCATGACTGACTTCAATCCATGGTTGACTTCAATCTAAGTTTGACCTCAAGGTTGACTTTAATCCAAGGTTGAATTCAAGGCTGATGATCCAGGTGGATATTGGTGGCCACCCACCATTCCAACTAGCTCAAAACAGTTTTCTGGCAATTTTGGTATTGTACTATTTTTAGTAGTTTTTCTGGTCCTAAACTTCCGAGGCCATTTTGAGGCCCTAAACAACCTTTTTTGGCGATTTGGGGGGCCAAATGGTTTCCTCCAACATACATTTGGCCCCATTCGAAAGTTGTAAATCTCGGGTAGACCTTTCCAACGGGCTACCGCGCCCCAAACGGAGATAGTATGCAAAAGTTACGACCCCGGGAAGTTGATGTACTAACTTACCTAAACGGGGCCCACATGACTTTTGGCGCTTCATCTCCTAGGGTTAAGTTTTTGAATGTCTAGGATTTTTTGACATTCCTGTTTATTGTAAAAGGCCTTGAGAGCCTCATTGTAACCATCTTCTTGTGAAATGAGCGTAGCCATCACATCTCTTCTCAGAGATAAGCTGCCACCATTCTAGCAAGCTTGTTTTCTGCTGCATTTTATAGTTTTAGCTTATTCCCTTATTGAATAGAAAACTAGTTTTATTGTATCTCTATTATTTTGTGTTAAGCATCTAATAATAATCTGTATTCATTTCATTATGCTCATAAAATCCGGATCAGTGGTATCAGAGCGGTCTGCTCCTTGTCATCTTAATGCATGTCCCCAACGAGGTCAGGGTACAAAGAACTGGGTCTCGAGCTTGTTTCTCTTGAGGAAAAAAGTTCTCGCACGCCCAAGCGACCTCTCATGGCAAGAGAAAAGAAAGATGACGGGACAAGAGATCCTATCAAAATGTTGCTTGAGGAATCCCACACGCAGCAAAGGAACGAGATGATGGATAGTTTCATGCAAATCCTTCGGTGACTACCAACAAGCGACACATCTTCCTCGAGCGGAGGCGTCGCCCCCTTCAAGGTACAAATCAACTTCAATATTCCTATATTTGAAGGACATATAGACATAGATGTTGTAGATAAGTGGTTGAATCTACTAGAAGGGTATTTTTCTGTGCATAACTTTTCGAAGAGAGAATAGATTACTTTTGCGCTCCTCAAAGTCGTTCCCCATGACAAAGATTGGTGGGAAACATTCTGCGAGCAAAAGGACAGTGAAGAAGCATCATTATTTTCAGTCATGGCGACCTGGGAATCCTTCAGGGATGCTATTAAGGAACAATACTACCCTGTTGGAAGTTATGACAACTTGTATACCAAATGGACCACACTGTGACAAGAAAGAGACCAAGCAGTGCAAAAGTTCACAAATATTTTCCATACCTTGCGCACCAAGCTGGGTATCAAAGATTCAGAGCGACATCTGGTGCTCAAGTATCGCGGTGGTCTGCATAGATACATCCAGAACGAAATGGAATTTCTGGACATCTCTTCCTCAAGCGCGGCCTACCGATATGCCGTCAAAATCGAGCAGAAGCTTAAACAAAATATGCGGCAATTTGGGCCTGGGAACCCCTCACATCAAAATACAGGAAAGGGCCGCCCCAACCCACAGAATAAAGGACAGAGCAAATATGGACTGTATCAGGACAACCAGTCCAAGCTGTAAGCAAAGGACACCGGAAAGAAAAAGAAAGATACCGGGAAGTGGTGTGACTTCCATAAGAGCCCTTGGCATAACACTGCTGATTGCCGCTCAAAGCAGTCGCTGGTGGCTGAACTGAAAGCGTCTGAATCAGATGTAGGTTTTTACTCTGAGTCTGAACTAGAAAGGGGAAGACAGATCATTGACGCGGAACCCTGTAATGACCCTTTTTCAAAATTTTATTAAAATGCCCAATTTTCCACTTTTTTCCCCAATTTCGACCTTTGACTAGTTTTACTGTTTTGACCTCCAAATCAACCCAATTGCTCCCAAATATTCTGTAGGAGTGTATGAATGGTATTTAGACTTGAATATCAGGTTTAGGGATTTTTTATGGCCCTCCAAATACTGCTGCAAACTTGATTTGTATTCTGATCAATATATGTAATTTTGACTAGTAATTTGTGCATCAAATCCCCCCCGGGTAACACAGAAAATGGCCTTCCAAATGCCTCCAAACTCCCACAAATTTATGAACAGAGGTATATAATGTCTTAAGTATGTGATTAAGGTCTCATATGCACTATTAATTGATTTTTACTACTGTTCTAACTCTCTCACATTCAACAGCAAAAACCCCCAATTCGACCCTTGGGGAAATGGCACTATTTCACCTCCCAATACAACTAAACTGAGTAAAAATGCTTCAAATGCTCAAGTATAGTACATGAAACTTGTAGAATACATCCATGGCAGTATATTGATCACAAATATATCAGAGAATCATCCATCCATTTGAAATAATCAACATTATAGTGTCATACATCAATGCATTAGGGAAATGGACATTGTTTGCTCATTAATCAATAGTTTTGCATACAACCAGTGGGTATTTCGACTTGAGACTTTCTGAATATTAATAACAGAGGATATGAATCTATTACAATCATAAATATATAATGAGAATCTCTCTCAAGAAGCACAAGTGCTCACCAAAAACGCCCTCCCTCAAGGAGCATGAATATGCCTTCAAAACTGGAAACGGTGGAGAGAAAGTGCTGCACTAAACCAAACCATGAAAATTCCTATAGCTTCTACCTGCAAATACAAACTCCATTAAAGCACCATGAAAGACCTGAGTGGCCTCTCCAAACACCAACTTGGATGGGAATCTTTCACCCTCGAAATTGGCTAAGGCAAGAAACTAGTCATCCACTAGCTCTCTCTTCACAAATGCAATTTTTCTCAAATCATCAAAAGCCATTCTCATACTTCATTTCTACATTTTATAACCAACATTAGCCTTCTAAGGGTCGAAATCCTCTCAATAGATTCAATAGATTTCCATTTAGGAAATATTCCACATTTGCCACTTGTCTCCTAGTTCCAACCTTCCATCTTCTCCCAAATTCGATTTTGAGTCTCTTTGGCTTCTCCAACTCCCATGAGCACCTTCCTTGAGCCTATTGTTGGGGATGACATGTCATAGTGTTAGATGTCAGAGTTCAGGTCTGCAATTTTTCATATTTGTCATAGATGCTCCATCATTGGTGTCATAGGGGCTAGGGAATCTAGCCCAAGTGTCCACAAACTTCCAATTTGACTCTTTATCTTCCATGGAGGTTACCAATCCTTCCCAATTCAACCTAAGATGCTCAATGACATGTTTTATGACTTACCAACTCACCCAAGAGTGTTCACCTTCCCCTTAATTCGAATTTGCAAAAGAGAGATACCATGTATTATGAAAAATCAAGCTAGTGTGGGTCCCACATCCTCCATATGTCTCCAAAATCATTTGCCATCTAGGATTTCTCTTGAATTTCTTTATTCACTTTATTTATTAAATAATTGAACCCTTCTAATGTCTAAACATCATTTATTAGCTTCCTTATTATTATACCACATGTGCCCATCCAACCTAGGAAACTTAGTAGGATTGATGGGATTATCTTACTATGAAATTATTTGAATGGGGACATTACAGTCCTCCCCACCCAAGATTGCTTGCCCTCAAGCAATCTCAATTTACCATGCTTCAAACTTGTCCCTCCTCTATCAGGTGGCCTTCCATGAGTAATGTCTCCCAAAATCTTTCTATTCCGGTGCTTCATGCTATGGGAAGAAACTACCTGATTCGGATAGGTGTGTTGCCCTCTCACAATCCTTAGTACTCCTTTTGAATCTTGAAATTTCATTTCAGGAATTTTATAATTTACTGTATGCTCTCCCATTGAATACAACCATTGCATTCCCAAAACAACATTAGTATCAGCAATATCAACCACATAAAAACTATCGACAAAAGTATAGTTACCTACGATGACTTGCAGCTGTGGAATCCATGTTTTGCACTCCATTATGTTGTGACCGGGAATGACAACTGTAAAGCCATCAAATGGTTCAATAGGTATCTTTCTTTTCTCCACCATCTCTGCATCAATGAAGTTATGGGTGGCTCCTCCATCTACCAAAACTGAAGTTCTTTGTCCTTGTACCACGCCCTTTCATCGGATAGTATGGTAGCGAGGTACTGCTGAAAGTACTGCCATTGTTACTTTGGTGGGTGAGGGATGCTTCACCTCTGGTTTTCCTTCTTCTGCTGTAGTATATCCTTCTTCTTGGGATGAATTATGTCTTTCTTCTTCCATGCCCGCTTCATATCCCTCATCAAAAAATACTTCAATGAATTGGGCCTTTCCTTTAGCACATTTATGTCCAGGTACCCATGGTTGGAAGCATGAGTAACACAATTTCTTCCTTCTGAGTTCTTCCCTGCTTAGTTCCTCTTTCTTATCCTTTCCATATTCCTCTTCTTGCCATGGCTTCTTATTAGGTGCATCTCTTTGCCAAGGTTTCTTTTCAATTATGAAGTCAGGCTTGGGAGGAAATCTCGTTCTAGGAAGCACATTTTGTAGATCCCTAGTCAAGCTCATTGCATCTTTTAATGTAGTTGGCTTGTGGGCTTTGACCAAACCTTTTAAGGGTTCAACCAAACCTTCAGCGAATAGCAATACCAACCTTCCCATAGATACATCAGCCACCTTGACTGATAATTTTTGAAAGTCCAACATATATTCAGTAGGGGTCCCAGTTTGCTTCAATTGCGCTAATTCTTGGAAAGGCAATTCTGGATCTTTTTGTTCAAATCTCTCTAGTACCTTGTGAACAAATTCTCCATATGTTTTAACCTGATCATGACCCAAGGTTTTCAAGCCATAGAACCACCATTCATTGGCATCCCCTTCTAAATGCAAAATGGCCATTTTTAATGCATCCTCTTCCAACATAGGATTCAGCTGAAAATATACATCCAATTTTTGCACCCAAGTGTTAGCAGAATTTTGAGAAGAACCATCAAAAGTAGGAAGTGACATTTTTCCAATAGCACTATTTAATTCTTTGTTTTGGAATGGACTCCTATTGTCTCCCTTCCTTTTAATCTTTTGCATAGCATCAATGTAGTCACTGAGTGGTACACCTCTTTTACACTCTTCATTCAAATCATTCCAATCATTTACTAGTTTTTTGTAATCCAATTCAAGATTGGGATCTTCTTTGGGTGTGAGAAATTTAGGTGTAGTATGCCTTTGTGTGCTTTGAAATTCATCAGGTCTATTATGAGGTCCTGTACTTGAGAAAATATGCTCATTCCCTTTCATATTTTCCCTTGAGTGTGAACCACTATTATCTCCTATCATCCCTTTGCTTTGAAGCTGGCTAATCAACAATTCGAGTCCTTGCAACAATCTGTCACCTATCCTATCCATGTTTGTTGAAATTTTAGAGAAACATGGGTCTAAGGTTGCAATAAGTTCCTCCTTATGTTTTAATTTGTCATCCTCCTTTCTACCCATGGTTTCAGTGAAAGACTCCTCTTCTTTTACTACCTCTTCTTCAACAAAAACCTCTTCAACTACTGGTTCAAAGGGTGGTGGATTATTCTTTTGACTTCTTGTTAAGACCATCAGGTGCCCAGAAAATGCTCTAATACCACTTGTAATGACCCTTTTTCAAAATTTTATTAAAATGCCCAATTTTCCACTTTTTTCCCCAATTTCGACCTTTGACTAGTTTTACTGTTTTGACCTCCAAATCAACCCAATTGCTCCCAAATCTTTTGTAGGAGTGTATGAATGGTATTTAGACTTGAATATCAGGTTTAGGGATTTTTTATGTCCCTCCAAATACTGCTGCAAACTTTATTTGTATTCTGATCAATATATGTAATTTTGACTAGTAATTTGTGCATCAAATCACCCCCGGGTAACACGGCAAATGGCCTTCCAAATGCCTCCAAACTCCCACAAATTTATGAAAATAGGTATATAATGTGTTAAGTATGTGATTAAGGTCTCATATGCACCATTAATTGATTTTTAATATTGTTCTAACTCTCTCACATTCAACAGCAAAAACCCCCAATTCGACCCTTGGGGAAATGGCACTATTTCACCTCCCAATACAACTAAACTGAGTAAAAATGCTTCAAATGCTCAGGTACAGTACATGAAACTTGTAGAAGACATCCATGGCAGTATATTGATCACAAATATATCAGAAAATCATCCATCCATTCTAAATAATCAACATTATAGTGTCATACATCAATGCATTGGGGAAATGGACATTGTTTGCTCATTAATCAATAGTTTTGCATACAACCAGTGGGTATTTCGACCTGAGACTTTCTGAATATTAATAACAGAGGATATGAAGCTATTACAATCAGAAATATATAATGATAAGCTCTCTCAAGAAGCACAAGTGCTCACCAAAAACGCCCTCCCTCAAGGAGCATGAATATGCCTTCAAAACTAGAAACGGTGGAGAGAAAGTGCTGCACTAAACCAAACCATGAAACTTCCTGTAGCTGCTACCTGCAAATACAAACTCCATTAAATCACCATGAAAGACCTGAGTGGCCTCTCCAAACACCAACTTGGATGGGAATCTTTCACCCTCGAAATTGGCTAAGGCAAGAAACTAGTCATCCACTAGCTCTCTCTTCACAAATGCAATTTTTCTCAAATCATCAAAAGCCATTCTCATACTTCATTTCTACATTTTATAACCAACATTAGCCTTCTAAGGGTCGAAATCATCTCAATAGATTCAATAGATTTCCATTTAGGAAATATTCCACATTTGCCACTTGTCTCCTAGTTCCAACCTTCCATCTTCTCCCAAATTCGATTTTGAGTCTCTTTGGCTTCTCCAACTCCCATGAGCACCTTCCTTGAGCCTATTTTTGGGGCTGACATGTCATAGTGGTCAGATGTCAAAGGTCAGGTCTGCAATTTGTCATATTTGTCATAGATGCTCCATCATTGGTGTCATAGGGGCTAGGGAATCTAGCCCAAGTGTCCACAAACTTCCAATTTGACTCTTTATCTTCCATGGAGGTTACCAATCCTTCCCAATTTGACCTAAGATGCTCAATGACATGTGTTATGACTCACCAACTCACCCAAGAGTGTTCACCTTCCCCTTAATTCGAATTTGCAAGAGAGAGATACCATGTATTATGAAAAATCAAGCTAGTGTGGGTCCCACATCCTCCATATGTCTCCAAAATCATTTGCCATCTAGGATTTCTCTTGAATTTCTTTATTCACTCTATTTATTAAATAATTGAACCCTTCTAATGTCTAAACATCATTTATTAGCTTCCTTATTATTATACCACATGTGCCCATCCAACCTAGGAAACTTAGTAGGATTGATGGGATTGTCTTACTATGAAATTATTTGAATGGGGACATTACAAACCCAGTGCCACCATTGCTACCACCAAGCTCCAGCCTGACGAAACAGACGAGCCAGAAGAAGGAGAACGCCTCTTCCATTCATAGATGTGGGTAAAAGGCACCCCGCTGCACTTCATCATTGATAGCGGTAGCCAGAAGAATCTCATCTTAGCAGAGGTCATCAAGCTCCTCGCCCTGCCGACAACGCCGTACCCACAACCCTACACCATTGGATGGCTCCACAAAGGAAGCGATCTCCGCGTCATCCAACAGTGCTGACTGTCATATGGCATCAAGCCCTTCAAGGACGAGGTATTGTGTGATGTTGCTCCTCTCGAAGTTTCAGATGTTCTTTTGGGCCAATCTTATTTATGGAAACGTCATGATGTATATGAGTATAGGCCTCATAGTGTTATTATTTCTTTGAATAGGAAATTTTACAGGATACCCGAGGCAGTCCCTCCTAGTGATATTTCCTTGATCTATGCTAAGAAATGCAGGAAGGTCATCCCTCAGACCGGGAAATTTGTCTTATTCTTGATTTGCTCTCAGAGTGAGAGAAAGATCCCAGCCACATCCAGGGCCTCCACGGCCGATCTCTCCACACAACAGAACCAAGTGGATAAGGTGGTGGAAGGATACTCATATATCTTCTCCTCTCCTACCAAGGTACCTCTGCACTGCCAGGTCAAGCATCCCATCGATATGACCCCAGGTGCACCGCTACCCAATGGGCTAGTCTATCGTCGCTCTCTGTTGGAAAACGAGGAGATCAAGAGGAAGATCCAAGAATTGCTCCACAAGGGGCACATCCGTCCTAACTCATCACCTTGTGGGAGCCCAATTGTGCTAGTGCAGAAGAAAGATGGGACCTGGCGACTCTGCATTGATTACCGGGCCCTGAATAAAATCACAGTCCGTAACCGGTACCTGATTCCCTGAATTGATGACCTCCTTGGTCAGCTCACGGGGGCCAAATACTTCAGTAAGATTTATCTGAAGTTTGGCTACCACCAGTCCCAATAGAACAGACAGATGTATGGAAGACTGCCTTCAAGTCAAAAGAAGGTCTTTTTGAATGGCTGGTCATGCCTTTTGGTTTGACAAATGCTCCAACAACTTTTATGAGGATGATGGATGATATCCTATGACCTTTCACCAATACATTTGTAGTGGTGTATCTGGATGACATCCTCATCTACAACAATACTTGGGAGGAACACTTGCAGCATATTCAGCAGGTTCTGCACACCCTACAGAAGCACAAACTATATGCAAACTTGGAAAAATGCTCCTTCGGCATGGACAGGGTCCATTACTTAGGCTACATCGTTGATCGACATGGTGTGCATGTGGATCCATCCAAGATCTAGGTCATTTGTGACTGGCCATCCCTAACCACACTCATTGAACTTTCGAGCTTCTTGGGCCTCACCAATTTCTATCATCGGTTCGTGCTAGGATTCTCTCATATCGCATGGGCCCTCAGCCAAGTGACTAGGGGTGGTGGTAAGGAAACATT
Organism: Larix kaempferi; assembly: GCA_027924585.1. Classification (NCBI taxonomy): domain Eukaryota; kingdom Viridiplantae; phylum Streptophyta; class Pinopsida; order Pinales; family Pinaceae; genus Larix; species Larix kaempferi. Next base: position 27,254,356 of record BSBM01000012.1, read on the forward strand.
TGTGTGGGGCCTATCCCAACAACAAGCCTTCGATGACTTGAAGAAGCATTTGTGCTCATCGTCGGTACTCTCATTACTAGACCTGCAATATCCCTTTGAGATCGAGACAGATGCTTCAGATTATGTTGTGGGCACCGTCTCACTCAATATGGCCACCTCGTGGCATATCATAGTGAGACACTATCAGATGTTGTCCGTAAGTACCCTACCTATGACAAAGAAATGTACTCCATTGTATAAGCCTTCCGCCAGTGGAGACATTACATTCTTGGGAAGGAGACAGTCATCCACACTTATCACAAACCACTATAGTTCATGCAGACCCAAGGAAAGTTGCAGAATGACCGCCATCATAAGTGGTCAACATATTTGCAGGAGTTCCACCTCAACATCAAATATAAAACAGGGAGTACCAACCGATTTGCTGACTGCCTCAGTCGACCTCCAGTCACAACACTCACCACGGTGCTAGACTCTTGCGGCCACGAGACCTCCGGATGGCCCCACCTCTACGAGACATACCCTGACTTCTCCACCACCTATCAAATGTTGGGCACCAACTCAGTGGTTGCTAATTTCCATCTTCAGGACGGGTTGCTGTGTCGTCTGGGCAATCTCTGCGTTCCACCAAGCGAGCACGCGAAGCTGATTTGGGAAGCTCACTACAGTCGAGTGGCAGGACACTTTGGCGTCCAAACGATAGTGGTAGTGCTGCAAAAACATTTCTACTGGCCGAAACTTCGACAAGATGTCGACAAGTATATCAGGTCCTACACCACTTGCACTATTGCCAAATCGACCACTAAGAAACAGGGCCTATACACCCCTCTGCCTACTCCTGACAGGTCGTGGGAATCCATCTCAATGGACTACATATCAGGCCTCTCGTCCACCAAGAGGGGAAATGACTGTGTTTTTTTGGTTGTTGATTGCTTTTCCAAGATGGCGATTCTAGCCGCTTGCAAGAAGAACATCATAGCAGAAGCCACTGTCAAACTCTTCTTTGAACGAGTATGGGTACATTTTGGGATCCCATAGACCATTATCTCAAATCGTGACATTCGGTTCCTCAGCTCATTCTGGTCAAGCCTTTGGTCACTGCTGGATACCAAGCTCACCAAATCCACTGCCTTCCACCCCCAGATCGATGGCCAAACCGAGGTCGTCAACCGGATGGTCATACATATCCTGCGCATGTACAATTCAACACACCACCGCACATGGGATGAGATTCTTCCTTATGTCCAACATAGCTACAACCGAGCCCTACATAGCTCAACTGGCCACATCCCCTTTTAGGTGGGGTTGGGATTCCAACCATTGGGCCCCATGGATGTTGCACTTCCCCTTGCGACCACCTCGACCGACTCGTCCCCAAAAGCTGACAAAGCCGTTCAGTTCATTGAATGGATCCAACATATCCGCCAATAGGTTCAGGATATTCTACAGAAGTCTAATGCCAAGTACAAGCAGCGCCATGATCAACATCGGGTGCCACATAAGTTTCAGGTGGGTGACAAATTTTGGTTGCATTTGCAGAAAGAATTCCTTACAGGGCCCCATCGAAAGCTTCACCCACTCCGTTATGGGCTGTACACCATCACCAAGGTGATGGGTGACAATGCTTTTGAGCTCAACATTCCCCCCTTCCTTGGTCTGCATCCAGTCTTCAACGTGGCTGTCCTTCGGCCATATTTCCCACCATTATTAGACACCTTAGAGATAGTAGAGAAGTTGACACCAACAGAGCTCAACCCTGACTGCCTACAAAAAGCATCCAGTGATCATATTGCATACACACAGATCAAGGGCACTCGACATCAAAGGATCCATCTTTATCGAGTTGTCAAAGCAGGGCAGCTCCCACACCAAGGCAAGTGGCTCACTTGGGGCCAAATTCAGCAGAAATTTCCTCATCTGATGGGGGAACTCAACGAAATGGAGACCATTGCTTCCTAAGGAGGGAGGATTGATCCAGGTGGATATCGGTGGCCACCCACCTTTCCAACTGGCTCAAAACAGTTTTCTGGCAATTTTGGTATTGTACTATTTTAGCAGGTTTTCGGGTCCTGAACTTCCGGGGCCATTTTGAGGCCCTAAACGACCTTTTTGGCCATTTGGGGGGCCAAATGGTCGCCTTCGACATGCATTTGGCCCCAATCGAAAGTTGTAAATCTTGGATAGACCTTTCCAACAAGCTACTGAGCGCCCCAAACGGAGATCATATGCAAGCGTTACGACCCCGGGAAGTTGATGTACTAACTTACCCAAACGAGGCCCACATGACTTTTGGTGCTTCATCTCCTAGGGTTAGGTTTTTTGATGTCTAGGGTTTTTTTACATTTCTATTTATTGTAAAAGCCCTTGAGAGCCTCATTGTAACCATCTTCTTGAGAAATGAGCGCAGTCGTCACATCTCTTCTCAGAGATAAGCCGCCACCATTCCAACAAGCTTGTTTTCTGCTGCATTTTATAGGTTTAGCTTATTCCCTTATTGAATAGAAAACCAGTTTTACTATATCTCTTTTATTTTGTGTTAAGCATCTGATAATAATCTGTATTCATTTCATTCTGCTCATAAAATCCGGATTAACTGACTTCATTCCAGGGTTTACTTCAATCCATTAATAATATTAACATTAATGATTTCAATCCATGGTTGACTTTAAGCCATAGTCGACTTCAAATGATGGTTGACCTCAATCTATAGTTGACTTTAATCAATGGTTAACTTCAATCTAAGGCTAACTTTGATCATGGTTGACTTCAATCAAGAACCACATTTTAAAAAGTGGTTGATTGACTTTGAACCATGGTTGACTTCAATCCCTAGTTGACTTTTAAGCAAGGTTGACTTCCATCCTTAGTTGACTTTTAAGCAAGGTTGACTTCAATCCTCAGTTGACTTTTGATCAATGTTGACTTTAATCATAATTGAATTCAATCCATACTTGAGTTTGAACGAAGGTTTCCTTCAATCTAAGGGTTACTTCAATCCATGGCTGACTTCAATCCATGGTTGACTTCAATATAAGGTTGACTTCAATCCATATTTGATTTCAATCCATAGTTGAACTTTAAGGAAGGTTGACTCCAAGCAAAGGTTATCTTCAATCCAAGGTTGACTTCAATCCATTTTACACTTTAACTCAAGGTTGACATCAATCCAAGCTTGACTTCAATCAATGGTTGACTTGAATCCATAGTTGGCTTCAATCTAAGGTTGACATCAATGTTGCCTTCAATCTAAGGTTGAGTTCAATCCATGGTTGACTTCAGTCCATGGTTGACTCTTATAAATGGTTGACAATAATCCAAAGTTGACTTTAATCTAATGGTTTACTTTAATCCATTAATAATATTAACATTAATGACTTCAATCCATGGTTGAATTCAATCCATAGCTTACTTCAATGAATGGTTGACTTCAATCCAAGGTTGACTTTGAACCATGGTTGAATTCAATCAAGAACCACATTTTTTAAATTGGTTAATTGACTTTAAGCCATGGTTGCATTCAATCCGTAGTCAACTTTTAAGCAAGGTTGACATCAATCCAAGGGCAACTTCAATCCATGGTTGACTTCAATCCATAGTTAAACTTTAAGCAAGGTTGACTTTAAACCATGGTTAACTCCAATACATATTTGAATTCAATATAGAGTTGACTTAAAACCATAGTTGACTTTTAAGCAAGGTTGACATTGAGCCATGGTTGACTTCAATCCATTGATAATAATAGTTCATTGTTGACTCTAATCCTTTGTTGACTTCATTCCATGGTTGACTACAATCTAAGGTTGACTACAATCCATGGTTGACTTGAATCTAAGGTTGAATTCAATTCATTACTTGACTTCAATCCATCAATAATATTAACATTAATGACTTCAATCCATGGTTGACTTTAATCCATAGTTTACTTCAATCAAAGGTTGAATTCAAGCCAAGGTTGACTTTGAACCATGGTTGACATCAATCCAAAACCACATTTCAAAAGTGGTTGATTTAATTTCAACCATGGTTGACATCAATCCTAATCCAGATGGATATCGGTGGCCACCCACCTATTCCACTAGCTCAAAATAGTTTCCCATTTTGCCAATTTTCTAGTAATTTTTCTACAGTTTTTCGAGTCCCAAACTTTCGGGGCCGTTTTGAGGCTTTAAACGATGTTTTTTGGGGAATCTTGGTCCGACGAAGGCCATCCATCTTACTACCCTAGGTGTAGTCCTCAGATAAATCTTTCCAACAGGTTACTGAGCACCCCAAACGGAGGTTGTATGCAAAAGTTATGACCTCGAGAAGTTGACTCTTCAACTAACCACCTTGGGGCCGCAAACTTTATGACGGTTCATCTTCTAGGGTTAGGTTTTTGGATGTTTGGGATTCTTTCCCTCATGCTTATGATAAATAGGCCCTTTCTGCCTCTCTTTGTGTTCATCTTGGCACGAATGAGCACAGCGGCCACATCTCTTCTCAGAGATAGCTACTACCATTCTAGCTGTTGTATTTATAGTCTGTTCTATTGCCTATATTTAATAGAATATGTGTTTATTGTATCGTTGTGTTTCTTGCCATATATCTGTGTATGTGAATATATATCTCTGTATATGCTATCTTTTGTTTCGTTCCCACACAAATCTGGCTCAAATCCAGAACCACATTTTCAAAAGTGGTTGATTGAATTTGAACCATGGTTGACTTCAATCCAAGCTTTACTTCAATGCTTCCTTCAATTTAAGTTTGACTTCAATTCATGGTTGACTTTAGCCCATGGTTGAATCTAATCAAAGGTTGACATCAATCCATGGTTGAATTCAATCCATGGTTGACTTCAATCCATAGTTGACTTTTAAGTAAGGTTAACTTTAGACCATGTTTTACTTCAATACATAGTTGACTTCAAACCATAGTTGACTTTTTAGCAAGGTTGACTTTGATTCACGGTTGACTTCAATCCATAGATAATAATAATTCATTGTTGAATTCAATCCATGGTTGACTTTAATCCAAGGTTGACCTCTATCCATGGTTGACTTCAATCTAGGGTTGACTTCAATCCATGGTTGACTTCAAGGACGATTTCAATCCAATGGTTGATGTCAATCCATTAAAATATTAACATTAATGACTTCAATCCATGGTTGACTTCAATCCATAGTTGACTTCAATCTAAGTTTGACTTTGATCCATGGTTGACTTCAATCAAGAACCACATTTTTAAAAGTGGTTGATTGAGATTGAACCATGGTTGACCTCATTCCATAGTTGATTTTAAAGAAATGTTGACTTCAATCCTTAGTTGAATTTTAAATAAGGTTGACTTCAATCAATAATTGAATTCAATGAATAGTTGAATTCAATCAATAGTTGATTTTTAAGGAAGGTTGCCTTCAATACAAGGGTAACATCAATACATGGTTGACTTCAATCCAAGGTTGACTTCAATCAATAGTTGACCTTTAAGCTAGGTTGACTTCAATCAAAGGTTGTCTTCAATCCAAGGTTGACTTCAATCCATTGTTTATCTTCAATTCAAGGTTGGCTTCAATCCATGGTTTACTTTAATCCATAGTTGGCTTCAATCCAAGGTTGACTTCAATCCATGCTCGAATTCAATCAAATGTTGACTTCAATCTGTGCTTGACTTCAATCCAAGGTTAACTTCATGGTTGTCTTCAATCTAAGGTTGGCTTTAATCCATGGTTGACTCCAATCAAGGGTTGAATTTAATCCATGGTTGACTCCAATCAAAGGTTGACATCAATCCAAGGTTGACTTCAATCTAATGGTTTACCTAAAATCAAAGGTTGACATCAATCTAAGGTTGACTTCAATCCAATGGTTGACCTCAATCCATTAATAATATTAAGATTAATGACTTCAATCCATGTACTTGAATTCAATCAATGGTTAACTTAATCCAAGGTTGACTTTGAACCATGGTTGACTTCAATCTAGAACCGCATTTTTAAAATTGGTTGATTGACTTTAAACCATAGTTTTCATCAATCCATAGTTGACTTTTAAGCAAGGTTGATTTCAATCCATGGGTGACTTTAGTCCATAGTTGACTTCAATGCAAGCTTGACTTCAATCCAAGGTTAACTTGAATGCAAGGTTGACTTCAATCCATATTTGACTTTAATCCATAGTTGACTTTTAAACAAAGTTGACTTCAATCCTTAATTGACTTCAATCCAAGTTTGACTTCAATCAATAGTTGACTTTTAAGTAAGCTTGACTTCAATCCAAGGGTGACTTCAATCCAAGGTTAACTTCCATCCATGGTTTACTTCAATCCATAGTTGACCTTTAAGCAAGGTTGACTTCAATCTAAGGTTGGCTTCAATCGAAGGTTCACTTCAATCCATGGTTAACTTCAATCCATAGTTGACTTTTAAGCAAGGTTGACTTCAATCCATGCTTGACTTTAATCCATAGTTGAATTTTAAGAAGGGTTGACGTCAATCCATGGTTGAATTCAATCCAAGGGTGACTTCAATCCACAGTTTTGCTTTTAATCAAATTTGACTTTAGAACAAGGTTGACTTTACACAAAGGTTGGATTTGAACCATGGTTGACCATTGTTTAGGCATTTTTGACATTAAGCTAAGTTTGACTATATTAAACCATGGCTTACCATTGTTTAAGTATGGTTGACTTTAGAGCATCATGGTTATCATATCATTATTTAGTGCATCATGCTTGACTATGGTTGCATGACAGTTATATGATTGACTTTGGATAAACATGGTTCAGTATGTCGAACCATGGTTGATGAAATCTCATTGCATACCACAACTCACTTTGGTTAACCATGGCTAACTATGATTAATGTTGGTTACTCAAGGTTGACTTTAGTGGAAAATGATTGACTTTAGTTAATTACGAAATATACCATTGTTGACCATGGTAGACATAACCATGAAAACCATATTACAAATAATTATTAAGGTACATAGTCACATATATTAGCTATGGAGATTGCATAATTTGGGTGCCATAGGGATATTTGAGGGTGCTGAATCTATTTATGGATTCAAAAATACAATTTAAACAAGTAGAAATTTGTATTTTACCAAAATAAGAATCACGAGATGTACTCCTAATTATTAATATTACATTATCAATATTACAAATAATTATTAATATTATTACTATTAACAATAATGTTAACAATGTAGTTATTAATATTATTAATACTAATAAGGGTATTAAGAATAATATTGATATTACTATAATTTTTGTTATATTAATATTATGTAAATAATGTTGTTATTATTATTACATAACATTGATAATGTTAATAATCTTAATATGAATATTAATAATGTTAATATTTTTAATATTGAATGAGTGTTATTAAGAGTGAATTATTAATATTAATGTTGTTTGTTAATCTTCTTAATATTTTTTAATATTGTTATAATTTATGATATTAATTTTATTAAAGTTATTAAAATTTAGATTTAAATAATTACTTAAAATCACTATTAAATACTTCTTAATAATTACAACATTAATTAAAATTTATAATCAAAATGATTAAAAATCTTAAAACAAAATTCATTAATTTAATCTTTATAGAAGTTTATTATTTCATTCGTGGGGATAGACGAAATTCATTGAGACATCTTGCTTTTTGCTCGACCTATCATCGAGAAAGATGATTTTTCACTAAAAAAATTATTATATCTAATATTTAAACATTCATCAAAATAATCTTTATTAATAATTACCTTTAAAATAACTCATAAATCTTTAATAATTAAAATATTAACTAAAATATATATTAAAATTATTAAAAAAATAAATACAATTCATTACTTTTAAACTTTATGGAATTTTATTCTATATTCAATGATAATTATAATGTATAATATTTTAACACCAAATACGATGCCTTTTAGTAATACAATATTTAAAAAAAACTTATAATTAGAAAATTATTAAAAATATTTTAAAAACAAATATAATTATTTAAACAAAAACAATATCATAAAATTAAATTTTTAATAAAATAACCATTATAATAAATAAAAGAAACTTTGTAAAACCCTAATCAAAAGAGGACGCAATAACTTCTAATTAAAGAGAAAACAATATTAACTAAACTTTCTTCATTTTGAGACAACGAGAACCATAGAGTATCTGGTCACGATGGGCATTTCGCTATTTTATACGAATTCCAGAAATTGAAGAGAATGATTACTAGTGAAAGCACTAACACATTTATTAATATTGTTAATTTTAAAATAAATGCGGTTACCAACTTTTAAGAATGATAACAAGAATAATAATGTTATCAATATTTTTATAAATAAAATTATAATATTTATTTAAATAGAATTATATTATTAAAATGAAGTATAATAGAATCATTGTTTATAATACTCTTTGTTGGCTTCTTTACCATTTTTTTAGTTTCTGCGTGATATTGAATTGAGCTATTACAATATTGCGGTTTGTGAAGCAGTAGCGATAACATATCTTTGCTTTAAAGTATTTCTTGTCGTTTTTCTTTAGATGATCTTATAACATGTTAATAAGGCTTCTTCTAGATAAATCTAAATTCTGAAAGCATCCTTTTAAAAGGAAGCCTAGCGTTAGCGAGAATGGTGTGTGTTCTTCCACTAAAGCTAGAAGGTGTGGGTTATCCCGCACTTTTAAGTATTAAAATTATGGCAGGAATTGGTTCCGAATATAAAACCTACAATACTAAAGGTACCCCCTCAAATAAGTTATATGCTATATTGCCGCGGGATGGGGATGTTGGGATGAGTTCCCTGGAAGACAAATATATATATATAATTAAAAATTAAACATATTGACATAAAAGAACACCTTTGATTGAGAGAAATCATAAAAATTAGAATATGTTTGCAGCAAAATATTAAAATAGCTTATAAATCATAAAAATCAGAACATGTTTAGAGTGGGTCATCTGAACATGGTAGTGGATAGGCCAGCGGGTTAGGAAATAGGGGCAATGTTACGTTAGAATTTACTTTTAGATTTTTAATTTTTTTTAAATTTTAAGTGATTTTTAAATTTTTGGTTTTTTCATGTAAAGATTGAGGGACGTCCCTATTGGTTGAGGGACTTAGAGGACGTCTTTAAAAGGTCCCCAATTTGGCCGAGTACGTTAGGGGACGTCCAAAGAGTCCCCAAGTCCCTGATAATTTGGTAATTTGGGGATATTTCAAAGGAGTTCCAAAGTCGCCAGAACAACAGAATGGGTGAAATTTTGGGGGGATGGGTTTCCGTGCAACATAGGTTTTATGTTACTGCCTTTTCAACATGACAGTACTTTGGCTTCACCCACAAGCTGTGTCCTCTTGATAGATGCTTTATAGCTGTACTATCTAATGGCATTTTCCCAGGGTTACTGTGCCAAGCTATTTCCCTAGATGTCTGATCAGCACAATCATAATTGCATTTTATAACGGTGTAAATGATGGCGTGGCATTTTTACTGTGCGTTATTACTTATTAGTGTGGCGATTTCTAGTGGTTAGTGTAGCGTGTTCGAGGAAGCCAACCTAACTCGCAGATCTTAATTTAAAATCCAAATTCTTTAAGACAATGAATGGTGGAATGCTAAGATTAGTTCCAGGTTCAACAATTGATGGTTCATCGAGATGCAGTAAATGGTGCATAGCCTACTGAAAGATGTCTGTCATTCGAGAATGATAATGGTACAATTTGACACAAATTCATGCAATGCAATCTCCTCAAAACCATAAAATTGTAAATTGTAGAAAATGAACCATTCTGATTCTGTTTAAAACTAAATATAAAAGTTGCAATTCACGTCATAAAGTAATTTTCCCAAACAAAACACTTTTTATTGCTGCAACAGACATTTTGTATACAAAGAGGCATGCTTGCAGGGAAGATAGCACAGGTTATGCAACTAGACTTATGATTGTAATCACAAGCCTCTACGAAAGCATAAAGGTATGAAAACCACAGAACACAACTATTAAAACACATCAAGAGGAGGATCGCAATGAATCCCATATACAACCTAGATATAACACCATGTCTTATTATTATACAACCATATTCGCATTCCAGATACTGGTGGATCCCTGTTGAAGTCATCCCAGCATGACATTGTTTACCGTCTGCGATTATTCAATAGCGTCAGAATACATCTTTACAACTTAACAATCTAAATTTTACAAAGACTGGCGGTTGGAGACAAAAACATTGGACAGGGAGACAGCAAGGCGCCATACTTACCCAGTTTACAACACTCTTTGCAATATTGAAATCTTTGAGAATGAGGGTCGCGTGTTTGATCTGATCAGTACTTGATTCTATGCCTGGATAGCTCTTAATTGGGGTATCGTTGTCCTCAACCAGACAATTTCCGCTAAACATTTTAGAGGGCCATGATCACAATCCCATTATAGAGAGCCATGGTCAATATTGTACCAGATTATAAGCAAACTAAAGAATGTGTAGAGCCATGTGAATATACAATATTACCTTCCACCTTCCTCGTCCATCAAACGGGATTTCGATGCCGCATAAAAACGCCTGGAATAACCCCCTTCCACCTTTCTTGGTCATCAATCGGGCTTTTGATGCATCACAAAAATGCCTGAATAATGTCTGGTGTTATGAAACGATTCAAATAACCCTAATTTTTTTTTATCAATGGTTCAATTTAAACATGCGCCCAATTTAATTCATGAAATATGGATGGTTCATGTGTGGACACAATGAAGAAAATTCGAGTATCCTTCAAATCTAACCATTCATTTAATTATAAATTTAAAACCTCGAACCCCCCACCCTATGTTGAATGAAATATGCCTGTCGGCGTAATTAACAACAAGGGAGTTGTCATGGACCTAGGAGTCTTCCCAAAAAACTTATTTCATCAACTTGTGTACATTGCAACCAAAGCATGCATCTTTGCCTAAGATCTACCCATAGTTTAACCTTAGACTACAATATGTTAGATTTAAATCTTTAGTTCTACTTAATCAAGTTATCCAATTGTAGGAACAAATCAAACCACAACCTTAAAAAATCACAACAATACTTAGCCAATATTATAATAGTTGGCCAACACAATGCCATGCAAGAAACATTACAGCATTCACCCAACCAAAAATAATAGAAGGCACATGTGCAACCAACACCTAAGGTGGATGTCTTGAACTTTATTAGATGAAGTGTGCTAGAATATACGACATAGGAGCCATGTCAACTTCCCATAGCTCCTTTTACATAATAGAAATATTAAAGGCACCACTTGCCAAGAACTATCAATCTAACCCTTGAAGCAACTACAAGCCTACCTCTTGGGGGTCTTGTACACTTCTCCTTTTTCACTTAGCCAATGCAAAACCCCTTAGCTTAGGGGTACCCACACGAAGTTGGTACCCAAAAAGCCTGCAATAGGAGCGCGCGAGCGGAAAAAAAATAGGGACACGCATGCGCAACCAAACTCGCACACGCGTCCCTCCTTCAGCAATGTCGAACGTCCATGTCGTTGAGTCGACATGGACAAAAGGTGCACGCACACATTATTAACGCGTGTGCAAAAAAGTGCGCACACGCGTTAATGACACGTGAGTGCCCCTGTTTTTTTATTAAAAAAAAGAGCATGAGTTTGTCATTGTTCACAAACCCGTGAGCGCACATCAGCCAAACAAGCACCCTGCGAGCGCGTCGTGGAGCACCCAAAGGCCTTCTAAACGCCATCAACTCGAACATCCACCACCTTGCCGACGTTGCCTCCATGTAGGTGCTCAACGAATCATCTATTTGTTGTTATTTTTGTTTTCCATTTCAATTTTAATTTAAAAAAAAATTTACAATCCATTAAAAAACCAAAAAAATTCATTGCAGATTGACTACACCTAACAAGATGACAAACACACCTAAACTATCAGATGAAACCAATGAAACCGAACCATCAGAAGACAACATTGGAACAGACAATGAACCGAATGAAAACCCCGAAGATCAATTACACCAAGATTTAAATGAATTAAGGGTATTAAGCGATGAATTGAAGAGCACCAAGGAACCCTCTCGGGTTTCCTTGGCTTCATCATTGCAAAACATCATTGAATCCATCAACATTGCCCACAGTGAGATCACAAATCTGAGCCAATACAGGGCTTGAATGAGGGAACACTACTCCACTCGAATGTCCAAAGAAGAGATTAAAGACCTCATCATCACCAAATCCTAGTTGTATAGCAAATTCATAGATCCCAGGACAAGATAGCTTCCATATGTGAGGAAGACATGGGTTTGCATGGACTGGTGTATTTACCAGCCATGGAGAGACAACTGGAGAAAGAGATGGTTTATGGTGTTTGAGAGGCCCCCATGCAATAATTTGGAGGTCCCACAGTATTTCCTTCAAAAATTGTGGGCTGAGTTTGAGATAGGATACCATGTCAACTATTTTGACATCACTGAGTTTCATGGTGTCGTTCTTGGCTTTGCCCAAGATCGACCTCAGACCCGCCGCAACCCACTTAGAGGACCTCCTGCACCCAGGAAAGAGCCAAACCCCCCTCCTTAGTCACTTGGTTTTGGTAGCGGCCTAGATGAGATTGATGACTCAGTTAGATGTGCCACATGTCATTTGCTTAGACATACTACATTTGTGGCTATGTCTTCACAGATCCGAGAGCACATCAATGAGACACACATAGCTGCACAGTCTATGGGTGGTGGCCGGGACATGCCAGGTATAGGTGGAACCCAAGTGGGGCCATCTAGTTCTACTGGAACAACGACATATTCATTTTTCTCACTATGGTCATTCTTTCCATAGTCCTACGCAACAGTATGCCACAGAGAGCTACATGGAGCAGGTTAGCTATTGTTTTATTTAATGTTCAAGTATTTGTTGTATTTTATTTGATATCATATTGTTTAATATATTTAACTTTGAATTACACATTGTTGAATTTATTTGTTTTAATGTACAGTTATTTAGGGCCGAGTCTCCATCCTCCAGGTGGGAAGACATCGGTTCCTTTGACCTAGACCGAGCCATGGCAGCAGCAGAGGAGATTGTGGCACCATACACACATGTAACTTCTTTACTTTGAATAATTAGATCCAGTTACGATTAATTTGTGTTTAGTAATTACAAATTAATTAGCACTGAGTAGTTACCATATTATCATTGGATTTTATAGTTGTGTTTATCATATTGTCTAAATTATTTGATAGCTATAATTTCATATAATCCAACCAAACAAAAATGAAACCTTATAAAATATGAAAACCTAAGAAAACTAGAAACATGTGTTCATGTTCACTTTAGGCATCCTAGACCTCTAACGATTATAGAAATGGGAGAGAAATTTCCAAAATATGTCATTCTTACTTGACCAATGATGAGAGAAATTTCCATCATCAATTTGATTTAGGTGACATTGTCATCATTATGTCCATCAGCAATTTGTCCATAAGCTGATCATCTTCATTATGTTTAATAGCATGTCCTGATTCTGTCCTCAAACATATCTTCATTTGTCCATGGTCATGTTGTCATTAATCTACCACTGTTGCTACCTTAGTGAATCCCAAAATATTAGAGATAAAAATTAGTTTACTGCTGCACCACTGCTCCTGCTGCTGCTGCTACTTCACCGAACCTTCCTCAGTCATCTTGACCCCCGAAATTAGAGCTCTCCTCAATCTCCTGAAATATTCACACATTTCTTCCTTAAAAATGAAACTTGTCTTCTATTTATACTCTTGTCTTTTATGAAACTTGTCTTCTATTTATAGTTATATCATTAAGATGATTAAATAAATCAAATATGAATTATTTAATTCTGGCCATGCCATGTCACCTTCCATGCCATGTCACCTTCCATGCCATGTCACCTTATTTAATTTTAATTTCATGCCATGTCACCTCTATCCTTTCAGAATATTAAATGTGAGACACACATATGCCCTTAGGATGCTCGCAATGCACTCTTAAAAATGCCTGCAAGGGCCATCAACACATGCGTGTATTGGTCTTGGATTATGCACGCAATGGTCTCGTGTAAATTCATGTAGGCCCTTATCAATATGCCCGCAATACACCACAAATGCCCGCAATGGGTGCTTCAAAGAATGCCCGTAGGGTCCTTTTGACTATGCCCGCAATGGTTCTTTGAAATTCCCGCAAGGGGCCTTCCAAATGCCCGCACATCTTCCTTGTCCACCTCATCAGCTTGTCTTTGTCCTCTAATCTTATGTTTTCCAATTCATCGTCCTCCATGTCACCAAGTTATCAATCCTTCTTGTCATCAAGCATGCCCTCCTTGTCATGTTCCATGTCATCAAACACCATGCTTGACAAGTCATCAAGCTTTCTTGCTTGTCACTTGTCTTTGTCTTGTTCTTAACTTGCCATGTCCTTCTTCCATGCTTGTCATAAACACTTGTCATGCTTTCCCTGTTTTTCACACTTGTCACCTTTTCCATTCCTCAAGCCACATCACCATCTCCATTGTTCTTTCCATAATGTGTATGCTCCATGTTCTTAACTCTTCCATGTCTTTGTCATTAATGTATTGTCATCAATGTCATTATCAAGTTCTTGTCATCAATCCTTTGTCATTTCTCCACTTTATCAAGTCTTCTACACTTGTCATGCTTGCTTACCACTTGTCAAGTCATCAAAGCTTGTCATGTTTACCATTTTCCCAGTCAAGTCTTTGCCATGTCATCACTTTGACCTTTGTCATTAACGTGTTATCATCAATGACAACTTTGGCAATCAAACAATTCAAGCATAAATTGTCAACCTTCTTTGCCAAATTATCTTCAATGAATGACCACAGAATGGGTTATTTGTTCTATCATGGGACCAATCCATTGGCGTCAAAGGACATGATCCCCACAACCATGTTCTTTACCAAGTCTTGAACAAATGGACTGCACCAATACAATAAAAACTTTATATAATATCCAAAGCCCATCAAACCACTATCATCTCACTTGAATATAAATTAATTGCAGTCATGTTTTTTAAGTACTATCATTGTCATTCTCATTGGAATTGTGTTTAATATTGTTAATATTG
The DNA here is from genome assembly GCA_027924585.1 of Larix kaempferi. Lineage (NCBI taxonomy): Eukaryota > Viridiplantae > Streptophyta > Pinopsida > Pinales > Pinaceae > Larix > Larix kaempferi. The sequence goes on from BSBM01000012.1 coordinate 27,269,435, forward strand.
TTTTTATAAATTCAATCTAAACAATGTAGTGTTCGCACAGGTGTCCGCAGGCTCCAGCATCCAACCATCTCCCCCAGGGATCAACAAATCTCCACGTGTGCAGGTATAGTGTGTATTAAAGCATAAATTTAATTTCAAATTTGATGACTTGTCTGTGTATATTCATATTTTTCTATATTAAACTATGAGGTTATAAATGTGTATGTAGGTGCAAGCACCTCAACCTGCCAATGCCATTTTTCCTCCCTCCCTGGTCTTTTGGCCACCGTATATGCCAGTTGTATCCCCTGGCATACATGCCCCATTCCATTCATCCCTCCCCACCCACTTCCATCCAGTCCCCCCCTCCTATCCAGCACCACAGTTCAATCCAGCTCCCCCTTCCGTTTCATATCCTACGTCCCATCACCCCATCCCAAAATTTCCACCACCTCCATATCATTTTCCCATGTTCCCACCCTCCTCCATCCGACCATGACACACCACCCATCCACAGTCACCCATCCCTCCACCACAACACAGACCTCGCCCCCCCCCCCCCCACATTCCCCCTCCACACTCGCTTCCCATTCAACATCTCCATCATCATCATCTTCTTCATCATCATCATCTTCATCACCATCACCATCACCATCATCATCAACGTCTTCATCATCATCACCATCATCATCATCATCACCATAAGTGCCAGGTCGACAATTTTGCAAATTTGACCCCAATGTGCAAAAATTGCACACTCCCTTACTGAGCAAAACCCTAGTTTCCAAAATGGACCTAAAAGATGACACCTGGGCCATGGGACCAGAGGAGAGGGGAACCTCTAGCACTATCTCGACATCCTGAATCCAACAGAGTCGACGGTTTGTCGATCCGAGCCATGGTCGTCATTCTATGGCTCGTTCCGTCTCGCATCCAAAAGGCCTTCAAGGACACCTGCTGGATACCTACTTGGGGCATAGAATTCCAATTGTGCAACAAAACTGGGTTCTAGGGAGTCTTGCAAGTGTGTATAGGAAGGTTCCAGCTCGGATTGCTAGCCATAAGTGCCCAATCGATGATTTTGCAAATTTGACCCCAATGTGCAAAAATTGCACACTCCCTTACTGAGCAAAATCCTAGTTTCCAAAATGGACCTACAAGATGACACTTGGGCCATGGGACCAGAGGAGAGGGGAACCTTTAGCACTATCCAGATGTCTTGAATCCAATGGAGTCGACGGTTTTTCGATCCGAGTCATGTTCATCATTCTATGGCTCATTCTGTCTCGCATCCAAAAGGCCTTCAGGGACACCTACTGGATACCTACTGGGGGCATAGAATTCCAACTGTGCAGCAAAACTAGGTTTTGGGGAGTCCTACAAGTGTGTCTAGGAAGGTTCTAGTTGGGAACGCTAGCCATAAGTTCCTGGTCGACGATTTTGCAAATTTGACCCCAATGTGCAAAAATTGCACACTCCCTTACAGAGCAAAACCTTAGTTTCCAAAATGGACCTACAAGATGACACCTGTTTCATGGGACCAAAGGAGAGGGGCACCTCTAGCACTATCCCGACATCCTGAATCCAATGGAGTCGACGGTTTGTCGATCCGAGACAAAGTCATCATTCTATGGTTCGTTCCATTCCTAAGATCAATCAAGCAAGACAAGCATTGGGTGATGGACCCATGGGAGAGAAGTTCCTCTTAATGGGAGTAATTGGAAATCCCATGATAAAATTATGGTAAGAAGGACATGAGATGCATGAGGTTCTTGAATTTTTGGAAGCTTGTCCACTATGTTTCTATTTTTCCTCAGAGTTTTTCACAATGTAGTGACAATTCCTAGATATAAATGGTGTTCCTATTGGTCTAGGTGGAGGAAAAAGAAACACATACAACATCTCATTGAACTAAAGAACTAATGTATTGGTGTTGAAATTGATGCAACCAAATTAGCATAAGCATGGAAGTGGTTTGACCACCTTAATCACTAAAGTAATGTATTAGTCAAATATGTGGGGAAGTGATAATTACATGTCAATGAACACTTATATTCCTCCATATGATTATAAATGTACCACTTTACACTAGTTATGGGATCAATAATGTATTCTTCTACTATGTTTTAAGATTAATATAGTATAGTAAATATTCTTGCACTAAGGTGTCTTAATGTGTTTTTTTTCTTTCAACTCATAAATTCAAGACTACTACAATTGATCCATGTCTCAATTCATGATTGTAAGAAAATATAAAACATGAAATATTTGTTGCAAACAACTTTATATGGCCATGCATGCATTATTATTTCAAGCTTCTCGTTGCAAATATCAACATGTTCTTATCTAGATCTAAGTTTTATGAACTAGGGTTTTCACCATTAGATTTGGTCGACAACATTAACTACAGTGCTTATCACACGATAACTATCTAGGTCAACTGCAATATACTAGTAGCTATTAACAAGGAAAACCAATACTATTATTATGGGGTGGCTATATGAACGTTGAGGAAAATCCATATATGGATGAGCATTTTCTTAATATTGAATGTTAATAATTTGAAACCTTATGATCTATTCACAATTGGCAATTCAAATGTGTGGAAATCCTTGTCAAAGAGGACTTACCACTGTAATACTAGGTAGGCATGTAAGTTAATTGCCTTACCATTCCAATTTCGTTAAAGGGGTCCATTTCTCGTCCAAAGGCTCCCGGGAATGCGTGGCCACCTTGGACACATCCACAATGGCCATACGCACGTGTGGGAGCTGACGGAACCCAAGTCCGCTCCCCGGTTTGGGTTCCATTCCCCCAGAGCAATTCCTCAAAGTGTCCTTGAATGGCCCCGGGGTGCCGGTCCAAGATGCCTGCAACACCCAAACTGTGGCTCTAATCATGAATCCGTCGATTCCGTTGGATCCGGGATGCCGGGTTTCATCTATGGGACCCCCCACAGCATGCCTCCAACCTCGGAAATGGTGCTATTGTGGCATCTTCGGATCTAAGGTTTTGCTCAGTGAAGGCCATGCCAATCTTGCTCAAGAGGGCCATTTCTCATTTGAAGGCTCCCGGGCATGCATGGCCACCATGGACACATCCACAATGTCCATATGCACCTGTGGGAGCTGACGGAACCCAAGTCCACTCCCCGGTTTGGGTTCTGTGCCCCTAGAGCAAATCCTCAAAGTGTCCCCGAATGGCCTCGGGGTGCCGGATAAAGATGCCTGCAACACCCAAACCATTGCTTCGGTCGTGAATCCATCACTTCCGGTGGATTCGGGATGCCAGGTTTCAGCTAGAGGACCCCCAAGCGCATGCCTTGAAGTCCCGGAAACGGTTCCAATGTGCCATCTTTGGAGCTAGGGTTTTTGCTCAGTGAGGGCCATGCCAATCTTGCTCAAGGGGGCCATTTATCGTCCAAAGACTCCCGGGCATGCATGGCCACTGTGGACATGTCTGCAATGTTCATACGCACGTGTGGGAGCCGATGGAACCCAAGCCCACTTGCTGGTTTTGGTTTTGTGCCCTTGGAGCAATTCCTCAAAGTGTCCCCGAATGGCCTAGGGGTGACGGACCAAGATGTCGGCAACACCCAAATCGTGGCTCGGATCATGAATCCATCGAATTTGGTGGATCTGGGACGCCGAGTTTCAGCTAGGGGATCCCCCACAACGTGCCTCCAACCCCTGGAAACATTGTTATTGTTCCATCTCTGTAGCTAGGGTTTTGCTCAATGAAGGAGCTAGGGTTCATTGAGAAAAACCCTAGCTCCAGAGATGGCACAATAACACCATTTCTGGGGGTTGGAGACATGTTGTGGGGGGGAACCTAGCTGAAAATTGGTGTCCTCGATCCAGTAGAATTGATGGATTCTCGATCCAAGCCTCAGTTTGGGTGCTGCGGGCATCTTGGTCCGGCACCCCGGGGCCATTCGGGGACACTTGGAGGATTTGCTCCGGGGGCACGGAACCTAAACCGGCAAGCGAAATTGGATTCCATCTGCTCCCACACATGAGTATGGAAATTTTGGAAGTGTCCATGGTGGAAATGCACGCCTGAGATCCTTCGGACGAGAAATGGCCCCCTTGAGCAAGATTGGCATGGCCTTCACTGAGCAAAACCCTAGCTCTGGAGATGGCACGTTGGCACCATTTTCGGGGGTTGGTGGAACACTGTGTGGGGGCCCCTAGCTGAAACCCAATGTCTCAGATCCACCGGAATTGACGGATTTGTGATCCGAGCCACGGTTTGGGTGCTACGGGCATCTTGGTTTGGCACCCGAGGTCCATTCGGGGACACTTCGAGGATTTGCTCTAGGGGCACGCAACCCAAACCGACAAGTGGACTTGGGTTCCATTGGCTCCCACAGGTGCACGTGGAAATTGTGGAGGTGTCCACACACTCCCAGGAGCCTCCGGATGAGATATGCCCCCCTTGAGCGAAATTGGAATGGCCCTCACTGAGCAAAACCCTAGCTCCAAAGATGGCACATTGGCACCGTTTCTGGGACTTCGAGGCATGCTATGAGGGATCCCCTAGCTGAAACTCGGCGTCTCAGATCCACCGGAATCGACGGATTCATGATCCGAGCCACAATTTGAGTGCTTCAGGAATCTTGGTCCGGCACCCCGTGGCCATTCAGGGACACTTTGAGGAATTGCTCCGGGGGCACGGAACCCAAGCTGTTACATTTTCTAGACAAAACTTCATGGTGAACTATGAGTTTTCCATATTGCAGCCGAAGGGAAACGTAATACCATGAATCATCACCATTTCCAGGATGAAACTCAAGACCACAGAAAACACTCCTCGGATGGTGGGCGTGGGTCATATTGAATTGAGAAACTAATTTAGGGAAAATGCAGTGAGAATCTGAGATGGTTGCATAGTGAAATGCATGCAGAATGAATGGAGAGTGGGTGGTGACATAAATGGCTGTGGGACGTCATATGAGTGGAAATGGTGATCGGAATTGATTGATAAGGTCAAATTAAATTCACACGGTGGTAATAAAATACACTTGTGTCTTCCATTGTCAGTTGCACTTCAAGCTTGAAGGTGGTAGCCTTGGGATTAGAAATAGGTTGGAGGTTCGAATCTCCTCAGTTCAGTTCGTACCCTGTTATTTTTTCGCTGCAGAAATCTATAATTTGCAGTGAAAAAATACAAGCTTCGAACCTGCGACCTATGTCTAGTCCCAAGGCTACCACCTTCAAGCTTGAAGTGAAGCTGACAATGGAAGACACAAGTGTAGATTATTACCACCATGCGAATTTAATTTGACCTTATCAATCAATTCCCATCACCATTTCCTCTCATACAATGTCCCACAACCATTTCTCTCGCCACCCACTCTTCATTCATTCTGCATGCATTTCACTATGCAACCATCTCAAATTCGCACTGCGTTTTCCCTCAATTAGTTTATCAATTCAGTATGACCCACGCCGACCGTCCGAGCAGTGTTTCCAACAATCTTGAGTTTCAGCCTGGTAACGGTGACGATTCATGGTATTACGTTTACCTTCGGCTGCAATAAGGCAAACTCATAGTTTACTATGAAGGTTTGTCTGACAAATGTGACGGCTTGGGTTCAGTGCCCCCAGAGCAATTCCTCAAAGTGTCCCCGAATGGCCACGGGGGTGCCGGACCAAGATGCTCGCGGCACCCAAACCATGTCTCAGATCGTGAATCATGGATCCAGGACATCAGGTTTCATCTAGGGGACCCCCTACAGCGTGCCTCAAAGTCCTACAAATGGTGCCAATGTGCCATCTCCGGAGCTAGGGTTTTGCTTAGTGAAGGAAATAGGGTTCAGTTAGAAAAACCCTAGCTCCGAAGATGGCACAATAACACCGTTTCTGGGGGTTGGAAACACGCTGTGGGGGGGGGGGGGCAGCTGAAACCCGACATCCCCAATCCATTAGAATCAACAGATTCGCGATCCGAGCCACAATTTGGGTGCTACGGGCATCTTGGTCTGGCACCGCAGGGCCATTCGGGGACACTTTGAGGATTTACTCCGGGGGCACGGAACCCAAACCGACGAGCGGAATTGGTTTCCGTCAGCTCCCACAGGTGCACATGGCCATTGTGGAGGTGTCCATGGTGGTACGTACGCCCGGGAGCCTCCGGATGAGAAATGCCCCCCTTGAGCGAAATTGGAATGGCCTTGACTGAGCAAAACCCTAGCTCCGGAGATGGAACATTGGCACCATTTTCGGGACTTTGAGGCACACTGTGGGGGGTCCCCTAGCTGAAAATCGGTGCCCCAAATCCACCGGAATTGACAGATTCATGATCCGAGCCACGTTTTGGGTGCTTCAGGCATCTTGGTCTAGAACCTCGCGGCCATTCAGGGACACTTTGAGGAATTGCTCCGAGGGCACAGAACCCAAACAAGCGAGCGGACTTGGGTTCCGTCAGCTCCCACATGTGTGTATGGCCATTGTGGAGGTGTCCACGGTGGCCACACATGCCTGGGATCCTTTGGACGAGAAATGGCCCCCTTGAGAAAGATTGGCATGGCCTTCACTGAGCAAAATCCTAGCTCCGGAGATGGCACAATAGCACCATTTGCGGGGGTTGGCAGAATGCTGTGGGGGGTACCCAAGCTGAAAATTGACATCCTAGATCCACTGGAATCGATGGATTCACAACCAGAGCCACGGTTTGGGTTTTGCGGGCATCTTGGTCCGGCACCCTAGGGCCATTCACGGACACTTTGATGATTTGCTCCTGGAGCACAGAACCCAAACCGGTGAGCGGACTTGGGTTCCATCAACTCCCAAAGGTGCATATGGCCATTGGGGACATGTCCATAGTGACCATGCACGGCCAGGAGCCTTTGGACAAGAAATGGACCCATTGAGTAAGATTGGCATGTGCTTCACTGAGAAAAACCCTAACTATGGAGATGGCACAATAGCATCATTTCCGGGGGTTGGAGACATGCTGTGGGGGGTCCCCTAGCTGAAACCCAACATCCTGGATCCACCGGAATTGACAGATTCATGACCAGAGCCATGGTTTGGGTGTTGTAGACATCTTGCTTTGACACCTGAGGCCATTCGGGGACACTTGAGGATTTGCTCCGGGGGCATGGAACCCAAACTGGCAAGCGGACTTGGGTTCCTTCGGCTCCCACATGTGTGCATGGCCATTGTGGACATGTCCATAGTGGCTGCACACGCCCGGGAGCTTTCGGATGAGAAATGCCCCCCTTGAGCAAGATTGGCATGGCCTTCACTAATCAAAACCCTAGCTCTGGAGATGGCACAATAACACTATTTTTGAGGGTTAGTGGCATGCTCTGGGGGGTCCTCTAGCTAAAACCCGACATCCCAGATCCACCAAAATCGATGGATTCACGACCGGAGCCACAGTTTGGGTGTTACAGGCATCTTGGTTCGGCACCCTGGGCCATTCGAGGACTCTTTAAGGATTTGCTCCGGGGGCGCAAAACCCAAGCCTACAAGCAGACTTGGGTTTCATAGGCTCCCACATGTGCTTATGGCCATTTCAGACATGTCCAAGGTGGCCACACACGCCCGAGAGCCTTCAGACAAGAAATAGACCCCTTGAGCAAGATTGACATGGCCTTCACTGACCAAAACCATAGCTCCGAAGATGGCACAATAACACCATTTTCGGGGGTTGGCGGCACACTGTGGAGGGTCCTTTAGCTAAAACCCGATGTCCAGGATCCACTGGAATTGATGGATTTGAGACCGTAGGCACGGTTTGGGTGCTGTAGGAATCTTGGTTCGGCACCCCGGGGGTTGGCACAATAGCACCATTTTCGGGGGTTGGCAACGCGCTATGGGGGGTTCCCTAGCTGAAACCTAGCATCCTGGATCCATCAGAATTGATGGATTTGTGACCGGAGCCACGGTTTGGGTTCTGCGGGCATCTTGGTCCAGCACCCTAGGGCCATTCGGGGACACTTTGAGGATTTGCTCCGAGGCGCGAAACCCAAATCGAAGAGCAGACTTGGGCTTCATTAGCTCCCACATGTACGTATTGCCATTGCAGACATGTCCATAGTGGCCACGCACGCCCAGGAGCCTTCGGGGGAGAAATGGCCCCCTTGAGGAAGATTAGCATGGCCTTCATTAAGCAAAACCCTAGCTCCAAAGATGGCACATTGGCACCATTTCTGGGACTTGGAGGCATGCTGCGAGGGGTCCCCTAGCTAAAACCCGGTGTCCTAGATCCAGTGGAATTGACGGATTTGCAATCCGAGCCACGGTTTCGGTGCTGCGAGCATCTTGGTATAGTACCCTGGTTCCATTTAGGTACACTTTAAGGAGTTGCTCTGGGGGCACGAAACCCAAACTGGCGAGCGGAATTGGGTTTCGTCGACTCCCATAAGTGAATATGGCCATTATGGATGTGTCCACGGTAGCCACTCATGCTCAGGAGCCTTCGGACGAGAAATTCCCCCCTTGAGCAAGAGTGCCATGGCCTTCACTCAGCAAAACCCTAGCTCCGGGATGGCACAATAGCACCGTTTCCAGGGGTAGGTGGCACACTGTGGGGAATACCCAAGCTAAAACCTGGTGTATCCTGGATCCATCAGAATCGATGGATTCACGATCGTAGCCACGGTTTGGGTGGTGCAGGCATCTTGGTTCGACACCTCAGGGCCATTCGGGGACACTTTGAGGATTTGCTCTGGGGGAACAGAACCCAAACCAGTAAGCAAAATTGGGTTCTGTCAGCTCCCACATGTGCGCATGGCCATTGCTAATGTGTCCACAGTGGCCACACACGCATGGGAGCTTTTAGACAAGAAATTCCCCCATTGAGAAAGATTGGCATGGCCTTCACTGAGCAAAACCCTAGCTCCGGAGATGGCACAATAGCATTATTTTCGGGGGTTGGCGACACGCTGTGGGGGGTCCCCTAGCTGAAAATCGGCATCCCGGATCCACCAGATTTGATGGATTTGTGACTGGAGCCACAGTTTGGGTGCTGCAGGCATCTTGGTCTGGCACCCTGGGGCCATTCGGGGACACTTTGAGGATTTGTTCCGGGGGCGTGAAACCCAAACCGACGAGCGAACTTGGGTTTCATTGGCTCCCACACATGCATATGTCCACTGTAGACATGTCCACAGTGGCTACACACGCCCGGTATCCTTCAGACGATAAATGGCCCCCTTGAGCAATATTGGCATGGCCTACACTGAGCAAAACCCTAGCTCCGAAGATGGCACAATAACACCACTTTCGGGGGTTGGAGGCATGCTGTCGGGGGTCCTTTAGCTAAAAACCAGTGTCCTGGATCCACGAGAATCGACGGATTTGAGACCGGAGGCATGGTTTGTGTGCTGCAGGAATCTTGGTTCGGCACGCCGAGGCCATTCGAGGACACTTTGAGGAATTGCTCCAGGGCACAGAACCCAAACTGGTGAGCGGACTTGGGTTCCATCGGATTACACATGTGCGTATGGACTTGCGGACATGTCCACGATGGCCTGACATGCCCAAGAGTCTTCGGACGAGAAATGGCCCCCTTGAGCAAGATTGGCATGGCCCTCACTGAGAAAAACCCTAGCTCCAGAGATGGCACATTGGCACTATTTTTGGGGGTTTTCGACCCTCTTTGGAGGGTCCCTTAGCTGAAACATGACATCTTGGATCCACCGAAACTGAGGGATTTGCGATATAAGCCACGATTTGGGTGTTGCGGGCATTTCGGTCATCACCTCGAGGCCATTCAGGGACACTTTGACGATTTGCTCCAGGGCCATGGAACCCAAACCAACGCGCGCACTTGGATTATGTCGGCTCCCATAGGTGAAAGTGGCCATTTTGGACGTGTCTACGGTGGCCATGAATGCTCGAGAGTCTTCGGATGATAAATGACCCCCTTGAGTGAAATTGGATCACCTCTCTTTCACATTTGTGAAAACCTGTGATCACTAAGGTTACTAATATCTTGTTCTTACACTAAGGCCATTTCCCTAGTAGAAAGCATGGAGAGCGGAGCTAACACCTGACATGATTTTGGATGTCAACACTAGAGGAGACCACCAATTGCAATGATATATAGAATAAGGAGTTATTCCTTCTCATACCATGAATATCACACTCTTTTATTTGTAATTAGCTTCATGGAGGAATTAACTATGGTTCATGAAAACACCCCTAGGAGAATATATGAAGTTTAGGGAGGACAGCTTGGCTTGAGATTGATCCTTCTGAGATTATAGGGTTACATCCCTTGGAGGTTTATGATTAGGGTTTTGTGATGAAACCCTAGGTGCATTTTCTAAATAAGAAGAAGAGAAACATATGTATTGCATTGGGCGACTTGTTTTAGTGATTCATGCATGTTATATCTCCTTGGTTCAGCTAGGGTTTTCACTATTATCCCTAGCTAGTGTTTTGAAAAGCTAGTGAATTGTACTAGCCTTGTGATAAGGCTCTCATGCATGTTCTTGAATTGTAATTTATAGTTATATATGTATTGCTAATTTATCACAAGTAAAAGATAATTTTGTTGAGTGATTTGACATCACCATTGAATAAGTTAAGGGTTGTTTTACTATTGCTATAATTGTTGTAAGAGTGAGTTTTCAGATTTGGTTTATGCATGATAAGTTTTCAATGCAACTAAATCTAATATAAGAACTAGGATATTTTTGTGAGGCTCCATGCAAATTCACTAAAGCAAAAAAGTGATTGTGACTAGGTGAAACTCCTCTCTTTGAGGTTTCAGAGGCTTTGGATTTATGTGTTTCCTCCTACCATATTTAAGTATATAAAAGATTTTCTAAGGGCATGCTAAGATATTATAACGTATACATTCATTGTCGGTTTATGTGTTGGATGTTCTTGTAGAGATTTCTCTTGTGTGATGCTAGAGTACTTGTGTGATGTGACATGGCTAGGGTTTGCATGAGATATCTCATATTAACATGTCCATGTGCTCTTGAATGTACCCCAACGTTCCAAGAAAAAGAAATATTTATATTTATATAATCACAAGCCATTGACGTCATTGAAATATTAGATCATGGTAGTGGAATAAGTTGCAGAGGTGTTAGAGGCCTAAATATTGAAATAATTCAATCCCAACATAAAGCATCTCATTCTTATCACCAATCAATTGCATATTAGGGTTTGATGCTAGAGTATAAGCCCTAGGGTTTGAGGATCGAAATACCAAGATGGACATGTAGACTTGGATTCTATAAGTTGAGTTCTCTAGTGGTGTACTTGTGTGACGTGACATGGGTAGTGTTTTTAAACCCTAATAAAGATAATCATGCTAGTAGGGAGACATTGATTAACATAAGCTTGTTGTTGAATCCAATGAGGGATTCCTAGAGATTAGTGTTAGATTAGTGTTTCTAGGGCTAGTTTAGGTTTCTAGAACTAGATTAGGTTTATAGTATTCTAGCTTAGTTTTCTAGTGTTAAACTAGTGTTTCTAGGATTAGTTTAGTTGTGTAGGATTTCTAGGGCTAGATTAGGTTTTTAGGGTTATATTAGTGCTTCTAGGGATAGACTAAGTTTCTAGGGATAGATTAGGTTTCTAAACATTAATGACAAAGGGTGAAATGATGACATGGCAGATGGATGTATCTCTATGCATGTATGTATGTATGTATCTCTATGTATCTATATGTATGTATCTATGGATGTATCTCTATGTATGTATGTATGTATGTATGGAAAAGACATGTATGTATGTATGTATGTATCAACAAAAACTACATGTACCAACAAAATAACATAAAACTACACATACCTCAATGTAGAACATAACATTCTTTGATGCAATTCTTTCTCTTATGTAAAGTTGAATGGCTTCATTCAATAAATCCATCTGGATCCTCTCTGTTGCTAATTGTTTCCATCAATCTCTCGTGCTTTGAATGAGGTAGGTAGTAGCGTACCTTGGTTGAGCTCTTGCTTGACATTGTTTGTAGATGGATGTTTGTGCCAACGGTCAAGTTTGTGAAGTGATACACCACTGAACCTAGTCTTTAATCCATATATACATTCCCACTAGTCTTTCTTGACTTCCCATCTAGTGTAAGATATTCCCCCTTAACCACCATCTAGCCAATAGGAAATTCAATGCCTTCATCGTTGATTAATGATCCATAGAGGGTTTGCTTACCTTGGATGCACCATGCCAACCAATAATCAGTGCCCCATTCATTGTCTTTCGAGGCAACAACTCCGTGTATGTGTCCTGGTTGTATAATATCTAAGATATGGTCATAGTATGTTGAAATCGCTGACTGACTCTCCTCTAAATAGGTTGTCTCAACAATTGCACATTGGTCTATTTCAAGTGACACATGATCCCATTCATCGACCTAGTCCATGAGTTCGCATTCATCCCATTCGCCACTGCTACAAGGGCTACAAAAGAAAGCAATCTTTCGCCTCCATATTTCAAGTAAGGGGTTGTTTGAGCTTCGAACTGAATGAAAACCATGTGTTCCTTGTACTGTGACGCAACTATAGGAACACAATCAATCTATGTCAACCACTTGCCAAAAATTTCTTACCACACGTCCTGCCGCTGATGATGTTTGTTGATCTCTTGCTCAGTCTGACATTGTTGCAGAGCACCATTGAACTATGGATTCTGCATCTCGAATATGAGGTTTCGTGTCAAACCTCATCTCTTCCCTTCGTAGTGTGGTCTTGATGCATGCACCGACCCCATCATGCTCGCCCTTGCTGTGCCCATGTTAGGAACCTATGTCAACCCTTCTCTTTACTATGTTGGTATATTGTTGTTTGACGCATATGCTTTGTAAGTCGTCCTGTAGTATTTGTTGATCCGTAGTTTATCTTAGCCCATAGTATTGACCCATAGTATTGGACGCATATGCTTTGTAAGCCGTCCCGTAGTATTATATGTCCCATGGTTTTGACTCATAGTATTGGGCATAGACTTAGTATATAAGTGTGTGTTGAGGTCATTGAAGGCACCGTGAAGTTAATTGTATTGAGCTTGCTCAAAGGAGGTTGCCCCCTCGAAGTGGCCCGTGATCAATATAAAAGCGATTCTGTTATATTATTTCTGATATCTCGTGTATTTGCATTAATTAATTATTGCAGGTACATCACATCTAGTATCAGAGCACTTTCCTTGGCACAAGTGGGAATTTTTTTTTTCTCTTTTTTGGGTGGCGACTTTCAGATCAATTTCTGAAACTTTCTGCGCAAAATCAGAAGAAAATGATTGCATATCTGAATTCCTCTTTAAAAAATATGCAGTTTCAAAAAAAAAATCATCTCATTTAGAGTTCTAAAAGTGGAGATATCACGGATTTAAAATCAGCAATTTTTCAGAATTTCGGTGACGGCCGCGGAAATTGCGGCGAGAAAATCTTTTGACCGAGTGCCCAGATTTCTATTCCGCTTTCATGGGTAGAAGCAGAGTGGTTGTTCCAGTTCCGGAAACATGCTATAATAGCGATTATGAGCAATATAGATCTGGTTTTTGAACATTGGGTGGAATTTCTGCCCAAATTTTTTCTGTTGCAGGTTCGGATCTGGGAATAATCCCTATCCGCTTAACTGTGGGAAGTACTTGGGCATAAGCTCTAAAACTCATTGTGAGGAATACCACAGGAACCCCGAAGTAGCTGGCCATTGAGAGGACCTGCCAAGCGAAAAGGGCAACGACCCCTACCTGATTGACTAGTTCCCACCCGTGAGGTAAACCAAGAGCTGTCGTTTGTGGCAAAGCGGTTATCAGTTTTACCCGAGCCGTGGAGTGAGGGGTACTGCCCCAATATGCAAGCCGTCAGACAGCATTGGTGGCCGAGTGAAAACCCTGAACTGTTAGGAAACCGCACATACCTAGGGTCCATATCTACTTTCAGCTGAACTATTGTCGACCACTACTGCCCCCGTTTCAGATTCATTTTGCAAGCCGTTCCAGATCCAAGCATTCGGCGTTGTTCCAGAATCCTTCGAACCGGAGATCCCATTCTGTAAGCAGAGCCGTAGCCGTAGCCGCTCCAGTCTGTATAAAAAAAAAAAAAAAAAAAAAAAAAAAAAAAATTCGTTTTTTCTCCATATCTCCCTTGTTTTACCTCTGTTTTCCTTGAAAATTTTAGGGAACCCCTGTCATACCATTCTGCATATTTCATCCATGAGGACCCTATCCTCAATTTCCTTTCCTACAGCCTGAAATCCCACATTTGTCTATTTTTAGGGTTTGCCATAACTTCCTCAGATTTCACCCAATCACCTTCAATTTTTACCACATAGTTCCTCTCTGAATTCTGCTTCTTTGTTCCCCTCTGCCAAATTTTCCCATCCTTTCACCCCGCTGCTGAAATCCTCAGTTTTGCTTCCCTGTCTATCCAACAGTGTCCAAAAAACGAGTCAAACCCCAATTACCCTTCTGATTTTTTCCCAAATCCAAATTTTCCTTTACTGAAGTCGTTCCTGTTTTTGTTTTCCTACCCTGTCCCAAAAAAAAAAAAAAAAAAAAATCCCTGGTTATGGTTGTCACCCGTGCAGGAGCAAAAACCATGGAGGAAGCCCTTGCAGCCATCCAAGCCAAACTTCAGGATTTGGATGAAAAATTTCTTGGTCTCCATCTTGAACATTCAGCTATGAACAACAAACGGCAGTCCGAGTCTTTAGTAGACAATGGGTTCTTCTTCTTCCAGCAGTTTTCATAGGCCGAAGCTTGATTTTCCTCGCTTCAATGGTACAGATCTGACTGGATGGATATACCGAGCAGAACAATATTTCAGTCTGCACAATACTTTTGATGTTCAGAAAGTTCCACTTGCATCCTTTCATTTGGAACAGGAAGCCCTTCAATGGTACCGTTGGTACATCAAAGCTCATCCCGAGCCACACTGGACAGATTTTTTCCAACTCCTTTTGTCACGATTTGGTCCAAGTTCTTTTGACGACTTCACAGGAGCACTCACTAAACTTCACCAAACTGGCACAGTGAGAGAGTATGAGACAGAATTTGGGAAACTAGCCAATCACACAGAAGGATTGTCCGATGAATTCTACAAGAGTTGTTTTATCAGTGGTCTCAAGGATGAAATCCACTCAGAGGTCAAAATGTTTTGTCCCCGCACAATGATGGAAGTCCTAGGGTTGGCTAAGCTGGCTGAGGACAAGATCGCAGCTCAACAACGCTCCAAACCCACCTTTGTTCCCTTAAGAAATATGGGTTCCCAACGACCTCCCATCACGCCTTCTCCTCAACCAACTCCTATCAAGCATTTGTCTGAAATAGAAATGCAGGCACGCCGAGAAAAAGGGCTTTGTTATAATTGTGATGAGAAATTCACTCGGGGACATCGATGTGTTCAACAAAAGCTCTATCTCTTGGATGTGGATTCTCCGCCTACCTTAGAACTTGGTGAAGGAGCTACAGATACAGTAGATGATCAGGTCGACATTCAACACCCACCTGTTGACACCCCATCTCAGGACGACCCACCCGAGATCTCTCTCCATGCTGTAATCGGCGCCACCACCCCACAAACAATGCGGGTCAGGGGATACTTCAAGAAGCTCCCTCTCACCATACTCATTGATTCTGGTAGCAGTCATAACTTCATTGACCCTCGGATTGCCAAATAGGCTGATTGTTTTGTCCATCCTTGCTCCAACTTTGAAGTCATGGTTTCCAATGGGAGCACCTTACCTTGCAAGGGGAAGTGTCACAATGTGCGTATCTCTATGGAAGATTATAACCTACGCTCTGACATGTTTGCCTTGTCCTTAGGCGAATGTGATGTGGTTTTGGGCGTTCAATGGTTACGCACACTTGGCCCCATCTTATGGGATTTTGCTGAACTTTGGATGCAGTTTAAAGTCAATGGAGCACAACACAAATTTATGGGCTTACAACCAGGGTCTCTCTGCATCATCAGTTCACATCGCCTGGAAAAAATCCTTAAGAAGAATTCACATGGTGTCATCGCTCAGCTCAATTCCATTCAACTGCACCCATCAATAGTCTCCACTACTTCATTGGATAGATATGCCGGTATCTTTGTTGAACCAATGCGCTTGCTGCCGTCAAGAGACCTTTCCGGTAAGAATTTAGCCACATGTACCTCTCAGCAGGAAATGATGGCTATTTTGCATGTTGTACAGAAGTGGCAGCCATACCTATTAGGGAATTATTTCTGCATCAAGACTGATCTCCAGAGTTTGGAAAATTTTCTGGAACAATGGGTCTCCTCCCTAACACACCTGAAATGGGTTATCCAACTCATGGGTTATCCCTATGTGATCACTTAAAAGAAGAGTAAGGACAATATGATGGAAGATGCTCCTTCTCGCACAATTGATGACCCAGTTTCTCTTACAGCTCTTTCTCTGCTTGTTCCAAATTGGTTGCAATATGTTCAACAGGGCTCTCTCTTCTATGAACTCCATGCTTCTTCATCAACAGGGCACTCTGGGTTCTACACAATGTCTGACCGGGAACAACATAACTTCTTTTGGCAGGGACTAAAAATGACAATTCAACAGATGGTGGCTGACGATGATACTTTCCGAGTCAACAAGGGTGAAACAACACTCCATTCGGGATTGCTCAAACCCTTTCCCATCCCTACACAGCTTTGGCCAACTCTTTCTATGGATTTCCTAGCAGCACTCTGGTGGTACAATACCACATCTCAAAGGACACCATATGAAGCAGTCTATGGAAAACCACCGCCAATTCTTCTTCCATACACCCTTAGCATCTCTCCAGTTCAGAAAATTGACTCGATTCTTCGCGCCCGTGATCAGATTCTTCTCATTCTACAGGACAATCTTCACCTGGCCAGAATTCGCCTGAAACAACAAGCCAATCAACACCGTTCTGAGCACATTTTCCATGCAGCTGACAGGGGTCTTCTTCATCTACAGCCTTCCAAGCAATCCTCCTTGACACTCCAAAGGCGTCAGTGGCCCGAAATGCAACCTGAGGATGGTACCCGGGGAACCACTCCTTCCGATTCTGCAGCAATTTCTCCAACCAAAGCTTTGAGGACAAAGCTTTTTCTAAGAGAGAGGGGATGTTAGGAACCTATGTCAACCCTTCTCTTTACTATGTTAGTATATTGTTGTTGGACGCATATGCTTTGTAAGTCGTCCTGTATTATTTGTTGATCCGTAGTTTATATTAGCCCATAGTATTGACCCATAGTATTGGACGCATATGCTTTGTAAGCTGTTCCGTAGTATTATATGTCCCATGGTTTTGACTCATAGTATTGGGCATAGACTTAGTATATAAGTGTGTGTTGAGGTCATTGAAGGCACCATGAAGTTAATTGTATTGAGCTTGCTCAAAGGAGGTTGCCCCCTCGAAGTGGCCCGTGATCAATATAAAAGCGATTCTGTTATATTATTTCTGATATCTCGTGTATTTGCATTAATTAATTATTGCAGGTACATCACAGCCCAGTATAAAAATAGTTCCAGATATGCGGCACATTATAAGTCTTATGCAAAATACTCATCCATTGGAATACTCGGGCATTTTTGAACTGGCCCGCACAACCATCCGACCATATCCAATGCCGATCCATCTATATATCTCTCTCCTTCAACTGATCATAGAAAATTCGGAAACAATGTTGCACATAATGCAGATCATGGGTCATCACTTATGTAAAAGTTTGTCTCCTTCAGTATTATCATCTTGTCATTGCTGCTCTCTGGCCCATGCCTATACATAATATGTACCATGATGTTGACTTGGTCTGAATGGTAGTATTGACTCTAGATTTCATTTTGTCGCTGAAGGGTGTAATTTTTTGCAAAATCCACAATTGACACTATGGTTCCAACAGAAAATGTGTCCCTTTATTTTCTGTACTGCTCATCTTGCCATCATGCTACATGCATATGTTGAACATACTGCTCTGTTTTCTTGTAGAAATCCATCATGAAGTCACATACCCGTACCTGCTACCATGAAAACAAGGGAAATATTACAATGTGGCCTTTGGAAAAATGTATATGTCATAAATTGAACGTGTAATATGAAAAATATGCAATATTCATTTATACCTATGACTTCACTAATGCAATATTTTTGCTTTCCCTGGCACTGTCTAATT